>CM017572.1:25866679-26572560 GCA_007844125.1 Sinonovacula constricta
AAAGCCACATTGATGGCCCAATCTTCATCAAACTTGGCCAGAATGTTTGAAAGCCAGAATGTTTGAAATCTTGCATATGTTTTGAAGTGGGTCATGTGGATTAAATAGGTTACTAGGTAAAATTCTAGAAAATGTTATCAACTCAGTGGCCACACTAATGGTCCAATCTTCACCAAAGATTTCTAAAGTAAATAACTCTTAATTACTTGAAGCCAGATTTGGGCCTACTAAAAGCCTTTGTCCCCAGGTGAGCGATTAAGGGCCATCATGACCCTCTTGTTAACAAATGCTGTAGTATATTGACAAAATGTGTGATGACATCACACAATAATAAGCTACAGTTTGTTCATTTGTTTGTACATAAGGCACGTGTGCAGGTCAGTTGGTAAACTGTTAATGAATTATTCAGTCATGTAAGTTGCCTGCATTCAAGTGCATGCCTGTCCATTTTTCTACATACATACTTGATTTACTTACTGTATTTAGAGTACTCAGATTTAACGGAAATCTGTGTACTTTATTGCAGTCAGGAGGTTTGACAAACGCAAGAAATATACTGGATATTAGTACCTTGACTAGATTGGGGAAAAAAATGAAGACGTTCAGTCAAATTATCCTGAGCTTGTGTTTGGGTAAATACAGAATAGTTCTCATGGCACAATATTAACATGTAGCATTTTGAAGCTCAGTCCAATGCCTGCATCCGCACGTGCATTAAGCATTGCCTACATTTTCAACATAATGTTGTGTTAGAAAATAGTACACGTGACACTGATTGAGCATTTTCTCCGCCATTCACTAAATTGGAGTGGTTATATTGTCAATTAAGGGACTACAGTTTGTGATGGTTGCCATATTACACAATTAGGTGGGGCACATAACTATCATCTTGACCAATTAACACTTGGTACGCTCATTGATGGGCAGAGATTTGTACTGGTTACCTGCACGCATACACATGCGTAGGTGCTGGTCGCTTGCAGCATATAACATTCCCATGTTCGACATTTATTGAAGTTTACTTATTCTGTTGACATACTTGGTTACCGGACAACTACTGGTTAATGTGCTACGGTTAATGGTCAATGTAATGTGCAACAGGTCAAGTAAATCTGTCATAGGTCAACTTGGTGTGCTATAGGTCAACTTGGTGTGCTATAGGTCAACTTGATGTGCGACAGGTCTACACAATGAGCTACAAGTCACCTTAATGTGCTACAGGTCAAGTTAATGTGCCATAGTTCAACTTAATGTGCTAAAGGTCAATCTGATGTGCTACAGGTCAACTTAAAGTGCTACAGGTCCATTTAAGGTGCTACAGGTCCACTTAAAGTTCTACAGGCCAAGTTAATGTGCTACAGGTCCACTTAAAGTGCTACGGGAATATTTAATGTGCCAAGGGTCAACTTAAAGTGCTACGGGACAATCTAATGAGCTGCATACAACTTAATGTGCTACAAATCATCTTAATGCATTACGGGAACTTTTGCAACAGGAATTTAAATGTTATGGGTACCGGACCTGGTAGCGCAATCGGTAGAGCGTCGGCTCCAGGTACGGGAGGCCCCGGGTTCGATCCCCGGCCGCGACATACCAAAGTCGTAAAAATGAATTGTAGTGGTATAGCTCCCTTGCTAACGCTCAAGCAAATATAAGGGTAGTTCCACGACTGGTTGGCCCGGTGTCAGGATATTGTGACTGGGTGTGGTATCATGCCAGGTGTTCACGGCATGCTATACACAGTGAAGGCAGCACTATATCTGCTTCAAGTGGACACCGTCTCCAGATAACTGAAATACTGTTGGTGGGACGATAAACCCAATAAACAAACAAATATGTTATGGGACAATTTACTTTAAGGGTCAACTTTTCTGTGCTACATGTCCCTTTATGTGTTAAAGAAACAGCCAAATATGCTACGGGCTAACTTAACTTGTTATTGTCAAGTTAACGTGTTACACGTCAAAAGCTAATTTAATGCGTTAACTTAAAATGTTACAAGTCAACTTAATCTGACGTTAAATAGCTCTGGGGCGGGTCATTGTCCGCTTTGTTCGTCTGAGATAAAAGTGCAGAATGAGCAAGAAGAAAAAATAGATATGTGATCATCATCATATTTCGTGGGCATTAAAATGCACCGATTTGTTGTACAAAGAATATATATGTGGACACAAATTTGTGGTATGGCTCTTCACATGTTTTTGGCATCATGAGACATTTTATATACATATTGGCAGAAGATTGTGTTTCAATCAAATGGCTGCAAACAAAATGTACAGAATACAAACAGTATGTAAAATGCAGACCAACGATCCGACTATCTGAATATTAAATAAACACAACGTTATATACCGGAGCCATGCCCACTATTGCTGCAAAATAATAGTTATAATTATTTATTAAATTATTATTTCTAAATTATTATTGTTTTATTATTTTGTCATCATCATCATATTGTTACTATTATTTCCATTTATCATCAGCATTACCTCGTAACCTGACGATTCGAGAATTTGTGTCTGAGTCACCTATAAGACCTACTTTCAACGGAAAGTACGATTTGTCCGATGGCAATTTAAGGGTCTGTAAAATAGATAACCCAGATCAGCCATTGTGGGTCATCAGTAAGTTGTTTCGTGATCCGGCGTGAGAATTGTAACGTTGTAAGGTACAAAAAAAACACAATTTATATAGACTAGGAAAGTAAAGGCCGATAAAATCAAAAGTGGGTTTCTAAAAATTAACTCGTTAGTGATTCGTTTTGTTGTATTTCATAGTAAACCGTTTTGCTGTAATCAGAAGTACGGATATGTTCACACCTTTGTGTATCTAAAGAAATAAAAACTAACAATAAACTCAATGCGTCTCAAAGAAATGTCTCATGACATTTCTTGTATATAATATGCTTCATATATGACAATGCCCTTTATAAAATGCATGTGTTGATTAATTAAATTACATAATATTACCAACTGGCATTAATTAAATAAATTTGTATTGATAAGTGCGTGATTTTTATTAAAATGAGACAAAAAGAAGCAATATACACTTACAGTATTATACTTTTTTATTCTGAGCATTCTTGTGAGGGCATTACGTATAACTGTAACTTTAATTTTAAAGGTACTCACAAAGACATTTCGTGATAGTTTGTGTGTAATATTTACTTCTACATAGCGGTGATTTGTTATAAATAACCATCTCCCTTTTACGCCAGATTAATTAACTCCCGTGAAACAGTAGTATCGGTTCAACGCAGTTAGAAACACTGGCTATATGAGCTTTAAGACAATATATAACAGTCGCACGTGTGACCTTGCAGATAACGCACCAGTGACGATTGCTGCATAAATCCTTATCATGCTAAATTTAATTATCTTTAGGGCCTAAACTAATTTGTTGCAACTCATGCATAAATAACAGTATGAATAGATAAAGACATAGCAACACAGACTACAGATCATGATTAGACAGCTTTCAGCAACAACTAGTTGATCTGGATTTACAATTACAACTAAATGCCTGCGCGTGACCAATCCGTCCTAAGCAGGTAAAACGTTTTACATGCACATGACAATCAATAAAGTAGGAAATGAAATAAACAAGGGGTCGGATCCATACAAATCTTGGTTATTTTTTAATGTAAAGTAGTTCGAATTATTGCACGTAAATATTGAATATTTCTAAGGGTATAGTTATGATCAAACTTGCAGAGTTTCCACATATTGTTAAGTGTATATAGAATTTTAATAACCAAGCAGTACCGAAATACTGAATTTTGAAAGCTGGATATGGAATATGAATATTGAAATGTGTAGCCTACAATAGTATGACGTATTAACCAAATATCGCCGAATTCTTTAAAGATGTCTATCACAAAATACCAACTACCGAAATATTGTCTATTTTAAATTGTACATGAAAAAAAGGATAACCAGAAATATGTCATTTATTATTATAACGATCCCTGCTAATGGTCAGTCTATTTGTTTATTGGGTTTATCGTCCCACCAACAGTATTTCAGTTATCTGGAGACGGTGTCCACTTGAAGCAGATATAGTGCTGCCTTCACTGTGTATAGCATGCCGTGAACACCTGGCATGATACCACACCCAGTCACATTATCCTGATACCGGGCCAACCAGTCGTGGAACTACCCTTATATTTGCTTGAGCGTCAGCAAGGGAGCTATACCACTACCATTTTTAACGACTTTGGTATGTCGCGGCCCGGGATCGAACCAGGGGCCTCTCGTACCTGAGCCGACGCTCTACCGATTGCGCTACCAAGTCAGTCTAACATGCGTACATGTACGCCAAGCCAATTATCACGTGCGACTCACGTGATTATCGTCCAGTCGTCCCATGAGCTCCAACCTTATCCATGATCATTGTTGTATCTTTCTGCATCAGAAGTGCCCTGCATTCCTTTCTTGTTAAGTCTCATCCCTAAATCAAGAAACAAAAAGATTTATACCAAATGAAATCACAACTAAATATCCATTAAAATACCATGATCAAATCGACAAACGTCGACACTGATATACGTAAAAGGGGAATAAAATAGTTTGATTACTCCAACGTTTTAGAAATACAAATGAAAACAAACCTAAATAAACTTGGGATAACTTATCGAAAAGTTTTTAAATAATAATTTAGATCCTTTACTAATTTTTTCGAGGTCGTTTGAAAAAAGAACACAGCATTTACTGCGTTTATATGAAACTAGCCTACTTACTTTCAATATTTAAAATATACATGAAACATATAGAATAAATCAAATGTAAAAATCGAAAGTGTACACATAAAATTCACTCAGTTTAAAAAGAAAATAAGAACATGTTACATGTACAACGTGCAAATTTGCACGTGCACTGTGTCTTCTATTCAGCCCTTAACCATACTATCCTGTGTAGAACCCTTCCGCATCACCAGTTCACTGCATTCCTTTTATGTTACACACTGTCGCAGGGACTATCTTACGCAACTTGCGAGCTACGTGATATTCTACTCAAATGTCTAGCTTTGCTTCACGCACCTCACAAGTGACTAGAGAAATTTAGATAAAGGGATTATTGGAAATGCTGTTTCCTAGGTAGGTTTTGAATAACATGATTGTTTTAAATAGTGTAACTTATATTGAAAATAAGTAGACTGGGACTATTTATTATATTGTTTTCTGTGTTTTTGATATTTTCTCACTTGTTAGACGAATGGGAGTTTGATTATATGGTAAACCGTATTATATATATAGTCTTTTGTAAGTTCAATATTAATTTTTGTTATTACATGTGTCAATGATATATTTTATTTTTATTTTAATTTTGCAATTGTAACTGTAAACTGCTCACTGTCTAAAAGTAGCACTGAGCAATTTTGCTAACATTTTAAGCCAGTAGAAAAGGAATCATTTATACTGTTTGATACGTGTGGTTAAATGCTGTATCATTTGTAGAAAGAAACAAAGTTTATTAGCATAACTCAAAGGTTTGTAAAAGTATTAGGGGCGATAATTGTTTTTTTTATCTTTTACCATTGGAAAAGTAAATCGGTATTTTTTTTTTGGGGGGGGGGGGGGTAAATGTAATATAGTGTATGTTTAGTATGCGTGTTGACTTTGTACACTACTGGTTGATACATATAATTCTACAGTTTAGTAAGCTAATGTTTAAATCATTTTCTTACACATTATTTCTGCAGCTGAAGCTATTGATTTCTTTTATCAGACGAATTGTTGACACATACGCAACAATTTCCGTTTTATAGCTTGATATAATTTTTTGCAATATTTGTAGTGTTATTAAGTGCCTTGACATTACCTCCGATTATCGTTATGTCTCATTTTTTTTCATTCTCCATGTTGGCGACAATGGCCACTAGTCTTTAACTGGCAAGTCGTTATCCAGTCACCATCTGGCTTTGAGCCCTAGTTGGGATACGGACTTTCATATTAGGACGTGTTTGGGCCGACCTGCGTAGAGTCTGTGGTTCTACCGGGACATTTCCCCGGTTTTCTTACTATACCAAAAGCTGGACGGCGCCATAATGACCAAGATTATGTATTGAAAACCAACACTTCCTGGCTATGCCTGATATCGTTTGTTTTTCTCAAAATTTTGGGACTAAACTGGCATGCTGGTGTCATGTTTTTTCTACCCGGAGGTAATTTACATGGGTTTCTTGATCCAAGAGAGATAACAACATACAACCCTTATGCCTTATGTAATACAGCCAAGGCAAATATGCATTTTAAACAGTCTACAAGTACAGACAATGCACAATAAAATATACATTCAATCTACATATACATGCCATTTATAAATACACGATTCTACAAATACATGTACAGAACATCTTCACGTGCAGACAATCCCCAAATACAAACAATCTTAATAATACAGACCATCTACACATATCTAAGATCTACGAGTACAGATATTTATAAGTGCACACCATTTCTAATTCAGGACATCTACCTGTAATACAACCAGCACATACATTTCATTTACACGTGCATGTCATATATAAGTATTGAAACCACCTATAATTTCAGACTATCAAGACGTACAGACTCTCGTTTAAGTGCATGCAATCTGAACGTATATACAATCTATAAGTAAAACCATTTAGACATATAGACAACCTAGAAATACATGCCATTTACAAGTACGGACTTCAAAAATTACATATCACCTGAAAGTAAAATATCAATAAGTACAGACCATCTGCAAGGATAAACCATGCATAAAGAAGTGACATTTAAAAGTACAGAAATTTATCAATACGAACCATCTATAAGGACAGACCATCTTCTAGTACCGACCATTTATTGGTACAGACCATCTGTAAGTACAGACAATGTATAAGTACGGACCATGTATAAATACATAAGTAAAGACCATCTAGACGTATCGACCACCTGGACGTTACAAAACATCTACAAATACAAATCATCTATAAATACAGACCATCTATATGTACAGACCATCTTCTTGTACAGACCATCTATATGTACAGACCATCTTCTTGTACAGACCATCTATATGTACAGACCATCTTCTTGTACAGACCATCTATATGTACAGACCATCTTCTTGTACAGACCATCTATATGTACAGACCATCTATATGTACAGACCATCTATATGTACAGACCATCTATAAATACAGACCATCTACATGTACAGACCATCTTCTTGTACAGACCATCTATATGTACAGACCATCTTCTTGTACAGACCATCTATATGTACAGACCATCTATAAATACAGATTATCTATAAGTACAGACCATCTACATGTATATGTACAGACCATCTATATGTACAGACCCATCTATATGTACAGACCCATCTATATGTAAAGACCATCTATATGTACAGACCATCTATATATACAGACCATCTATATGTACAGACCATCTACATGTATATGTACAGGCCATTTATATGTACAGACCCATCTATATGTACAGACCATCTATAAATACAGATTATCTATAAGTACAGACCATCTACATGTATATGTACAGACCATCTATATGTACAGACCATCTATATATACAGACCATCTATATGTACAGACCCATCTATATGTACAGACCATTTTTATGTACAGACCATCTATATGTACAGACCATCTATATGTACAGACCATCTATATATACAGTCCATCTATATGTACAGACCATCTATATGTACAGACCATCTATAAATACAGACCATCTATATGTACAGACCATCTTCTTGTAAAGACCATCTATATGTACAGACCATCTATATGTACAGACCATCTATATGTACAGACCATCTATAAGTACAGACCATCTACATGTATATGTACAGACCATCTATATGTACAGACCATCTATATGTACAGACCACCTATATCTACAGACCATCCATATGTACAGACCATCTATATGTACAGATCATATTTATGTACAGACCATCTATATGTACAGACCATCTATATGTACAGACCATCTATATGTACAGACCATCTATATATACAGACCATCTATATATACAGACCATCTATATGTACAGACCATCTATATATACAGACCATCTATATATACAGACCATCTATATGTAGAGACCCATCTATATGTACAGACCATCTATATATACAGACCATCTATATGTACAGACCATCTATATGTACAGACCATCTATATGTACAGACCATCTATATGTACAGACCATCTATATGTACAGACTACTTAGACGTAACAAAACATCTAGAAGGACATGTCATCAACAAAAGACTACATGTACAGACCATCTACATGGAAAGCCATCTGATGTACAGATCATCTATCATTACAGACCATTTACATGTTGAGGCCAACTGGACACAAAGGCCATCTAGACGTACAGACTAACTATAAGAACAGGCCATTGAGACGTACATATCATCTATAAGTACAGACCATTTGTAAGTCTAGACTTTATATAAGTATAAATCACCAACACGCATTCAGGGGCGTGCCTAGACGACTTTTGTGTATACGCACTCCTGCTAGGGGGGTCCGGCATGCTCCCTCGGAAAAATATCTTTACTACATAACGCCGCAGGTGCATTCTGGGGCGTTTTTAAACATAAAAAATTGCCAATAACTATCATTTGAAATAGAAAATACGTCATACGTTTTCAGGTGTCTTTATAACGCTTCATAATATATACAAAACAGTTTTTCCTGAAAACAAGTAATAGTAGTAAAATTAAGACTATATATGTTTATAGTCAAACAAGAAAAAGATGGGTGTAAGTTAGACATTTGTAATTATGAATGATGAAACCCACTAGATCTAACAGGTAGTGCCTAACCCGGGTTAGGCGACGATTTTTATTCGCTTTTTGGCGTTTTTAATTTTTTTCAATATCTGGAAGCCACTGTACGCACGTGCGTAAGTGCGTAACAGCAGGCACGCCCCTGGCATTCTATCTACAAGTACGAGCCGTTTACAAATACTGACCATCCACAAGTACCACTTGTCAAAACAAATGAATTTGTACAGTCTAACACTATAGGTTATGTTTTGATCTAAACTGAAGTTCACGTCTATGCAGGAATGTGTAAAAAATACCATATCAGTGGTAAGATGTTACATGCACTAAATACAAGCAAACTTTCAGATATCACCTTTGAGAAAATAAATGCAGAACATTTACAAGTACAGATCAATCACAAATACAAACTTTCTGTTTAAATATAGAGAGGTTTTAGAATACTGACGTCACACTTATGCCAACCATCATAAGTCAAGTGTGTCTGATGTGTACATTTTATGTGTCTAGTTTCAGTTAAAGCCTTTCGGCAACAAGCTTAAAACTTAGAAAGAAAGGAAATAACTTAGACTGACAGAACGTAGATATTTGGATATCAATACTCGATTGATAACCTGACTGTACATCCTCGGCCTCCATAAAATTCTTCGTCGAGTGTTATTGTCCAAAATGTCGTTGAGGTAGTCAAATGAATAACATCATCTGGAATTTAATATTTTAACTGAAGGAAAATAAACTGGAATTGTCCATACGAATAAAGTTGTGTAGTTTACTGGCGATATTTAAACCTTTCATACAAACCTTACTTGTCTTTGGTACCTTCAAGCGATGATAACACCGAAGATGTCTAATAAATGCATCGCTCCACTTTCTTTTTGTCCTCAGTTATTGTTGCTAGGCCTCGTAATATTCTACCTTCTAGATGGTTGTATGTGTAGTATTTCATTCATAGATGGCATATTTCGGATAAAGAGGTTTAATATCCTGATATTGACAGATACATGAACAATGCATTCACTATTTCTTTCTTCTTTTTCTTACCCGTGGACAATAAAACTATAAGTAAGGACAACATGTTAATTATAAATAAGTGATCAGTTATAAACTATTATTCTGTTATTGGTTTTAGTATAGAAAGAAAAAAATATATATGAAGTGATTATTTGTGTTTATTTAAAATAATTCAGTGTGACCTTTCACAAATAAATATGTGTTTATTTAAAATAATTCAGTGTGACCTTTCATCAACTGCTTTTCAATGCTCAAATTATGAAGTGCGATCTTCCAATAAAAGTAAAGTTACGCCTCAAAAGAATTTTGTCCTATAAATGTTATGTTTCTGCTCTAATTATGCAAATAGATTCGCTTTAGCTGCTTCTAAACTGTGTCAACGAATGCGTCTGCCATGGTTATTGATATATGTTATTGGCAAGGTCAACACATTTGCTCGGCTGGGAAAAAGTGTCCTCCTTTCAAGTCAATGACCCCGTAAATATTAAGATAAGAACAGACACATTTAAATTGACATAACATAACAGTTTTCTAAAATACGAGTTTTTTTTTATCTATGAACTCATTAAAGGCCAAAGTTCAAACTACAGAAGTGTGAACGACCGTTATAATGTAAATTCATACGTAATGTAACGACCGCAGGGGTAGAAATGTAAGCGCTTCAAACCAGCCTCGCTGCTGGGTTAACTCTTTAGCGACGCGGTTTCAGCGGCTTCCCGAGTTGCGCGGTTAAGCAACGGTTACCGTGGCCGGTGTACCGATGGGTGACCGTTGGGGAGCGCCGGCCTGCGTTACAGTAAATTATAAGCTAGTTTAGTTTTTTTCTCCATTTCTTTCAGGGACTATTTTCTCTTTTGCAAAAAAGTGATCATCTAGAATGTTCCGTGAAATCTGGACTAGCTGACACGACCTTGTATGCAAAATATGCGTGATCAGCACGATAAGGTTGTTACATCGTGTCTCGTTCGTGTTTGAGTTAGCATTTTGTCTACAGAATCAAGATGGTCATATTCGTAAACGTCGTCGTAGTTGTTAAAATCGTACTCTCTTTTTTCCTCCTTGTTCTCCTCTTCGTCGTTATCGGAGCGGTAGGGCCCTGGGAGTCCTACCATTATTACATCGAGGGTTTACACTCGACTTTTAAAGGTGGTATCCGACATAGTTTGCCTACACCAAATATATGTAACAATATCTGACCTCTGATTGGGGTTTTGTGCATAATTTCTGCAGAAACAATCACACTTTAGACTAAGCTTTGACGATTTTCAACAGTATCTCAATTTTAGGGCAGTAAAACTCGTTAATTAAAACTTAGAATGTTCATTCTGTTCAAATCAATAAATAAGAACGATGGGATTCCTGCTAAAAATAGACATGGACGTCACAGCGGATGGCGTGGATGAACTAAAACATAAGCGGTCACGTGGTTTTCTTAGTTTTAAAATAGCTAACTGTCAGCGTTGCACAGATAGGAAATACATGTTTGTAATGACTGATGTGGCGTTATGGTTCACTTTCCAGATAGGTGTCGGACAGCAATAAACAGCAGTTTGCGATATCTGTTCAGGTAACAATAGTTTATTAAGATGATTAATGAAAAATATTTTGGTCCAAATTGTCGGAAACCACCTTTAATCCGAAAACTTCTAAAATGCGTTGAAAACTGTAATGTGTGGAACACCGCTGCCTTATGTGAAATCACAACTAGAAGTTAATGTGTTGCTAGAGGGTTGTAGGATTGGGGTGGGTTTGTCCGGCTGGACACAGCCACAGGCTGCAGTAGTATCAGAGAATGGATTTGTCTATATATAAATGCATATAAGCGTTATGGTTTTTATCTATTAACAATGAATTAAAGAAGACGTGTAATTATATTATCCCGAAACCATGTCACACGCATTTGCTTAACCTTAATTATTGTTAAATTTGCGATAATAAATTGGGTTAATAAAGTTCCGTTTACCTGTTATGATTTGGCTAAAATGCATGTTTAGTTAGTGAGTCAGTAATTACGTCAGAAAGGTCATGGGGTGTTGCGTGTAGGTTAGTTCACACAACAATTGCTTACACCTGCTTGCAAAACAAAATGAGCTACATGTTAAACTTGTATGTTTTATTCCCCGCCTTTGCAAAAACATTGAAGTTTAAATGGCACATATATATAGCATTTCGACGATCCAATCCCCGCCTTTGCAAAGACATTGAAGTTTAAATGGCACATATATATAGCATTTCAACGAGCCAATCTTCGTGAAGTTTGACAAAGAGGAAAAAAAGGACATCAAGTGTATTTAATTCAAGCAAATTAACCTTATTTCTTTCTTCATCGCCATCATCCAAACATTTCACTTTCGACCCTCCCTCATGGTAGAGCATCCGCCCATGCGTTTCAGGTTCCGGGTTTGATTCTCTTGCTTATTACATTAGTAACTAATTGGCGATATCCGGACACGTCCGGTTCGTAGAAAGAGACGAGGTGTTCCGAGTGGTGTTTATTACGGTGTCCAACAATTAAAGTGATAATGCTCACACTGAAAATTGCTACTTTTCTCCCGGTTCTTCTTCTTCTTGTCTTTCTCTTTCTTTTTGTCCTCAGTATTTTTCTACTTTTTCTTTTTTGTTTTCCTTATCGTCGTTATCTTTATCCCCCTTTCCTTCTCCTCAACCCCCCTATTCTTTTCTTTTCCTTCTCATGTTCTCTTCTTTCATCGCCATTCCTCCCCCCCCCCCCCCCCTTCTTCTTATTTTCTTGTCTTGCCTATATTTATAACACATTTCCACCTTCTACATTTCTCCTTCTCCTTGTAATCTTCCTACTATTCCTCGCCTCTTTCATTTTTCCCTCTTTCTGTTCTTTCTCAGCCTTTTCTTTTCTTCCAATGGTCATACTTTTTCTTTCTCATCCCCACTTTCCCTGTTCCTTATTCTCGTTCTTCTCATTTTGTCCTCTACTTACACCCCTTTTCGCATCGTTCATTTTCTTCTTTCTCCTTTCCCTTTCTTACCTTTTTTTCTCTTTCTCAACTTCTTTACCTCATTCTTTCCTTTTCCTCCTCCTCTCCCCTTATCTCACCTTCATTTCTCTTCTCTTTCCTTCCATTTTTCTCTTCATCCTCCTATTTTTTTTTCTCCTCAGGATCTTAAGAGGCCTACCTTGTAAAGTCTTAACATGCAATGTCACGCGTTTGATTGTGAAAGTAAACGCATGCACAATCTGCCGAGTAAAGAAAACACATAAACATGTATGTTGTTGTATTTTATATGGCGTCTAGCGTCTATATGTTGTTGGTTTTTGTTTGTGTTGCTGCCTTTACAATTTTAATGTCTTCTTATTTTTTTCTTTAGTCCGAAAATTCTTTTTATTTTACGAACTCATGGAAACATAAGTAGCTGTACATGTATTAAATCCCAAATTGACACACATTGTGTACATGGATTTATTCAAATAAACTTATTATGTTTGTATTGTTATATATGTACTTCTTCTTTCAACTATTTTTCTGCCACAAGTGATGTATCTGGTTCACACATACGATATTTAAGAGATGACAGTAGTCAAATTTCTTATCTTAAAGTTCAGTGGTTATAGTTTTAAATGTTAGGCACTTGTCGTAAGCCACAAAGGAACTCCAACACGTGTTTTCGTTCATAGGCTTTAAATGGTGAGGTTTTATGTTATCAATTAACAACAATTATAAATTTAAAAAAAGTTATCTATTACAATCGTTACAATCTCTCAAAAACTGTCTTCATTACGGCTTATTTGCTTACTGTTGTCTGTTCAGATAAAATCAGCTTTAAAATGAAGAAAAATATTTCTGTCTCTTGACCAACGTGTAACTGTTGTTAAGCTACTAGACTCGGGGAAATCAGCTCAGGCTATTGCTAATCAGTTTAGGTGTGGTAGAACCCAGTTTAGCTTTTGTAAAAATATTCATGTTATATTTAGCATATTTTTATAATGTTATAGTTTGATTAAAATGTTTGCATGTGTCTTGTTGTTGGCTGTTAAAATCAAAACAATATGAGATATATAAAGAAAAAGTACAACAGATTAAAACAATAATAATAAAAAAAATCTTAACCATTTAATGTAGTGCATGTCAAAAAACTTAACTATATAAAAGACTTTTATTAAATAAGATTATATAAACTTTTAGATAAATAGAAATAAAGCCAAGCAAATTACAGAAGAAAATAACATTAAATGGATTTGAAACATTTAATTCTACTGATACTAAATACTTAAGTACATGTATACATGTATACACATGTCTAAGGGTTACCTCTCTGAAGCAACCACCTCTCTTAAGCAACCAAATTCTCTCCTTCCGCTTGATGTTGCTTAAGAGAGGGAGCACTGTAGCAACACACTTTTATAGCAATGAAGGTTGATCTCTTGTCCTCACATATCCATTTTGTTACAAACAAATAGTCTGATTAAAACAGAAATCATCTTATCTTGCGTTATATCATCATGAACTAAAATTAATATGCTTATGATAATTATAGAGATGATGATTATGATAACTGTCCTCGCAAATACGGCGTCTCTCGCGTTTAAACATATATAAGTTAAGTGTGTTTTATAAATGATTTGTTCATGATTATAGGTATGTTCTATGGTTGACTGAAACCTAGAAAGAAATTATATTTATTATTGTGGATATTTGTCAAAATCCTACTTTGGTGTAAATTCGGGCGTTTTCTTGGCGAATGAATGAAAGTTTCTATACTGATTTATGTACCAGTACATATTATACAATAACAAATAACAAATATTGCAATAACAAAATCATAGCCGTTACAGAAAATATACTAATGTTTTTTGTTTATTAAACATCTTTTGAATGTGTATTTGGTAACATGATTAATGCATTTTCGTGACAAGCGTCACAAATTTATGTTTACAACAAATGCTTTCTGGTTATGTAAAAAATCGCATAACGTTTTAAATAAATTAGCTCTAAGTTTAACAGATGTGCAGTATTTCACAGAAGGCTATGTGATGTTTTATAACATTTTCAAGTGCAAAACAATTATATTTATTCAATTGTTTATTAGGCATAAAAATATGTCACTTGCCTTTAACAGACATGCATACACACGTTGTCATATAAACAGATTCAAAATGGGACATTTATAAACAGATACATAGAAACTAGCTTAATATCACATGTTCGATTAATATATTAAATGTATTTACATATTTATAAGGTATGTTAAAAATGTTAAAATTAAAAGTTATATATATATATATATTGACAGCAAAAATTGTATTTTCAACCATCGCTATGTTGCTCGGGATAATACATCATCATCAGTAGCAGTTTCGTTATTAACAACAAAACACACATAGTAACAGAGGCCATTTTCTACTTCCAGGTGTTTCCAGAAATTTGATCAATAGGTAAAAGAAATGGAGAAAGTCGCTACTAAAACCAATGCAACATTTCATATATGTTTAAGACGAGTGAGGATTTATGAACTTCCGTTTCTATAGGATTTATTTTATTTAACAAAACGTGCAATCATGGTTGCCGAAGGAAATGACACAAATTCACACGGTGATAAAATTCCAGATAAAACAATCATCATCGAACAAGAAGGAAAGTCTGAGGTAAGGTTTAAGGACATTGGGGAAAGCAAGAGCCCCCAAAAATCCAGCACATACTCAGGCGACGAAAAGGAAGAATGTGGCGTTTGTAATGACGATACAGACAATGGTGATGTACCGGAAGTGGAAGAAGTCTTGCTAGACATTGAGAAACAACAGGAAGACGTCAGCGAATGGATTCCCGACGGTGGTTACGGCTGGTTTGTCGTCATCGGCGGTATTATGATACACGTATTTATAGGTATGTAGCGGCATAACTGCATTTCATTACTGATCAATGTGTTTCTAAGGCTAAACGGAATCGAGTTTCGTTTAATCCGGACATCTTCTTAAAAGTGAGGATATTAGAATTTTAATGCAGCATGGTCACAGCTGATCACATTTGCTGTTTGTGTTCTTCTGTTAAAGATGCCACACTTTGTTGAATCACACTAGCTAATGAAAAGGGAAAGTTTTCACCTTTTCACAAGAGTAAGAATGGGTTCAACTTTTAGAGGATTTTAGAAGTTTCTTCTTATCTTTAAAACCACGCCTACTTTTACTTTAATAATGCATCGCTGCTGAAAAAAATGACAATTTTAGTGACTCCCGGTTGCTTGATGGAGAAAACTCCATAACAATGATTTGCTCGACCACAGATGCACAGTAGCTAAGCCAGGAGACATCCCTGCATATCAGTGTATGGCCTCGACGGCGACTCGAACATGAACATATGCGGTGGGACCAAACGATAACAATTGGCGAAACTAACCGCCCACCACTGGCGAAGTCGATCGTGAGGAGAGGGATATTATGCAAACTAAAATTTGGTGAAGAAAAAAAATACACCATTCATGCGATTACATTTGTGTTTCTTGTAGGCGGTCTTATGAAGGCTAGTGGGGTGATGTACCTAAAACTGAAGGACGCCTTCAATCAGAGTGCCGTGGCTACAGCATGGGTGTTCTCTCTCTTCACAACATGTCTCCTTATGTTTGGTAAGATATCCTGGCCAAAAATACTTTAAAGACAAAGCGTCGACTCTAAATGTTTGGACGATGCCATAATCAAATCAAAACAGGTCTGCATGTTTGACATTTCCAATTGAAACAGTAGTCGTTTAGTGATAGGTAACCTTACATTGGTTTCTTACAGTTTGCCTGTATCTAATATATGTACAATACAATGTATCTTACTCCGGTTCTGGGCCAATTTGAGCATAATTGCTACGTAAACGTATACTTTAAAGTAAGCAAATGCTAATTATAACATTAAATCTATTTAGACAGTACAAATGATGAAATATTTTAATGTCCATAATTTACAAATCTATTAATAAGCACGCTAGGGATTTCAGCTTAAACAAGATATCTTCGTCAGAGCTTGTCACCCGGGTGATAATGTAACGTGCTCTCAAAAGTAAGTGGTCAGTTGGTTTTCTTAGTTTTACTATATCTGTCTGTGCAGCATGGCTCGGATAGGCAATGCATTGCTGTAATGACAAATGTGATGTGCATTACTTTTCGCATGGATGTAGGGCACCAATAAACAGCATTTATTGGGATTTTATTTTTCCAATTAAGTTTATTTGATTGAATAAGAGAGAGTGTGTGTCCAAACTGTCGAATCCTACCTTTAATAGCTCCATGATCTTATACTGATTTATTCGAAGTCAGGTCTTTTGTTCCTATGAACATTTATGATTATATTAAATACATAGTCCTAAATCATTAAACATTGAACTTATAAACACTACAATTTAGGATATTATTAAAACATTTGAAAAGAATGTTTTTATATATGGTATTTAAACTTGGTTTCAGCTATAACACTGCACAGCAACACGCCACAGCAGCAATAGTTTTCTGTGCCTCCACCAAATGTTTCCATGAAGAGGCTGCATCGCATATAACTTAAGGCCACAGGCTATGTATTATTGCATCAAGATCAGAACCATGTTAACGGTTCATGCCTAATGATTGATGGTCTAACCAGGTCTATTGGCTATGCTTTTATGCTTAACAACTGTTGCTGCCCTGTGCGGTTGCGATTTTTGGATGTGTCCAATCTGAACGCATCGGCACTTTCCGCCGCTTTACAAAAGCTCGCGATTCCGCAGAAATGTCCGAGGTGTGGGATACTTCGCCTAAATTGGAGTCAGTATATGGAGCACGTACAATATATAAACAGGATGAAAGTAAAACAAAAATCAGAAATAAGGATCCATGAAAGATATCTGTCATTTTGTCATGTTAATTTTTTATGCTCGTTGTAGTTGTTTGCAAATAATATAATTTACATTGCTTGTACATACTAATAGCATTTGAATGACATTATCATTATAACATTTATTAATGATGTCTTTCCCAGGTCCAATCGCCAGTGCCTTGTGCCATCGGTTCTCTTGTCGTACCGTTGTGTTTGTGGGCAGCATTCTCTGCTTCATCGGTTTGCTCTTGTCAGCATTCGCACCGAGTATAGAGTTCCTCTACTTTAGTTATTGTATTGTTGCAGGTACGTGTAAATATTAAAACCTGGTTTCAAAAAACAGCAACATTGACAGTGCCATTGTTATTTAATCAATAAATCTTGTGTATGGAGAAATGATAAAATCGCAGATAAATAACATTATTGTTAAGACTGCGGACTTTCCACATGTTAGTTATATTTCTACGAAAAGGTTCTAATTAACAATACTTGTAATTGTTTACACAGTAGCAGGTACGTGTAAATATAAATGTTCTATTTTTTTTACTAAAGAAACCTTATTCACTTCACCGTGAAAGCCCCGTGAATGGAAAAAAGCTATAATCACAGATAATCACAGATAACTAACAAAATACCACTTTGTTGCTGTTGTGCATGCATTTAGAAAGAACATTGTAAGCTATTGTTTCATTATTAGTATTATTTATTTTTTTATATTTTTTATTATTATTATTATTATTATTATTATTATTATTATTATTATTATTATTATTATTATTATTATTATTATTATTATTATTAATCATGTCATTCTTCCTTGAACGAATCACAATTGGTCAAAGTTGTTGTTCTTTGCCTTTTTTGACAATTGTTATGAATAATAAATCGAATTTTTACCGCTGATCGCTTAATTATACTGGATCATGCTGTCCTTCAAACGTTTCAGATGTCGTTAAGCTGAAAGACCCGTCGCCTCAGGTTTCGACTATGTATAACCGTTTTGTGCTCAACATCCCCGCATAGCTCCGTACTGCGCATGCGGGAACATACGTCATGTGTATACGTCATTCAAAAACTCTGCACGTGGTGGATCGATAATGGCACAATAAATATAGATGCATAACGTATAGCATATGGTTCTATGCGTCATGTACATGAATGTGCTAAATGGTGGCCAAGTCGTTTTTGCAGACTTTGTATCTACTCCTTTCGGTTTCAGGCTTCGGTAGATGTCTCACATATACTCCCAGTTTGATAGTTGTAACCAACTACTTCAACAAACGTCGGGGCCTGGCCGTGGGTCTTACGACTTCCGGTGTTGGCCTTGGTATGTTCGTCTTCCCGCCAATGATCGGTGAGTTCTAGGGTCAAAGGTCACCAACCAGAACTACATGACCTGTTGACCTGCTTTTTTCTTACGTATACATTTTTATTCTGTTTTGTGTTTTTAAATCTTGACTCCCAGCTTCATGCAAAGGCGCAACGTTATGTACAGTATTTTAAAACAATGCAAAATGTTAGGGTCTTCAAAATTATTTTGTACCTGTCTTTGAAATGAAGATAGGACAAAGGATAATGAACGACTTGAACACTCATCAAGTTTCGTGGTGTAGAAATAACAAAAATGTCAATTGACTCTGTTATTCCGCCATTTCCCTAAACATGTATTTTGTTCCAGAGGCTCTTTTCAGCGAATATGGATACCAAGGAGCAATGTTACTAATGGCGGCTATCAGCCTACAGACTTTCGTATGTGCGGCTCTTTTCCGGCCACTGGAGCTACACAAAAAGATTGTGAAAACCGCCCGCCTCAACCGGTAACAGTGTTTATAATGTTACAAATTCTGATTACCAAATACATTTATCCTTGTCCTAATTTTAACTTTAGTGGTTGTATATTTTGACTTCAACGGTTTTATTTACAATTAGCCGGGAAACTGCGGTTGGTTTTGAACAAATATGTTCCTCGTGATTTTGCAATTGACTTGACCATAGTATTTCGAATGTACATGGCTCATAGAATTACACATACCACACTTCATACCTTTTTAGTTATTGCGTCACTTTCAAGCCAACAACCACCTATTGTATACACATGACATGACATGACATGATCAAATGCGTAATTCGGAGACTGTTAAGCTTAAAGGTTAAAACGAATAAAACAGTTAGAAAACGTCGCGCGGGTTTCTAATACTTCTAAGATAAAGACATAAATTTTGTACCACATCATGTTCAGTTATTGAAATGTAATATACATAATGGTTAGCTTTTTCTGACTTTCAATGAACTTCATTTATGTACTTTAAGCCATTTTTGTTATTATTCTTTAGAATCGTAAACTACGCCCGCCGCGGCAGCGTCGACGCCAGGAAGTACGTTGCATCCTTAATTCAACCTAAACAACGACGTAACATCATGGAGGAGCAAGACCGTTGGCACGGGAGCAACACGTTCTCTTCCACCACCGAATTCACCTTCGTCGTTCCAGAGCCGGCGACGAAGCGACGGAAGTCCGTCATTCAGAACAAGATCTCTAAACTTACCACTATATTCAAACCGGAAAAAGATCCAAATGAGGAGAAGAAACCATTATTTGAGCTTCATTTGTTGAAAGACTTTCCGTTTTTGGCGCTGTGTTTGGCGATCATGCTGTTCACCATGTCCATGATGTCTGTGTTTGTGTTTTTGCCGCCTCTCGCCAAATCTCGCGGACTCTCGCAGATCGAGTCGGCATATCTAATATCAATAATTGGCGCTGTGGATTCTTGCGCGCGGTTCTTGTCTGGTTTTATACTGGATCTTAAACAGGTAAAGTGAACTGAAATCTTCTTTCTTTCCCCTTTATTTTGCACCTTAAACATTTTTACATTCAGTTTCAGGAATAAATTCCGTTTGAAAGATTTAAAATATAACAAAACTATTTGTCTGTTAAAAATTTTACTTTAGTTTAAAATGTATTTTGTTTTTTTGCGATATCGTAGCGGCAAAACTAATTTAAAAAACTTTTATTGGAACGGCAGCTGAATAAATACTGTAGTCTCTCAAGATAAATCACAGCGCATATAACGTGGCGTGGCCGCCGTTGGTGTCATGTCATTTAAACAATCGCCAAAAAAGTTTTCAAAGATCGCAATGCAATTACCGTTATCAGTTAGTTCGAATCATTTTTCAAAAATTAAAAGCAGTCCCCGAAAAAGCAGCAGAGTAGAGATCGAGTAAAAAGGAACAACTTATCCTCTTCCAAAATGTGTTCACGTGCGACTGTATGTCACTATATGTCACTAAATGTATTTCCTATAGTGACTTCGTCACGCCTTACTTAAATTGGGAGACTGGCTTGTGTTCTTGTGTGAAATGGTTCGTTAATTAATGTTCGTCTGTTCTGCAACCGCCTTAACATATTGTTATAACAGTTTAAGCATGCCTATCTCAGATAACGCTTATAGCCTTTGCCGAAGGTCGTATTTACGTGTGTACGATGCACTTGTTTCCGGGTATGAGCGTCGCGCAAAACGCCGTGAAAGTCGATCCTCAGATTTTCAACTTTAATCAAAGTCGCAACATTTATCGCCCAAAATGAAATTCATAATTAATTGTCTTTATTGCTCTTTTTGCGCTACCACATTCCGAGAACGTTATTGCAATGATATTTTCCAGGTCAAACCTTACCGGATTTATGTGTACAACGGCGTCATGTTCGGCGTGGCCATTGTGTCAATGATTATGCCGTCAATGCATGGGTTTGCTGGGTTCGCCATCATTTCCGCCTGCTACGGGTTGTTTACAGGAACCTATGTGGCCCAAAAGTCAGTGGTTGTGGTAGACTATCTGGGTCTCAAGAAGATGACGAGCTCATTCGGGCTTCTCCTTGGATTCCAAGGAATAGGGTCATTGGTTGGACCCACAATTTCTGGTTGGTTTACTGTATTTTTTGGGGTCCGCGCTGAAGTGCTTTGCTCTATAAGGAGTGCGTGGAAATAGGCTATGGGCTATTGTTTTAGTTATAAGGTCATTCACTACTTGACAAGTCTATTTCATTGCAATGACATAGGTGTTTCAAAGGGCTATGATGCTTGACAGATTCATACTAGTTCAGCTTGTACTGCGTTTATAACGTATCGATTTTGGCAACTTCGAACCGCGTGGATTAAGTAGGTTTTATTCTTATCTGAACTTTGGTTCTTAAATTCCATCTTCACATGGACAGGATGCTACAATCATTTATTCGTCTCTGGTCATGTTTGTTCATGATTCAGAAAGTACATTTTATTTGTGGTCAACCATTTTTGTGTTGTTTTTCAAATCGAAATAATACCATATTCCTTTTCAGAAATCTATGTGGACATTATTTTTCGATGACGTCACTACTTTCATCATAACGTATAGAAAATATCAGCGCATGGACATTTTGTTTTCAAATAGATCGTTTTTCTTTTCGTTACTTGCATTTGAGAAACTCGTCAGGAAGTGCGAGGTTAGAGCTCTGTAAAACCGGTTTAAGAACCCCAGTCGGTCCATATTGCCGACTGACCGTTCCAAGGCGGTAACTGTCACAAATTTGTTCTTACTTTTCGCTTGGCTTGCATGTGAAATACCTTTGTTCTGTGCCTTTTCGGAGTTTGGTATATGTTGCAATACTCATAGGACTTTGTCATATATTCTTATGCAAGGAGTTATGATTCTTATTAGATCAATAGTCCTTACATGACTTTCATAAAAAGTTACATTAGAAAATGAAATGTTTAATACAGTTAGACAATATTTAGTACAAATAGTGCAGCATGAGTCATATACACGTGAGGATGAAATGTTCGAATGTATATTCATTATTCAACTCACTTTAGGTCAAGTTACATATCGGATGTCAGTTGCTGTCGTGCGTGTAATAGCTTATTACATAAATTAGACGCCCTTTGATGCTTTGCCTTAATGTTTTTATTGTTCGTATACTGGAATACAAATAACTCCGGGGCAAGTTGACTACTTCCGTCCTTTCTTTGGGGCTGGTCTCCCTATAATGAGGGTTTAAAAGTAGTAATTGGGAGGCCGCGCTATAATCATCGGCCATTTAACTGTATTAAATGTACGCTTTGATATAATAAATATATATTAATCGTTCGTTGAAAGGAATGCGTGCTGGGGAAATTCTTATTTCAATGTACACCTTGTTTTAGGTTTGTTCCGCGATGAGTTTGGGACCTATGACGAGGCTTTCTACTTTGGTGGTACAGGAATATTTTTCGGGGGCTTCGTCCTTATGATTGGAAATATATACAAGTAGGTATCTGCATATTCAAACTGAGGCATTCTCTGTTTTCGTGGATTTTTTTCCTTTTTTTTTTTTTTTTTTTTTTTTTTGCTTTTCATCCCTTCGACACAGTTATGGAGACGTCTAGTTTTTATGGTAGAGGGAGGCTTTAGACAAATAGGTTTTGATATTACATCGTGGCAATTACATTAAGGCCATCATAGCAAACCGTTGGCAGGTGAAGATCCTTGGCGCATTTCTTGGTAGAACCACCGATACCCCTTATGTCAGCTAGAAAATCACGCCATATGAAATTTCTTGTCAGGAACGCGACTTGATATTGTTAATTAACACATACCATCCTTCGGAATTATTGTAAATGATAATAATTTATTCAATTTAGTAGTTCTGTGTTATAGACAATTCAATGGACCCAAATGTTAATTAGCCATGCTATTTTCTGTTTAAGTGATAAAATTAATTATTAACATCTAATTGTAGATTTTTTCGTGATCGCAAACAAAGACGAAAACTCAAAGCAGCTGGAGGTGAAAATCCTGACGATAAAACCGTTAATGTTTGCACAGATGACGACGACAATGACGACAACAATGCCGACAATAATGACGACAACAAATGATCATTTGTGTTAAAATGCGTTATTAACGTGTATATTGATGTTATAAGCTAAAAGGTCTTTAAGCATATAAGTGTAATTTCCACGTTTTCATTAGAAAAAGAAATGTTTTGTTCTATATCAGTCAATGTTTGCAAATTTTGTTTATCAATGGGTCAGCGGAAGACTACTCTAACTTAAATCAGAGGCAAAACTACTCTATCTACAAACTATTTCAATGAAAATAAATCTATTAAACAAAGATTAAATAACTATAAAATATGTGAAGGATAATATTGTTATATTATAGAACACAGTAAAAAAGGAATTTTCAGTTCATTACTGAAAAAAACGTGTTTTTTCCTTCTCCTGTTAAATATCAAACAAACCTTTTATGATAGCACTCCCTTGATACATCGACATTTGAAAACAATCATTGCTCCTATTAATTTGTTTATATTTTTCATACTTATGTTAATGCAATATTGTCTATGTTTTTAGTATCCATGAAAATATTAACTTTTGTGCATGGTGTAATGATAAAGCTTTCTAAATTGTAAAAAGTGACCTTACTATAACTGCGGAGAATGTGCCTACCGACAAGGGAGATAATAGCTCAGTACAATTTAGCTGGTAAGAGTAGTGTTCCCTACTTGCAAGGCAAGCTACGTGGAAATATGATGCAACAAAAGGACAACATCATAAAACACACAATTTGTGTTAGATGTCTAAGGTGAATAACTGATAATTTCTCTGACATTAAAAAATGCACATATTTTAAGAGTTGTTTTCAAGTCACAACCATTCAAGAAATGTCATTTCCTATTGTCAGCTTTTCACCATGCTGCTCTATAGTGCACGCTTTATATTGATTTTGTTAGTAAGATTACTTTATGTAGCGACAAAATACCATTTGACATTTTGACAAAATGAGTTAGAAAAAAAAGTAATAAATGCTGTCGAAATTACTTCGAGATAGCCGGATTATGTAGATATCGAGAAAAGCGATTCGCCTGTCCTTAGACGAAACTATTTAATCGATTCTGTCCCTAGAAATAAAAAGTTGAATCTTCTAATTTTGTTTTGTTGTCATAATTTGACTTATACATCGTTTGAAGATTGTGAAAGTCTTATAAACTTTATACTGTACAAGTATAAAGATAATTTATTTTAACAAGTTAGTGTTATGATTTTTTATGTATTGTACGATTTAACGTTTAACTGTTTACATGTTAAGACCTTTCTGATCCGTTTTCTATTTCTTCAGTATGTTATCCCTGCATTCTGAAAATATTTTCATTTTGTCTAAGCATTAAGGGCAACCACTTTTTAAAAAGTTATTTATAAAGTATTTTATGCATGCATTATTTAGTTAAATCATGTTGCTTTTTGTCAAGTGCTAAATTAGACATCATTGTTCATTTTTTAAATTCAATGTTATATACACACGTACATGATGTTATTATGTTAACTGCAAACATCTTGTTTTCTCGATTATTTATTTTTACAATTATTCACTTGTATTTAAGATGGGAATGATGTTTTATATTTACAATTCGACATTCACTCTATTAAAAGACTTTTTGTTGAATTTCGCATGACACGCTATAGTTTACATATTTGTGCGTATTTGTGCGTAAGTTAAAAGGGTTTGAGTTACGTTAATCGTATTTAATATATTAATATATTAAATATCATATGCCAATCATGTATATACATTTACTTGGTTTTGATCGCCTTTTTTAAATCTTTTGTCTGAACTAATAATTGGGGTATTATGATTTGTGTGAAATCAGACTGATATTTAAAAACAACGATATAAACACGATGAGATTGTGCAATCATGTGAGTTTTTAGTTGTTACGCTCTCATACAAAATATGGCATAACACACATTATCGATTACATTGATTCATGCATGTATCTTTTTATTACTGCACTTAATTTGTCATTAGCACTTATTGTTTCCAATGCGAATAAAATGTAAAAAGACAACAACGATTTTAGTTTTTCTTTAATACAAAAAAAAATGTACACGCAACAAGACAAACCTACCGGCGACGGATGAAAAATATATATATATATATATATTGACAGTCAGATACATTAAAAGCGCACCATAAACATGTTTAATGTTCCCTTTAATTATTATGGATCGAATAAATAGTGATCACACTTATACTCCTAACACAAGATGTAAACTTCCGCATAGATAGGTATGTTGATTGTAAGCCGGTAATGTTTGAAGCAACAGTTGCCGTTAACTAGAGGACGAAGTAGAAGAGGGGGTAAAACGTCCTATGACGGCTGGAGTTCACGTAATGGCGCATTGACGTCAGTCCCTACTTGACGTCTATTACTGACAAGTGCAGGTGTCTGTAAAATGTCGCTACGCTCTAAATGGCTCACCCTCTGGTAATCCTACCAATATTTAGATAATACAATTTGACGAAAGACCAGACTTTCACAAATAAGCGAGAAACCAGCGGGTAAACTTAAATCCAGTTACTGTTAAACAGTTTCAATGCGTAAACACGATGAAAATGGAAACATTAGTGAAATTAGACGAAACCAACAGTATCAAGACCGCTTGTTTTCAAACCGAACTGAAGATAAAAATAGAAAAAAAATCATTTAAAAATAAAATAAAATATATTTCATTATTATTCAACATGTAATTATTCATTTACGACCCTTCACAGTTTATACGGATATCCATTGGCGAGTATTGTCAGGCATGAGCGATCCTCGGGAAGGTTCGCTAAACATCGGCAGTTTCCGGTTTTCATATCGATACTTTCCGGAAATCACTTCGCCGTTGCAAATATCGGCTGCCGAAAGCTCTACGTTTGGTGGCATCTCGTCTGGAATCAAGTAATCTAGTGGACAGTAAAGTTGATAGGCTGACCCCATACAAACGTCGTTAAATTCTCCATTTGCATTAACGCTCGGCGGCTGACAATTGAATGACGTCATTGTCCAGATGTTAACGTCATTATGCAAGATGCCATGTCCGCTGTAAGACTGTCTTTCTGTAAAAAAAAAAAAAAATGGGCGATACGATGACCATAAAATGTAGAGTTATCGTGTTATCGTGTTACATATGCAATAAATATAACACTTGAAACATTACCCAGATACCGGCGAACTTATCGTACTGCCAGCCCCTTAATCGTGAGCGCCATGGAGGACAGTCATTACTAGCAATGTTTTAATCTTTTAGCTTGACCTGTCTGTGACTGAGCACTGTGCTTTCTGATCTGCAATAGACGCCTTACCACTGAGCTTTGCTATACACGAAAGTATGCATTTTTTCTTGATAGATTGTACAAAAACGATTAAACACCACTGTTGCTGGTAATCTTGAATTTTAGCAAGTATTGTATTTGTGTTCATTTTAGAATACATGTATGTAGTAAAGTAAATAAAGTATCAACATTTTAAAACATGTGTATAGCAATTCCTTCGCAATAAATAACAAAAACAAGATCATAAACTTACCTGCAACGGTTAACTGTCCGTCTGCTATGACGCTATCTCGAGCTCTCCCATTTATTCGGTCCTTCCGGCGTTCATTGCGGAACCACGTCTGCACAGCACGCAGGGAAAGCCCCGTGTCCCGACTCACTCTTTGACGCACGTGACGCGCAGGCCGCTTATTTAAGTAGTAGAATGTTGTGAGCATGCGCAATTGCGTGTCTGAAATGTTGTCTTGGTACCCGGTTGCAGCATCATCGGAATCCGATTTGTCAGCATCACTGCTACTTGGGAAACCATCTGTAAAAAGAAAAATGGAACGTTTACCCGCATGCACACAACTACAAAAGAACAATGAAGGACTGATTTTGTGTTTATTGAGATTAAGGTGACATTTTAAAGGTACCTCTTTGCATAGACAGCAATAATAAGGCACACAAGATAGACATTAATAACCACAAACAAACAAAAAACAGCAACAAAGAAAACACACACACACACACAAAAGCTTACTATTAAATGTTACAAAAATGCTATAATGAAATACACTCACAGATTTTTTTTATGTAACTTTATCAAATGAAGCGTATTGGTATACATCCCATTTGCTTAAACATAAAATACATTTTATAGGAATAACGTAATAAAGAAAATAATGAAATACCGGTCACAGCCTCGGAAATACATATACTCAGCTTTGTGTTAAGTCACAACATAAATTGACACAATTTTCAAACTACATATCTTTATCAGAAACATAAAGTCAAGTTGATACTACGTCTAAAAAGAGAAAAGAACGGATACAAGTCGACCTCTTTTTTTGGATTATTTTGTACCGTTTATACATGTGTGCCCGAGCAGATGACAATGATAACATGTCAATAGTGAAATCTAGATTCAGCCCCGAACCACATTGCAGAAATTATTAGGTTACATACATATGTTACCATTACAAATGATAAATCCGGTAAGGAGTTAAGCATAAATATTAATTATTTTTATTACATCAACCACAATTATTACAATAACAACTGAAAATATGCACTATGGTACTCAGATCAACAGATTCTTTGAAGGGTGTTGAACTATTAAAATCATTGTCTGAATTATGACGATATTTATATGTACGTTTACATGATTTTTTATTTCAATTTTCATCATTTATAAAAAAATACTTTATTGATCATCTTATCTTCTTAACGTTATCATGTTCATTAGTGATTTCATTTACCTTCAAATTATAATAATGTTTGTTAAAAAACAAAATGTGTTCGCATTGTTGTCGAAGGTCTCTGTTAGAAAAGATGTATATGTATATGTGTATGTATATCATCGTTCAATAACGATATTAATATTGATGCTATTGCTGCTGTTGTATAATAGGAGTTTCTCAAATACCAATATAAATCTGTTAACTAAATATGGATTGGTTTATTTTTATTTGTTTGAGTCCAACACCCTGATAGGGCATTAACATTTTCAAAAATTATAAAAAAAAACGACAACATGAGACAAACATTAGTTATTATGCCCACTTGTGGTTAGAAAATGAAATCCGGTCCATCGTAATGTACCTCACATCCATTGTGTTACATCATTTAAATATCCTTTTATAAGTCGGTTATTTCGACGTTATCTTCTCAGTAGAGAACTAAATATAACATCAGGGTTCATACCATCGACATAAACATATGTTGCAAGTACACAGATTTAAAGATAATATTGATTTCCGATGAAGTGCTAAATACAAACAGATGTTGCTAGATTCAAGTGGAATTTGCCTTTGTTGTTTGGTCTTATGTTGTTCACGCGCTGCCTTATTAATTGCTGTTTTGCGTCTGTCACTGTTGCAAACTTATCGCTTGTAAGCTTTTGTGGACGAATTGTTGTTAATCAGGCAGTATTAAAAAGGCTGTATTCGATGCCAAACTACAAGTTTCATTTAACAAAGACCTCCCCGAAACAACATTTTGACATAATCCATACGACAGCGTGAAGTGGAATTATGTAAAGCGTCTGTGAGACCTGGATTATGAAAACCCGCCAGACGCTTTGAATGCGTTTTGGGGAACGGTTGTTGGGTACTAATTAACCCCGCAATCAGACAGTCTGGCGGCTCGCGGATGAATACATGCAGATTGGTGCATTCAACAAGATTATTGATAATAGAAAAAGAGGACGGCGGGGTGGTGTGTGGGGTTAGGCGTGGATCGAGACAGGTGCTGGTTATGTTATGTAGATAATGATGGCTTGCAGGGATAGAAAAATAATACTAGTACAGAATATGTATGAAGAAACAATGATGGTACTTGACGAAATGTTGACGCAATGTTGCATCGATAATGTAATGGATATGGACCAACAGATACAGAAAAAATTTACCAAAAGTCAGTTTTTACTTTTTGAACAAATTATGGTCCAAAGTATAAGAAAAACGCAACTGGATCGAGCAAACTGACAGCAGAGTACATAACGATGGTCATTTATTTTGATGACATTAAGTGATAATATGAAAAAAAAAAGTGCTGTAAAGTCAGGACGAAGACAAAATATAGAATAGTTTCCAACAAAGAAGAAAGTAAAAACTAATCTTTAAAAATATTAAGACTTGAATGTTTTTGAATGCTTAGTAGAGGAAGGTGAAAATGGTGATAATTTTCATATTTACAAAACAATTTAGCAATAACAATTAACCTGGTTAAGATGTGAAAGAACAAAACAGTTTATTGGTCTGTCCAACCAATTAATTAAGATATTCTAAAATAGCAAAATGGCCACTCTACTTACCATTGTCTATGAGGTTCTTGTAATCTTCTGAGCAGACTAGTTTCCCATCGTCTCTCGTGTACACGTCACTTCCGGTGGGAATTACGTTTGAACACGTGATGCAGGCGAAACAGGCTACATGATACACACCGTCCCCTGCTACGCGGACATTTTCGTGTGGCGATATCAACTTCTGGCACCCGGAACATTTTGCTCCGAAAAGTCTGAAAAGGAACGAAAATTAACTCACTTAGCATTGTTCCTTATTTGCACGAAAATATCTGTACGGGAATAAACGTTCATTTAAATCGTATTGTAAACTCTGGTTATGTAATTGTCTAATTATTTACTTTTGAACAAAAAAAAAAAAAATACATATTCTTTTTTGAATGTGCCATTTTTTAATTCTGGGAATAGCTACGATTTTTTTTTGTTGAAATTTTAGATCATAAACACTATTATGCTAAAAGCTGGATACCTCTAATATCGCAACATCCACTAACATTATTAACTGTTCGTGGCAAACATAATAATAAATATTAATAGTTTAAGTCCCTCTATTTGGTATAAATAATAATAGATTCACACAAAGCATTTAATATTGAACACATGTTATCAACGATATGTGAATAGAAATGGCAATTTTCAATAGACACACGATTAAAAATATATGCATATAAACTGTGCAATAAGTTTTAAATGTTAACATAAACATGATATATAAACAGTGACAAAGAAAGTCTAGCAACATATATAATCTATAAAACGTATATTGTTGGTTATAAATTCATGATTCAGTTAAACAATTATATTCAGGTAAATATAATTATATTCAAAGCTCACCTTGCAAAATCTGTCCTGCAGTAGATGTCGGTACCTTTCACGTGACAGCAGCCAGTGAGTTTTGTTCGACAGACTATACATCGTAGACACGAGTTGTGCCAATATCGCTCCGCCACAGAGAATATAGTCCCATCGTAAATTCTCTTCTCACATTTAAAACATGTTGGGGGTTCTGTAGAAGATATAAATAGGAGCAGGTTTTAATACATTAAAAAAATGTAAACTCTTAATAACAAGACGGTTATTAGCCAAGATAACTAATTTTAAAAATTGATTTTTTTAAGTTACCAAAGCCAAATAACTTGACCTGTCAGTAAACATTCTTGTTACATTACATGCATTTATGTATGTAATATATATATATATATATATTGTTAAACTGAAAAGATTTGTGTATAAATGCCTAATATATAAATCAGTAAATCAACGTGTTTAGTTGTGTATCTTTAATAAAACAAAACTCATGTCTGTATTATCAACTGGACATTTTAATTGCTGTACAGCGTTCTCTCTGAAAAATATTGGATAGTTTCAGTTTTACTTAGCGGTAGATTCTTAGATCTGTTTACATAGCTCGACAATATACTATAAAAATATTCATGTTCTTTATTAACTATATAAGTAGACATATTCCTCTAAGGTTTGAAACTTGATTAATTTTAAACGCGTCATTAAATAAGTATAATAAAAATAAAAGACATCATTAAAACAATAACTTACCATTTCTTGATTTAATATCTTCCAGGCCCTCCATATTTCCTCTTGTATATTTATGTCCCGCACCAATTTTTCAGAAAAAAACACACTTATATTGGCTGCAAACTTCCCCTTTCTACTCCTTCTATTCGTCTGTCACGGTTAAAATATTTATTAAACAGAGTATGCTACCGTTTTCTCATTAAAACTGTCTTAAAATCTTTGGCGTCCGTCGTCTACTGTAAATATACTTCCACAGGCTCTCTATCCGGATAGAACCTTAATGGAAAACACATTAAATATCGACTCTTTAAAAGCAGTCTGGATCTCAGTCTACCACACCACACAATTCTCATTTGCTAATCATAAAAAGCTTATAATCACGTGACCACAGAAAGGTACAGGTAAGTAATAATACGTAATAATTTGTGTTGATGCGCCGAAAGTACTTAGTGACACGTGCCCGCAGACGACTTGCACCCGCGAAATCTAGCGGTAACGTACGAGAACAGACGGTCTGATTTTGACATCCGGGTTATTAGAAAGGCGATAACATCGTTCGGTAGCGGTTAGACTGTCGGGAATCATTTCTAAAGCAAACAATGGATAGGTAAGGTAGACAAAATAGACTTATTTATACCGAGTAAAACTTCCATAGGGAAAACAGGTTGGCTTCGGACGTTTGTAAAGTGATCACGTCGTCTGGCGTCCATCTAAACGACCGCAAGTAAACAAAGCACAGTCTCACTTACTAGCAGGATCGTCTGCTTAACTTATCGTAAGTTTGGACTTACATAAACAACCCGACAAACGTTAGACGTATCAATGTCCACTGATGTTTACTCTGATATTTATACAATTATGGCTTAAGATAAAAATAAAGACATGAGGCAAAATGTTGATGTATCATATTAGTGGAATACAAATGATTATAAATTCTGTATGTTCTTTTTGTAATAGATAGTAGCTTATTCAGAAAACTTGGCAAAAATACATCTTATGTAAAAACACTTTCCATTCTTTATTCCGATATACAAAGCCAAACGAGTCAAATGAAGGACTATACAGTACACAGACATTTTAATGATGTACAGTCGATATCAAATACTATTTACAAGATAAATTCCCAAAATTACACCCACTAATTCGATTCGTACGATTGTTGATATGAACACCATATACATAGCATGATATGTTGTAAGTTATAAGTAAGAAATTTACCAACAAAAGCTATACTTTAAGTTAAAAAGATTAAATATTAAACCATTTGTAAGGATAAAACACATCAATTTCATACAGCTTTAACTTGACGTAATACACTGCTCAAATAAAACCAAATTAAAATAAAGAAAAATAATATGCATAACGCCATTTAATTTGTTAACGCAGTTAGTCTCCTTATCTCAGACTCGGTTGATATGGTCAATGTTCACCTTATAGTTGTCAAATTATATAAAATACCTTATAAAGCATTTTTTCTTTACACATGAATGGGATTTGAACCCACGCCCATTTTCGTAGATCAGAACACTCAACATTGAACAAGCCCGGATCCAGGACTTTTCAATTGACGGGAGGGAAGGGGGGGGGGATTGGGGTGAGGGGAGAGAGATCGGTACATGTTGACCGAATCTGACATACGTTTAAGGTTTAAGGTAGGTCAGGAAGGTCCGTGGGTATGCTCCCACAAAACTTACTCTGAAAATCTAAAAAGTGCGAAGACATAAACCTCGCAACAAGACATTGTTATTGAAAACTGGTTTGAATTCGTCACAAAAATGTGCCGAAACAGGCAAACGCATACTTCCCGTCGAGTTGGACCATAAAATGCAGCTAGATTTCTTGTGTGTCTCTGGGTTTTTTTTCCATTGATAGTCGTTTGCATTTATTTATGCTTAACAAATATACATTATATTGTCTGAATTGTGATTTTAGTTGTGCATTATTTCGATGTATAGCATTTATATAAATTACAACTAAAACTCGTCGTAAATACCACAAATTCCAGTGGAGCCTTCAATAAATAGAGTGGCAAACAAAATATAAGTAAGCATCTTAAGGATATATTCTTTAAACTTTACAATTGATTTCTGCACACCAACCAAGCAAAGCGTTTATTAAATCTTAGGACAAAATATAACAGATTGTGCACACATCGTTAAACTACCGTCGCGTGCCAGTACACTTTCATTGGGATATTTAAAAAATACTGCAGATCACTAATTTATAAAATTTGTATAAATTTTTTTTCCATCTTGATTCACAATTCTGGTAATTGCAAAAGCAACACATTTATGCAAACCATTTAGAACAGTATTTGCTGAGAAAATGTAATTATAGTAAATATTATGAAACAAGCAACATTTTTTTCCATTGTATTTTGGGCAAAATATAAATAAATATTTGCAAATAAGTTCACTTTCCGGTTAACATATTATAAATGTGTTTAAATGTTTGAAATAGCAACATTCTTGAGCGAACGAAAACATTGCTACACATGGTGCTTCCTACAGCTGCAGATCTTTAGATTATAAAATTATTACCAACTTTGCAATATATCCTACATTTTCTCTTTTTTGCAACTTGATACACAATTCTGTAAATCCTGTGTTATTGCTTAAAACAGAGTTCGAACAAACTCCTTCTATTCATTTTAGCAAAGGCGGACCCTTCTGTAAATTTTTTCAAGAGCCTATAAATCCCATCCTGTAAATTGTCCACATTTTGCTAAATTATTTATTTGCATCGCAGTTAAGTGTCGTTAACAAAATGATAATAACATCGGATTTGTTTGTTATAAAAGTCCAACTTCAAGATATATTTTATCTAAATTAATGAAGGTAAAGACTTTGTCCCGGAGGGACTTTGTCATACAAATGCTTACAACTATTGCCACTGTTTGTGTTTTTTTTTGCTTGGATATAACTTCCAGTTGCATGTTTGCTCTATAATAGGTCAGAATAAATCTCAAAGCTGTGACCTCAATATATTTTCGTACCTCACAAAAAATCTTCTTATTACCAAAACAACCAAATTTTTGTTCGCATGGTTTTGTCATAACTTGAAAAAGTTAACTTTAAGTACACTGAAAATCTACTGTGTACCTTGATTGGGATGCAAGGTGACAAACAATCGTAACACATCGGCTAATGCCTTTTGCATCACCTCCGTGGAGAGCCGATAAAGCTCGATAGTGGGTAAGTTTGAGAGCAAGAACAGAACAGAACAGAACATTGCAGAACAGAACAGACAGCCTGGGGACCAGAGACCTCTGCACGGTCTACAAAATTTGTGCGATCATGACATTTCTAAAGAAATACAGTCGAGATAAATTGTATATCCTGGACAAGGATTTATTCGGTAAATCCGAGCCTATTGAAGGTTTTACACCTAGAGTCTAGCGCCTTAGACCATCCGGCCATTCTGACACGTGAGTAGTGTAACTCTGTATTATTTTCTTGAAATTATATTTATTTAACTCGGATATCCCGAAATCTAAATACTTCACACCATGGGATCGAGTCCCGTTCTGTGGGAAGGCCCTAACTTGCGAAGGTCTCCCAGCTGACTTGTGGGGCGCCGGTGGTTCTACCCAGATATGTGTCTGGGGTCTTCCTCTGGGGTCTTCCTCCACAAAAAAGATCACAAATGGCCGTTGCAGTGTATTAAAACACAACAAAAACTATTTTACACAATTTTACCGTATGTTAACACAACTTCATATCTTACTGTAATTCTCATCATTTCTTTTACATTTACAATGTATGTGAAAATAATTAAAAAACAAAACAAAACAACAAGAACATAACGCTACTAGTTTCTGAACGACTATCTATAGAAAAAAAAAGAAGAAAAAAGTGTGTCAGAAGTGGGATTTGAACCCACGCCCACATTCGTGGACCAGAACACTCTAGATTAAAGGTTGTACACCTTGAGTCTGGCGCCTTAGACCACTCGGCCATCCTGACATACACATGTTGCTTATTTTTAAGAAATTATAGTAAAAGGAAAAAAGATAAGGAAACTTAAGCTTTCCTTCTGTTTAAGGCCGTTCACCTGACAAATGCGAATGTTGTTGTTTTTTAAACTCTATATATTTGATCCATTAACATGTTATCTATTTCACATCACATTCTTCCTTTTACATTTTGAAAGTAAAATGTTTAAAAGAAATTGTACCGATTTTAAATCTGTAGCCTTGCTTTTTAGGTGATATCTGACATTAATTATTGTATCCCTTCAGTCTTGCACCTTATACGCTGTTTATACATACGTTAACAACTTCTTTTATCAAATTATATGTGTCCACCTCAGCAAACCGTACATCGGTCTGTCACGTGATTTAACCACCGTATCGTCCTGTTTACACAGTGTTAACCAGGTTATTTAATGTTTTCTCCATATTATATTTTATATAACTCGGAAATCCCAAAATCTAAATATTCCACACAACTTTTATCGTATGTTCATTCAGCTTTATACCTTGTTGTAAATATCATACTTTAGGTTACATTTGCAATTAGAGTAAATGATAATTTCAAACAATAATGTGTAGCGAATTATACAGTTGCCCTGCAGGGCATCCTGGGTTATTAATTTCCTAGGGAGGGTGCATTTAAAATGGTTCTAAACACACTTATAAAACAAATCACTTTTTCGAGGATAATTTTGTTAAAGTTCGTAAATCCATTAATATATTGTGAGCACTTAACCGCCGTTACTTTAAATCAAAATCTTCTCCTATAGTTTAAATTAACACAGACAAAACACTGAGAATCTAAAAGTTAAGTGTTAATCCAAATGAATAAATCCAAATTTCTAAAGTAAATAAAAATTCCCTTTTAATCAAATCTATACAATCTAAATCCACATCTATACTGGAACTGATACCGCTAGACAGAAGTATTACCATTTCTCTGTCTACATGGCAAGTGCCAATGTTTACAGTTCCTGAAATGTTAAATAAATTACAAATGTGCGTGTTATAAACAACACTACTTTTATTATGTTATATATTTTACTCGCAAGTCTTATTTTAATTTAACTGTTTGTATTCATCGAATATTGTTTAAATCACCAAAAAGACCAACAAATAACAGAAACATCTTCAAATTATACAAAACACCCACATTGTTGGTGGGGCGTCTGTCCGCCTCTGGACATTACCAGCCAGAAAGTGCAAAAATATTGCTACAGTGTGGTGGACAACATGAAGATTGTTGGTGAGTAAGTGAAATTAACGAGTATTAAAGATCATAACATAATTGAATAAATGTTAATCATAAATACTAAATGGCAATCAAAAGTTAAAGGTGATATCTGGACCGAATTAGATAATATACAACCTTAAAATATTTTCTGGGATTAAGCATATTTTAATGATGACAACAACAACAACAACAACGGCGTCCATTCCTGATGTTGTTTTTTTATTCATTATTCATGATGTTCATGTTGCTTGATTAATCCCTCTAGTTCGCTTAAATAGACGCTTTGTGCAGATTTATCTCCTTTTTGAGTTGGTTCTTTCCAAGAATTAATATTATAAATGGTCCATCTTTTACCATAAGGAATGGTTTAAATTACAACAAGCACAGAAGTTAGAATTATTATTATAAAAACTAGACAATATTCCATGATCATATGCTTAACAAATTAACCCGGTCAATGGAAATATTTGTAATTTGCAGATTTTTGAAAACACCGGATTAGTGCGAACAACATAACATATCTTTCAAAACGAAAACATAAAATGACACATATATGCTGTCAGTTCTTACAGTAAAAGCAGTAACACATAAGTATGTATAATACTTTTTAACACTTAATCTCATCATTTGGTGACATCATCATCGTCGCCTTCTCATCCGGATTTTCTACTCTAGCGGCTTTTAGTTTCCGTCTCCGGTCACGAACAAATCTAAAATGATGATAGATACTTTTACCACTTTATTAATTAGCCTTACTTGTAAAATATGATTAATAAGCATTGTTCATTGTAATTTTTGAATAATTAATAGTAGTACAATTAATAAAATTCTTACTATTTACAATTAGTCCAACGCGTGGTGTATGCTAGACATGTTTGTTAAACGAGTTAACTGTTTGCACTGATCATAATTCAAATTAAGAGTTAAATATAATTATATCTTACACACCGTAAAGGACGTGTATGTTAAATGAAAGCCATTTACAGGGTTCGGGACACAAGTCTTCATGTTGTGAGGTCTTCCAGCTGACATAAGGCGCATCGGTGGTTCTACACAGAATTGAGCTTGGAATCTTCCTCTAAAAATTGTTTATTGGTAGTAATCTGTCGATACGATGTACATGTGAACACATATTGTCTTAGGGTTTTCTCCTTGTACAACAAACGGGCAATGCAAACTTGACCTAAATTGTAGAGAAGGGGTGTATCTATACAAAAGAGATAAAACAACTACAACAATATTGCCTCAGTTCGAATATGCAAATACCTACTTGTATATATTTCCAATCATAAGGACGAAGCCCCCGAAAAATATCCCTATACCACCAAAGTAGAAAGCTTCGTCATAGGTCCCAAAAACATCGCGGAACAGACCTAAAACAAGGTGCAAAATATAAATTGCCTTAGTACACATTGTACAAGTTGTCGCTGTTCAGCGAAACGATTAGAAAAAGATAACTTGTACAATACGTATATATATTTGTTAGTGTACATTTGTATTTAAATTAGCGTACCTTGTGAATACCACAATAAAATAACTACAGTTAAAAATAAATTATTGGGCGACATCAATTATCGGGCGACCAGTTATACGAAAATCTCTACATGCCCCGGAAAAAATGTGTACACTATTATACGCAAAATACAGTAAACCAACCAGAAATTGTGGGCCCAACCAGCGACCCTATTCCTTGGAATCCAAGGAGAAGCCCGAAGGAACTCGTCATCTTCTTGAGACCCAGATAGTCTACCACAACCACTGACTTTTGGGCCACATAGGTCCCTGTAAATAACCCAAAGCAGGCGGAAATGATGGCGAACCCAGCAAACCCATGGATTGACGGCATAATCATTGACACAATGGCCACACCGAACATGACGCCGTTGTACACATAAATCCGGTACGGTTTGACCTGGAAAATATCCATCCATTTAGGACGTAGTAAGTTAGTAAATATGGTCATATATTCATTGCTAACATTGACTTTCAGAGCGTTTTGCACGACGCTCATATCCAGGGCAAATGGCGCAAAATAAACACGAAAATACAGAATTCGACAATAGCAGAAGAGTCCGTGGCGATAGGCATGATTTAAATGACAAAGTTGATGGGTTAAGCATGTTTCAACTAGATGTTTAATTGCAAAACATAAGTATATCGCGTAAGAATTTATAAAATGGTTCGCGCAAGAACACAACAGCACAGTTTCTGCAGTATATCGTGACGTGACGTAGTCACTTCACTTCAATGTGACATATTCTCGCACGGTGATCCAAAAGTTCAGGTAAACCTGTTTCTCGACCCATATAATGCTGCTTATTACAGGACTCGCAGTATTATTACTCCCACCCACTCCCCCAAAAAACAACAACAACAACAAAAACAACAACAAAAACACAACAAACAACAACAAACAAACCAAAACAAAAATAATATGAGTTGACAATATGGGCGGTTGTTTTGTTCTCTTTTAAAACCGTTTTGTCGATCTTTTGAATGATAACAACAGTTATGATATAATTTGATTTGATTTGAATATATATATATATATATATATATATATATATATATATATATATATATATATATATATATATATATATATATATATATATATATATATATATATATATATATATATATATATATATATATATATGTGTGTATGGTACAGGATACAGTCTATGTACGCACCGCCTTAGATACTTCTTTTTTTCAGTCCGGCATTCGTAGGATTGCAAGGAAAATAATTTTGTCTCAAGAATTTGTTTAAATTTGTTAAAAGTTGTTTTAAATTGCCGATATTTCGCTGAAAGGTTGCATCGGTGTTTACTTTTATTGATACTTACTTGAATTGCCTTGATGGTTTAAATTGTGCGCGATATTGAATTGATACGTAGTTTGCATACACGAGGTTTTGTTGTTGTTGTCAATTAATTTTTTGTAATGTTGAGCGTCCGTTTCTTTTCTTATGTAATTTAATCGAGGTAAAGTATTTATTTATTATTCAGTTGATGCAATGGTTATGTGTATTTGCTAATTGGGAATTTGGCTTTCGGGTAAATTTGTTTTTATCTATTTACTTTATGCAAATTTTTAATGTAGGCTGTAACTTTGCTTCGGTCGTATTGTATGTTTGTTGTTAAATAGTTTGTTCGTAGAATCATTCGTTTTGTTTTTGTGTTAAATTATGCCGATACCTAAACAAGTCCGTCGGGAGCCAAGGGTCGGGGATGAGAGTACTGGACGAGGCGGACAATATGGATAAGGCAGAGATAGTCGTTGAGACCCATGATGAGCGAGGGGAACCTGGGCACGTGTACCGACAATCCGGTGTCATAGGTTAGAGTGGGAAGTGAGTAGGTGTTGGGAGGCGATCCGTCTGTGTCGGCGACCTTGATTCTGCCCTATTTGTCCGAAGGTAATTTTTTTTTTATTTTGACTAACCGGAAGTTTTATCTAGGTGCAAACTGATATAGGTTTAGAATTTAAGCCTATTCTGTAAATATATTATAGCCTACTGTGGCATACAGTCTCGGAATATATGAGCATACAGTTTTAGCTTTGTTAGGCACGCATTTTCAGACTATTTCAGCATAAATTGTTAGCCAAATAGGGCATACAGTTATAGATTGAGCAAACACTATGCAGGCTTCGCCTAGTTGGGCATACAGTTTTCAGATTATTTTAATATACTCAATACGCCTATTTGGGCAAACAGTTTCAGCATTATCGATTTACCTTTCAGGTTTTCTCTCCGTGCATTATCATAGAACAAATGATAGGTTAAAAGTACAAAGCAAACATACGTTGGCAGTTTGTAGCCACCCGGGACCTGGCTGGAGGCATTGTTAGTAGCAGTTCCAATTAAGGGTAGCTGCTAATTCATTACTGGAGTGACTGAGAAGTTTTATTTACAAGCACTGAATGCCAATTTTACCTTGGATTTGGGAGTCCCTCCAGTGAGTGTGAAAGATCAGTGTAGCCTTTGATGCTTATATCCAAATACAGTGGATGCTGCTTTATTAGATGATGTTTTAACATTGCCCTGGTTTTGAGAGTAAATTTCTAATTTAAAAAAAATCTTTGTCTGCTTAGTGCCCTAATTGGCGTACCTTATAGGTTTATAGCTCATTTGTCACGTCCAGTAGGTGATAATGATAGTGATAGGATAAGTGATAAACTAAATTCTGATTCAGTGATTGGTAAGATTTTTAACTAAAGAAGAGATGCCTAGTTGCCAAACAGAAATATTTCGGCCATTCGTATGTTCTGTTGGATTGTGCTGTTCCAAAAGCGAGAACTGGCTGTTTCCTATGTTTTTCGCTTTGGCGAATGCCCAAGATCGGATATTGCCATTTAGCAGACAGCACAGTCCGAACAGAAAAGTCATTCTTATCATTTTAGTTAATAACCAGGTTAAAAACAAACATTTAGTATGTTAGTATTTGTGCTTCTGACAAAGCTGGGATTTCGTCATTGAGCAGCCTGGCACGATTTTTGTTTCCCAGGATCAGCCATGGTTGAAGGTGGCCGAATTTCCATTGAAATTTGCAACTTAATATTTTATAAATGGAAAGCCTGTTAAATTCTAATGGTGGCACCCTATGGGGCAGGAATTTTAACCTATTGGGCCATATATATTTGAGCTTATTGGAGCATCAGTTTCAGCCGAGTTAGGCATGCAGTTTCAGAATATTTGAGAATACAGTCTTAGCCAAGTTGGGCATGCAGTTTCAGACTATTTGAGCATATGGTCCTAGCCTAGTTGGGCATGTAGTTTTAGGCTATTTGAGCATACAGTTTCAGCCTAGTTGGGCATACAGTTTTAGCCTAGTTGAGCATACAGTTTCAGCCTAGTTGGGCATACAGTTTCAGCCTAGTTGGGCATACAGTTTTAGCCTAGTTGAGCATACAGTTTCAGCCTAGTTGGGCATACAGTTTCAGCCTAGTTGAGCATACAGTTTCAGCCTAGTTGGGCATGCAGTTTTAGCCTAGTTGAGCATACAGTTTCAGCCTAGTTGAGCATACAGTTTTAGCCTAGTTGAGCATACAGTTTCAGCCTAGTTGGGCATACAGTTTTAGCCTAGTTGAGCATACAGTTTCAGCCTAGTTGGGCCTGCAGTGCCAGCTTATTGGGGCATAGTGAAGCGTACAGTTTCAGCCTAGTTTGGCAGCCTAGTTGGACATACACTTGAATGTTGGGGTCTATATTACGCATGGCTGTCTTCAGTCGCCCTTAACGACTATTTGTCCGGTGTACCTGCTTTGACAGTGGCTTAGCATGATGGGGACGGGAACTATGCCCATAAATTGCCATTACCGAAGTGACTTGTAAGTTGTATTATCTTTTACAAGTAAAAATGTTAATAAATGATTATTATTATTAATTTGCCTGTATTATATGAGCTGCCTGTTCGGGGACGCGACATGGGTGAAAGGATGTTATTTCTGCCGTTGTTTCTCTTAAAAAGAAAGCATATTCATATTGTTTAATTTATGATGTAAGAGAGGAGTCTCTTCATCCGTGTGGCGTCGTCGTTCTTTCAGATTCGAATTACTCAATAATACTATTTTTTGCCAATTTCATTTCACATAAAAATTATATTCCGAGCAAAAATGTTCATTAATTTTAAAAAGGAAAATAGGATTGTTATTTTTTTTAATCTTTCACTGAATCCCATCTCTGAAATTAAATGTAACATATGTTTAAGGTGCAAACAGAAGGGAAAGAAAGAATATTTCAGTTCACTACTATACCTGCTTTAAATCGAGTATAAAACCAGACAAGAACCGCGCGCACGAATCCACTGCACCAATGATTGAAATGAGATAGGCCGACTCGATCTGCGAGAGTCCGCGAGATTTGGCGAGAGGCGGCAAAAACACAAACACAGACATCATGGACATGGTGAACAGCATGATGCCAACACACAGTGCCAAAAATGGAAAGTCTTTCAGCAAATTGAGCTCAAATAACGGCCTTTTCTCCGCAATTGGATCTTTCTCCGGCTTGAAGACGTTGGTTAGTTTAGAAATCTTGTTCTGAATGACGGACTTCCGTCGCTTCGTCGTCGGCTCTGGAACGACGAAGGTGAATTCGGTGGTGGAAGAGAACGTGATGCTCCCGTGCCAACGGTCTTGCTCCTCCATGATGTTACGTCGTTGTTTAGGTTGAATTAAGGATGCAACGTACTTCCTGGCGTCGACGCTGCCGCGGCGGGCGTAGTTTACGATTCTAAAGAATAATAACAATGGCATGGAATATATAAATGGCGCCATTACATATCGACTCTGTACCGAATAAAGTTTCCCATTAATGTTAAATGGAACTCAATATTAACATTGATATCGGTTAAATCGTTCAAAATACAAAGTGTATGGCACATGAAACTGTCTAACATAAGGGCGATTAACCCTCACATGGGCCCGACATAATGTTGACGTGTAACTCCCCAGCCCCTCGCTGCAGTGGTTCTATCCAGACATAAATATGGAGTCCTTCTCGCCAATCTGATCATAAATGTATCGGTGCGATGTAACAAAAGCAAACACAATTTAACAAACGTATTAGCTTAGTTTGAAAATTATCAAAGTCCCAACTCAAGTTTGTTAAAAGCTGAGTATTGATATTGTGCCAGTATATAATGAAAGCCCTACAAGCACTGTGGCATTTTAAGCATTGTTACCGGTTGAGGCGGATGGTTTTCACAATCTTTTTGTGTAGCTCTAGTGGCCGGAAAAGAGCCGCACATACGAAAGTCTGTAGGCTGATAGCCGCCATTAGTAACATTGCTCCCTGGTATCCATATTCGCTGAAAAGAGCCTCTGGAACAAACATGTTTTGGAAAATGGCGGAATAACAGAGTCAATTGTATTTATAATTTATCGATTTATACACGACGCAACTTGATTAGAATTGGCGTCGTTCGTGGTCCTTGTCCCATCTTCATTTCAAATACTGTACAAAAGTATGTCAGAATTTTGAAGAGCATTGGCATTTGACATTGTTTCGAAACACTACAATTATTTGCGCCTTTGCAAGAAGGTGAAGGTGTGAGTCTAGATTTTAAAACAAGAAACAGTATAGAAATGTATACGAGAGAAATAAGCGGTCATGTTTAGTCAGGTAGATTACCTTTGACCCTAGAACTCACCTATCATTGGCGGGAAGACGAACATACCAAGGCCAACACCGGAAGTTGTCAGGCCCACGGCCAGGCCCCGACGTTTGTTGAAGTAGTTGGTTACAACTATCAAACTGGGAGTATATGTGAGACATCTACCGAAGCCTGAAACCGAGAGTATAAGATACAGAGTGTGCTAAAACGACTTGGCCACAGTTTAGTGCATTCATGTACATGGCGCATAGAACCACGTGCTAATTATAGGATAGTGTCTATTAAGAAGTTTCTATAGAAAAAATAAGCCGAAGTTCCCGCCTCACTTCTACCTGTTCTACCAAAATGTAATCCGCTCCATAAAACTGTCGAGCCAACTGTCAATTGTCTTGAGGTGTTCAAACTTATCGTTACAAGGGGAGGAGTCAGGCCAGAATGCGTGGTTTGTTGCACATGCGCAGATGAAAATAAAACCATTTAGTAAAATAGATCGATCTGTTTTGTTAATCGAAAAATAGAATATAGAAAGGAGTACTATTGAAATAATTCGCTGTGGAATTTGAATTTTCATAGCTTCTGATTGTCTTCAAATGTAGGACGACTTCTAAATACGTTTTACATCTGTATTTCAATTACTGTGCCATTATCGATCCAATACGTACACATGACGTATATCAGCGCATGCGAAGTACGGAGATATACAGGGATGTTGAGCCTAAAACTGTTAAACATAGTCGAAATCTGCCGCGACGCTTTAGCTTCTCCTAGCCTAAAATGATATGTTCACACACAGTTTAGGGATTAATAAAATTAATAAATTCACTTTTCATCGTGCTTTACAAAGGTTTGATCTTTAACAAACAACAAAAACATAAGGAAATAAATTAAGGAATTTTCTAATAATTAACATTAATACTTAATTAATAATTTATTTATAAATAATAATTAAACAAACAAGTAGTAAGTATATAAATAACATGGCGCCTAAAGCGGTGACTTACCATCTTCACAGAGTACACGCCGATATTACTGGTTTGAATTCTCAAAGCAATTCTTAATGTTTAGTGAAAGTATAAATGTATAATGAAATTATTACGCGAAATTTTCTTTCTGTATACAAACCATCACAATGCTGCTACTGTGTGAACAATTACAAGTATTGTTAATTAGAACTTTTCGTACAAATATAACAAACATGTGGAAAGTCCGCATTCATAAAAAAGTTATTTATTTGCGATTTTATCATTTCTCCATACACAGAGCTTTATTGGTTAAATAACAATGACAAGTCAATGTTGCTGTTTTTGAAACCAGATATTTACACGTACCTCCAACAATACAATAACTAAAGTAGAGGAACTCTATACTGGGTGCGAATGCTGACAACAGCAAACCGATGAAGCACAGAATGCTGCCAACAAACACGACACTACGACAAGAGAACCGATGGCACAAGGCACTGGCGATTGGACCTGGGAGAGACATCATAAATACATTTTATGGTGACATCATTTATTATTTTTATCTAAACAACATTAATAATTATTAAAACACGATTTCAAGTCAGCTATCTAACAATGCAGCAGAAGACAGATCCCATCCTAATGAGGCAAGTACCCATTTCTGATTCATGCTTCTGACCCAGTCCTGATCAAATCATGCCAGCGACTTGGACTCAGGGATTCGCAACATCTCGCGTGTCGCACGATGTTGCGAGATTTTAAACGCGCAGCTGCTTAAGTAATGCAAACCTTGATAACATTCATTACAGGATCAAAACTATTGAATCATTTTTTACCTATCTAGCTGTCTTCATTTGTTCATATAATGGATTTAATTGTTCGAGAAAAGACAATAGTCGTGTTTATAAAATTGTCTTTAGAATTGTCAGTGCCAAAAGATGTTCTATGTTTACAATAGCGATATTGTAACATTATTTTCATATAAGCAATTGTTTGTTGATAGGTGTTTATATGCCACAATGTTATATTGGGTAACTTGTGCAGAACACTCCTTTAATAAGAATATATAAGACAAAGTAGCAGTTGTCCGTTGCATGTCTCTGGTTCGTGCTAAGCAGGCTATGAGTTAATTTTCAGGATCACTGTTCATTCAATATATCATCAAAGTGAGCGAAGTGCAGACTAGCTATAATGAAGACGATAAAACGTGTATGACAACTACACATCACAGTAAACAACTGTAGAGTAGAAAAGTCTTGCTAGTAGTCTCGGAGACTCTAATGCATCAACACTAACATGACGAATACCACCTTTAACTAATCAGGTATTTGTCGTGGCTCCCGGTTTAAGCTGGATAACTCCAGCCAGACTGGAGAGGAACACAACCAGCCGAAAATAAGGAAGAACGTAAAGTAGCAGATAGTCTAGTTCCCGCCAGAGTAACGGTTCGTTACTTTGAAATATTTATGCACAAATATTTATGCACAAATATTTATGCAATGGATCCACAGTTCAAGAGACTGTTTAGTTACCAGAAAAGTCATTTTCTTGTTAACAGCGCATGTTCTCTGCGGCACCTTGGATGTCTTACATCGTGCTCTGTCTTGCGTTGGATTGTAGAGGCTGTAGTCAGCCTTGTATCACGGATGATCAAGCGATATAATTATGGCGTTCTCCATAGATTTTGTTAACGGCATTGTCTATGCAAAAAAAACCCAGCCCAATTGCCCAGATACCTTACCAAACATGTGGACACATGTTGTGAAGAGAGAGAACACCCATGCTGTAGCCATGGCACTCTGGTTAAAGGTGTCCTTCAACTTTATGTACATCACCCCACTAGCCTTCATAAGACCGCCTATAGGAAAAGAAAACAATTGTATGGATGAATTTAAAAGGAAGTATTTCGAATTTTTGAAGTGTTTACGGATTAGTCCCTTATAGCCAGTGGAGATTTACTGTGCTTAAATTCGCTCGCTCCACGATCGCCCACGCCCGTGTCGGGGCTGCAAGATTCGCCGCATTGTAAGTATTTATTCAGCCAACAAACCTTCAACACCTATTGGTCGAAAAAAGTGATGCAGGCGAGATTTAAATCGATAAAAGATCAGGATATCATTTATCATACGTTTGGTAAAATGGCCGTACTAGACGACACTTCAATTCAGTTAAGCCTTAGAAACACCTTTATCGATAATGAAATGCTGTTATATAAACACTCTTTCTATATGCTGCCTACAAACACATGCATAATAATGACAACACATGCCTATAGTCACATGTATTATAATGCCAACACATGCCTATAGACACCACTCTCTACCATCAGCTCATACATTCACCTCTGTTATTGGCTCACTTAATGTCGGGACTACTTTCGATCCACGTGACTTTCAAAAAGATATTAAATATGGTGACACCGGTGAAACGGGAAGTTGTCACTCTCTACCATCGGCTCATACATTCACTATGAAGGGTAAAATATGGAAAATAACACTTTTACCATACCCAACGGGAAGGCTAACGACAAGATCACATTTGCTCTTAACCACGTAGGTCAATGCCTCCCTATGTTTATCTTTTAAAACCAAGTTCTTGTCGTATTTCTTAACTGCCTCGTGGATCACGTCCATGTTTATTTACAAATGCGCATTAATATCACTATGTTATTCTTCCTAAAATAGTGCGGTTGAATAAATTAAATATCTTTAACTATTTACTTCAATATATGTCTTTTTAGTAGATATTTATTCATTTTATGTAGAAGTATTATTTTAATTTGAAAATATCCTTAAAATAATCCTTTAAAATTTCCGTCAAAAATCTTGACGTGAGCCCATTGCAGAGGTGTCTGAGAGAGGAACGATACCTATACCTATAAACACATGTATCATAATGCCGCCAAATACCTATAAACACATGTATCATAATGCCGCCAAATACCTATAAACACATATATCATAATGCCGCTACATACCTATAAATACATGTATCATAATGCCACCACATACCTATAAACACATGTATTACAATGCCGCCACATATATTTAAACACATGTATCATAATGCCACCACATACATATAAACACATATATCATAATGCCACCACATACATATAAACACATATATCATAATGCTACCACATACCTATAAACACATGTATCATAATGCCGCCACATACCTATAAACACATGTATTATAATGCCGCCACATACCTATAAATACATGTATCATAATGCCGCCACATACCTATAAACACATATATTATATTGCCGCCACATACCTATAAACACATATATTATAATGCCACCACATACCTATAAACACATATATTATAATGCCACCACATACCTATAAACACATGTATCATAATGCCACCACATACCTATAAACACATGTATCATAATGCCACCACATACCTATAAACACATATATCATAATGCTACCACATACCTATAAACACATGTATCATAATGCCACCACATACCTATAAACACATGTATCATAATGCCACCACATACCTATAAACACATGTATCATAATGCCACCACATACCTATAAATACATGTATCATAATGCCGCCACATATATTTAAACACATGTATCATAATGCCACCACATACCTATAAATACATATATCATAATGCTACCACATACCTATAAACACATGTATTATAATGCCGCCACATATATTTAAACACATGTATCATAATGCCACCACATACATATAAACACATATATCATAATGCCGCCACATACCTATAAACACATGTATTATAATGCCGCCACATACCTATAAACACATGTATTATAATGCCGCCACATACCTATAAACACATGTATCATAATGCCACCACATACCTATAAACACATGTATCATAATGCCACCACATACCTATAAACACATGTATTATAATGCCGCCACATACCTATAAACACATGTATCATAATGCCGCCACATACCTATAAACACATGTATTATAATGCCGCCACATACCTATAAACACATGTATTATAATGCCGCCACATACCTATAAACACATGTATTATAATGCCGCCACATACCTATAAACACATGTATCATAATGCCGCCACATACCTATAAACACATGTATTATAATGCCACCACATACCTATAAATACATGTATCATAATGCCACCACATACCTATAAATACATGTATCATAATGCCGCCACATACCTATAAACACATGTATTATAATGCCACCACATACCTATAAACACATGTATCATAATGCCGCCACATACCTATAAACACATGTATCATAATGCCGCCACATACCTATAAACACATGTATTATAATGCCGCCACATATATTTAAACACATGTATCATAATGCCACCACATACATATAAACACATATATCATAATGCCGCCACATACCTATAAACACATGTATTATAATGCCGCCACATATATTTAAACACATGTATCATAATGCCACCACATACCTATAAACACATGTATTATAATGCCGCCACATACCTATAAACACATGTATTATAATGCCGCCACATATATTTAAACACATGTATTATAATGCCGCCACAAATATTTAAACACATGTATCATAATGCCGCCACATACCTATAAACACATGTATTATAATGCCGCCACATATATTTAAACACATGTATCATAATGCCACCACATACCTATAAACACATGTATCATAATGCCACCACATACCTATAAACACATGTATTATAATGCCGCCACATATATTTAAACACATGTATCATAATGCCACCACATACCTATAAACACATGTATTATAATGCCACCACATACCTATAAACACATGTATCATAATGCCGCCACATACCTATAAACACATGTATTATAATGCCGCCACATATATTTAAACACATGTATCATAATGCCACCACAAACCTATAAATACATATATCATAATGCTACCACATACCTATAAACACATATATCATAATGCCACCACATACCTATAAACACATGTATCATAATGCCGCCACATACCTATAAACACATATATCATAATGCCACCACATACCTATAAATACATGTATCATAATGCCACCACATACCTATAAATACATATATCATAATGCTACCACATACCTATAAACACATGTATCATAATGCCGCCACATATATTTAAACACATGTATCATAATGCCACCACATACCTATAAATACATATATCATAATGCTACCACATACCTATAAACACATGTATTATAATGCCGCCACATATATTTAAACACATGTATCATAATGCCACGACATACCTATAAACACATGTATTATAATGCCGCCACATATATTTAAACACATGTATCATAATGCCACGACATACCTATAAACACATGTATTATAATGCCGCCACATATATTTAAACACATGTATCATAATGCCGCCACATACCTATAAACACATGTATCATTATGCCACCACATACATATAAACACATATATCATAATTCCACCACATACCTATAAACACGTGTATCACAATGCCGCCTATGACGATGAACCAGCCATATCCACCGTCGGGAATCCATTCGCTTATATCTTCCTGTTGCTTCTCAATGCCTAACAACACTTTTTCCACTTCCGGTGCATCATCTCTGTCTGTGACGTTATCACAAACACCACTTTCGTCCTTTTCGTCACCCAAGTTGTCTATACTGGAATTTTGGTGATTCTTGCTGTCATTAACATTTCCACCATTTCTTTCAGCCAGCATCATTGCACTTAAATATAATGCTATACAATAACTTCTTTAGAAATGGAATTTCATAAAATACTAATTCGTCTCAAACATCCACGAAGTGTTGGATTGGTTTAAGCATTGACTTTTTTAAAACTTTTTCTTACTTTATTTCTGATTTCTTGAAAAAAATGAAAGTAAAAAATCACGTTATACATAAACTTATATATACATGCTTTGGAATTTTATAATCAAATTTTGTGCAAATTAATTTTCAGATACACTATCTTACATATATAATGGCTTTTTAGTCTATAGTTTTAAGGTTACTTCAAATAAGTCAATAAAAAAACCCCATTAAAGTATATATCTGTTAACACTGAGGAATTACATTACTTCGGTCGAATCCGAAATGTTCCGATCAGTTACGTAAGTTGTCGTATTATCCCGTGACCCGCATTTACTTGTCATTTACGAACTAAAGGTCAGGGATAAAAGTACATTGTAAATATATGTATATACATTGTATATATATTTGATGCCAATTAATGTTTTGTTTTGTACATGGTCACTATTTTTTATATTTTATTCACACGGGGAAAAGAGGATTTAAAGAAATGTTTTGGCCTTGGTCTTTTTATATTGAATGAGTTCATTGTCTTACATGGCTTATCGACTTTGTATAACGGATGATCATGTGACTGGTAAACAGTTGCTATATTCATAAGCAGTCCTCTAACATGTGTTATTTTAAGAGTAAGCTTTCCTGCTTTATTTCTCTTATTCCTCCCGGTTATTTCTAGGCAAAAAATAAATATACTTGTTAACTAAAACAAGATAAAAATAAGCTGCCCAGTCCGGCTAAAACAGTCGACGATTTATATTTGTTAACTCCAAACAGTCATTATAGCGACCCTGTAGAAACTGTCCAGCAACAGAGCACGTGCAAACATATATATTTTTTGATTTCTATTTGTTAAAAAGAAAAAAACTCTAGCCGTAATAATTTGTATGCGACTTTTATACATCTACTTACGTTTTATATGCTTAGGTTTCCTTGAGGAAAGGCAAACGTCATACAATAAAGAAAAGTTTCTTTCCCTGTAATGAAAGACGTTTAAAAAGAATCATAATAACAGCAACACGAACATGAATAAACACACAAGAAGACGCCATGTAGAAAAAAAAACAGCAACAAACATGTATCAGTGTATTCTTTACTTGTCAGCTTGTGCCTGCGTTTACTGTAACAAATACAAATGCGCGCATTTGGGCAATGTTAATGTTTTACGGACATGGATGGAATGCGGAGATGACGATGAAGACAAGGATAGGAAGATGATGAAAAAGTCGGGGGGAAATGGGAGAAAGAAATGTGGAAAGATAGCAATGAAATAAGAACAAATAAAAGATAGTGGTGAGGAAAGTGAGAAAGGAGGAAGAGAAGGTGCATGATGAAGGAATGCGAGGAGAAAGAGGAGAAATGGGTTAAGTGGGAAAAAGGAAAAATTATGACTGATATTAAGAAAATGGAAAATGCGAAAGAAAAGTAGGAAGAGGAAAAGGAGAGATAAAAGTGGGAGTATAGTAAGAAGATGGAAAGAACTCCTTCTTTACAAGGAGGAAAATGAGAAGAAATAAAAAGAATGAAGTTGATGAGAAAAGGAAAGAGGCGGATGTGGATGAAAAGAAGAAGGAAGATGGAAAATGGTGCTGCTGCAGTTGCTGCTAATGATGATGCTGTTGATAACGACGATGATGACGATGTTGTTGTTGTTGTTGTTGATGATTATGATACGCACAAATCTGCACATAGATTACCTGTGGGATCTTTATTTTCTTCGGCTTTCTCCAATTTGACTTCAAAATATTCAATGGAAGAATAATTAACGACAACTCACTCCTTGCAACGCCGTGTTTTTGTTGTGGTCGGATGGTGGAGACAGTTCAACTTGCTTTAGGCCTCTGATTTTTTTCCGGAGTAGCTGTCTCTCTTTACCTTTTGACCTACTTAAAAATGCTTGCTAATGCAGAATTAATATCAAAGTGACACGCATTTGCAGAAATTCCAAGTTTCAGCCTACACTGCATACCGTATTTTTCATATTAAACACCCCCTACATCTTATTTCTTTTAAAAATAAATACATATTGCCTGTTTGTTTTTTGTGGGTTTTCTTTTGTGTGTGTGTGTCTTTGTTGTTTGAGCATGTGATGAAAATGAAAAAAAAAATCTTTAAATTTTCCCATACCATAATAGCTTACTATTTTCTAAAAGAGGAGTGTTTTGTCAGCCTAGAAAAACTGATCAGAGGTGTGTGCGTGTGTGTGGGAGGGGGGTGTATGTTGTCCACCATGAAAAATTTATCAGGGTTACTTTGCTTACCCAACAATACACGGGATGTTTAGTCCATTATTTCTTTCTTTCCGCCGGATACCTTTGTCAACCAATGAAACAAACAGATACTGCTTTAACGGGGAAAATATACAAGAATGCTTTTGTTCACACATATAGAACGATCGGGGATGTTTTGTCCACCATGGGAGAAAAATCGGGTTGTTTTATCCAACTTCGAGAAAGATCAGAGGTTGTACAGCCTGGTCTTAGGGGGTGTTTGTCCACCCTGGGCGAAAGATCGGGGGCTGTTCTTTCCATTCTGGGAGAAAGATCAGGGGCTGTTCTGTCCATCCTGGGAGAAAGACGGTGTATGTATGTGTTTTTTTCTACCTTCAAGAAAGATCAGGGGTATTTAGTCCACCCTTCGCAAAGGATCAAGGTCTTTTTTGCGATCTTTCTACATTTCGACATGACATTTATGCCGTAATCACTGACTTACTTACCGACCTTGCTTTTCAGCCAAATCAAGACAAGTCAAGGGAACTATCAACCAAGTTTACAATTCATAATATATGAGTATAAACATACACATATTACAAAAAAAGGTCAGCACATACGCGTAAAATTGTGGCGGGTAAAACATTACTAAACGCGCACATAATTTCAAAGAATGTGGTTAAAACAACGACTTAATATGCATTTAGCCTGTATTCTTTGGCCTTATGTAAAACAAGATTTCATGTCAATTTTCTGATGTCTTCATATAAATGACTTGTTCAAAACGATACTTCCACATCATTATCATCACAAAACGGATTTAGTCTGAATTCTATTGTCTTCAAACGTACCAGAAACAATTCGCAGTCTGTGTGTATCTGGTCTGATTTTCGACATCGTCAATTTGAAAATGATCGCCCTCGGAAACGAAACGACCTTTTTTTCGTGTTGTTTCCGAGCGCGATCAATTTCATAGTGTTGTTGAAAATGTATCAACAAACAGGCATTGTATGTTCGCTCAATTCTTTATTTATAATCAATACAGTGAATTGCGCGTTTTCAATTTGCCAGTGGTAGCCGGTGAATATTTACGAAACGATCTTATGCCAGACCGTTATCCCACGGTCACCACGAGGCCAAGCGATATTTGTGAGAGTGGGTTACCGACAATGGAGTTACACCATACTGATGAAACTATTAAGCAAAGATTTACATTTGCTGCCAAGTTAGTCTTGCCATTATTGCAACCACTAACAACCTCATCATAAATAATTATTTTGTGGACAAAAGCGTACTTTGCGAATGTAATATCAATGCTCAGTATTTCACATATATATTACTAATAAATATATCCGTAACAATTGAAGTAATTGAAATCGTCCAAGCTCAACACACACAAATTCCGACATTCGGAATGCTCGTTTTAAAGTTAAGAACCGCTTTTTAGATCAACGTTTCTATATACTTTGGATTTGACAAACCTCACAATCATAGCTGTGAATCTAACCAACAAATGTGTCAAATAACTGACATTCTAGCTTTGTTTATTATTACTTATTTTACTAATTTAGGACTGAACCGATTAACTAAAACGTGGATACTTCATCGTCTATGTACACGCACTTCTGCACTGCGCTGTTAACCCTCTGACCACGTGGGCAGTGCATGAAGGAACAATGTACTTTCCTAGGCAACTTGGCACACTTGGCATGTATCAATGTATCACACACCGTTCCGAGCTATTGTTCTCGACGGATAACGAACCATTTTACCAATGACCCAGAATGGACGATCTAGGTTATCTATTAAAGTGTAATCTTACAAGTTCGAATGTCCATAAGAGGCTTAGGCATGCATTGCCGAATCTTCTTTCATTTACATACATAAATAACAACAAAAACAATATTATAATGATAATAAAAACAACAACAATAACAATAAATTATGACAGTAATAATAATAATAACAATAATAATAATAATAATAATAATAATAATTATAATAATCATAATAATAATAATAATAATAATAATAATAATAATAATAGGCAAAGCTTTAACAACCTTGCAGCAATACAGTATGGCGTGCGTGATTTAAAACTATTCAAAAACTTTGTCGAAATAAAATACGTTAAATACAGTAGTAAATTCATGATTTAGATAGTCATTAGAACTATTATTTTTGTACGCAACCGGGGTCATGGCTCGAGTATAAAAATTGGTATGTGTTATGTCAAAGAACCGGGATAACAATATGATGAAGATGATTTGAAATAAAATGGGTTTTATACGTCAGGAAAATATGTTGGTAAACTTAATAATGTTCAACTGTTTCCCATGCTCAGGTAAACGTAAGTTTTTGCATCTTTATTATGATACATTGTCATTTGTTATGATTGGAAAATTTAGGACTGTTATTTTAACATTACTGATACATATAATTTTGGTATAATTTAATCATATAAGCAGTTAGATATTTAAAGTTATTTCGTATAAGTGTCACCCCTGCTCTAGAGCAAATTGAAGTCATATACTGATAGATTAAGAAAAGTTGTAAAGATAACAGACATATTAATTATTAAAAGACAATATCGGGGTATTCACAAGTATCAGAAAAGCTCACCTTGAGCACGTTGTGCTCAGATGAACTAACAAGGATCAGCTCGTTACTAATACTGATGAAGAAACTAAAAGAACATTAGAACCATCTGAGCCAAAAGACGAAGACATACAAGACATACAAATGAAATAAGAATCCGACCAAAACCTGAGATCGTTTAGCAATCGTCTCATTCGTATGGTTAAATCATTAAAATAGGTACATATCAGTGTGTTAGGCGATATGACGTATGTACTTGATTCTTTGTACATGTCAGAATTACGTCCACAAAACCGACATCAACCTCGCAATTTTAGACGTGAGCAATGTGACAGAGAAGTCTTTCACAATCAAAGTATGTGCTTCGCAAGAAATGTAACATGTGGATTTTGTGACAAGAGACATTATTTTACCGTGAAAGCGAAGCAAAGAACGGTTAATGTAAGTTAACGTAATAAAGTTTCATAAAAGGTTGGAGTACAGTATAGAATCTGGTGGACCCATTGGCATGTTTTGTACTGTTATTAGTTAATTTTATTTTATAGTGTACATCCAAACTATAAAGAGACAATGTTAAATATACTGACTGGCAATTTCAAAAAATTGAAGCAGCAGGGGGGCGTGGGGGTGGGGGGGGGGGAGGGGGGGGCAGGGGGCAGCGTACTAATTCGCCGGTTCTTTTAGCTAATAAATCAAAGGCAAAAAAACTCCCACTAGAATCCAAATTTCGCAGCCAATAAATCAACGAATAAAGCCCCCACGAGAATCCCAACTTCGCAACCAATAGATCGAAGAAAAAAAGGGCACTCACCCTAGAGGACGGCCCACCACCCTACCACCCTCGCCGGCCCAGAGGGGCTGTGCTGCATTAGACCCAAAGATCTCCCCACATCCTCGTGGGAATCAGTTTTGCAGTTTCTTCGTTATACCGCTCAAGACGATGCATCATATAGGCCACCAGAATGAGTGTGGCGACAGGGGTAATGATCTGAAACAGATCGACGATTGTAGGAGGAGTAAGGGGGGGGGGGCACATTGTTACCGATATACAGAAAAGGGTCCAAGCCTTCAATACATACACAACTTATAATATATTTGATTAAACCCATTTCGGAATGCAGATAAGAGATCGCCATTAAAAGTTGGGTTACTATTTTGCCTCGTAAAAGGTCTCGCGTGATCTCGCGTGATGGATTGCAAAATCACACAGCGTAAATTAAAGTATACTTAAAAGTAGTATGCAGTTGTCCCAAGAGGGACACGGACGGATATAAGAGCTTACTGTGACAAGACACATTACAGTCTCACGTTACCTTAGGTACAGTCGCATTTCGAAAATGACCCTTGACATACATCCGCAAAGGGTTTAAACGTGACACACACGCATATATAGAGCTAAGACCATGACCACCTAAGACAGTCCTAAGCTAAGGTGGTCAGAAACAGCTGGCAGGCCGAATGCTAAAGTGTGAGAGAGTATTTGAGAAAAACTTCAGTTCCCAAATTTGAAGGCCTGTCAGCTGGCGTCCGTGGGACAGTTTTACTATTTTTGTCAAGGCCTGCAAGTTAACGTCTGAGGGCAGTTTTATTATTTGTTCAAGACCAGCAATTTAACGTCCGAGGGGCATTTTATTATTTTTCTTTCTGTCGTGAACCCCCGGCCGGGTTGATCTTTTACGTCTGTCAGGCCGTCCAAGATGCTGACCGAACGTCCCCGAGCTCGTCATGGACATACCTCCTTCTACAATGTCCATAATATCCTCCACAAACCATCACTAAATAATTGACAGGTATCCTTCACAAACCGCGGCGAATAACTAAATTATACCAATCCAAGTTAGATTCTGCAAGCCCACACAAATTTCCACACAGTTAATCCACTTTCCTAACAACAAGGTGAAAATTTAAGAAGTAACCAATGTCAGGTATGTATCAATAAATGTACGCTCGTGTAAACACAATATTGGTAAAGTAATTTAAGGTAATTTGATGCAGATACGTTCGAATAAGCACAGTGTACTAAAACATCTCGTCGGCTGTTTAAGTTGTCAATCTTTTCAAGCGTGCTGCGGCGGCCAAAAAGTCGACACACATTATATATTCCTGGTATGCTGGTGGGGGTTCTACAACTAGACAGTGTGTACTACACGAGCAGCTCAGAGAGCGGGAGTATTCAACTTTTGGAAAGCTCCGCTAGCGCTTCTTTGCGACCTTCTTCTACGAATTTTTTTCGAAGCTCCTCCCTATTCTCCTGAAGATATATTCCCGTCTGCCAGGGCTTTGCTCAAGATGTCGGAGATGGTATTAAGCTTGCTAATAACACAGAGGCCCGCGCAACCAAGAGACCCAATCTTGAGCTTCATGATCCGACCCCCCATTCTACATCACTATTCTGATCCTTTTTTATGTAGTGGGTCAGATCCGGCGAACTCTGTAGTGAAGCAACTGCATCGACGTAAGCCCGAATAGCGTAGTCTGCACTGGGTTTCCATCCCACACCACGCCCACCAAATATACTCATTTCACCTCAAGGACGACACTCACTGGCACCGTGGTTGTCTATTCTGTTACCAAGCCTGTCTCTAACAGAGATTGTGAGCTCAGAGATTGTTGTCTGTCTCAGGAGCTTGAACTTGATATTAGGGAATACGGATGATTTGATCTCTTCGTACGACCAGCCTCCGATAGCGTCAACAGCGAGCAGACTACTGGGGGCCTCGTTCAAGGCGTTCTCGGCGGTGTTCACCTCTTCTAGGTGGATAAACAACAACCTGTGCGGGCTCAAATTTACAGGACGGTCCCCTAGGTCATCTACCCCTGACTGGAAGGAACGACGTTACTGTTCGAAGCCTAGAAGCTCCGGCAACCCCTTCGAGTTTCGAACGGACCCTGTCGAAGAATGAACATCGAGATGTACTATTCCGGTAGTTTCCACTAGAAAACAATAAATTATTGTAACACACTTTATATGGACTATTTTGGCTGATGAGGAATAAAAATGCCCACAAAATTCAATTTCAACATAATTTAATATAAATAATTGTTGTTGTTTTTTCTTTTCAGTTATAGATATATTTTATTTCTGTAGTTTGTAAAACAAGTATTTTCACTGTGAATTGGTTTTTAACTTAAAACATTTTTTTATATATAATTTACTTTGTTTACTAGCAAAATGTAATGAATTAAAAATACAATCACTACATATTGAGTTTTGTTCTGTGAGTGTGAGCTGTATTAGCACTTACATTGTTTCCTCTTCAACCACGACAGAGATAATACTTCTGTCAGCTAAACGACATCTATAAATTACAATGATAAATTACACTTAATTTACAAAACAGAGGAGTTTGTGTGTGTGTGTGTGTGTGTGTGTGTGTGTGTGTGTGTGTGTGTGTGTGTGTGTGTGTGTGTGTGTGTGAGAAAGAGAGAGAGAGAGAGAGAGAGAGAGAGAGAGAGAGAGAGAGAGAGAGAATGTGTGTGCGTGCGTGCGTGCGTGCGTGCGTGTGTCTGTGTTTTTATAGCACAACTAACTCAGATTATTTATTAAAATTAATGAATCACATCATAATATGTTTTGTTAAACCAACATGATTTTTTTAAAGAAAACACAACTTTACAGTTTATTATATATCATTATTTAATAACTAAAATATATTTTAATAGCTCGGAACAGTATTTACCTTGCAGCGTGTCAATGCCAATGCCCAAACCAGCCAGTGAGGGGCAGTTCACTGTCTCCAAACTTTGGAGAACATACTCCTCAGCGGGGGTTGTTTGCACTGCTGGTCCTCCACATGTTTTTTGCCTTAAGTCATGCTTATGTCCGGATATTGAATGTAACTCCTAGAAGTACATTAAAGTTTTGTCATTGCACACTTTATATATAGTCATAGCAGTTGTAGTAAAGAAAAAGAAAACATCAAGGAAAAACACAGTTTGAAAGCATTTGGCAAATTTTAACAACCTTCAAAAATACAAGTCAGAACTATGCACACAACAAAATAACCCATTTATCCTGATATCAACTTAAGAATTGTTTATATCAAATGACAATTACAAGCAGTTACTTGTGCTTAGTACCAATAGATAGAGAGTTAACAATACTAATAATTTTTACCTCTGGACTTTGTGTTGTGAAACATCTTCTTAATTTCCACAGCAGATCTATTGCATGATGATACCCCAGAACTGAAGACAAAATATGATATACACATATTAGAAATGGAGATAAAGGAGTAGAGTTAAATATGCAGCACGAAAATAATACATTTAAATAAGGCAGAGTAGATGCTCAGCTGAGCACGTACTTAAGTATGTTCGTAAAACACAGGATTAAACACAAACTCAACTGAGTCGTATTCTATGCTCAATTCAAAGTTGAGAATGAATATTGAGTACGTACGTAAGTCTTTTTCGTGAAACCGGGGCCAGGCCATTTCTCAATAAATATAGTCCAGAAAAAGTGTATGACCGGGCCGACTGGGGGGTGAGGTGGGGGATGGGAGTCCTGTATAATTTATATATATATTTGTTTAAAATCTTGACATATATCCTTATTAAGGAACTCAATGTGATAGTACAGTATTCCAGTTATCGAGGGTGTTATTTTTTATAAATAAAGAAAACTATTATTAACAATACTCGGTCTTTGAGTAAATCAATATTGTGACAGATTTCTCAAACGCATCACCGATTGTTCATTCAAGGGAAATGATTTAAACTTATGATTATTGGGGTAGGCCAGATGTAATACAACAGCTCCATTTGATTTGAAGGATATCCAAATATGTATTTTATCTATTACACTTTCTCTACCGTATGATATTACTTTTACTTACACAAGGATGTACAACGGATAGAGCACCCTTCCGTGTTCACTCTTAGTCAATAATATATTTTTTCAGTACATGTATTTATATTTGTCATTTTAGCCATGCCACGCATGTTATGTTAATGCGAAATATGTTATACATGTATTATGTTTTGAAAGTGAACTGAGCTAAATGCGAGAGCGGCTGCATATTTTAGATCAATAATTTTGGATAACAAGTATTTGCATGCCGATAAGGCCAGTACTCGTAAAGCAAAAATTATTTTGGCAATAATCATAAAGTCAATACACAATCTCTTTTGGTAAACAGAATCCCATGGCCAAACCGGTATAATTAATTATTAATATTAGTTACAAGTGAAAACGTATAGCACTCAAAAAATAGTGTTCACAAACTACCCCGATCCTGTATGAACAGTTTTTAAATAAATGACGTAAATGTCACTGCTAAGCGTACTAGGAGCCTCGCTTTTATTCGCTGTACATATTGTACAGATTGTCACAGAATCGGCTGAACTTGTTATGTTGAAGAAACATAGTAGGCATAAAAACGCATTATACAGTCAACTCTCGTTATCTCAAACTTCAAGGGACCGTAGAAAATAGTTTGAGATATCCGAAGTTTGAGTTATCCGAATTTAAGGACAGGTTGTGTAAATCTTAAAAATCTTACCTGCTTCACGATGACTAGTAATAAATGAAATTCCTTGTTATATCTGCCACTGTAAACTAAGTTTCTGCAAGTTTGTGTGGTTTTGCATGTTTAAAGTGGTCTGTTGGCATAACCAATCTTATTTTTTTCAATTCAATAATCAGTACGTGTATTGTGGGTAGGTAGTGGAAAAATGATAAATCACTAACGCGACCTCTCATTTTATTTACAAGAGAAGGCCGTGTCAACAAGTTCTCAAAAACTGTTACAACAACAAGTACAAACTGAAACACTTTAATCAGCGTTAATTGATTAACGAAATTGTTGTTCATTAAATCAGCTAATTAAATAATCATCGATTAACCTCTTCTCTAAATTACGTGACATCCTGATTGCCGATAATTGGCGATAAAACTCACGCCTAAATCTTCGCGAGTTTCACGGTAGGTGTGAAAATCACTATTGTTGCCGTTTTGCATCTTATAGCAATTTGAAGTTTGAGATAGACCAACTCATTTCAACAGTTTTATACGTGTTGGGACAAAGAATTTAGTTTGATATATCCGATAATTTGACACATCCGAATTTGAGTTAAGCGGAGTCGAACTATATAGAAACTATAGGGAAAAACGGGACCGTAGAAAACAGTTTGACATAACCGGAAATTTGAATTAACCGATTTTGAGATAACGAGAGTTGACTGTATTACCATAGTTGTCGCCCATATACAAGTGGTACGTATAACGAATACAGGCAGTTCCAGGTATTGCTGTTCTGTAGGCAGGATGATGCCATTAAGAACCGATACAGGCAGTCCCAGGTATTGCTGTTCTGTTGGCATGATGATGCCATTTAGAACCAATACAGGCAGTTCCAGGTATTGCTGTTCCGTAGGCATGATGATGCCATTTAGAACCAATACAGGCAGTTCCAGGTATTGCTGTTCTGTAGGCATGATGATGCCATTAAGAACCAATACAGGCAGTTCCAGGTATTGCTGTTCTGTAGGCATGATGATGCCATTAAGAACCAATACAGGCAGATCCAGGTATTGCTGTTCTGTAGGCATGATGATGCCATTAAGAACCAATACAGGCAGATCCAGGTATTGCTGTTCTGTAGGCAGGATGATGCCATTAAGAACCAATACAGGCAGATCCAGGTATTGCTGTTCTGTAGGCAGGATAATGCCATTAAGAACCAATACAGGCAGATCCAGGTATTGCTGTTCTGTTGGCAGTATGATGCCATTAAGAACCAATACAGGCAGATCCAGGTATTGCTGTTCTGTTGGCAGGATGATGCCATTAAGAACCAATACAGGCAGTTCCAGGTATTGCTGTTCTGTAGGAAGGATGATGCCATTAAGCACCAATACAGGCAGTTCCAGGTATTGCTGTTCTGTAGGCAGGATGATGCCATTAAGAACCAATACAGGCAGTTCCAGGTATTACTGTTCTGTAGGCAGAATGATGCCATTAAGAACATATACAGGCAGTTCCAGGTATTGCTGTTCTGTAGGCAGGATGATGTCATTAAGAACCAATACAGGCAGTTCCAGGTATTGCTGTTCTGTAGGCAGGATGATGCCATTAAGAACCAATACAGGCGGTTCCAGGTATTGCTGTTCTGTAGGCAGGATGATGCCATTAAGAGTTATATACTGTCAGACTTGACGTGTGTAAGACAATACTATCACAATGAAGGCAGCATCGGCTTCAAATGTAACCCGTCCCACTATTGGCTGTCCAGTAATTTCTTGGGCACTTCTTTTAGCACAATAAGTCCATTAACTGAGTTAGTTAAACGAACGCTATTTATGAACATCATAGCTTCTGTTTGATGGTCAAGTGTTAGCGTGGAAGACTCACGAGGTTCCCCCAATTTGAACTCTTAATACTGCTATTTGTATGTATTAAAAAAATGATGCGGTTGAAAAGATTTTTTTATGTTAGTGCTGCCTTCACTGTGTATAGCGTGACGTGAACACCTGGCATGATACCACACCCAGCCATATTATCCTGACACCGGTCCAACCAGTCGTGGAACTACCCTTATATTTGCCTGGGCCTTAGCAAGGGAGAGCTAAACCACAACCATTTTAACGACTTTGGTATGTCGCGACCCGGGATCGAGCCCGGGACCTCTCGAACCCGGAGCCGACGCTCTACCGATTGCGCTAAAGGTCCGGTTCCATGAGAACTGTTAACGGAGACAAGTGGGAGGACATGAAAGTATTTAAATTATACAATTATTACTTTCTGAAACTTCGCTACACGACCTGTATACCGCTTTATTTATTTTACGTCTTAAACAAACAGAAGCAGCTGCTTGTCTCTCACGCAGCCACCCCAGCCATTAATGACAAAATATTTAGTATGACTATAGTGCCCATACAATATATTTACCTATTGTCAATACGATATGTGGTGACACTCTATCCGCGAATTGATCAGCAGCCGTATTTACAAAAGCTGTCCCAGACAGAAAAAAAGTTCCAATACATAAATATGGCAAAGACGTGCTATTCAACTTCGGCAAATGCTTCGGACCAATGACAGTATTCGTACCCATAGAAATGCTTGAGAATAGATCCGATCGACCATACACGGCCTACGCGTCTATTTTTATGCTGATGTAGTTTCGTTCAGCAGTGTTTTCTGGCTATGACTATTGAATAGATCATACACTGTAGGTGAAATTCCGATAATTGGATAAACTTGTCATTGCTTAAGTTAAAAGAATCTATTCAAAATGTCCACCAAAGGTAAACATTTTCACATTTTCATTTGCCGTTCTTCGTGACGTACACACGCGCAAACATACGAAGATGTTTTTTTTTTCATTACAGGAAAATGAGCTATGATTGGATTCAATAATCAGTGATAAAGACGTGATTTATTTTTGACAATCAGTGCGTGACATTGTATTAACTAAATAGTGCTAGCAGGATCTCCAAAAGTGGTTGTGCTGAGTAAATCGAAAAAAAAGAGAGAGAAAAAACCCGACGAAAACATTCATGGGTATCTCACGATTAGGAAAAAATGACATAACGAAAAAGGTAAGCGTTGACAGTTTTATTTTTTGTTCTAGAGCTTCTGTATAGAATCTGTCCATTACTTTAAATATTTGACGCATTGCACAGTCACACAATCACATTATCGTGACATACAGTCACATTATCGTAACACTCAATCATATCAAACTGACACAGGAACAAAATATTGACATACAGTTATCAAGTTACATCGTAGTGGCATACAGTCAAAATATTCAAACATGCAGCCATTTTGTTTTGACAGAGTAACATTATTCTAACAGTTATATTATCTAACCGCCATCCTGATAGACAATCGCATAATTTTGACAAAATAGTCCACACTATCCACACACTCTACTGACTCAAAACAACATCATCCTTGCATGCAGTCACACTATACTGACTCAAAGTCACATCATCCTGGCACACAGTCACACTATACTGACTTAAAGTCACATCATCCTGGCACGCAGTCACACTATACTGACTCAAAGTCATATAATCCTTGCACGCAGTCACTCTGTACTGACTCAATGCAACATCAACCTGGCACGCAGTCACACTATACTGACTAAAAGCAAAACCATCCTGGCACGCAGTCACACTATACTGACTCAAAGTCACATTATCCTTGCACGCAGTCACACTGTACCGACTAAAAGACACATTATCCTGGCTCGCAGTCACTGTATTGAGTCAAATCCACATAATCTTGGATCGCAGTTACACTGTACTGAGTCAAAGTCATATTATCCTGGGTTGCAGTCACACTATACCGAGTCAAAGCCACATTATCCTGGATCGCAGTTACACTGTACTGAGTCAAAGTCATATTATCCTGGCTTTCAGTCACACTATATTGAGTCAAAGCCACATTATCCTGGATCGAAGTTACACTATACTGACTCAAAGTCATATTATCATGGCTCGCAGTCACATTATACTGAGTCAAAGCCACATTGTCCTGGCTCGCAGTCATACTACACTAACACACAGTTACACTGTCCTGACACACACTAAGCCAAATTACCCACATATTTGGGTCTTTCTTCAACTAAACTATCTGAACGTTACTATACTGACTGTATCGCTGGGATTTTCTTCAACCACAAGCAAATAAAAGAGAGAATGATACTGACAGAACGAGAGAGGGGAAAACGAGAGAGGAAGAGAAAAAAGAGAATATGAGAAAATTAACGAAGAAAACAGGGAGAGAGACACACAGACAGACAGAGAACAGGGCAGCCTTGAAAGATGCCGTTTGTCCATTTCAGATTTGCTAGAATATATATTGACAAGAATCCAGTTTGAAGCTATGAAGAATGACATGGCAGTAGATATCGACAGAATGCAGAGCAGAAAAAGTGAAATAGAGGAAGTAGCTTGACGTCACCACTCTGGCCTATCAATGGACCTTAAGTAAAGTGTCTCTTACACATGTGTTGCGGACATAAATAGCTTATAGGAATGATAGTTATTAGGACCATGAGTATTGCACGCCTCTATTTGATTTTACTCTGGATAACTTCCATGGGGATGCTTGGCACATTGACATACATCTCAAATATGTTCACCGTAAATCAAACGCACGTGCCAAAATGTCTAATCAGACAACAGTTGCTTGGCGACGAACCACGTTACCTTAACTTGAAAAACATGCCACGTGATAATTCGTCCGACGCCGAATGGAGATTACAATGGCCGGAAAGCGAATCGAATTTTACAGTGTGTAAACTAGAATACAAATTGTTCAAAGGGCGAATGAATTTATCAAGTCAATCGACGTCTGATGACGTATATGATGCGGAATATTTGTCGAAAGTTAAGTATGGCGGTGTTTACAGACCTGCAAATTGTGTGAATAAAGAATCAGTCGCTATTATTATTCCATACCGGAACCGAAAACACCAATTGGATACACTCGTGAATCTTCTGCACGTAATTCTTCAGAAGCAGAAACAAACATATGGGATTTATGTTGTTGAAATGTCACTTCCGGTTCAGTTTAACCGCGGCCTTCTTGCAAACGCGGGATATCTGACCGCCAAAAGTATAGGTAATTACACGTGTTATATCATTCACGATGTAGACCTACTTCCCATTAACGATAGGAATATGTACAAGTGTGGCAAATTGCCAAAACATATGGTGACGTTCAGTTCCAAGTATGAAGATGGAACCTTGCCATATAGTGGTTATATTGGGGGAGTTCTTGCAATGACTGACGAACAGTTCGTGAGAGTAAACGGATTTTCTAACCTTTACTTCGGCTGGGGTGCTGAAGACGACGATATGTATACAAGGATAGTTTCGACGAATATGTCTATTGAGAGAAACCCTTCTGACGTCATCGCATCGTATATGGCGCTGCAGCACTCAAGTGACCAAACCAACCCGCCTAACCCCCATAGGCAGACGTTATTGGACCATGCCAGATATAGGTATCCAGGCGATGGGTTGAATTCATTGTCGTATCATAGGGAGGCGTTGGAGTTTCGGCCGTTATATACATGGATGTTAATTAATGTGATAGAGAGCGAAATCTATGGACGTTTTGGATATGTTCGGGCGGACAACGAACTGCTCTGGAAAAATAAGAAGAAACAAGTTAAAACTAAAGTGAAAATTATTCAGGAAAATGGCAACAATAAGTTTCAGTACATTCGGAGGAATGCAGCTTGAATGCAATTCACCATTATATTAGGTCATTTAAAGTTTGACCGATAAACATTTTAAAAACACAACGCACGCGAGTAATATTTTACGAAGATATCATGGTCACGGGCGCGGCCTGATTAGAAATAAAGTGTAGTTAGTTTTGTACATCTGTAAGGACATTCGGTCACATATATTGTAACAAGTTCTCCATTTTTGAAATGTAAAAACTATTAAAGTATAAGCATCATCCCTTTGTGATATAAATCATAAACCTTATGTTTTCATATAAACCTAAACCTTATGTTTTCATATAAACCTTATGTTTTCATATAAACCTTATGTTTGCATCAACGATACACTGTTCATATTAGACCGTGAACTTAAGAAGTTATAAATATACAAATAAATCTCACACGTTATTTATTTATATAAAAACAAACGTGAACACATTCTCCTTGCAGAATCATTATAAAACTGCTACATTTTCATTGGTACAGGAATTTGTTTTTGTTTAGAAACTTTAATTTGCTTTGATTAATAAAAAGTCATTTGCGATATTTGTTTGTACCAACTTGTTTGAATGACGTTATCAACCTATCCAGAGTGGAAAACAACACATAGAAATGACATCCTAAAGATGGTACGGGAGGCCCCGGGTTCGATCCCGGGCCGCGACATACCAAAGTCGTTAAAAATGGTAGTGGTATAGCTCCCTTGCTAACGCTCAAGCAAATATAAGGGTAGTTCCACGACTGGTTGGCCCGGTGTCAGGATAATGTGACTGGGTGTGGTATTACGCCAGGTGTTCACGGCATGCTATACACAGTGTAGGCAGCAGTATATCTGCTTCAAGTGGACACTGTCTCCAGATAAGTGAAATACTGTTGGTGGGACGATAAACCCAATAAACAATAAACAAAGAACATCCTAAAGATGGTATTCGACAGATAGCCTGTATTTTGATTATTATATGTGTTTGAACTGTCTCCCATGGCAGTTCTTGTAATGTACCAGGACTGAAATGAAGAGTATTGTCAGCCTGAGTTTAAAGCTTTACCTTTAAGGCCTATCATGTTTTGCATTTACAGAAAATATCTACAATCGAACAGATGTATGGATTTATGTCTTTGTATATTCTGTTAGGTCCAATGAAATCGTAGTAGCCAGATAGCCAGGTGTGCTGTCTTTAACATGTTCTAGGCAACAAATGTGGGAGTGGGTTCAAATTTCACTTCTGACACATTCTTTGCTGCATATTTCCAATAGGGGATGTTCATAAAATATTTATCAACAGCTTCATTTGATTTATACAACTGTTTATGTTTAATAACCCGTTAATTTTAAGATATAAACCACATGAACAACTCATTCAATTAATGGCTGTGATGACCCCAACATGAACGTGATAATATTGTGTTTCAATAACTTTTAATGTACTGGACATTACAAATATTTGTCGAGATGTGAATCTAGTTGATTAGCATTAAATAAGTTCGGCAACGTATGACCTATCAAGTGTCGGTGTGCCGTAAAGCCCAAAATACAAATACAACAATACATTAAATAAGTTACATTAAATAAATTGCTCAAAAGCATATTGTTTAAACAAATAAATCATTATATATGTTACTAGATGTTCCTGAAATTCAATTAAGCAAGCAATGAGAAACAAAAAAATGTTTCAAAAGTGGGATTTAAACCCACGCACTTAATGTAAGTCTTTGTTGTAAGTATAATTGGCACTCAAGAAAAAAATGTTCGTTGGTCTCTACACTACCTCATCTACACAATGAATTGGTACCACTCCCTTACAAAAAGGTGGTATTTTTGTGAACAACATTCTGTCCGTAGCCTTCTACTCGTCTACTATGTAAAAAAACACCCTTTTACGCTATTTCTGCTTATTTTTTCTTTAAACGAATTGAGTGTTGGAGCATTGCGTATTTTAAGTGAGAGATTATTCCATTCACTTATTACTGATGGAAAGAATGAATTAAAATATGAGGTTCGTGCGTATACTCCAGAAATATTATGAGTGTTTCGTAACTGATATAGGGCATTCTAGCGATTGAGAACTAATGAGGACAAGTAACTAGGAGTAAGACCATTCAGTATCTTATTAAAGAGAACTAAATAATATTTCCTTCTTCTGTCAGCAAGAGTATCCCAACCCATATCACTATGTAATACGTTATTACTAACAAGTTTAGTTGCACCAGAAACAATACGTGCACATTCATTTTGAATATTTTCAAGATGTTTGGCTTTGTAAACCACACAATTGCTCCAGACAACATTTTTTGAGAATAGGTCAAATATGGGAAAAGTAAATAGTTTCTAGAGCCCCATGGTCCAGTTAAAATTTGTATTTACGTGATTGTTTACACGCTGCCATGCTTTAGATTTTATATAATTTATGTGAGAGTTCCAGAAACAATCATATAACAAGACAATGCCAAGATATTTATGCTCAGTAACCTCAGGGACAATTTGACCATACATTCTCAGAGGATGGTGGTTCGATGTTCTTTTACGGAATATTATACGTGATTCTGATTTAGATGGAATGGCGAAGATACTAAGTCCAAACGTGATTTTTTCCGCTTTTTGGGCGCTTTTAGCGCACACTTGTCGGAGTCCAGGACCGGAAGCGACGACACTTTCCCAAATCTAGGCTCTGGCCACTGCGTCTTGAGAGGTTTCAGGTCCGAGCCCCAATGGGAACATCCCAAACAATTGGCCCGAAAAAGCTCCAGATTGCTATCTTCCCCACATGGTGTCCAAAGACAAAGTCCAAACGTGTTTTTTTCACTTTTCGGACCCTTTTTGCGCACACTTGCCAGAGTCCAGGACCGGAAGCAACTTTCCCAAACTAGGCTCTTACCACTGCGCCTCTGAGTGGTTTCAGGTCCGAGCCCCAATGGGAACCGCTCGAAAAATTGGCCCCAAAACGCTTCAGATTGCTGCTTTCCCATATGCTGTCCAGAGTCTTAGTCCAAACGTGTTTTGTTTTTTTTCACTTTTCGGACGCTTATTGCGCACACGTGCCAGAGTCCAGGACCGGAAGCGACGGAACTTTCCCAAACTAGGTAACAATACAATATGATATACAATACAGGTAACATTGGACATACAGGTAACATTGGACATACAATACAGGTAACATTGGACATACAATACACGTAACACTGGACATACAGGTAACATTGGACATATAATACAGGTAACATTGGACATATACTACAGATAACTGTGGACATACACGTAATATTGGACGTACAATACAGGTAATATTGGACATACAATACAGGTACCAGTAGACATACAATACAGTTAATATTGGACATACAATACATGTAACATTGGACATGTGATACAGGTAACAGTGGACATACAATACAGGTAATATTGGACATACAATACAGGTAAAATTGGACATACTATACAGGTACCATTGGACATACAATACAGGTAACATTGGACATACAGGTAACATTGGACATACAATTAAGGTAACAGCGGACATTCAATATAGGTAACATTGGACATATAATACAGGTAACATTGGACATACAATACAGGTAACATTGGAGATACGGGTAACATTTGACATACAATACAGGTTACATTGGACATACAATACAGGTAACAGTGGACATACAATGTAGGTAACATTTGACATACAATACAGATTACAGTAGACATACAATACAGGTAACATTGGACATACAGGTAACATTGGACATACAATACAGGTAACATTGGACATACAATACAGGTAACATTGGACATACAGGTAACATTGGACATACAATACAGGTAACATTGGACATATAATACAGGTAACATTGGACATATTCTACAGATAACAGTGGCCATACAGGTAACATTTGACATACAATACAGGTAACATTGGACATACAATAGAGGTAACATTTGACACACAATACAGGTAATATTGGACATATAATACAGGTAATATTGGACATACAATACAGGTAACATTGGACATATAATACAGGTAACATTGGACATACAATAGAGGTAACATTGGACATACAGGTATCATTGGACATACAAAACAGATAACATTGACATACAATACAGTTAACATTGGACATATAATACATGTAAAATTGGACGTACAATACAGGTAACATTGGACATACAATACAGGTTACATTGGACGTACAGTACATGTAACATTGGACATACCATACAGGTAATATTGGACATATAATACAGGTAACATTGGACATACAATACAGGTAACATTGGACACACAATACAGGTAACATTGGACATATAATACAGGTAACATTGGACATACAATACAGGTAAAATTGGACATACAGGTAACATTGGACATACAATACAGATAACATTGGACATATAATACAGATAACAGTAGACATACAGGTAACATTGGACATACAGGTAACAAGGGACTGGACAGCTTTGATATCGTTTTACTAGATAGAATATTTACTAGCCTGGTAGCTCATTTAGAAACATTTCAAATTTTTATGCTCGTCCTTTTGTCCGTCCATCTGTCCCATTCATTCATTCGTCCATCTAGCCGTCCTAATTTTGTCTGGAGCATAAAACAAAAACCTTTAAGAGGTGTCAGTATGAAACTTCATAGGCAGATAGATCTTAATGAGGAGAAGTGCAATGTGCAAGAACCATAAATCTGATTTGCATAATTTAGGAGATATTGCCCTTTGTTATTTTTAATACTTAAATTTTGTCCCCAGCATAAACTAAGAGTTATCAACATGAAACTTCATAGGGAGATAGATCTAAACAAGGAGAAGTGCAGTGTACTAAAAACATAACTCTCTTTTGCCTAGTTAAGGGATTGTTTTCCCTTTATTATTTTTTATTCTTCATTTTTGGGGGATTATTACATTAAAACTTCTAAAGAAATTAAAAAGAAAAGCCCTTTTGGAACTAGCATTTATGCGGGGAGCAGTCTTGTGAACCAGGCTCTCATTTAGGATGTTGACTGTTGTTTAGCAAACAAAAGGGCAAGTGGTTTCCATTGTATATCTTCTGGTGGGTTTTAGGTACTATTACTAAACATGGAACTTACATACCTTATGTGAAGAGAATGTTTGGAATTGCTTTTGAGGACGACTTTGGTTAGGACCAGTATTTTTTTTCTCATTATCTTATTATTTAGCAAGTTTATTTATTCTGGTCCTCTTGTGTTGCACCATTTTGTCACAGTCATCAATGTCTCTGCTACATGTGACATGCTGTGTATCCTGGTGGACAAACACACATGTACCAGTTCTCACCATTTACATATGTGGTGCCATCATGACACATGTTACTAATGCAGACTAACAAGGGAAGACAATATATCATCAAAATGAATATATCCTGTTAAAAATGCCTTTTTTTGGTTTTAGAATGAAACAACAAAGAAAAAAAAAGAAAGACATTACTCATAACCAACAATTACACTGCACAGTTTATTTTTTCATTTGTAATGAATATTTTTATATAAAGGTATCTTAATTAAAAAAGATCTCCTTTTTTCATGATGACATATTTCTACATTTCAGGGTACAGTATGGCTCATTGATGTTGAATTATTTCATTCTGGGCCTTCTTACAAGTGCTTTATGGGTGTTTGTAAAGTTTGCTGTGGTTTCTTATGGTTGTGAGGATCTCACAAAGGACATGATGGAATCTCTCCAATGGAAGGAATCTTGGGACTTGCTCCTACATGATGCATAGAGGTCACAGCCCTAGCAGTATGACACAATCAGGAGCCTCAACAGGAAGTAGGTGAAACTGCAATCATTTTAAAAATGTTTAAATTTTAAAAATGTTTAAAAAATGTCCAATTTGGATTGACAGTTTACAGTAAACACACAGCTTGAAAGTTTTTAAGTTATAGTTTACATTGTTATTTTTATGGTAGATATCTATTTGTAGTTTTATTTATTTTGATGAATGGTAAAAGATATCAAAAGTCACATACTTATTTGTACAGTTATATATTTGTTATTTGTTCATACAAGTTATCTATAAAGATTTTTGTCAAATTAATATATTTAATTCATTTATTATATATGTATCTTTATGGTTTAAAATATCTTTTAATGTCATTTTATTGTTTTTATTAACAGTTTGTCTTTGGTCTTATGGTTAAGGCAAGAGCGCCCTGGTTCAAACCCAAATAGTGAATATAAGATATTAGACTTTGACTGACACTATTTATTTTTCAATAGTTAACACCCGATTACTGGTTCTACCATGGAATCATGGACCACACAAAAAATAAAGGCTTAAGTGCTTTCCCTTGTGATTACCTAGGAAAATAAATGGAGCTATGTATGACTGAAGCTGAGATTTAGACTGCAGATATAGCTTTCTGTATTAATGGTCCCATTGCAACTAACAGACTACAAATAATATATGCTAGTAATATCAGCATTCTGACAGATAAAAACAAAGCACATTCCTGTCAAAATAATATGTAAACTTCTAGATTACATTCTTAGAAGTACCTTAAAATAACAAAAATTTGTTGGTATGATGATAAAAACCGAGCAAACATTATAATACAGTCCGTTTAGTTAACCCTTTCAGTGTTGCCCGAAGTATAGCATACGTCTATTTCTAACCACTAGTAATGCTCTTGTATGTACACCGTATGTCCTGTTTACTCCTATTTTTTAGTTTTAACAGCATTGCTAATTTCCTATAAAAGTATGACCTGAGTTACTCCCCTTGACCGTAACTTACAGTGTTCTTTTTCTTAAAAATATTCATATTTTTGAAGGTGTAGGAGTAAATTGCCAAAGTAAAAGTTCTGGATTTTTTCAACTCTTCTAGTTTTGAAAGTCTAACATTTTTATTTCACATGATAATCATTAAATTTTATATTATACAAAATCCATATTCAGTTACCTGTCTAATGATATATAGTTTTACATATCCTTATAAGCGATTTAGTGACATATGGTATTTTCTTAGGAAATTTATATAAAAATTCTTCAGCATGGAAAATGGCATAGCAGCAAATGGGTTAATCTAAAATTGTTGGATTTATAGCTTTGTTTTAAATTTTTAGTTTTTTTATGACTGGATAATAAGATCTTTTGTAGACATTTGTAGCCGATTCTTCTTTAAGATAGTATGTTTTCCATACTAAACAGTAAACACGCTAAAAATATGTATATGTGAACTTATTGATTCTTCCAGCACTGCAATCTACTCCTGTACACAGCTGAATTAAAGATATGATATTTGTTTATGTTTTGTACTGTCCTTAAAGTGTTTGTTTTTAAAAAGGTTAGCATTAGTTTAATGTATTTGTATATATTTGTTATTGAGATGAAATGTGTTGTATATTATCTACAATATACCATTTCACTGTGTATCGTGGCTGCATATTTATTGATATGGTATAGGTTAATTTACATAGTTTTAACAGAATACATTTTTGTACATTTCAGTTGAACATTAGTGCTTTGATTATTTAACTAACCACAGGGAGTGTGCAAATCTCATATTAAAAAACAACCAACTAATGAACCAATTCTTTTTACTCCATTTTTGGTGGTAGGAAATCTTAAATAGATTGTGCATTCTTAACTTTTTCTGTTTAGCAGCAATGGTCGAAATGGTTGGGAATAAGAGACATTTACTGAAAATTGTAATGAAAAGCCTTTGAACAAGCTCTGCCACTAAGTAATGTCAGGAGTATTAATTAGGAAACAAACTTGATTACTTTTTATATAACTTCCTACAACAGTTTCTTTGAGTATCATTACTATTGTCTCTCGAGTGCCAAATCATACATGTAAGCCCTTGTAAGGTGTTCAGGGTCAGGGACCTAATAGGATGCTGGCGACTTTAAAACTAACTTAAATCTACTCTAGCTGTTGATATTCATCTCTGAATTATATAAATTTGACAATTTGTTAAGGGTTTCAATCACACAGGTAACATAATATTGAAAGCTAACTGAAAGTGTTCTTACAAGTAATGTGATTTTAGTTCAGCAGAGTGACATGCTGCTGGCTTACACGAGATTACTTTCGCTTAACTTGGTGAGCAATATTAAGGTTGAATCCCACGTGTGTGACAGGTTATACAAAGGATTCAACCTTAACATCACTAACCAAGTTCAGCTGTCTGTTTGCTAAAGTCCAAAGTATGTGAATGTGGACACAATTTCTAGTTTAGCTTTTTTAGTTACTATGTGTGTGTAATTGAAAATGAATAAATTAAATTGAATTAAAAGCATTTTAATTACTCAATGCTAATGTAAGAAAGTTATTTATTAAGTCGAATTAAATTGGTCTCTAGTCAAGATGGCTGGTGCAAATTGTACCTGTGAAAAGAATCTCTTATTGTGTTATGTAAATATAATAAACAAGTGTTTGAAAGGGAAAATCTTTGCTGATGTTTATATGTCCTCGAAATGTGGTGGTCTTTAATTAAGTGATCCTCAGGTCTTGTGTCTCATGTTCCTTTTAAAGTCAAGCTTACATTATACTTAATCATTCCATGTTTTTATAAAATTTGTCATCCTAAGCTCCTTTCTTTGAAAATGCATTATAACATAATTTATTAATTTGCCATATGTATTTACATTTATTCTTTATAGTATAAATATAAAACATGCATATGTTAAATCAAAACACAAGTGCCCTTTAAGGTGGTCACAAAAAGCAATCAATTTCTCTTGTTTTGGTCTGTCATATGTTTTGTATACTTCACGTTTTGAACAAGTTACAGTTCATTTCACTGGAATTAGTATGGCTTTAAATGTCTGTTTTTTATCTTCTAAACTATCATGAGTAAAATTTGCAAACTACATGGCATAGTGTCAAAAATAACATCTATATTTAACACGAATATAGGTATGTATATTAAGTTGATCTTGAAATTGATATTAAAATAGTTATCCTTTAATATTTATTGCTTACCCTTTAAATGCTTACACTTTAAATGCAATAAATAAAAGTATAGTGACTGTTGTGTTCATGTCTTACTTTTGTTCCTTTGTAACTAAATTGTATTTTAAATTTTAATACTGTTTTACCATATTTTTCAATTAAAGATGGTGTCTGAAAGTTTTGGCCAATTCTTTTTCTCTCATGTAATCAAATAAATTATTGTTACCAGAAAAGATCCAGTGAAATACAGTTTAATGGTGCCAGAACAACTATGTGGAAACTAAGCATAGCACTACACTTGAAAAAACAATAATGTATTTTCTATCCTAGCTACGCTGCACAGTTAGCTATGTTTAAACCAAGAAACTGCGTGAATCATGTTACTTATTACATGAACATCCTGGTAATAAGCTGTGACAGCAATATTTATTTTCAGCCGAAATCCCAATTTTAGTTATTTATAGTTTTGGAAATAAAGGGAATTTAATGCAAAATAATACAAAATATTTCATGATTTGTACTGTCTTACAATATAGGTAATGATATAATCAGCTTTTACTTAAACTGAAGTATTACTTTTTTCAGCAATAATGCACAATTCCCCAGAACAACTTTAAGATGATATGATTTCAGCATATGTAAATACAGAACTGTGTGATAAAACAGAAATTTGATAATCAGACAGCTATTCTCAAGGTAGAAATGTCTAATAAATGCACTATTGTAAGCTTATATGTCAGAACTTGTTTGTGCTGCTGGGCTTACCAGGTATGAAGGTTAAGCTATCTAAAATGGATCCAGAAAAATGTTCACCTCGTACTGTTGATATTACGTTTTTCAATGAAAGGTGATCATAGATGGAAACTAATGGTAGCCCTTGTTTGTGTCTTCACATTTCAATTTCAAAGTAGACATACATTTTAAAGTAGACTTACTGACGAGTACTAGTTATTATTACTGAATAACAATGTATTTTATATTGCATGCTGTATTGCATTTTCTGTGGAAAAGTAAGCAGCGCTAATATATTATAGAAAAGTAATTGCGGCAATATGGAAATAGAGCAATTTAATTGGCTTATACAACAGGGCCAATATGAAAAATCTGGGCCAGTTATGAAAAGAAATGATATGATTGCATAAACATTATGACACTATGAGCGCCTGCTCTATTTGCCCCATTCTGACATTACCCTCTCAATTAAATTGAATTAAATAACCTTGCTGACATTGAAAATTAACTAAATATTTGATTTACCTCCAGTTAATTAATCATAGTGTTATTAAATCAATCAAATACCATTGACTATTATTTGTTCTAAGTCAGCAGAAAACTTCTGGCTGGGACTAATAGAGTATCTCAGAAATATTATAGATGACAGTGTGCAAACTGCAAAAGACATTAGTAAATCAATGGAGACAACAACATAAATTCAGTTCAACAGTTTCTTGATCATCTGGGTCTCCTCACAGGTTGCAGGTAATCTATCTACATGCTTCAGCATCTGGACTCGTAAATCTTCTATACCATACATATCACTAGATTCTACAAAATTGACATTATTGCCATCCTTCGTCTCGTCAACCCTCTCAGAATGCCTGGCAACTGTTTCCATGGCAACATCCTTGAATCTGTTGACAACATTCAGGAGTAGAACCAGTACCGTGTCTACACAGTTGGAAGGTAGACTGATAGCCACACTACACACATGGTGGAACACCTCAGCCAGGACAAACATCCTCATAGCAACCGTCTTTTGAAAGCCACAAGATTTCTCCTGCAAAATATAAAAGGCAACCTCAACTGTGTTACAATATGCTTAACCCTTAGCCTGCTTCCTATGTATCTTTACCAGTTATAATTAATACATGTATGAATATAATTCACTGAGTGCGAATTCATACCTTACCATTACTTCAACCAAGTTTTGCATTTGCTTGTAGATACTGGCTGCATATTTAGCTGACCTACCTTAATCACTGCCACATACAGATGCAGGGAATGTTGTAACAGGTCAAGGTCACATCTAGGTGCTACGTTTATAAGCATGGTCATCACATCAGTCAGTAACTGGGACACACACAGACAGGGTTGGGCATCTAGGACAAATACACATGTAAAAACTTAATTACCGGTACAGAAAAGCAGTGAGGTTTTTTCTTGATTACTAACAGCAAAAAACATTTTTGACAAATGTTTCGACAAATGATTAGAGTTAAAAACTTTTTAAACTTTTAGATTTTATGTCTTTTTCTCCCTTTTATCACATTCCCTTGATTTACATATTCCTAAGTAACATTCCAGTTTTGAAAGACTAGTTGTGGCAATCAACTTACCAATATATTCTATAGTATTACAAAACGGACACTTACAGTCATGAAATAGTCTATTTGCCATTCTTCCATTTATATCCGGAATTCTTTAAAATGATTCCTATAGATGAATAACACTTCAACACAATTAAAGTGTGGAATCTCATACCAAACTTTGCAAGTCTCACATAAAAATGCAATATTTTTCTACTGTGGTAAGTTAAATGCCATATTTGCCTTAAACAATAGTAATGGCATTCTAGAAAAAAAAAATGGATAAAAAGAAATCAAAACCACAATCTTCATAAAACTAAAAAATACCAGTTTGGTCCATAACAATATGATAGCAAAATTGCTGAAAAGCAACACCCACACCCAGATTACCTCTATATCCAAGACAGGGCAGATTGTGATAGGCCTGAAGCCTGTACACCAGGTCTATCTGGTCAGTCAATAGCAGCCTCTCCAAATACTCCACAACCCTCAGACACTCCACAAGCAACAGATGTGGGAACAGCTGGTATATCATAAGACACACAGGTTCAAGTTTGCACTAATAGTGGTTTTCTTATTTAACCAGAAACATCAATGGAATTAACATATGCCCAAGAAGCTGCCATTACCTTCAACAGGTTCTTGACCTTAATGGTTGCTACTGTAAATGTTACAAAAACACACCTGCAAGTGTATATCAGTAAGATGCTACTGTAAATGTTACAAGTAACACACCTGCAAGTGTATATCAGTAAGATGCTACTGTAAATGTTACAAGAAACACACCTGCAAGTGTATATCAGTAAGATTATAAAGTTTAATTGAGGTAATAAAAGCAAAATGAAGGTTATGGCTTATACACAGCATGGACATTTGTAACGGATAGTGTGACTATTTTGAAGTTGTAAAATATGTTTAATGTTGTTAGTGGAAAAAAACAATAACTTTTAAATGTTATCATAAGAAAGTAAAGAGTATGACAGTTCTTTTCAGTAACACATCGAAAACACTGTTAACTGTCATAGAGGCTACAAAATATCAGAAAACAATATCTTCAATCTCACTCTGTTTTTGTTTGACTAACTTGCTGCTTTGCACTGCTTGTAGGACATCAAAAGTATGGACACATCTGACAATATTTGCTGTAGAGATGACTTCACTGCCAGGTACTAGAACCTTGTTGCTTGGAACAGTGAGTTTTAGTATTTATTTGTCTTCATAAAAAGTCAACACACTGATATTAATGACAAGTCAGACAACAGTCAAAATAGATAAGCTCTGAATGGTTTATTCTTGCATTGTTACCAGCCTCACTTGACTCTTAATATGTATAGCTGGCTGTGTTTATGTGTACATAACCAGTGCCTTATTGCTGCATTAAGGACTCTTAGCTTAGTGGTTACGGTATTGTCTTCACACTTCGTTAGGCTGGGTTCGATTCCTGCTTAAATGCCGAGTTATTCTTTGTTATGGCTATCACTCTAAAAGGTATACATTAGCTGTATTCATTCAAAGATTGCTAGTGACATTCACTAAAATCATGTCAGTAATTTTACCTGCACAAGGGCTACAGCTATGTCTCTGTAGTTAAAGATAACCTCTCTACTGGTACCCATCTCTACAATGTCTCTGTAGCCTAGCCCAAGGCTCACAAACTGTAGAACAGGAACTAGACTGGTATCCATGGCAACCTTCACAAGGTCAAATGTCGACTGGATCAAGTTTGATGCAACCTACAGGGTGTGAAAGTTGTTATGTTTGTACAATGTATTTTATCATTTGCATGATTTCAACGTATGTTCATTAAGTCTGCGGAAAAAGGTAGCATTTCAGTATATACCTCTGTGCAATACTACAATTGGTATATGCAAAAAATTAATGTGATTTATACAAAGATGGCTTCATAAGATGCAGCCTACCCAAACTTTTAATTACTTTTTTTTTGGAGCCAGATTAAAATTCTGCTATAACAATATAATAAGTATGCAGCTGTACAAAAATCAGTTACTCCACTTTTTAATCATAACAACAAAATAAATTAGACTTAAACAGCTAGAAATATTGTCTGCAGCCACAAAAATGCTCATAGATTTATTGTAGTTTAAGGTTTCTTCCATATACATACATTTGTTATCAATAATAGATCATGTAAATTTCTGATTCAAGTGATGTAAACTCTTCTAAATATTTCTTCTAAATATTTCATTCAGGCACAACTACACTCCCTTACCTGTGAGTGACCACAGAGGTCCAGCAGTGGACATAGGTACAGACGGACAGACCAGTGGAGGGGCTCAGTCATGTACAGCAGCCAGGATAATGAGGTGTCTGAAGTAGAAAATTTGTGTTTTTTCAGAAAACAGTTAGATTAAAATGATTGTAGATTCAGGGTTTAGCACTCCCTAATTTTTCATCAGCCCAGAGTAGCTCCTTGCTGTATTCGTATATAGTGCTGCCTTCACTATGAGAAAATACTGCATTGTTGTTACTGGGCAAGCCTCTCTACTTACAGTGCTGCCAGAGCCTTATAAGAAAAATTGTCAGTGATAAGCATAAATATTTAAAGGTCATGTGTAGCAGGTCAAGGCCATATCCTTGTGTCAGGGTCACAAACAAGGTCATCATATCAGTCATTAAACAAAGTAAACCCCTTCATACTGAATACTTTCGATATATGTGATTTTTTCTTTTACAATTTTCATTTTTTTTTGTCTTATTATAAACATTTTTTTCTCATAAAGATAACAATATTGTTGCAGCTGCATTGTATGACACACAGTTTTAACCCTAAATTTATCACTTAAAGGCACTGAAAGTTGGTATGTGATGCATCTGGCCTCCCTGTACTCTTTGCGGGGTAACTCTGCAATGCCTTTACATGTTAACATAACTTGACTTAAACGCTTACCATCAGGTGTCTGTATACATCTGCTGTCAATCATCCTGACAATAGATTCCATGGCCTGAAGACATATCTCCCGAACAACAAGCCTATCAGACCTGGGCTCCATGGTAACCGCTGCATTTTTCTCCTCCCAAACAGCTAGAGATTCATGGACACACTCTAACAGCAAAAAGACCAATGTAACTGGATTGAATTTAGACCAATCGGAGACCTTGTTACATCCAGCTTCCAAACATGCCAGCAGGAGATTCAGTACAAACTTGATACCAATTGGACCATTTTGCTGAATACTGATTGAAGGCAGGACAACTAAGTGAAGGAATTCCACAGGATTCAAAATAGACGACTTGTGTTGGGATTTAATTGATTGAGACTGGAATAAAAAAAAAACAATATAAGTATCATAAGATTGTAATATATAAGTACCAACAGTTGAATTTAATATAATCACACATTTATGACTTATTAACTACAAAACAAACAGTATTCAAAATGTGTAAATCATGATTAAACAGCGCCCATTGGTTTAAAGGCAGTACAAAGTTTTCTAAAACAAGTAAGACAAATCAATAGTCCTTAGAAATTAAAACATGTATAAAGACTGTTTTTTCAGACAAAAAGTAAATAAAAATCATAATCATTTTGTGTATACTGGCAATTAGCACATTTGTTGTGTTAGTTTGACATTAAAATTAACAGAAAGGCAAATGTTCAATGATAGATTCCTAATGGGATTATCTGTCAAAATTAATGGAAGGGTAAATGGATACTGGGATGCACTGGTAGTTCTACCTAGAAATTTGTTTTGGGTCGGTATTCACCAAAAGTAGCTGCAAGTTTCCAAGTTGATGACCAATTACAATTTTAGCCATGTGCAAAACAAACAAATGTCTAACCTTAGTCATGAGTGACTTTACAAACAGTGTAAAGTGTTTCTGTTGTTTGTGTGACAGAGACTGGCCATCCAGGAAGGTTTGTATGGTCACACACAGCAGGGTACCAGCCAGGTGGGTGGGAGGAAGGCTCTGACAGAGACTTGGGACCAATCCACACACCTTCAATAGGGCAGATAATCCTTAGTAAAGGGTAATACATGTACCTTGTTAAAGCCTACATCCAAGCTAGTAATCGTTCACCAAGTTCAATGTTACACCCTGGTTGTTGGGTATACATAAGTCAATTCATACTAACAGACAAGACAGATGGCGCTAGGTATACTAATAATCCATATCTCGCAGGTACTCATATACAATATAGACAATAGCAGGTTAATTTCTTTAACCCACATACCCCAAGACCTTAGTCAAGTGTCTTACAATGGACTAGTGTGCTCTCGTAATACTTATATTATTTAGTCACAAGCTCTTATAATGTACAATGAGAAATGAAGTTGAACCACAGGTTTAAGTGGTAAAAACTGCCACCAAAGTTTCTGACTTGATTAACAGAATTGTTAAATTTGAAACTGAGCAACTTTAATTGTATTTCATCATTATCTAAAAAAACTTTCATTGAATAGAATAAGGTTACCAGTGCTTATATTCTTTGTAAGATTGTATATGTACAGGCTACATGTTTTCATTCTTTGTAAGATTATATATGTACAGGCTACATTATTTTATTCTTTGTGAGAATATATATGTACAGGCTACATGTTTGTATTCTTTGTAAGATTATATATGTACAGACTATTGTTTTTTAATAACAATAAACTCACAGCATCTGACATATTAAAATCAAAAGTTAATTGAGGCATGTTTGTAGCAAGCATTATACTATAAGGAAGAAGCTTCAGACATACTTTTAGTTCTTTTAATGAAAAAGCATTGTGACACTGGAAAAAAACAAAAACAAAGTTACTTGTGACATGTTTGTTGCCTGTTCCCGGTTCTCCACTGCTGTGACTATTGCTCTGTGTAATACGGATGCTGGGTGGGTGAAGTACAGCATGTACAGTTCTTCCTTTACCTGGGAGACAAAACATAGGACTATATAAGAACTGGGACCTGGACAAGTTCTACTTAATTGACTATATATTGGTTCCCGCTAGAATGCAGGTGATGAAAAACAGAGTATCTATACATAATTGTAACAGCTACATCATAGGAATAGGGTAATGAAAAGTTATTATCTAGGATTATAACAACTTATAACATCCCTTCAACAAGTTTGACCAATGAACAATTAAGACTTGAAAATAACTTTGTAAATGTTCATGCTTTGTGCCAGCATTGTTAATTTGCTCTATGACATGCATTCCTTAAAGTTCCATTTATCTTATCGGTTCAGACATGATTTTGCTAATGGTTTTAAGGCAAGCGTACCAAAAGTTTAAAAGTCTAGGATTGTCTCCCCAACAGAATATTTCAAGTGGCACGTGTACCGTAAAACCCTAAGTCTTCGGCCAGCTTTAAATAATTATTTTTCTTATTGGCCGAAAACTTAGGGTTAAAAAAAAATAATTATGAAAAACGTGGCTGAAAACTTAGGGTTTGTCCGAAACTTACTGTATTTCCTAAGATTAGAATAAATTTAAATTATAAGCCTTATTTTTGTATTTCATGTTGATAGAATGCCGGTTGATTTAGTCTTATGCGACGGCGAGTTCAAATATTCTCAACTGGATAAAACTGCGGACTCGAAAGTGTTAAACATTGCTGGCAGATTGCCAAGACACGTGACCAATAAAGCAGTCAATCAGTTGCGCGTGTTTACAAATGGCTGACACAACATGTGGAAACATGTCGAGAGGATTAACCAATTAACGAGTGTAAGCGACTGCACAGGTTAATATACTAAAAAAAACAGTCAATTAATGGTTAAAAATGGTGGCCGAAAACTTAGGGTCACAGAAAAAATTGCCAAATTATAGTGGCTGAAAACTTAGGGTCATTTAATTAATTGGTTCAAAAGAAAAAATTGACCGTGGCTGAAGACTTAGGGTGGCCGAAGACTTAGGGTTTTTACGGTATATCTCTTAGGACTACTAATTGATAAGTGCTTAATACCTTTATGAATTATAAATGTATCTTGAGCACATAAAGAGATGCTAATAAAATATTATTAACAAGTTGTAACATGAGAAATGAGTTATGATGACTTTAAGCCCTAACACACAACTACAGACCAGGCCAAATACTAATGGGAAAGAATGAATAATTGGATGGATTTAGTACAGACAGCACAACACACAATGTCTATAAACATTTCATAAACAGCCCATAAAAACTAGCACTTTCATTTTATGTGATGAATACCCCCAATATCCTACTTTTTTGCCAATTATTACATTTTGAGATGAATAAATAGACTAAAGAATGACAATTACAATCACAAAGACAGAGTGGCCATAAGATGTACATTATTTGTGTGTTAAAACTATTCACCTACACTTTGAATGTAAAAAGTTGTAAATATCAGTGTAAAAATTTGATGACTTTGTTTTGCAACTAAAATGTTAACAGTGTGATTGCCTTTTGATTTATATAAAATCATGGAAATAAGTAGAACTACTTTTTGTCATGCTGTAGAAATAAATTGTCTAAAACTGTTAGTTTCTTTGTAAAGCATTAACTCTGTTTTCACTGCTAACGACACATACTTGAGCGTCCAAGTCAGCTGTGATCTTGTTGAAGACTTGTGTCACCTGTACATCTAACTCTGGCTTCTTCTCTATTTCCCCTGACAAGCCACCTTGTTCATACAAGGTAGTGATGAGCCCATCTTTCTCAAGGGGAAGCAAACCATTAAATGCACATATCAAGAGTTGCTTTCCTTCCTCAGGCAGCATCATCCCTTCTTGTTTCTTCCAGAGAGACATCACTCTGGACTGCCGTTGAAGAAGTGGCAGCTGATTGTTCAAGACAGTGTGAAGTCTGACCAACATAGAAACACAACAAATGAAGTAAAATAGTAGATGTTCATTTCCCTAAAATACTTAGTGCATGTTTTTGTTTAATTACTAATTAATTGAGATGGGATGGGATGGGATTAGCCGGCATTTTCGCCGATACTGCGCAGCGACATTTCTATTTAATTTAATCTAATTATCAACTAACTACTACTTTCACTGTTTTTACAATTTAATTTTTAATATACATCATAAAAACACAATAATGGTCATAATGCATCCAGCTAACCACTGGTGGAGGTAGACCCCAGACATATGTTTGGTTAAAACCCCAGGCGCACCAAAGGTCAGCTGGAAGACCTCCCAACATGAAAGTTCTTGTCCCTACTGGGGCTCAAACCCACATGATGGGCTGTTTTATAGATCCTTTATTAATCAAAGACAGAGTTTAAGAATGAATGGATCACAAAAACTATAACATAAAACTTACTAACTCTCTATGTTTTAGTTACAAAAAGTTTACCTGGCAGACTGCCAATATGTTGGGGGACACTGCTCACACAGTAAGAAGTCAATGCAGACTGAAACAGCATAACAAAACAAGAAATTGCAGAATTTGTTCAGTATAAGTAACTATCAAAATGATTCATTTGAGACAAAATAATGAGGTATTACTATCTGAAAATGTTTACAACTATAACAACACCATCAGTACTCCATTGTCATTATCAGCAGCAGCAGCAGTCACATTTAACCAGCATTATTCTCAGGTATCATGACTATATGCAGAGGACTGGACAAAGTCCCCCTGTAAGAAATCCTATCAGTCATTCTGGCGTAGGTGAACAAATCCCTCCCGTGAATATTTCAAGGAAAACAAAATCTCTACCATGAATTTTCAAAGGTGGACTGAATAAGTCCTATGAATTTTCCAATTTTCACCCATGCCAAAATGCCCAGAAGGGGGTTTAAGGGGACGAACTTTGTTCTACACCAAGACATGCAAACCTGTCGTGTCATTTTCATCACCATTCTACAGCTGCACTAAGCTGCTCACCATATGACTAAGGGTCAAAGGCAAAGGAAAACAAAACCATTTCATGACGTACTAAGCCATTAATCTTTAATGTGCTCCAACAGCTAATAATCTTCACTCTAATATATTCACTAACATCTGCTTGCAAAAATGTAGCAAGTTTGGATAGAGGCATATAGTGCAGATCCAGAGCAGACAGCTTCCAGAAAAAGCCGGTTTATCTAGGTCTACACTATTCACCTAAGCTTGGTGAATTTGTGCTAGAAGCTTAAGATTGAAAACATCAACAGTTTCATTGGTCTGTAGATTTATTACCTTCATAATGTGCCAGCCTGTGTTCAATCCTCCAGAGTAGAGCAGCCAGAGTCACGTCCTGTGTCCAGTCTGCTCCTACAGCATGGAGAGGATCAGTTCCACATGTACAATGACAGACAGCACCAGGGCCAACAGATTCCACCAGACCTTCCACTTTAAGAGAGATGTATTTACAACTTGCCTCATCGGATTTATCTGGTTTGTCTATTTTCATTGATTGATTTTCATCCATTTCACAACTGGCCTCATGAGGTTTCATTTGACCCATCTCTGGTGAATGTTTGTCTTGGTTCATTTCACAGGTAGCACCACCAACCTCTACAGAAAGGCAAGCTTGTAACATTCTTAGGAGTACACATTTACTTATCACTAAGCCTGATAACATCATAACAAAGTCAAATTCCTGTAATGATTGATTAAATGTTCTCAAAGCACAATTCTCTGTTGATTCTTCATTTTCAGGTTTTTTAGTGTTTGTAGTAATTGATGTCAAGTCTTCATCTATAAAACAATTTTCAACAGATTCATCAAATTTATCCACTTCTTTTCTTTCTTTGGTTGTGTCTATAGATGTGGCTTCAGAGTAAGAGAGCTCCATTATGTTTAACATCTTCTGTAAATAAGCCTTAAAATTGTTGTCTCCCATTCTTACCCTCAAAGCTTCTATCAGAGGATAATTCAAACAATAGCAAGCCGATGTTTCATTCCCTGGTGTTTGGAAATGTTCTTCATCTTGCTTTAATGGGTACAAGTTATTTATAAGCCATTTCTCATTTTCCTGCCTTTGAAATACAACATCAGTCAAGTAAAACAGCATTGACAACTGACCAAGCAGTGTGGTAGGAATCATCCCAGCTTGGACACAATGCTTGCCAGATTCCTCATATGAAGACAATGCATTTTTCAGAAATGTTGTTATCTTCCTAGAAAGGTGTGTATTTTCTTGAAGAAACTTCATCCAGAATTCTACACCAGCTGGCATTCTTGCATCCATTTTGACAGCATTTGTCTCAGCCACACAGGACACACTACCATAACAACCTGTTACAGCAGAAGAACCACCATCCTTGGTGTCCATTCTATTGCGAGTCTGGAGGTCTTGCTCTGTATTAGATTCAGGAAAAATAACAATTTTTGTCTTGACGGTCTCACACAGTGGACCCAACAGCTGCTTAGTAACATCACTAATTGGTGCAGGGATGCAGAAACACTGTGAAAGAAGGTGCTCTGTTACTATAGCAACAAAGTCTGCATCATCCTGGGTCACAGGGTCACTCTCCACATGGTCCAGGGCAGCTTCAAACAGGGCACTAGATGTTGTGTAGTCCAAACAGTGCAGACTCTGAAAAGAAATTATAAATAATGTAAAATTTGTGTGGCATTGACAGAACTCAGCTAATTAAAATAGCACAAATGGATGGTGGTTCTACTAAACTGAATTACTTGATATACAACACCATTGATAAACAAGATGTTACTTAATTATGTACTAAAAATACATTAAACCAATTATAAATATCAAATACTGCATTTGTGTAAATATTCAATACAAACAGAATTTTTGGCCATATTGAACAAAGCAATCTAAAAATATACATTTTTATTTACTGATAATCCCATAAGTTATAAATGGATATGTTTTTTATCATCAAATAAGTGAAAATAAAATTTCATATACCCAGTATATTTCATGGCATATGTAATGGCTGTTTATTCCATTGTTGTAGAAATTATTTCAAATGCCTCCACAGCAAAATTATTAATGAAATTTATAAAATACTTTTTTGCATTTTCCAGTCAAAATAAGGATATTATGTGATTTCAGTCAAATCTAAGTATGTTCTGATGAACTACAAAAGCTTTTTATATTATCCTGTGACCTGAACTTACTAAATAATACATCATGTACTAAAAAATAACACACTATGTACATCTCAATGCCAATTGTCTAATGAAAAACACTCCAGTAACATATTTCAACAGCCATGTTTATTCTTTACTAACGGCCAGAAGTTTAAATTCTGTATTTTAGCTCTTTAAAAGATTTATTTAAATAAACTCAAAAGCAATATTTTTTCTTTTTTTGTTTCCTGCAAATGATTGAGACTGGAGAATAAAGTTAATTTGACATCAGTATTGTTTATTTACACAAAATTATCCTATAGATCAATATGTAACAATTGATTATGTGTAATTGAGTTCTGAAGCCCATATGAAATAAAGTAACTCTGTGCTAATAAAAAGGTTGAGTTCTGAAGCCCATATGACATAAAGTAACTCTGTGCCAATAAAAAGTTTTGTTTGTTTCCCAAGTTCTATACATTGTGCAGACACAATTATTGTTACATTCATTGACCTGTTGCCTTTAATGGTGTCTGGGTAGAACCAATGACACGCCACAGGTCAGCTGGCAGACATTAGTCAAGGGTTTCACTATGACCAGGACTTAAGTTAGCCACATTACTAAGTTAAGCACCACTTACCTTTTAGTCATGGGATTCAAAACCATGTGGGAGCTTTTAGTTGGCCATTAAAGTACTGGGCCGGGGCCAGCCAAAAAAGTTTGTTTTTTTCTGTATTAGAATATTTTATGAACACACATAAATGTATGTTTACCTGTAAAAATAGATGTGTCCAGGAGCATTGTTTCAAGAGCACCAAGTACAGATGGGCACTAAAGGCAGGCAGACTTGTGGACAGACTGTGTAGACTGTCCATCTGGATCACAACACCTGCTGGGGATGTCTGAATCAGACATGGCTTATAATGAATGTATATAGATTATAAGTTATCAAATCATTTTGAGATTTACTTGTGTGTTTAATATAGTTTTTCTTAATTGAACTTCCAAGTCATTTGAAATGTGATAATCTTGTGATGGTAATACACTATTATTATTAAATATAAATCTGTTTTGATTAATATTGTTGTTTGTATTTATGTGAATATAAAAGTTAGAGTAAATTAATCAACACAATGTGCATATTACTGAAATTTATTTTATCAGGTTATCTTATGCCTGTATGAAATGACAACATTCATGATTCCATACAAACCTGTATGGCAGTACAATTGTGTCACTGCAATATTTTAGTCAAGTATTTTTCATCAAAATTAATAACAATTGATTCAAGACCAAAAAGCTAAAAAAATATGAAAAATATATATTTTTTTAAGGATACATAGATAAACATCCTTACATGATTCGGTCTGTATTTTTTCCTGACTAGAGAGTACAGAACCAGGGCATGCAGTCGCTGTTGCCATAGTAACCTAATATCTGGGTCTGCATCTTCCTGCAGTCCTGCACATATCTCTTCTACTGCTGTCCTCAGAATGTGAATATGGGTCAAACAACAGGTTTTAGAGGCATCAGAAAGGGACTCCTGAGCCTCAACCTTTAACAAAAGAATATATTAAAGATACATGACAAAAACCCAAGTAAGATCATTTAATATTCAATACTTATACAGAAATAACACAAATGTTGAAAAAGTTTTCTTCTAAATCTAAATATTTTTAACTTGACTTAGTCAGAATTTCATATCCACTTGGATGAAAGAACTTTTCGTTAGTAACCTTTTAATATTACTCTGTAACCACAGACAATGGTTTTAAAATATACCATTTGTTGATATTTAATGAAGTTCAGGCAAAACTATGAAAGTAAAAGCGATCATTTCAATTTTCTTTCACTTTTGCAGGGTTGTCATTAGGAGGCGGCTGGCGGCCGATTTGACCGCCTCAAATGAAAATCGGGCCGCCTCAAATTTGAAAAAAAAATGTAAATCAGTCAAGAGCCGGACCCCCCTAGCAGCGCTTCTCGCCTTCGGCCCTTGCATAGCCTTGCCTCCTCAAAAGTTAATTGAGCCTGCTCAAAATATTTCTAGTGACAACCCTGCTTTTGAAATATATGACCTCCTGGCAGTGTGGCACGATGGCAGAAAAGACCTTAATCGTTTAATTCTATTGACAAAAACATTAGCCAACTACACTTCGAATTTGGAAAGACAACAAATAACTGACCTTTCTTTTAAGAAGTTGAAATGCTGAGAAGAAGACAGCAACCTCTGGACAGAACTGCATTATACAAGAAGATATAGGACACAGTAGACGATATCCGTATAAAGATTATCCGAATTGAAGTCAGGTTTTGAACGTCCACTTGAGGTTAGCCGAAACTTAGGGAGTGTCATTTAAATTCATCGAACCCTACATACGACGCTACATCTTTAACCAGTTAATTCAACATAAATCTTCTTTTTTTTGCTGTTTTTTTAACAAAACAAAAAATAATAAATTTTGCTTCGCTCCTCCAGTTTTCAATCACGTCTATCAAACGCTTGCAGATATGGGAAATATTTGGCGGAGAATACTTTTTGATGGGTGCGGTTCTCTTTATGGTTTACATAACTAACATCACGTTTCTCTTTTAACTATATTAACTTTTAAATGTCTCTTCATTTTACACCTATAAATATAGTATTTTAACAAAAGAATGATGTTGTTACAAGGTATGGTTAAAAATGAAGGGAGTTTTGCTGAATATAAATGCATTTCAGAACCATGTTAAATCATTGACTGTTACTGAAAAATTTGTCGCTATCCAGTCGGTTAAGCTAGATACATTTACGAAGGTATGGCGGGATTTTATACGCTTGAGTTAACTATTTTGATAAAAAAAAAATCATATGCAACATTCCAGATACAGTACATGTTTAAGACACACTTACTTTGCTCTGTCACAAGATACGTTCGTGACGATGTCCTTTTCTTTCTTTTTAAATATCCAGAAAATCGTACTTGTGTTTACTGACGTTGAGAATGTGTTTTTTCATGACTGTATACTTTTGATATCAATCGCCATTTTTCATAGCATTTTGACATGTCTATAATGTTACATGTAGATGTCTGTAAATGCAGTGTACATAAAAGATAAATAAAAAAACAACAACAAAAAAACAACTTTTAAATGTCTAGTTTATCTTTTAGTAATTTAGATAATTTGTGTGTTTTTTAGATGGCATGTGTCTTATTACACAGTTTGTTTGACAGAAAATCCTTCAGGAATTCAGTGCAAGGTTGGCGTGTTCCACAAACTAAGCACCCCAGTCGGTCCTTTTGGCGACTGACCATTCCAAGATGGTAACTGCTGGGATTTTTTCTTTTTGTGTGTTTAGTTCTCGTTTTTTTGGCACTTAAATTTATCCTCTTTGTCTAGTGGTAGTTCAGATTTAAATATCTGTGGTAGATCTAATTCTTATAGGACCTTTTTCTTTTTTTTACTATTCATCCTCCTGTGAGAAGGTTGAAGTTTTGAAATATTTTTTTTATATTAATTATTATTAAAGGAGGTGCTGTCTGTAATACACAAGTGTCCTGATCCAGATCATCAAGAGGCCAGGGAGAGTAAGCTTAGCTGTCATATGGCTCGACTTGTCAAATGCATATGGCTCCATACCCCACATGCAACCCCATGACTATTCAGGCGCGTTTCTGCCATTACGCACTTTACGCACGTGCGTATCCTCTGCTCGAAAAATCGAAAACCTAAAAGTACAAAAAACACTAAGAAAGTTGATACCTAACCCGGGTTAGGAATGATATATTTTATTTCCGCAATTTCTATGTAATAAAATCTTATTACCACACCAATCAAGTGGAAAAGGTTTAAAATGATTAAACTTAGATACGTCAGGATTTTAGTCGTTCGTTCCACGAAATTTTGTCCATGGGCCTTTCAAGCCAGAACACTAAACTGTTTTTGCCCGTCAAATTTGTCATGGACGAGTAAAAGGTCACAAAAGCTAGACAAGTGGTGGGTGCTCCAGGACAGCCAAGATGAGAAAGTCCTCCAAGCAGGAGTGCAAGTGGGCACGGCAGGAAATGGAAAGCCATGGAAGCTGTAGAGGAGGCAAAGTCTAGGCTACATCACAGTGAACTGTAACGTCAGGGCTAAGATGCATGGCAAGAGCTAAGTGGAAACTTGCTTTGGCCAAAGAGCTTTAGGACTTGTGCAAGAGGAGATCAGGCAGATGGAGGAAGAAAGCAGATAGGCAAGAGCTGTAGCACTAAGAAAACAATTCAATGGATGCAGAGGGGCGGAATCCAACAGTGAAAATAAACTGGACAGATGTATGGACAATGAACAGCCAGTGAATAAATTTCTTTAAGATCTGTGTATGAAGTCCTTCCAGCGCCAACACATCTGCACACCTAGGACCTTGCAAAAAATGTGTCATGTAAATTATGCGAAAATCCTGCCAACCTGGAACATGCGTATCGTCATGCAAAGCAGCCCTACCAGATGGAAGGTATTGATGGTGCCATGACAGAGTGTGTGCAGAGATAGCCTCAACATTTGACAAAGTCTGTAGAGAAAAAAGAAAGGTGAGGAAAGGGAAAATGTTACGTTCATCGACCTTAAAAGGACCGGGGAAAGCACAGCTATGAAAGCAGGTCAAGGAAGTTTATTTCAACAGCCTCTGACTGGTCAATGGAAGCAGATCTGCGCAAGCAGGTGAAGTTTCCCCATTACATCACAGTCACTACAAAGAGGCCAGGCATTGTGATGTGGGCAGACAAGAGTCAACAGGTCATGCTAATCGAATTCTCTGTGCCATAGGAGAGGAGAGCACTGGAGACTTTTGAAAGGAAACTATCCAGATATCAGCCTTTGATGGAAGAAGTGCAAGAAGAATGGATGGAAGGCTTGGTGTTTCCCAGCTGAGGTTTAATTTCGCGGCTTTCCAGCAGGGACCTGATCACCCATTTCAGCACATCTCTGGAGGACGTTGTGGGTAGTGGTTAAACATTCGATGAAGGAGACATCCATCAGATGATGGAACAAGCAGCAGACCTATTCTGTATTACTGACCTTATAAATGTAGTTATATTTTATATAAGTGTCATTTTTGTGATGTAACTGTAAACTGTTTCAGTCTCTTGCACGTTTCTGAAGCTACAAACATGTCCTTGGAGCACTGTGGCTATTTGGTATAGTTGCAGACTTGTAACTCCCCTGACTGCTCAGCCTCTTACTGTCCAGGTCAAATGACCAAATGTTGGACGGTTTTCCAGATGACCTGCAGTTCTATCTAGAAATTTCTGTCGTATCTTCACCAAAATAGCCCTTTTTTATTACCATAACTGTGTTGCTAAAGTGCAATAAAAAAAAAAGCGTTTCTTGATGATTTAGATTTTACATACAACTTTCAGTATATTAACAGATTTATCAGTACATATACGCCATGCATTTTGTCTCTGGATAAACCTATTTATCTGAAGGGAGGCTTGTCAGGGTCGGAAGACATGTAGAGGACACAAGACATAAAACCTTTACATAATTTTTATTCATTAACTATATATTATAATATGAGGTAAAAACATTTAAAAGTGTGATGTTCATGCACATAATTTATGACTTTTATAATTTTAATTTTATAATTTAACAAACATCAGTATAAGGATAAAGATCAAACAATTTATCATTTTATCAAAAAGTTTTTGATCATGTCTAAATTAGAAATTATAGAGGAAAGCAGCAAAACATTCAATTAGTATTGTGCTTATAAATTGGCAGGAAAATATCATTTGTTGTAAGTGAATTTGCCTAAGAAACAAAGAACTCATGACAGTCTGTTTGATATGGTAACATTTAAACATGTAAAATGATACATATACGTGTACAAACAATAACAACATTTATGAAAGTATCACAGACATTTTAATAAATATGATATGTGACCATCCAAAATCTAAGTTTTTATCAAACAAATGTACAAGCAACATGCCAGTCTTCTAATTTGAAACCATATGGTATATATTTCTATACAATGCATGCCATTTTATCTTGTGTGATTTTTACAATTTTATTATTGGTAAATTGTGTAGCTTTTTAAGCATTGGTATGTCAGTATGCTATAGCTTTGGAAAACGTTTTTTTCTTTTCAAGTCATATACATGTCACTTTTTTTTAAAAGATATTTCATACAAGTCTTTAATTGATGTCTTCACTTATGGAAAGTGTTTTGGCAGCGGGTTTACAACCATACTCTCAATGCATTCAAACACTGTGTGTGGATCTTGGTCGGCATTCACATGCTGGGCATCTGTGTAAAAGTCTGCAATCTCCTCCACGTATGTATGATACTGTGCCAGCCTCTGTCGCACAGCCTCCTCTGTGTCTTTAGAATGCTGTTTAAGGCGTTCCTTTACCTCCTGTGATGTCGGAGGGTTGTACAGCATGTGGTAGCGCTCTCCTGTGATAGGGTCGGTTGCTCGCTGTGTCAAACGCTCCAACACAGAGTCATTAGGAACATCTAGGAAAAACACCCTAGAATATAAAGAAATGTGTTATACGGTTATTATCTGAATTCATTTCTTATTCTTTACAATAAGGAATATAAAAAGAAAATAAATGTACATATGTTCGAATTAAGATGATACAAGAAATCTGGAACAGAAAAAGAAATTCGCCAACAATGGGTAAGCAAATAACTCAGTATTTGGTATGGGTAATTACATAATGTAGCCAGATATAGTTTATTTATGGATCTAGGTACCTGTTGGGTACAAATCCCTGCTTGGTTAGTGTTTCTGCCTGCTCCCGGGAGCGAGGGTAACCATGGAGCACCCAGCCACGGCTGACACAGTCTAGCTGGGATAGCCTGGCAGCCAGGATAGATACCACAATGTTGTCAGGGACTAGAATGAGAGAAAAAGTACAATATTAAACATTCATGCAAGTTTGAAGAAACAAAGTTGAGAAATAAAGGAAGAGCTATCGGCACAAGAAATTGTTAACAGTTGGAAGGACAGATGGATTGACTGTGGGATGGGATGGGATTAGCCGGCATTTTTGCCTTTACTGCACAGCGACATTTCTATCATTATAGCACAGGGGCACTTATGAGGTGCCCAGGGACTGAAACCCGGCCCATTCATAATTGTCTAATACCCTGTATTAAAGTACAGACAAACCTGTTCAAATACTCAGAAGTCATAACCAACTAAAATGTTGTTCTATGGCAAATACAGCAGGAAATCATTGAAGGCTTCCAATTTACATGTAAAAAAGCCTGTCAACAAATACTTCAATATTTTGAGTCTGTTTTATTCTGAAAATTTTCAAATAAATGAACAGATCAAGTTAGACTCTGTGGAAGGATTTCAGCCTGTTTTGGACCCCCTATTTCCTAGCAATCATTATCCCCTTTTCAATGCAGTTTATTTGTTCCTTCCTCAAAACCCAGACATTTAAATATCCACTATGAATATACTCAATGAAGAAATATAGCTTAACAATGTTAAAGTAAGCTCACCAAGCATGCCCTTGTCGATATAGGCCTTGGCTGTCATGCCCTGTTTGGTCTCATCTGCTATAGCCTGCTTCATTAGATGGCCACAGGATACTGGTGAAGATATGGTCAATATATTTGTGATCATGTATAACAAAACAAAAATACTGTAGATATATTTATACAACAAATGCATTTCAAGAATGGCTGTTAGTTAAACACACTTCTTGAAGGTAGATTACTGACTAATTCAGCATGGATTTCCATAAACTAAAGAGAAAAACAAACATTGAAACTTTTCGAGTGACAGCTGACAATTTCTAGATAGACAGTGTTATACTGGTTGAAGGGACCCAGTGACACAATGACTAATATCATTCAAAACCACTGTTTTTTTGTAATTGTTCAGCTCAAATGCTGTTTTGTCACAGATAACACACAAAAAAGAGCACTTGAACCGTATAGGACAATTGTGGTCCTAATAGGCCACTTCCTGGGTAGAACCAGTACACAGGTATTAACTACCTGGAGCATGTTGTAGTAAATTGTTTTAATCAAGGACTAACATCTCATGCCAGCAATGGGGTTTGAATTCGAGATCCTTCGATCCTAAATCCCACAACCTTATCTAGAATACCTGAGACACTACAATAGAGTGGTAGTAAAAACAATAATGTATGACAGTACAAAATTAAAATCTATATTTAAAAGGTAAAATGTATCGGCAATTTTCTTTGGAGCTATTATACATACCATTGACAATGTTGTATTTGTTGGCTACCAGTGCAGCCTGAACACCTTTCCCAGACCCAGTGGGGCCCAGCAGCACTATCCTAGGAGTGTGTGGTGCATTGGAGCGTGGCTGGGAGCTCAGGAATGAATACACTGAAAAGAAACAAGGGTAAGGCTTAATGGTTACAAAATAATTGGTTTGGTATTATATTTCAAAACATTCAACTGTACATAACCTAGGGATAACAGGACCTTTAACCAATTTTTGGTGGGAAGAGAACTTTGTTATTTATTAAATATAACAAGAGGGCCATGATGGCCCTTAATGGCTCACCTAAGGACACAGGCTTTTAGTAGGCTCAAAACTGGCATCAAGTAACCTACTAAAACCACATGACACACTTCAAAACATATGTAAGAATTCATACTGGCAAATATTCTGGACAAGTTTGGTGAAGATTGGGCCATCAAAGTGGCTTCTAAGTGTTTTCACAAGGTTTTTCTAAAATGTGACCTGGTTACCTACTTTTTGACCTCACATGACCCAATAATATACTCATCCAAGATTTCATGCAGACAATCTGATCAAGTTTGGTGAAGATTGGGCAATGAATGTGGCCTCTAGTGTGTCTACATGCTTTTTTTAAGTTTTAACCTAGAGACCTCTTTTCTGACCCAACGTGACCCAATAAAGAATGTGTCAACGATTTCATGCAGACAAACATTTTGACCAAGTTTAATGAAGATTGGCCCGTAAATGTGGCCTCTAGTGGGTTCACAAGCTTTTTGTAAGATTTGACCTAGCGACCTACTTTTTAACCTCACATAAACCAATAAAGAACTCATTCAAGATTTCATGCAGACACACAGTCTGACCAAGTTTGTTGAAGATTGGGCAATAAATGTGTCTCTAGTGTGTTCACAAGCCATTTCTAAAATTTGACCTAGTGACCTACTTATTGACCCCATGTGACCCAGTTATAAACTCATCAAATATTTCAAGCAGACAAACATTCTGACCAAGTTTGATGAAGATTGGCATATAAATGTGGCCTCTAGTTTGTTCACAAGCTTTTTCTAAGATTTGATCTAGTGTCCTACTTTTTTGACCCCACGTGACCCAGTTAGGAACTCATCAAGATTTCATGCAGACAAACATTCTGACCAAAGTTGGTGAAGATTGGGCTATAAATGTGGTCTCTAGTGTGTTCGCAAGTTTTTCCTAAAATTATACCTAGTGTCCTACTTTTTGACACCAGGTGACTGAATAATGAACTAATCCAAGACTTCATGCAGACAACATTCTGACCAAGTTTGATGAAGATTGGGTAAAAACTGTGGCCTCTAGCATGTTCACAAGCTGAATGTTGACACAGATGTTGGAAAAGGAATCAAGTCAACTCGGCATCTGGTGAATTCGGCACCTGCGTAAATAGTCAACTCGGCACCTGGTGAACTCGGCACCTGGTAAATTCGGCATTACGAATCTGGTGAATTCGGCACCTCGTTTTTTTAAAGATATTAACCATTATGCAAATAATATATAAAAATAAAAAAGATAAAAAATAGAAAAAAAATTAAAAAATTCACATGTCATATTGTCTAATGCGTGTATGAAAGCAGTTAAAACAACTAACTACAAAAAGTATATATGATTAATATAATAATTAAATATAAAATTAACAAAGAAATAAGGTAGATTTTTAAACACATTAATTAATTTCTTATATTATAGATCTGCATTGTATTTATAATAAATTTACGTATACTCAACATCAAAGGTTCTGTACTCAATCATGTGTTATTCAGTGTGTACCTTGTTTAAATTGCTAAAACAACAAGATGACAGCGGTGTATTCCTAGTATACATGGAAGGGGTACCAGGTGCTATTAGACAATGTATTCCCCGTACACATAGAAGGGTGTGTACTAATTATGAGGAGGTTAATGAAGAGACCCTGTCACCACAAATTGCTAAAACAAGATGGCAGCGGTGTATTCCTAGTATACATTGAAGGGGTACCAGGTGCTATTAGACAATGTATTCCCCGTACACATATAAGGGGTGAGGTACTAATTATGAGGAGGTTAATGAAGAGACCCTGTCACCACATGGGCTTCCCTGAGCCAAGATGAATCTGGAATGGATAACTAACAACCAAATGTGCAAATGTTCATAAAATTTTCATAGAAAGATAAATTCTTACAAAAATTATATCAACTAATTCAATTCAAAAATAAATGTTATGCCAGTAGCCAATGAATTATTTTGTATCTGTTGATAAATGTGGTCGTAATAAGTTACTTTGAAAATTCACCTTTCTTCACAAACAGACATTTCCAAGATAACAGTATAGGTCATACATTGTGTAACAATAAATATTGCCAAAAAGTCTAGAAGCAAAGAGATAAAAGAATAATATACAAATGCCGAGTTAACTAGATGCCGAATTCACCAGGTGCCGAGTTTACCAGGTGCCGAGTTTACCGGATGCCGAATTCACTATTCTCAGTGCCGAGTTCACCAAGTGCCGAGTTTACCAGGTGCCGGGTTGACCAGCATTCGTTGGAAAATAGGTCCACATTCCATGAGCAGAAACAAAATCATTTGAAAACACAGTAGGATGGAAAGAGAATTGGTGCACACAAAATTATACAATATAAATGTTCTGTAGGTCCTTGGACCTGGTAACTGTTTTGAGATTTCTGAAGTAATTCAATTAGGATCATGGAACATAAGTAAGGTCTGAGTCATATATAGAGTTTGGACCAATATGCCTTAGGATCATTAAAACAAATATATTCACCGACTTTTGATGCAACAACCCAAGACTTGGAACTAGTAGCTATGGTATATAACTGAAGTATTAATGAAACACTAACACATGGTAAATCAAAGTATGTCAAAGGTCAGATTGATGGTCTGCTTCCTTGTACAGACTGTCCAGAATGGAGAATCAAAATCTACACTAAAAATGCCAAAATCTAACATTACCATATCAGTTTCACTCTACACACCAAAGGATGTAATAAGGGACTCCTGATTATTGTTTATTGGGTTTATCGTCCCACCAACAGTATTTCAGCAATCTGGAGACGGTATGCACTTAAAGCAGACATATAGTATGCCTTCGCTGTGTATAGCATGCCATGAACACCTGGCATGATACCACACTCAGTCACATTATCCTGTCACCGGGCCAACCAGTTATGCAACTAACCTTATATTTGCTTGAGCGTTAAAAGAGAACTATACCACTACCATTTTTAATGAATTTGGTATGTTGCAGCCCAAGATTGAACCTGGGGCTTCCTATACCTGGAGTCGAGGCTCTACGTCTAAGTTTAAAGACAAAATATGCATGACATAAAAAAAATTTTTTTGTCAATTTCAGTGTATGACCTTATTTTATTTCTCTTGTAGTCATAGGAAAATGTTATTTTTTCACTCATTTATTTTTCTATGACCACTTGTGAGATAAAATATCAAATCAACAAAGATCTTCTACATATAATTACCTCCTATAACCTATGAGCTATTAAGCACACATTGATCAGGTTTAAGCAAATTGTGTAGATCCAGATCAGGAAGCTCTGAGCTGTCTGACCAATATTTTCACTATTTGATTATGAGTCTCTAGCTTTACAGTTACCAAGGTAAGCAGATATAAGAAAGTTACCTATATTTAGTATGGGCCCTGAATTAATGTAACAGGATAAGAGCTAACAGAATCCAAGTAAATACCTTGTGAGAATACATCAGCTTTTGGCTGATCAGCGTTGATAATCTTTGCACACTTGCTATAGCAGGAGAAGATGCCCTCATAATGTCTGTGGTAGACGATCAGTTTGTTAATCATGTCCTCTTCTGTGTAACCTTCAGCCTCCTTCAGACGGTTCTGAATCTCTACATTGGACGGCCAGTCGAACGTTGTGTGGTAAATGTCTGAAGTCACAATGTGTTATGATTAGTAAACTGAAGAAGTTTCAGTCATATTTTTTGGCCCTTATGTATTTACCTTCATGATAATTGGTTATTATCGTTTATTTTAATTGACTTACTGCTCACATTACTAAACACAGTATTATAGAACTATTATAAATCAACAAATATAGACTTCAAGCCTTCGTCTACCATAATGAGTCATGTTTTCAATTGACTAATTAAATTTTTATATACCAGTATTGTAAAGGATACATTCCCTTCACATTTAACAGAAAAAGTCCCAAACAGTAAGAAAAATATTAGCAACAAGTCTTGAATACAAATGTAAAACATAGGGTAATACTGTTATAAAATCTTGACAATTCCGTAAGATATTTTTAAGCATAAATATATAAAAAAAAAAATCTTTTATGTTCTTGAATAATCAATAAACATGTATTGGAAAAGTCACAACTTCAGTGTTTCTTACACAATTTTTTTCAATGTCACAGGTATGGGTTCTATTTTAAACAAGGTGATAAATAGCCTGTACCTACCTCCTGTAGTAGGGTCCACCCTCTTCCCTTGTGCTCTCTCTATCAGCACTGTGTCTGGGGCCTCAAGCACCACTGATGTAGAAATAAACAAATAAGTTGCTAAATGAAAAATACACACTGTTTGGCTCTGGCTTTAGAGTAGCAACATAGAATAGGAGCCATCAGAAAGAGGACAATGACCATCCCAGTAATAGATGTACATGTTAGGTAAAGAACTTTACTTGTGAGGATGGCCATTCAGGGTTGTGTTATCTATGAGAAGAATATCTGGGATGTGAACCATCCAGACAGATGCCACATAAAAACTATAATTGTGAAAGCATAAATGCATTTCTTATTCAAGGATGGAACTGATACCTGGTAGTTAAAAATATGACTCAATGTTATGGTCCCGCAATTAAAAAATGATTCATTTATATTAACTTTCATCATGCCAACACAACTGTGGCCTTTTGGCAATGTCATTATAATTATTGGTGGAGGAAGACCCTAGGTATATGTCTGGGAAAATGCACCGCCATACTGCAGGTCTGCTTGTAGCCTTCCTACATGAAAGGTGTTTCCCATTCCTATGCTTGAGATAGGGAAAAGGTTACAAGTCTGTGACTCAACAGCATGGCCATGACACACTCTGAGTCTGTGACCTTTCAACTTATTTAACAGGTTGACAAATACATGTATTACTTACATAACTGGAAACTTCAATTATACCGGTAATTTAAGTGAATCAATCAGGCCATTATAAAAGCTGGCTACCTACCACAATGTTTAGGGTAGATTCCCAATGACTGCAGGGCTAGAGCCTGCTCTCTGGTCTGTGGAAAGCCCTCCATTACCCAACCTTTCTTCACACAGTCAAACAACTTCATCCGCTCTGTCAGAATCTTCTCCCATAACTCAGTTGGCAGCATCTGTAATGTTTACATATTTAGGGTAACAAAAAAAAAATAACTTGATTATAAAAACAAATAAACTACTTTTTTTAACACAGACACAACTAGTCATATTAGTGATGTCAAGCTAATTATTGGTGGAGGAAGACCCCAGATTTAGGTCTGGGTAGAACCATGACATACCACATGTTAGCTGGCAAACCTCCAAACATGAAAGTTCTCACTGCAACTCGGAATTGTATCTTTGTTATTATACAATGAAGATGTTGTTTCATAAAAATCAGCAGTTGTCCAAGCAATAAGACTGTAACACCCAGATTTCTAAATTACAAATGATTGTCAAAGTTTTTACTGTTTATAAGATTAGAGACAGTAAAGTCCGGTTTCTGCTAACTATAACTGTAAGCCAAAGGATAAGGAATATCTCCCACCCTGCTCCTTGTATGTAATCTCTCTCTTATATCAATGGCTGAAATAAAGGGCAATAACTCACACAATTTCCATTTGATAGCAAGCAAAATAGCAGATAATCATTAAGTTTCATTAAAATTGATGAATAACAGTAGGAGAAAAAGCCCAGATATAAACTGTGTCCATGGACAGACAGAAGGACAACTTGAGTTCCCCAAATTTTACACAGAGTAGAAAAAGCTGTTTTTTGGTAGAATGGATACTAGTTAAAATGTTTCAAAAACTTAACTTGTATTTTAAAATATCTTGGACTTACTCATTCCTGAAATTCATGTAATTCTTACTTAACACATAGTCTGCTTAGCATGAAATGATAATGCTACTGCCAATAGGTTAAATCAAGACAACCTGCATTATTAAGGTATACACTTTTTGCTTCTGAGTCACTGGCAATATGTCTGATAACCATTTTATTTAGTGTTTATTTTCATGTGTTTTTTTCAACTTTTGTTATTTTTGTGTTCCTTATTTCGTAAATGTAGCTTAATAGGGGTTAATAGCCTGATATGGGGTTAAGAATGGATGGTGCACATAAGTCATTAACACATAACCACTAACCTGATTGTTTTTGACAAACTCCTGGGCCTGGGTCTTGATGTCTGTCTCAGCCTCAGATATCAGATTCTCTGGAGTAAGGTAGGCTGTGCGCAGTTTGTTGGAAACCATCTTGGAGATAGTTCTCTTGCCTGAGGCTGGAGGTCCTAGTAACACAATCTGAGGAACTGTAAATAAGAAAATAACAGCAGTGAATATATGTAGTAAATAAAGGATAAACTTAAAGATGTAACATGGCTTTATGAGGTATATGTTGTGACTGAAGGAATGAATTTTAGCAATTTAAAACTTTTTATCTGAAAGGCATATTTAAAGCACTCTTGATGCAACTTGAATTAACCGTCAAATAGTACATAAATAACATGTTTAAATTTGAAATGGACTCTGATGATGCTGATGAAGATGCTGATAAAGGTTCAACTAGTTGATAATGAATTACAATGCTGGTAATTTATTTACGCAGCTTGTTGGAAACCATCTTATAATTATTGTATGTTTTGAAATGTACCTTGTAAAGTTTAAAATGTTGATGAATTTTATTAAACTATTAGCTGTCATATATATGACGACAATACGTAAGATCTTGGACATATTGCTTTTGTACAAAACTGAAACAAGTTTGTTGTTTTTTTCTTGTTTTTAGGTTTATAATATGTAGACAGTAAACAATTTAAAGATTACCATCATTGTTATCCCTTTTCAAAAGTTCAATTAAAAATCCTATTGGGTCTGCAGGTTTGTTAACAATAACTTGCTCCAAAAGTCTCTGAAACGAAAAGAACAAATATAAATTTATGTGAAGGGAGGTTAATGTGTAAGTATGAATGTTAAATGTACCATTTTGTACAGCTTAAGGACTATAAGCCAATTTTTTTATTCAAAATTGGCCCGCACTAAGCCTAAATATCTGATGATTCTTACTGACAGTTTTCGAGAGTGTATCTACTTAAATCTGGTCCAAAGCTTATCTTAAAAAAGTCCAAGATAACAACATTTAACACTGAAACAATCAAGATGCAAAGAAGGAATGTGAACACATTAAGACAGCAAATGCCTACCCAGAAAAGATGTTCACAAAAACAGAATCAATGGACAAAATAAATACAATGGTCAGGGGAAAATGAAGGAATGCCTTGTAAACAAGAAACAGAAAGGGCTTTTCTCAGGATTTTAAATATAAGATGATCCATCTCAAAAACATCACAGATATTTTGAGTAAAAGACAGACAAACTAAGACCGATTTGTCATGAATTATTACATCCAATGTTAAAATTATGAAAATTGTAATGTTGTGGATAAAGGATGGTTACTTAGAACTTGCCTTCATGAACAAACATGAATCTAGATCTAACTCAGCATTATAAGATCATTATGCAGAAACATATCATCTAAAATCCCCAAGTTACACCCACAAAAGACCAGCCTATAAATAACAGTGATTTTTTTATGAATGCTATCATCATCAGTCCAAAATGATGGGCTGGATTTATCTCCTGTGTAAAACACACTCTTTATGATCATGTAACTTAGCTTGTACATGTTACAATAACACTAGTAAACAAATGTCAACAAGCTCATGAAGACCGTTAAAACTGGGTGAGTCAAATTTTAAAGTAAAAAAATATATGTTAAAGGATATTGCTAAACATAACGTTTAACCTAAGACAGTCATCAATTAAATTGATATTGATGTATCACCAGAATTGTTCTGCATAATTGATTATCAGTACACACTCTGAAATACTCTTAATTCTAGCATGAACATAGAAAGTTTTTTCCCCTGGTGTTACAAATTAAGATGTAAATATGACAAATATCTGTATGTAGTTATACATTCGATATCTAATAAAGGTTTTCTTGTAAATTTGTAGCAGACAGTATTATATATACATGCCTATACTATCATGAGGTGTAGCATACTATAGATTTATGAGTACTTTATATTGCTATTATTTTACTGGTTCTAAGTTTTGTAACTGAACAAACATTTTTTTCACTTCTTGCTGTTAAGTCCTTTATAGAGTGGAATGAAAACTGTTAAAGTTAATTAGTTATTTGTGTTGAAGATCAATACAATAAATCGGGTATGTTCATTTTACTAAGTATATGAGCTTTTATGGAGATTACTTTATTAACAAGCCCTTGTAAAAATACATACTGATGACAGATGAAACAAGTGAGTTGAAAAACTTAAACGCTTCACTTTTTCAGAAGTTACTTGAAGGTTTCATCTGAGGTTTTAAAGAATTCAAGTATTTCAAGGGAAAAGTGAGCACCCAATGTGGGGATTGAACACACAACCCCCAGTTCACCATTCTGGAGCTCTCCCTACTGAGCTAACCAGGCCACCTGTAGGCCTCTCCATCATCCAAGCACTACAGAATTAAGGAACCAAGCAAGCAAAAATTGTGTAAACAAATAGTTGGAAATGACCTATTTAGTTTAAATTAATATTGTATTTATATTAGTATTTGTTCTCTTTGAATTAGTATCATATAATAAATTAATGACTTAAATTGTGTTTACCGTGGGTTTAGGTACAGTTGAAGCCTTTAAAGGCATCGGTTACCGGTCACTTCGGTAAATGACCACTTCGGTAAATTCATCTTATGTAAGGATGAGTCTGGTCGTTTCGGTAAATAGGTAAACATATAGTATAATACCTGATTTAGGCGGAGAATTGGCCCTATGTCCATGTGTTTAATCATTTATTCATTATTTATTGTCTCTTTGTTTCAGCTAGCAGAGATGCACGTCAACTAGAAAACTTAAATAAAATAATGTAACAAAATATAACTTTAAGCATCGAAATATACACCACCTAATTTTAAGCATTACATATACGTTTGATCATAATACATACATAAATATTCATATTTATTTTATTTACATCCTGAGTTTTGGGAGCAAAGAAATTGTGATGGGCCCCGGATGTTTGTATTTTCTAGTAAAAACGCGTCTCTGCTAGCTCAAACAAAGAAACAATAAATAAATTAATAAATGATTACATTGTCTGTCTCGTGCTGATGTGTGAAAATCTTTTCACACCTAGACATATCCAATTCTCCATCTTAATCAGGTACTATACTATATGTTTACCTATTTACTGAAACGATCGGAGTAATCCTTATATAAGATGAATTTACCGAAGTAGTCATTTACCGAAGTGACCGGCATCCAAGGCGTCAATGCGCCACTCGTATTATCATCTTACTTACAAATCCGGTACATAATTGAGTTCTTTAACACGACGTAATATGTTAATACATAATATAGGTATATACACATATATCGTTTTAACCATAGCTTACGCATAATTCTCAGTATAGCCAGGAGGGAAGAAAATGCATATAAAAAGTTTAAGGTTGATCGCGAATAATGCTTATAAAACCGCGAGTGTCGAGTTGGGTTTTTTTTAAAGATCAGCTAACCTTGTACATGTCGAATATGCCATGCTGTTCTGCGTATGTTGCGAATTCGGGTGGAATCAACAGAGGTCGCTTAGTTTGATCCATCTTTAGACAAAAATAATGCAAATTATAAGATTTAAATAATTCTGTATCAAGTCTATGTTGTTGATATGGGTTGCTAAGCCAGGTGCGCGGAGAAAACACGATTTCCGATTGGCTGTAATTTACCTCAGACAGCTTCTGATTGGCCCTAGTGTGTTATCATCATGCTATATATAGCGGATTCAACAGGTTGCGGTAATTGACATGTGAAAAAAATGATACCGTTACCAATTGGTGTTTATTGTTAAGTTATAATACGTTTAATAGACAATAAAATTTTGATGAGGAACACGCATTTAAAATAAACTGACTGGTGAAATGAATTCGGGTTTTTGTCAGTCTTAAAGTGTAAGTCATCTTCTTTTATAAGCATTAAGTTCACAGTATAGGATACTTTCTATTGTGCAAGTTCGTTTTAATAATTTTGCCTTTTTATATCATATGTTACATTAATTTTTATTTTACTTGTTATATTTTTGCCTATGTCATAATATCTTCCCAGATAGTGGTAAAATAATGCAATACGTACCTTATTGTTGTTCTGTACGTTCTGCTATTCACAGTACAATCCCTGGTCAAAGAGTCTTCTTGCAAGAAAAGAACCTTAAGTACCGAGTGATTTACCCTTTTATACAGACACTTTACGATTTCTTCATGTATCGCTGCGTTTTTTTTTTGTTTTGTTTTTTTTATAAAACACTACTTATAATTGTTTTATTTATTACAATGTGTATGTATATCCTTGTATAAAAAGAAACATTCGCATGGATTCATTATATCACAATGTATATTCATCATCGTATGGTTTTAATGATTATTCCCTAGATTCCCTTCTTAGTATTTCAGAACAATATGATGTATTGACTGATGTTTAAAGCCATATCAAAGACCAGGTACTAGAAAGTGTCTTAGACAATACCTCTGCCTCTAGATACTGATGTCATACATGCAATGCTTTTTTGAAACTTACATTTTGTCAAATCTTGTTTAGCATTAAGCAGTTATCTATGCGAAACATTAATTGATTGTTTTTTATACATGCATTAATTCATCAACGGAACTTGTGAAGCGAGATTTGGCTGGCTATGCTATTGGTGGTTTCAGTGGAGGTGAGGAGAAGTCCCAGTTCTGGACGATGGTGGACATCTCAAATTTACCTAGGGATAAACCCAGATACCCCATGGGAGTACGGCAGGTCAAGAACTTCAGATACCCCATGGGAGTACGGAGGGTACAGAACTTCAGATACCCCATGAGAGTACAGAACTTCAGATATCTCATGAGAGTACGACAGGTACAGAACCTCAGATATCACATGGGAGAACGGCAGGTACAGAACCTCAGATACTCATAGGAGTACGACAGGTACAGAACTTCAGATACCTCATGGAAGTACGGCAGGTACAGAATCTCAGATACCCCATGGGAGTACGGTGGATACAGAACCTCAGATATCACATGGGAGAACGGCAGGTACAGTACCTCAGATACCTCATGGGAGTACGGCAGGTACAGAACTTCAGATACCTCATGGGAGTACGGCAGGTACAGAACTTCAGATACCCCATGGGAGTACGGAGGGTACAGAACTTATTATACTTCATGGGAGTACGACAATTACAGAACCTCAGATACCTCATGGGATTATGACAGGTACAGAACTTCAGATACATCATGGGAGTACGACAGGTACAGAACTTCAGATACCTCATGGAAGTACGGCAGGTACAGAACTTCAGGTACCCCATGGGAGTACGGAGGTTACAGAACTTCAGATACCTCATGAGAGTACGGAGGGTACAAAACCTCAGATTCTTCATGATAGTACGACAGGTACAGAACTTCAGATACCTCATGGGAATACGACAGGTACAGAACTTCAGATACCCCATGGGAGTACGGAGGATACAGAACTTCAGATACCTCATGAGATTACGGCAGGTACAGAACCTCAGATACCCCATGGGAGTACGGAGGGTACAGAACTTCAGATACCCCATGAGAGTACGGAGGGTACAAAACTTCAGATACCTCATGAGAGTACGGAGGGTATAGAACCTCAGATACCCCATGGGAGGATATGCACATACGGTCCGCTGATTTGATGAAAGGCAGGTACAGAACCTCGGATTGGAAGCAGGGCAGGTACAGAACCTCAGATTTGGGAGAAGGGCAGGCACAGAACTTCGGATTTGGGAGAAGGGCAGGCACAGAACTTCAGGTTTGGGAATAGGGTAGGTACAGAACCGCACCGGATAAAACGAGGTTTCACGAGAATAATGCTCGGCGCTTACGATAGAGACTGGGTCGTATTAAATTTCCAAATACTTCAATACTTATGTATAGAGACGTGGCATGTTCAAAATGGATTACACAACCATTAAACATGCATTTCTCACTTCTGTGATTCAAATTACATTAAAATAATCCAAAATAAAAAATCTGGCTCGTTGAAAAGATGCTAGGGACTGAATCCACTGTATAAATATTAGTCTGCTCTAGAACTGGCTTAAATTATGAGATTTCAAAATACTTGTTCTGACATTTGTCATATTCACAACAACAGCAACAGTGTTTTAACTTTCTTTCCTGCATCTCTACTTATATTTCATATGGGCAAAAAGCCAGGTTTTAATTCCCATCTTGTGAGGTTTACCATAAAACATAGGCAGTCTTTCCCCCAATATTTAACCTTCACCACTTGGGCAACCAAGGACAGGTAACAGGTCGTTAACGTATATTGTATAACCAATTCTGCATCAATTTGCTAAATAACAACCTATAAATTATGACCACTATATAGTTAACAAGTTTTATAACTTTCAACGCCAATGACGCAGTATATTCACAGTTGTGCCCCTTACCAAGCGCTGGTAGCAATGTTTTACTGGAGAAAGAGGCTGGCCCGAGAGTGAAGCATCCAAAACTTACAGTCAAATAATTTCTTATCAGTTGTAATATTTTAATGAAAAAATGTATTTATTTTATGGTAACAAACACTATCTGGAAGTGCATTTAAAACATTAAGCAGTTGTAATAGGTGTTTATTCTTGTTGTTGTTGTTGTTTTTATTGACATTAATGTATTATTACATAATTTTGCATGAGAATTCCAGACTTAAACAAAAATTTAAGGAAAATCAGAAGACTTGTACCTAATAAAATTGCAGAATTAAACAAAATACTAAAAAAATGATATTACAAGTTTTGGTCAATTAGTTTTAAACGTTGTATCCTACAACTTTTCCGAGAGATGTTAGGCAACAATAAACAACATTTCGCGAAATCTTTTCAGGTAACAATAACGTTTGTATGCATGAGAGATAAAAACTTGGACCCAAACTGTCGAATACTACCTTTAAAGTCCTGGCCAGATTACTGTATCAGGGTAGCTTTTCTTGCTCACCTGACGGAAGGTATCCGAAAGTGAAATATATTCTAGTAACTTTTTTGATACTTGGAATATCTTGATGCAATTAAAAGCACGAAGGTTGTCGAAAAAGAAAATCTCTTTGAAAAAAAGTTGTTGACTAGTTTGTGCATATATAATGGCGTTTTTTTTATACGTACATTTGTCTTATATTACATAACATAGGTAATTATTACACGTTTCACCATAAGTTTAACAAACAATCAGGTGATATATCATGTAAAATGTTTACCAATAAAACAAACACTAAAAAAGTATGATAATGAAGAATGGCCTGATATTTTGTGGCAGGGGCAGGTCTGTATCACAAATGGGATCACATCGTAGATCTATCATTTTCAGTCATTTGTAAAAAAACACTTTAAGATGGTAGCCGACAAATAGGATTATTTTCCCCTTTCTCACGCAAACAAAACAGTAATTGTTACCTTAAAAGATCTCGCGAAATGCTTTTTATTGATGTCTTACATCTACAAGAAAAGTGAAGTACAACAGACTAGTGGTCATTACAAGTATGTTTTTCCTATAAAAGCCACGCTGCACAGTTAACTTTTTTTAAAACTAAGGAAAGCACGTTACCACTTAAATTAATATCAAATTCATTCATTTTTATTTGGTTTATCAATTTAACTAAAGAGTTAAAACACAAGTTACAGGTTACCCAAAACAAACTTATCAGATTTGTTTTGAATTTACATCCTAGGTCTCATATAGATAAGGAGCATTTTGCAACTATTGGTTACCAGTTGCCGATGGAGTGAACCAAAATAACTTTTTGTCATGAACATTTCACCTCTATCAGTGATATTCATAATTATCCCACTAAGTTCAGGGTAAAGCTTGATACTAGACCTGACAGCGCTAGTGTGACAGATAGCCAAAGGTATACTATTCCTCTTGGTATAAAATCATTTGCCTACAGGGGGTGGAGGGGGTGTACTTTAGGGAACATTTTACCACAAGACATCAGGGATTCCAGAATACCATCTTCTTTAAATTCGTGGTATAGGAGCATTTGGAAAATTATATTTAACTGTTAATTAAATGATCTAACTATCATGGTTTATTAATTTGTAAGACTTAATATGTGCTGATTAATTCTAGTCACTTGATATATTTCATGGTATTTTCAGTTTCATTTCTATTTAAAAGATCATAACATTTTTATTTATTTATTTATCTGATTTCGTATGTCAAATGTCATGTGTGGGATAATTGGTTCTTATCAACTACGTTCTTTATGATATAATTGCCTTTCTTAATTTTGTTAGAATACTCACTCAGTGTGCCATGCTTCTTGAGAATATTCAATTTTTAGTTCTGATTAATGCGTTATTATTTGTAATCTCCCTATGTCATATATAACACTACATCTCAAGGACCACAATAAGAGTTTATTCCGACTCGTTTTTGTGTCATCCTTGACATATAATGTCGATTGACATTGTTGTATTAATACAAACATTGTTATATTTGCTTGCCGGATGTTTCAATATCATATGCCATGTTATTATACATTTTATGTTGAAATAAATCTATCTATCATTATCTGGGTAATCCGCTCTGACTTCGATACGTATTTTTAGCGGAAATCCCAATTGTGTTTATTTATAGATTTGTAAACAATGACTACTAAGAGCAATTTATGTCAGGATGTGTTCAATCTGATAAGTGAAATAAGTACACGTTTATGAAGAGATTATGCCTCAAATCCCCGAAACAGAAGTAAACGCTTGATACATTTATATCGGCAACCTGCGGGATACCACCTTTACATATTATTGTTGTTACCACTCCCCTTTTAATCGTTTAATCAGATCAACACTTTCCTATTAGTCCTCCCTATATTGTTGTTGTTTACACATTCTATTTCCAATCTGCCAGGAGATCTAAATGCTCCGACGAGAAGTGCAAATTTCGAATTTTTTTCAAGACCGTCAGTAAATAACAGTACCTACCGACATTTAATCGCCCTTTTCTCTTCACTGTGTCCAGTAAACACTACGCAAACCTATTGTAAGTCACACGAAAATCATTACGTTAGAAGAAATAAATCGGACACGAACTATTTATGACGTTGGACGTTTAGGGTCAGATAGAATTAATTGATTAACAGGTGTCCTATGTATTTTCCACATTATATTTTAAGCATATATGAAGCACGTATAACATAAATAGGTCTAGCTATATTTGCATGGTGTTTTAGGCAAAACAGCAACTCAACTTATTTTTATTTGTTACTAACAAATGTAATATTATAAAGACTGAGAGTGAAAGCACGGTAATGAATACCAGTCCAATAAACCGTCATCTATATATTTGTCTTTAAGAGACTTTAATTTTCACAAACATAGTTACTACTGGCAAGCTACCCACACCTTTTTATTTTTTTTTATTTATTTTGTGCTTATTTTGCCATATATGTACAGAGACATCATACAACTACAGCCGTTTAACTTTAAATTATCACCGTACCCGGTAACGGTGATAGGCAAACCGTTGGTTCCAGGTTCGGTAGGCCCATAGTTCAAACCCGGGCCGCGATGTTTCAAAGTCGTTAAAATGGTTGTGGTATAGCTCCCTTGCCAACGTTTCAAGCAAGAATTAATGTAGTTTATGGACTTATTGGTATACATAGTGTGACTGGTCGGATGGCGTGGTTTAAAGTCTTAATTCTATGTTATACACAGTGAGGGTAGCACTAAGCCTGCTTAAAGCAGACAGTATCTACAGACAACTGAAATACTGCTGGTTGGACAATAAACCCGACAAACCAAAAAAAGGGAAGAAATAATGAATAACGGTTTTATTGTTATAAAGAGTGTCGGAATAAGTCAATCCATTCAGATTACATAACAACACACAATACTGAGAAATCAAGATAACATCGAACCGTGGGTACACAGTTTGGTGTTTTCAAACATATTGCAAGAAGTTACATGTAAGGGCATTGTTGTTGTTGAAATTATATAATACAAAGGATACAATATACAATCCATCGTGATTAGTTGGAGCTTCTCGGCGAATACTGTGTCATCGTTCCATAGATGGTATATTGCCCGAGGGGTTCCGACTGCCCCATTATCATCATCATCATCATCATCATCATCATCATCATCATCATCATCATCATCATCATCATCATCATCACCATCATCATCATCGTCGTCGTCGTCGTCGATGCTGCTGCTTTTGAGGTTCGATAATCGAAGAATGAATTAGTATATCATTTAAAAAAAGGCAAACATTTTGGTTAACAAAACTAGCTCAATTGTAAAATCCTATTGTTAATTTCTTGGACTAAGCTGTTTTACAAATTTGGTTTAAATATGTTTTGACGTTTCTATTATATTGCATCTTTATTTTCTTTATCATCTTTATGTTCAATGACCCATGACCATGTGCGACGATGGTCCACACGATTTATCCTGTGCATAAGGCAGATGGGTATTTACTCCTAGACATGTGTCTTGAGCCGAGCCTACACTCGCACCAATCATCCAATTGTCCGCTCTGCGGCAAATTGACCGTTTACGACATCAGAGGCGTGATCTTTCACTAATACATTTACCATTCGGAGCTTAACATCACAGAGGTGTCAGCGCTAGACTTGTTCAGCCCTGTCCGACGATTGGATGTAGTTAATAGATCAGTAGCGCGGGGGTCATACCCGACTAGATTTGGGATCTATTTAAGCAGGAGGTGATTGCATTTAAATGTTAGTTTCATTAAAAGAGGAAGAAAAGTCAACAGTAGAGCACATTAAACATCTACTGAGTGTTGTCTGTTTGTGAAAGTTTTTAGCCAGAGAGGATTACAATTAGTATAAAAATTCGTCATTGAAGTGTTTTCCTTGTTTGGACATAGCTTGATAGAGAAATAAAACTTATGCAGACAACAAAAGAAAATCTGAGAAAATAGTTGTGGAATATAGGTGCTTCAATTTTTACCACCAGTGAATCCAAAACAGTTAAGCTTCGTTTAGAAACATGGATGCCAAATAGTCGGGCTTAAAAAGCATCATGAACAGTCATTCTACAAGATAAATAAACAGCTTTAAAAAGACACAAGAAAAAATTGCGCTTTATTTTAGACCATCGATGGATGCTGGATGAATTATTGACGTCGCACACCACACCGGGATGAATGTGTATTTCGCGGCAATTTTAGGCGCGTTTGCGGTCGCTTCTTCCTCTTTGGCTGTTGTAAGTAGTTTCTTTCATAGAACACGTTATTATTCAATGATCATTTGGGACAGATTGTGTATTTTAAAGCTACTTGGTCAAATTTTTGCGTAGGTACACGACAGTAGGGACCACTCAATCTGCACATTATCTGTATTTTAATTATTTAGTTATTATCGAGCCAATTAGATTTCAGTTAATGACTGGCACATACATATGGCATGCGTATGTCGCAGATTTACCGGAAACAGAACAGAACAGATGCTTTATTTCTGACGTATTCACACAGGATACTGTTTACTTGCAAAATAAATATTCAATCAAATAAAATTCAATTATAATTGCGGTGGAAGGAAATATAATGAAAAAAGGCCAGGACAGAAAACTTGCAAAAGAGGCAAACAGTCACCCATTCTCGCACATGCGCACCTCATATAAACGTCGCTCACGCGGACGCATACCGCCCAATAAAATGTGGAAAATTATATAGAACACCAATATCAGTAGTATTACACAAGGTGAGGGTCGAGAATGTTGATTCAGTATTGAATATCATGTCGATAGCAATATCGTAAACAAAGATAAGATTTAGGATGTTTAGAATTTTGGTCACCAATATTATCCCATTAAACAATTAAAATAGAAATGCTCGCTAGGTTGTTAAAATAACAACGGCCGTAAAACTCGGCGACGCTGTAGATTCTCCCACCCCAAACAAGCAACACTCGTGTAGAGGTCAGCATGTAAACACATACTATAGGGATCGGGGAAAGTATTTATTCCACTGTTCAGTAGTTTACCTGAAAGAAGAAAAATGCAAATTTGACCAACCGTTGCCAAGTCGCTTTCATTGTATAATGTAGAATATATGAGATTTTGTATATGGAAAATATGCAAATATTTACAGGAATAAAAATTTTGATGAAAGTACAATAGCATATCAATGGTTCAGCGAAGATTTTGGATTTCAGTGATAAGGTAATATGGTTGTTAACATTATAGTTGAGTAAAATTGCTTGTGTTTTTACTAAACTACTCATTACAATGTTACGCCAAAGAAACGATTGACATCGGATACAAAATCACAACTTGTTTGGGTTAATTATCGAAATGCAGCTCTTTTAATGAATGTATTATTTATAAATTGTTATTACATAAGCCAGAAGTATATTCCTAAAATTAGACATATTGCTTGAAGTGCTACCATCACTAAATGAAGATAATAATAATAATAATAATAATAATAATAATAGTAGTAGTAGTAATAATAATAATAATAAGAAGAAGAAGAAGAAGAAGAAGAAGCCTATAAAATATGAAAACAATCTTTCAGATGGAGTCTTCATATATATATATATATATATATATAAATATATATATATATATATATATATATATATATATATATATATATATATATATATATATATATATATATATATATATATACAGTGATTAAAAGTCTGGATTTCATCCTTTTTTACTATTTAGAGAGAATACTGCTGTTCTTGTAGTAATCGAGTTGCTTACTTTGCAGCAATATGCATGTCCAACACTGGCTTGACATATAACTATGGAATTTGGACCGTCGCAGTAACTATACCTCAAGCATAATATTTACCAAGCATTTACCAAGCATACAATACACGTTAACATTTCTTTGTCAGACACAATCGAATATTTTAAACAACAACAAACAATTTATAGTAGGAATAGGCAAAGCTATCCCACCGACACGGAAGAAATTGTTTTATACTATCACATATGTTTAAACTTATTAAGGTTTTCCAAAAGCAAATGGCTGATTGTAATAAACTAGATACAAAAAGAAATACAATTTAATAAACAAGAAATACAACCGTAATCGGCTTACTGAACTATTGTTTTAGAAATACATCGCAGCAATACAGCTTAGACCATTTATTGTTCCCTCCAGCTATTTTAATTAAGGAAGACCCCACACAAATGTTAAGGTAGAATTACCGCAGGTCAGCTGGAAGACCTCTCTACATTACATATAAGTACTTTTCCCCAACTGGTACTCTAAACCACGCGGCGAGTGGCCGAGCAGTCATGGGAGTATAATGTGCGCAACACTACATGTCGACTATTATTATAGGGCATTGCCGGTTAGCTATTGAATCGACTGAGCGCCATTTTTATAATATCTACAAAATTAAAAATTACATCGTACCGAACGTGATAAATATATACTGTATATGTAACCGTTTGATTTTTGATGTGATGTGATTATCACTCTTATTGATGCTGATTTTAACGGGCATGTTTTTTCTTTTCTTTTTGCTGTTGTTTTTAACTGCTATAATGGTATGATACACGCAGATGTTTCCATGGTAAAGATTAAGAACACTGTAGTCCAACAAGTTCCAAGGAGCTGAATATTCTCCACGCCGGTTTAGCAGGGAATCCACAGCAACCTACTTCAACTGGGTAAAGCCAGGTCTTCCAACCTTGTTCCTCATAGAGTTTCTGGTGGTCCGTGTACTTTAGTCGCTGGGTTTCATTCGTAATGTCGCATCTTGGCTCCTGCTGACAACAAAACAATGTCTGGGTGCAGTGCTGTCTGGCAGACTATCTCCGAGAAAACAAGTTTATTGTCTAAGTCTGCTCTCATTTCCCAGTCGTTTGCTTGTGACAGGATGTCTGATGCTGTTCTGTTGTTGTTGTTGTTTTCGGTTTTCTGGACTGAGTGGAGAAATAGAACAAAGGTGGATCCATTACGGGACTTTGCCTTTTTTATCTCTTGCAAGGGTGTCTGCAAGTACCCTGAAAACAGAGTCATGTCTTTATATGTATCGTCATTGCTTAAGTGCAGTGTTATATGATGTACCTACTCTTTTGCACAGTGGGCACGCTGAGTTGTCTAGAAGATTTCACTTGTTGTAAGTTTGCTGGTGATGGCAATACGTCATAAACTGACCTCAGAAGAAACTGCAGTCTGAGAGGTTTATACTTCCAGATCTCCTTCCATGTCAGCTTACGTTTGAAATATGCCCACCTTATCCAAATACCAAGCTGTGTCGCACTGGCTATTCTAGTATCCTCTTCTTCAGACCTGACCTCAGTTCGAATCATTTGCCTCCTCTCCGCGGGACCTGCTGCCTTCCACTAAGTGCATGTTGTCATTCCCAAGCCTTGGCGTCCAAGCGTTGCCTTCGCGTGGTCAATAGCTTAGCCACGTCCTCCCCGTCCTGGTTTCTACTCCTACTTCTCAAACTCGGGGTTACTTAGAGTCTTGCAGTGTCCTTCCTAGCCGGGCTTAAGCAACATTGAACATCTCTGTGAGTGATGGCAGAGGAAGTTGTACTTTAATGGTTTGATAATAAAGTTCAACACTAGTGAAGCTCTATGGAACTCCAAGCCACCGTCTGAGGCTTCTGTTGATTGTCCTTTCGGGGTCCTCTACTGAAGCAGTACTGAGCTCATAAACAGTCAATGGCCAGGTCAACCGAGGTAGAAACCGAAGTTTATAAAGCTTAACTTTGAATTTGACAGGGAACCCTGTTTTTTTTTTTCAATGGCGCCCAAGCCTCTTTCCACCTGTAGCCATAGTTCTTGGCTGTTTCCTTTGTCCTTCAAGCTAGAATCAAACCACTTGCCAAGGCACTTGATGGGGCTTTCTGTAGAGATAGAATCTTCTCCTGCTGAATGTACAGAGCAAGGTTTGTGGTAACCTTTTCTTTATTTATAACGGTCGTTTTATTTCCAATATAAATTAGTTGATTAAACCTATTATTTTGTGAAATAAAATGGCCAATTTTCCTTAACAGTGGTAGGTCTTTTAGCTGACCTGCGGTCCTCAGGTGTACCTGTTCAGATATTTCACCAACCAGCAAAATCGCTGGATGTCACGTACATAGCCATAATATTCTCAGTGCGATTATCTCCACACGAAAAACCCCAACCTGTGTTGCATGTTTCCAATTTTGATAAAAACCCTTATTATACTGAAGTTTGTTTACATTCTATACAATTCTCTATTTGTGTTTAAACCACACAAAAGCAAATGTATATGTGGTATACTATACAATACACTATTGCCACTGATGGATCTAGGGGAGTAGGGATGCATCCCTCACCAACAAGGTAAAATAGTAGCGTTGTGAAAACACATACATGTAAGCTTAAAAATACTAAGCTTATTTTGAAAGTAAATTTTGTCTGTTGACTGCTTAGGTCGAAGTTTGGGTCCCTTTACTGTATATATATATAAACCCATTTATATATATATCTAGTATTTACTGCGATAAAGTTGAATGGATCTTGATTCATACCCCGCCACCCACCACCATTACCAAAATTTTCTGGATCCGCCTCTGACCTTTGCAGTTGGTCTGTCTACAGAAGATACTATGGGTTTATTAAGCTCGACATGCACCTTGAGGCAACAAGCTAGCTGCCGTCCCTAGTTCAGCACATTTTACAGTCTGTCTTATAAAACGAAGGACAATAAAATATTAAAAGTAGGGCGGTAAGACAGTACACCATTTCTCAGCCCGGGAATGCCGAGATACCCCCGGGCCGACTATAAAATAAATGCATCAAAATGGTCTTGATAATGATATTCATGCAAGATATTAATGACAAGTGCTATATATATCTTAGCAAATAACTAAGATCTTGTCATTACTTTTTAATCAATTGAGCATGTTCCGTCCAGTGTTTCCACCAGCCGCAGTCCCGCAAAAAGGAGAATGCGCTTTTTAAGCGGACAACACAATACAATACATACAATACTGTATATATATACACACAGAGGATAACTTCATACTTATGCATATATTAATGAAGCATTTCTCATTTCTTTAAAAGTACACTAACCGTGTCAATCCCGATCGTTTTATGAAGAAGTATTAGAAAATTTATGAGGCTTTCCGTATCAAACAATTAAAGTTGCAAAATCGGTGTATTTGCAAACTCTGGCCAAATCAAGCTGGATAGATCAATTAGGTTAAGCTTTAACATACAAAACTTGGATTCGTTTATTTTTAAAACAAATTCGAAATTAGAACGCTACAACCTCGTATAGTGAAAAGGCTATTGTCCTTTCAGTATTATTTAGCGGGTTATAATCCAGATAAAAGCTTTTTTATTCCTACAATCAATTTTACTCTGTTTTACCGCTTTTTTCAGTCAAGTTTACCTTGATGTGAATATTATTTAAGCAATTCCAGATGCAAAAAGAAAACACACCTGAACATGTCCTTAGAAACCTTTGAAACAGGTTTTTTTATTTCTTCCTTTTTGTGTTATGTTCATATTATTGGTCAAAATGTATACATAGTTACACTGTTATAAAGTATTATCTTAAAATGTGATCAACAGGCGTTTTATTTATGCGCTGTCATTTTGTAAATTTCTTTTACGTATATAAATTGAAAAGTACCATCTAATGTAACGTCCATATTCAGGACCGCCTGTGGCCGCTAAACATTCGTTGACTAATAATAATATCAACAATGCAAATCCGAAAATTTCACAACTAGCTGGTATATGAAGGACCGTGTGAAAATTTCAGATCAAAACTGATGACAAACAAATCAATTTGCCTTTAATAAATTTCTTTGACTTGAATGGTATTGTGAGAAAAATATCATTTCATGAACTTTGTTTTACAAAATTTGAAATAGCGTCATTTTCTTCATCCATTCCTAATTTACTAATTTTACGAGCTTGCTCATAATTTGGCCGAAAAACGCGAAAAGTACATCACAGTGCTTTTGGACCGGTAGGCTAATCAATAAAAAGGTTGACGTAGAACTAAATGCAAAAGAATTTTTATCTACGTCAGGTGGAAGAATATTCCCAAGTAGTTACCATAAAAAGTCCCGAAATTTTACTTGTGCAATAAAAAATATATAAGTGGTTGAAAATTGCGAAAGTTGACATTTTGAGGCTATGACAGACTGCGCCTCCATACAAGTAAATTTCACGCGCTATGGTGTGACGTCACAGAAAGTAACAATGGCGGCGCAGCTACAATTTTCTCTTCTCCGTAAACAACCTTCGTGTTGAAAACTGTATAACGTTTGAGGTAAGAAACTGAGTATTTACTTGAAATCTACATGACTTTACATCATATTCAATAGTTATTTTCATGATATTACGATTATTTTGACAAATTACCTAAAAAGTAAATCGCCATCGGCAAACTGTTCCCGCTTGCATCATTACAAATGAAATATATTAATAAAGCAAAAAGTCGATAAAATAATGCAGTAAGCTTACAAACACATATTTTCAGCTATTTGTTTCGTGTATTTTGTTCTTTTTTTAAAGTTCGTGAAATAACATGAAATAAAATTCATACTGTACAACATCCGGTTATGTTGGGTTTTTTTTGTCTATGGAAGCTCATTCAGGTCAAAAATTTTCTAATTTCAATAAATCTCAGATACCATGTACATTCGGGCCTCATTTTCTCAGCAAATGCAACTGCAAAAGTTCAGGACTTTTTATGGGTAAACTTACATACATACTAGTTTCAGAAAATTCAGTTTTTAAAACTTTTGCAATCAGTTCTAGGTAAACCTCAAATTCAGCGTAAATTGATTAGCCTATCTGTTCACATAATAATTATTGATCAGTAATAAATTTAAATTTATTATTCATTGCTTTTTTTGCAAAAAAAAAAAAATGAAAGCATGACCAAAGTGTGACCAGGAACATTAAAAAATAAGAACTGAGTGTTACTAAAGTTGTCTTCTGTGTAAATACTTCAATGTGGACATTTTTTTAAGACAGTAGCACTGAATTTTAACAAGCAAAACTTCGAACCTTCAGACGTTGTCTTGTAAAAAGCGTACTTACGTTGTATTTTCGAAAATGACGGTACTTGTTGTAATCGACACTTTCTTTTCAGTTTTATTTTGACTGTGTGATCATCTTTTAAGATGCACTCTGCCACTTTCTTACACATTTTCCGAGTAAACGTTGGAATTCGACAGTTTGGGCCAAATTGTATTATTAAACATTCTTTCCTTATACTAATGTATACATTAATATAGTAATTCTGCATACATTCTCCAGAACAGGGCTAAGATGTTGTAACATGTATTAGATGTAAGCGAACTGTCTGATACACCTATAAATAGCTAGCAGCTCGCCCGTAAGTTCCAGGTTAAAACTCTTCTTTAAAATAGTGCAATAATATTGACAAGAACATAACGATAATCAAGACATTCAATCAGGTGGTCAAAGAATAGTCGCACTTTAATATCTGTGCCAGACATTACGATTTTTTTTAAAAACTAGCAAAATATATCTACGAAACACAAACCGTTTTCATTAGCTATAAATGCGGATTTGTTCTGCTCACGATATAAAGCAGTTTAGACACAGTATACGTTGTATTTTGTTTTTTACTGATTTATCAAAACATTATTTTGTAATTAAACTGAAAGCATCTTTATGGTTCTTACAAAGTTCTATATTGGCCTAGGTTCTCCTTCACCAATCATTTTTGTCGTCATAAAACAGTAACAGAAATAATTAGTTAGTCACACTTGGTTTAAGTTTGTGGAGTCATAACGAATAATGGATTAAAATAAGCCCTGATCGCTAAACAATATGTAAACATTAAGTTCTTAAAATAGGCTGTAAGAACCAAAAGCATCAAGACAGTTTTCAACACTTAACTGTTTTAAGCTAGACATAATCTTTCTTATCTCGTAACTGCGCACGCGGGAATATACGTCATTATGTATGTATGTCAATTACAACTAATGAATGATTTGCTCGATAATTCTGCAATAATTCATATAAAGTGCGGATCCTGTGGTTTGATGATTCATTTCAACTGTTGCCAAGTCGCGTTAACGATAACACAATGAACGATTAATAACATTTACTTAAACTGTATATTATTTTTGGATCTCAGCATATATCTTCTAACGCCGTTTTCTCAATTTCGCTAAATGTCATGGCTTCATTTGCAATCATACCATTTGTTTAAATTTACGATACAAACTGTGTTCTCGAATTTGTGGAATATACTCAGTTAGGCAAAAGATTCCGATCCAGATCCGCAAGGGAAACTGTATGGTCAGGATCTAATTCTTGTTCTGAATAATCATCCATCAATAAATGTATTACAAATATAAACAAATTACTTACAGATTAGAATGTGCAATACAGTAAGATATTATTACCACATAAGGCAGCGGAGCTCTGCTGTTCAGTAACTACGTTACAGTTGTCTTTTCAAGCAAATCAATCTAAAAATATGGTCACTCAGACGTTCCAACGAAATGAACCGAGTGTCATTGGGGCAATGGGGCATGTCACAGAATGATAACATTGGCTGGCAGTCAGGTCGTTCATGATGGTACCAGATGGGTACCGGGACAAGGTCGCACTGCGATTGAGTGTGTCAGTTATTAAGGTCTTAAAAGTGGTAACCGACAGTTTGTACCATTTTCTCTTTCATGCAACCCACCAAATTATTGTTACTTAAAAAATTCCACGTTGTTTATTAGCGCTCTTCATCCATGTGAAAAGAAAAGTATAACACTCCATTTGTCATTACCACAATATTTCTTACATGCGCCACATTGCACAGTTAGCTATTTTTTAAACTAAGAAAACCACGTGACCAATTACTCTTGTGAATACGTAAGCCTATTTGGATCATCCGGACATTCAGCTCTGACGTCGATATCTATTTTTAGCTGAAATTCCGATCATGTTTTTTTTAGATTTGGAAATTATAAAAATGAAAGCGGTATTTTTCACGATATCTACTGTCTTACAATGGAGGTAAGACTTAAATTACACCTATGAGTAAGTTTATTGCAGCAATTGTTGTTGCATGTTTTGAGATGACTATGTTGTCTATAACAGCTTTTAACCGCCTGTTACCGCATTTGCAGGCGATTTGTGGACTTGTGGTAGAGAGAGTGTGAGAGTGCTTGTCATTTGTAGACCGAAATTCTAACCATATATTGCATGTATCCTTTCGTTTATACAGTGGTTAGTTTTTAAGCAATTGTAGCCGTTTCGTGGTAGGTTACGGGTGTGTGTGTCTGTGGGGGGGGGGGGGGGGGGGGTCTTCGAAAAGCTTTGGACAAGCGCCATAACATTTTTTTAAAATATGTTTACACATTTTTATTTCAACATATACAAAAGGAAATAATCGACAGTTTAGACAAAAGAACAGGTTTCTTCCAAGTACTTAAATCAATGATTGTTACCTGAAAAGTTTCCGCGAAATGCTGTTTAGTGATGGCCTACGTCTATATGGAAAATAAAGCGCAACACCCACTAAACATTACAAACATACATTCATATCTGAGCCACGTTGCGCAGTTAGTTATTTTTAAATCAAGAAAACCACGTGACCACTTACTATTGAGATCGCATTATATCATCATCCAGGTTATCGGCTCGATATTTATTTATGCAGAAGTACTTATTATGTTAATTTATAGATATGGAAACAATTAACATTTAGAAGCATATTTCACGATTAACTAACTTAAAATTTAGTTAGTTTTCAAAACTCACTTAGACTTAAGTATGATTTATTGCAAGAATAATGCCCCAAATTTTACAAAACCAAGGGTAATATTTATTTACTTGTACTCGATATAGGCAAACTGTCGGTAACACCTTGAATGTTTTTTATATTTGCGTACACTTTTTGTTATGTTCTATATAAATATAACTGTATAATTGAAAACAAAGAAGTTGCAAAATCAATACGGTCCTCATGTATTATTCCATATTCGTCGCTTGATTAGGACAATGAATAAAAAAACTTCTGTTGATGTAACCTTTGCTATATCACAATAATTTAGGTTTAGTTAAAATAATCCAAAATTGTGCTATGTTCTGTTCTCTTTTGTTTTATCTCTGCTTTGCATGTATAGTTGGATGCTCGGAGGATAAGTTGTGATAATAGGCTCTAGCTAACGACTGTTTTGTTGTCTTCGTTTTGTGTAGGGAATCGAACATCTCACCAGTTATGTAAGTCTGTAGCGTAGACAATTCATTGATCAACAGCGACAATCAGATATGATCAATTTGTTATATTGTGTTGTCAGTCGTTGTTGACTTAACAACTTTTATCTGCATAGTTGAATCAGATTTATAACTTTACATAATGTTTTGTGTTTTTATCTTCTTGTTTAGTTCGTGACACAATGTATTCTTTAGGTGATGTCACAAGTCAAAAGGTAGTTTGACTGTTTTTAAAGTCGGAGATTAAATGTTTGTAAGACTTCAGGCCGTGTGTTCAATGATAAGATCAGTATTGTCGGAGGAAAAATTCGACAAAAAATGTTCCAAACCAATTTTGCGCAGTATCTTTCAAACGATGCTAATGCGGAATTATATAGTTTTTAATAGAATTAATGTAGTTTCAATTCTACAAATCTTATACATAATAGCGCTTCATAACGTGTTGTACAAAGAAGAACAAATAAAAAAACACACACGTGTACCCGCATTTATTTTTACATCAATACAGCAAGTGTTACTTTTTTGTTTAATCACTGATTTGAACGACAAATGTAACACTTACTTCTAATTATATTTTACCGCTAAAGCACATAAGATTACAGGTGTAAAATATATATTGCCTTTTTGCAGGTAAAGCATACTAGTATGATTTTTTTTAAAACGTAATAACAGGCTCCGTAATAATACGGACATAAAGAAATAATATCATTTTAATGAAAATTCGAAAACAACAACAACAACATATTATGCAATAATGAAAATTCAGGTCGCACCAGCACCCCCCCCCCCCCCACACAAAAGACGTCAAACCACCATCCTATTAAGGCCGTGTGTCATGCGTTCTACTAATGAGGTTAATAACTGTATTAATTGGTTTGTGAGAAAATGCAAATAGGTAGCCTATGTGGTATGTCAAAATGACTCAAAATATCAATAAAACAACAAAAACGCCAATTTCTAACTTATTTATTTTTTGAAAACATTTTTTTTTCAACAATTCAATGACTGTGTACAATTAATAAATTGGCACAAAAGTATGGCTGATAAATTAATTGAAATTTATAAATAGTGAGAATTTAATTATTGAACATTTCAACAACCGAAAAATTATCAATTGTCTTGGTTTAGAAGTTGTTTGATGTTTCGCTTTTTGTTCTTTTAAACATTTTGAAAATACAATGACAACGTTTTCAGTTCACTAATTTCGATATTGGGTGATTTTAAATGATTATGGTCCATATTCTTGTCGAGAAATACTTGATGAGGCAAACGAAACAGATACATACAAATACAACATTTGCACACTTTTCTCATTTGGTAATAAATAGAAACGCGTCTATAATATTTATTTAATTAACTCTTTTAATATCAAACAACTCGAAGACGGTTTGATATCTAACCAGCATGGTGATCTGTGGGCAATTATTGGGACAACACGAGATGATTTAAGTGCGAGGACGCAAGTTCATCCTGTTGCATGACAACACCCAAGTAAGACAATCAGTGAATCTGAACATACTGGCACGGACTCCTTTTCAGTGTTCTCCTAACTGTCTCTGGCTTGTTTGAATAGCGCCTTAAAACGATTAAAGGCGAGAAATATCAACAGAAGTCTGTAAAACGCCAGAAATGAACAAACAGGAGCGAGCGAAACATAATGTATTTAACGGCCTATGTCAATAACGCAGTAATCCATCCACATGAACGATATCTGAGTGATACAAAACGTTTAAAAGGCGGTTTCTTGTTTTTTTCTCCTCATTTAAGACACGATTTTCCGATTTGGTTTATTTCGTCATACTTGTAAGACCTGTTTATTTATTTTTTTCTAACGATTTTCATAGGTTACTTTAAGGAATTCGTCCTTTAAATTCCAACAGTGTTCAGGCATAACTTAAAAATTTATGACATTTGCAGCCGACACATTTATCAACTATACAGAGAACAAACTGTGGCAAACATTTCGAAAAGGCATGGCTTCATATCGTGGCTAGTCCACTTGTCTCGAAATTATTACAAAGGCAGCCATATTAACTTAGATACCGGATGTGTTTAATCCAGAGCTTCGTATATAATGTTTCGTCACAGCTAGTATATGTAGTGTTTACTCTCTAAATAGGTTTGCGTGTCTGGTTCAATACGAGATATCTAAATTGCAGAGGAATTCTCAAAGTCTTTTATCGTTTTAGCACTTCTATTTGTTAACACAGTCAACTGACAGTTAAGGTAAAAGTACGGTGTACATGGACTAAATCAAGGACATTTCACCTATAACGGAAACATATTACCACAATACTAATTGATGGCTTTAATTCACGACAGTGTCTAAAGAGCGTCCGCATTTCAGTAGTACTTGAAAGACAGCTGTTAATTGTTGTTGCAGTCATTGCACTTGTCAGACAGCTGGTATAACTGCTAGAATAAAGAAATTTGGCAAAAGTGCTGGCATCACCGATATAAATGCATGAAGCTTAATAAAACTTCTTAAACGCACATGTTCGTGTACTGTTGATATACTTTCACTGTTGAAACCAACTTGTTATCCTATAAAAGCAAAACGTTTATTTACTTTACATCTCTTTTTCAATAATTGTGGTTCAGTCATTCCGACTGATTAACGAACAATATTAAAATAACAAAATTAATATGTCAACAGGAAAAAATTATGCGCATCTACCTCTATGACGGGGTAGTTCGTGTGTTACACTCTCATAAATATGGTCCCACGTTCGAGAGCAAAGTCGTGCAATTTTATGCTTTTATTCATTTTAAATAAAAGAAGATTGTGTGTATTGAAGTTGCTTTTATTGTTCGTGTTTCATAAACGAGAAGTGTAGCTTGGCAGTGTATGAAGATTGAGAACCGAACAAAAATAAAGATAGTACATGTCGTTTGATAGTGAAGCAATATTGCGCAAAAAATAGAATACAATCGTTCAATACTTTGCAATGAGGTGGAAAGGGCTTATAACGTGCAGTCCATTCTTTAATGCTCAAATGCTTCGCAGAATGACACTCTGAACTTTTACACCAGGGAACTGTAGTGATGGCCTTTAAAAGTGACTGCCGTTTAATTAAATTAATTAAATCACAAGATATGTTTGTGTTTATACCGCTGGCGGCCGTCAGCACCAATATATTCCGTATACTCATCAAGAATCCAGCGACCTTCCACGTTGTAGGGTAGATAGCTAGGGTGACATACTAGTTAACCGAAAAGGACGTCCTATGGACAACTGCTTGTTGTCCGTGTGCAATGTCTGCATTGGAAAAGTAAATGTCTGCTTGAGGGTGGCAAGTATGCTTGCGTTTCTAGCCTTCTCATATATGTATTTGAATAGCCAGATGTTATGGCAATATAATATAAATTGTTCTAATGTTGATCCTCGCGAGCAAAATATTTTGAGGGTTTGCTGTGAAGCAGACCAGAGATACCTTCCACAAAGTTAGTATCTATGGTTCTTGAAGTTTCTGGTTTGCTTTTATCAACATTGGTAAGTAATAAAATAATAATGACTGCTGTACACATGCACCCTTTTCCTTTGATGAGCTTTATTAAAAAAATCTAATGTTTCGTAATCAGCAGAAAATCATGTTGCTGAAAGGGTTGTCATAGGTAATGACTTGGATTGTATTTGAAGTTTAGGCAGTCTAAAATGAGAGTTTAACAATACCGATCTTTTGGGTTGCCTGTATCAGCTTGTTGCTAATAAAATTCCAATTTACGGCTATGACAATAAATTCATTAAATAACTACATACAATGAAGACATGGTATCTAATTTAAATAGTGTTTGAACCTGCTTATATTGTGCCGTTACAGGGTCGGCTTGTTTATGTCCAGACGTCCTTAACTTAACAAGGATATTGGCAGCAAATTTAAGGCTCCTCATTTGACAAAAATAGATTTGGGCAAAGATTTGATACAGACTTGTATTTTTTGTGTAAATTTTTCGCTGTCTATAGGATATCTAGGAGTTGTTTTCTCATGTATGTGGTAGGGTTGCAAAGTTAAACCCAATTCACATGCATTCGACTGTCTTCTCAGCTGCAAAATACGACTGTTCGAACCTTTGCAAATGCATGTGTATTCATGTTGCCAAAAGCTATTGCAGTGCAGCTGCAAGTACCTGTAAATGATCCACCACGCCGTTTAATTGTAGAGCCCATTTAGAGAAATAATGAGAATTTTAGTCAAATGTCCCGTGAAAATATTTGATACTATATTTTAACCTTTCGTATTTCAAAGATTAGATTATCGATCCCCGAGTGTGATGTCTTATTACAATACCCCAGTTTTGCTTCGTACATTTAGCTAACTATATCTTAAAATAAGAGAAGATTTTAAAACGTTTTTTTTTTTCCAACATACTCGAACGGTTGCTAAACAGATCAATTTCCTTTAGGAGGTTGTGCTACATGTACGAGTGTTGCAAGCTTAACAGCACGTTCATTAATTGCTGAAATAGAATCACATGCGAATAGAATATAAAAAACTAAAACAACCTCTTTAACAGTTCATGACAAAACTCAAGTTCGTGCGATTTTTTGGTATCGGATTTGGCTTGATTTTCTTTTATTCGACTTTTCTGTTTGTATGTTAGCGGGACCCTGAATAACTTCATTTTCTTAAATAAAACTGATTAAATATGGGATGAAATACAATAAACTTGAACTTAGAGGGAAAAATGCTAAAAATATATGTGTTTGGCTCAATGCCGTTGTTCGACCTGGTCGAATCCAAAATAGATTTGTCAAGAAATACAACATGTGGATAGAAAAAAGCACACATTATCTTAAAATGCTTATCATGGCGATTTAACAGAAGGTATAAGGCGACAAGTGCAAGGTCCAAAACAGTGAAGTGTACTTTATTAATGTCATGTCCCGGCCACATTAGTTTACGCCAAGCCAGCAATTTATTTCCATTGCTGTAATGTTGTCTATGACTTTAGACCTAACAAGTTCATGTTTGAGCCAACTGTTTATACAGCTCATTTGGCGAATAGACGCTATAACGTGACGCCCTTCAAAATAGCTAAACGAGATAGAAAAGGACCATTCAGCCAAGAAGACACAGTTTCTCCGATGTCATCGTAAACAAATGCAATAATTAATCCAACTGAATATTAGGTAGACCTTTTTGTCCTATAAATGGGGGTTCTCGTCCCACGCATACGGTCAGGCATGCTTGGCAAATACTGGGTTTGGCCTTTCCTTTATGAAAGAATTACTACCAGTGCCAACAGTTTAGTTTAAACATGATTTTGAAGGAGCTTCATTAAAAAATCGCCTGCATAAAAAAAACTTAACACACAGTAGTATCCGAATACATTCAATGTGTTTTAGACGGCAACAAACGAAAAAACAACAACACACACACAACAAAACGGGGGCCAACATAGCCTTAATCGTGCTTCAGAGTTCATGTATGTCGCTGTCAAAGATGTAATATTTACTGGTGTATCTTAATATGGGATCAACTAACAACATAACACTGAATTATAGCTTGACTTTCTGTCCCAAACACCAACGATCCATATATTAAGTCTATCCTAGAGTTAACAGATCCGTTCCAACTGCAGTTCTTCAATAAAATAACTTGTTTTATCCGATGTAAGTGACCTAATTTCATATCAATGTGCAATATTTACATACATTATTTTATAACAGTTGATGCAGCTTTATTGTGATTGTACAAGTTCATCGCCCGTAATATCAAATTAGTTTGACGTTCACATTTTATTTTTATTTTTCTACCTTGATCAGAATGGCCGCTAAAAATCATAGACGATTTCGAATTCAGTTATGTGGGACAATAACTAGGAACAACGTTGAAAATAGTCAATAAATATTATTTAACTCTGGTTCTGTCAACATAAACAAACTTGTATGAGCATTTATGTTTCTACCATTGCCCCTTATTCAAACATTCTGAAGACTTTATATGAACATACATGTCAACAAGTTGCCTACGCATTCAGCTCTTTGATTTTCATATAGGTTTTATGGACATGTAATTATATTAATTGCATTATATACAATAATAAATATGTAAAACAAATAAAGACTGAGCGACAATTATCCTGCATCATATAGTTATTCTTTACACAATGCTTACGCTCAATCGTACAATCTAAGAGTACACGTCTACTTTATAGCACACCAACACGTATCCGTATTAGTACAATATCTAAAATAAGATCTGGGAATTTAATCATTTTAACACTCTTTGACTGATTTAAATAGTTAACAGCTGATTCTACAAACAAACTATTGACACTGATTTATCACTATTATATACAGAAAATAATCAAGAGCAACACTGCAAACAATTAACGGGTCGAATGAATGTTATTCCTCACCATAGTGAGAAAATTACAGATCACCGTACCTTATTGGGAAATACGGCATTGCGTTCCGGGTGACAGAATTTTGTTGAAACTTAACGCATGTGAAATAATTGAGCAATTCACCGCCAGTATAAATAGCCGGGAGACTGTAGGTAAAGGTGTCCTACAGCAATATTGTCTGGCTCACATTGATGACGAATTACCCATAAATCATTGATAACGAATTACCCCAAAACTCATTTACTTCATTTAAACATGTTTTATGAATCGAATAATTAGTTTTTAATGGGAATATTTATTTGGTTCTTCGAACTTTCGATTTTGAACACATTAAGTAATGGTGAGTCAAACTAGCAAAGTAAAAAACGATAAATGGAGAGGTGTTGTATGCAAAATCATAAACACGTGCGCTAAAATATGCATCTAGTCATATGTATATACATTTAATTTTTATTGTAAGCATGTTGGTTAAAATTTGTTGCAGACTCCAGGTAAAATTCTAGTTTCTCTCCAAAGAAAACCAAAGAACGTTTGCAAATATTTCTTGCTTGCTACGGACACATCTTAACTCTTAGCCTTATTAACACAAATTAATGAAGCTATGACAAAAGGTATAGTCCCAGATTAGCCTGCTCTCGGTGTTCCATCTGCATTTATTGCATAGAAGTCTCTAGAAATATGTCTTGTTGCCACTTGCACGCAGAAAAAGGCTGTTAGCAACTTAGATTATATACAAGAGAGCATTATGGCAAAGCATCAGTCGTCTTGTTCAGCAATGGAGTATTTTACCTTTAAACAAATCGACCAATAAACAGCAAAACCTTGTTATTGTTAAAGCATTTACCTTGCCGTCAAATGTTTTTTTGTCCTAAAATTATATGCCGTAAAGAATTGTCTTTGAACTCATGCGAAAGTGCCCAAAACAAAGAAGTAGCAACAATTTAAACTACAATCTAATTTTATTCTGATATTAACCAAGTTTGAAAAATAGCCGAAATTCAGTGCATAGAAGCGGCGCACATCACTTATAGCGCCTTCCATAGTTGTTTTTTTCAGGAACAATTACACGTAGTATGCTCAGAATCACTAAGGGGACAGCACGGCGCTGACATTTACAATGTTGATGTTCCAGCTAATATATAACATAGGTCCAATAAAATGTATTATCCAACTGCATTTTTGCATGCATAGAAGAACATTGTAAGGCCTACCGACTTGTTGCTTTTACTACAAAATGTCAATTAAAAACGTCAATTAAATACGATTTATCCTGAGAATTTAATTAGAATAGCTTAATAAATATCAGGCGAATCAATTGAACATGAGGAGGAACTCTATTTTCGTAACCTGTCTCAATAGTGTATAAACAAATACCGAGATTCGCTTGAGCCAGTTACGTTTGTTCCAAAAACGAACAACCTTAACAATGATAATGCCATGAATAGGTAAAATAACATAGTGATAGAGAATCAGTAACAGATAGTGTAGATCTTGATCATACAATTCAAAGCGGGAGATGATCTTAATTTACAAGGTTTGCATAAGCTAAATTAATTTGTACAAATCAGACTTTTTGACTGAAGCATTTGGCGCAAACGTGCTCACTTGAAATTGGTTATATATGTCTATTCATGAGCAAATGAAATTAAATACGAACAAATTAACGTTAAACTAATGTCCTACAATTAATTTTCACATTATTGTGAGATGCCATGATGGCAGCTTACCCTGGTTATTGTGAGCTACAAAACAAGTTTAGACGAAGACATCTGGTAAACAGCCAAAACAATCTGTTGGCACACACACACGCGCACCCACGCACGCACAAACGCACGCACGCAGCACGCACGCGCGGACATATGTACACACAAACAAAATGAAAACGAGAACTTCTATAAGACTCCATTCATGTTCTATATATTTTAGGCTAATCCAGTTTTCGAAGGCAGTTGCGAGACATTCTTCCTATGCAACATTACCGCATGCACATTCCCAGACAACACTTCGTCATTAGATAGAGGCAATGACGCCATTTCCGGTACTAGTTGTACCCAGGATTTTTACGGAGTACCCCGCGAACTTATATGTGTTGATGGAATCTGGACTGATGAATATGGCACTGACATGACTGAGCAGCTAGAAGATGAATGTGAGTAATATACACATATATGAGTAAAATCATTTTATAAAATAACAATAATAAGCGTTATTTAGCATGTTTAAAAGATATATAATTTTCAGATTAGGCGATAAAGAGTAAATTCTCAATGACGTTCCCCTAAAGAAAACATACAATATTCTCTTTCTCGACGTTCAATGTTACTAAACTTATAAAAATTCAACTACTGAGAAAACAAGATTCTGATGACAATGAACAGTTTAAACAAGAAACTATCCCGGATGAACACACAAGCAGAAAGCACACATGGACAGACAAGCATATAGGTAGAGAGACGTATAAACAGGCATACAGACAGACAAACAGAAGCATACATTAACACGCTAGGACAGTCATACAAACTATTATTATAAAGTAGGACAGACGCACAGACAGTGTGTCATCTATTTGAAATATTCGAGATGTTCACAATAATCTCTCAACTGCAGGCTACGGCACAGAAGATAAAGATGAAGAAGTCGTCGCTCTATCTCGTAAAAAAAGGCAGAACGGAGGAGGTGGGAAGACAAGTACGTATTTTTAACTATTTTTATCTCTATTGTTTTAGCTCACAAATTAGTCGCAATGTATGTACGCTTGTCTTAAATGAATTCATACATGTTTAGGGTTAAAAGGAACTGTACGTTCAGGTCACTTTGACGATATTCCTATTGTTCTAATCTATAATAGCCGAAGTACTTTCGACTATTACTGCCTTCACGAACCATATATTTTTGTTGTTATGAATGGTAGGCCTATACGACACTTTATAATTGATAGATCCATATTTTTTATGGCGAGCGTGGTCAGTATTGCCTGTTTGCTTACGTAACGTCGGTTATGATAACGTTTTAAGAGGACTGCGGTCAGCCTCCTACATCGATGACGTTCACGGTTGACTTCACTAATACGACGACCGGCAACACCGCGACGTACACGTGCAACACAGATTATGAATACGTCAGCGGGGACCTGATCCGCACGTGTGCCAAAAGCGGAAGATGGGGGGGAACAGAACCTATATGCGCTTGTAAGTATTGCCTTACAAATGTATGTATGTGTGTGTGTGTGTGTGTGTGTGTGTGTGTGTGTGTGTGTGTGTGTGTGTGTGTGTGTGTGTGTGTGTGTGTGTGTGTGTGTGTGTGTGTGTGTGTGTGTGTGTGTGTGTGTGTGTGTGTGTGTGTGTGTGCGTGCGCGCGTGTGTGTGTATTTATTATCATTATTGCTATTATTATTCATTAAGTTACAATAACTAACAATAATAATAATGATGATGATGCTGATGATGCTTATTATTATTATAATTATTATTATAGTTATAATTATTATTATTATTATTATTATTACTGAATGCAAGAGAGTAAAGAACATGAACATTTCTCTTGCTAAAAGCCGGAAGGCCGAAATTCGAATAAGAATTATATTTAGTCCTACAGAAGACAAGTACTTCGATTTCAGGGTCATGGTCAGAGCCTTCAGTTTCTTTAATTTGGACATCGTCGCAATCACACCGTCTAAAACTACTATTTCGAATTCATCACAAAAAGAAAACCCTGTCATCGACTGAAGAAATAAAAATAACATACAAGAGCCGAAGAACAAGCAATATTAGAATAGATATCCACGTGCCGAATTTGCTACATTTATTTAAAAATTTATAAAACGTAGTAATCAATGCTTGACAGGAAGAAGTGAAGTTTCTAATTAGACCCTCATCATTACAGATTAAAAGTACATGTCCGTGATTATATTTTGGATTTCTATCTACAGTTACATAACTATCTCTATTTCTTACAACCTTTTCCTATTTAACGTAAGTAAATATAAATTGTAATTTTACCAGCATTAAGTTGTGTACCATATACTTGAATTTGTGTTTGATACATCTCTGATGTTATATAATGTTCATTGAAATTTTAAAACAAACATATTGTCATATTGGTATTTCATTGTAGATATGGCCTCGTGTAACAGTGACCCGTGCCAAAATGGCGCCACGTGCACTAACATTCCAGATCGCTTCAACTGCACATGCCCAGAAGGCTACAACGGAACACTCTGTGAAGCAGGTACCCGCATACATTTATTATATTACTATACGGTCATGACCCAGTCTTAGGAATCTTTTTACATCTACATTTTGAAAAATACTCATCAGTAAATACTAGATAGTTAGCTAGCTTATTTAGATCTGTCATTTCTACATGTTTTATTCTTGATTAGAAGATAAAGAGCTAATGGGCAGGTTTACGGATAATCCAAATTTTTAAATCACTCTTAAACGACACATTTACTTGTAATGATTGCTGATTGAGACAGGTATACAGGCCAATTAGGTATTCTTAGACGGAGTGCACACAAACTGATATAAAATCGGCTTAATTATTATAAAATAAATAGACAATTGCACACTAATTGATTTATACACATCAGATAATAGCAATTAATTTCTTGTTCGTGGATTATGGCTTAATACACTTACTAAAAGGGATTATTACGCAATGTTTGACATAGATGTCACCCTTTTAATTGCCATTAAAAAGATTCAACAGAACATGGTAGCGTTATCTAAGGATATGGAACGAGGCATTTGTGCTTTGTAGGAAAACACTCATACAGAGCAGAACAGAACAGAACAGAACAGAACATAGTTTATTAACTAACATGTTCATAGCCACAAACAGTAAACATAATATATGTGCATAAGAGTGTGGTACATAAAATATGATTAACAAGAGAAGTAAGCTATTGAGTTTACGTATAGTGTTATTTTGTTTACAATACATGATAAATATACTAAACTTTGGGGTATTTATGCAATCGCATTTCTCAGTTTATATGCGTTATTGATAAATTTTGCTAAATTGTTTAGATAGTTTGTATTACATGATGACATTATGGTTTCGAATTTCGTCAGGATAGGCCAGTTACAGTAATATCGTTATTGTGTTTTGCACAAACTAACAAAAAGTGGTACTATGTTTCTACTATATTTATGTTACAATTTTGACATATTTGATCATTTCTTGGTATGTTATGATGTCTCCCGGTTTCTTTAGCTAAATCATGTGATGAAAGATGAAATTTGGAAAGGCTGATTCTATACTTGTTAACATGTATGCTGTTCAAGTAGTTTTCCATTTTAAATTCTTGTTTGTATTTCCTGTATGATTCAAGCCTATTTGACTTGCGTTTTTATCGTGCAATGTTCGAGTAAATTGATCAATAAGTCTTTGTTTTATTATAAGGATATGTCTTCTGTTTATGATGTTTTGGTTAATCCATATAGCTGTCATTCCTAGTTTTTGAAATATAGATTTAACACTTGAAGCCCAATTCAAACCAGTATAGTGTTTATTATTATCAGCGTCGCTGGAAGATTATTATTTTTTATTAATAAGTTATTTTTCTCCTTGCATAATTGTAAACCAATATTTAAGGAGCACCATTTTCCTTCTTATAATCATAGGATATCTGCCGGTTTCTCCATATAGTCCATGAAGATTTGTACTTTTTTTAAAACATTACACCTTACGCTAAAATTTACAATGTATTTGTTCAATAATTTTATAATTAAAATAACCAAACACTTCAGCTCCATAAGTTAAGTATTGATGCTTCCAAACATTCAAATAATACACATTTATCTTTAGTTGACATTTCAACTTGGTTAAATACTATAAACAGATTATGTATGGCATATAACAATTTATCGGGTATGGATTTTTCAGTTCTGTTCCATTTGCCATTTTTAAATAAGGCTACTCAGAGATATTTAAAATTTGTAACTGCAGCTTATATGTTGTTGTTTAGTCGGAAATCATGTTTTGTTTGTCGTCCGTTTTCAAAAATCATTATTCTTGTCTTCTTAGTATTAATTGTCAAGTTCCAAGTATAACAGTGCCGCTCTAAGTCATTTAATAGAGACTGTCGAGCCTGTGGTGTATGGGCAAAACGGGCAGCGTCACTCGCAAGCAGTAATATAAATAACTTTTGCTGATTACTGGTAAATAGATAATATATATTTTGATTGAAACTTAACTAAAATATCATTTATAAAAATATAAATAGTAAACTGGAGCATTCATCACCTTGTTTTAGTCCAATATTTGATTCGAAAAAATAGGTTAGTTCCGAATTGCATCTAAGACATGCCTTTAAAAGGCTGTACATATTTTTTATCGATGAGACGAACTTAGTGCTTACGTTACTCTTTATGAGTTTATGAAAGAGGAAGCTACGGTTTAAGTCCACAAAGGCACAGTATAGTTTCTTTTTATTTGATAAGGAGGTTCCGATTATTGAATGTAAGACAAAAATGCAATCTATTGGTGATTTACCTTTTTGGAAACCAAACGGATTTTCAATTATTTTATCATGCTTAATACACCATTTCGTTAATTTATTTAATATAATTTAAGAATATATTTTTGCAGTGATATTTATAAGAGTTATTCCCCTTTAGTTTTTAGGATTCACCGCCTTTGAAAATAGGGGAGATAATCCCTTCACCAAAACTTTTGGGTACTCTCCCTTAGTGAGTAGTCTATTAAACAGGCGCAATAGAAATGGTGACAATTCATCAAAAGCGTATTTGTATATTTCCGCGTGTATTAGATCAATTTCACAACTTTTATTGTTATTTTGGGAATATATGGCATCTTTTAGTTCAGTGTAAATTATTTCTGCGTCCTCATCTTGTATGGTGTCATCATTGAGTAATTGTTGGTGAACACCGTCGTTCTCTTTCGAGCTATATAAAGATTTAAAATGGTTATGTAAATCTATTTTACTGATGCTTGTTGGTATTTGAGATCGTTTTTTATATTGCGTTTTTATTTGTTTCTAATATTCTCTAGGTTTAGTTTTTGCTTTTTTTTTTGTCAATGTTAGTTTTTCATTCATCATGTATTTATATTTATTGGTGCGTTTAATTTTTAAGTAATTGTATTCTGTTCACATCTCGCATTACTGTCCGATTTATTCCTTAAAAATATGTTTCTTGCGCTGTTAAACTGTTTGCGTGGGTCATAGCACATGTGACCAAACCATGCTTTTTGGGTGTTGCTTGGATTGCTTCGAAATTGGTTATTAGTATATGTTTTTCCAAATTATGAAATATGTTAAATGTGCATTCTTAAACAATTGATGTGAAAGATCGTGTAATGGAGTTGATATCGGTGTCTGAGTCAATGGAATCTAGGCAGTTCTGTATTTCAGTATGCTTGTTGGTTAATATATTTTTGGAATTGATCGATTTTTGATGCATCAAATTTTAGTATAGTGCGCTCGTTTGATTGGTAATCGTAAGTAGTCGAGTGCTAATACTCTAACACACATGGGACCTGCCATAAATTGGAATTCTAATTTCTTGGCTTTCAAATGCTTTTCTGTAAGTAATACTGTTTTGTCACAGACACACACACACACACACACACACACACACACACACACACACACACACACACATACACACACACATATATATATATATATATATATATATATATATATATATATATATATATATATATATATATATTTGTGACAAGCTATTTATTCTTATTTTTGCAGCATCTGACTGCGGTGCGCCAGCCACAGTGCAGTTTGCAACGGTGTCTGTTGGTTCAACGTTGTATGGAAATATCGCCAACTACACGTGTGACACGGGTTATGAAAGTGAAGTGACATCAATGACATGTACGGACGCTGGCTGGGAAACGACTCTACCAAACTGTACGATAAAAGGTAAAAGTCCACGCAACTGAATTATAAAGGACAAAAACATAAAATTTCAATACAAATATATTGAGTATTCTGATTCTGATTTTAATGGTAGTGCAATGATACAACAAAAAGAGAAAAGAATGACTTTTGTTAATTGGTAAAGAAAAATGAGATACGGTAAAAGAAATTTTAAATTCTGAAACAAAATAAGCATGGTGATTAACGGAAAGTGATTCAAGCCGGTAATGTATGTAGCTAATTAAATGGACAATTACTTTGTAGACTGCGGCACAACACTGCCGAGCATCAACGACGGACAACTCAGTTTGACTAACGCAGGGCAGTCTACATATGGAAGCACCGCAGATTTGACATGTTTCACCGGCTATACAGCAAATGTTGCCACAATATCATGTCTAGATACTGGTTTCTGGGACACAAGTGCGGTTTGTACAATCAAGGACTGTGGCACAACATTGCCAAGCGTCACCAATGGACAGCTCAGCTTAACGAATGCAGGACAGTCGACATATGGAAGCAGTGCAAATCTGACATGTTCCACAGGCTATACTGCAAATGTTGTCACCGTATCATGTCTAGATACTGGTCTTTGGGACACAAGCGGGCTTTGTACAATCAAAGACTGTGGCACAACATTGCCAAGCGTCACCAATGGACAACTCAGTCTGACAATCGCAGGACAGTCGACATATGGCAGCTCGGCAGATCTGACATGTTCAACAGGTTATCGTTCCAACGTTGCAACTGTGTCATGTCTAGACACTGGTTTTTGGGACACAAGTGGGGCATGTACAATCAAGGACTGCGGCACAACATTGCCAAGCGTCACCAATGGACAACTAAGTTTGACTAACGTAGGGCAGTCTACATATGGAAGCACCGCAGATCTGACATGTTCCGCCGGCTATACTGCAAATGTTGCAACGGTATCATGTCTAGATACTGGTTTCTGGGACACAAGTGCCGCTTGTACAATCAAAGACTGCGGCACAACATTGCCAGGCGTCACCAATGGACAACTAAGTTTCACTAACGTAGGACAGTCTACGTATGGAAGCACTGCAGATCTGACATGTTCCACAGGCTATACTGCAAATGTTGCAACGGTATCATGTCTAGATACTGGTTTCTGGGACACAAGTGGGGCATGTACAATCAAGGACTGCGGCACAACATTGCCAAGCGTCACCAATGGACAACTAAGTTTAACTAACGTAGGGCAGTCTACATATGGAAGCACCGCAGATCTGACATGTTCTGCCGGCTATACTGCAAATGTTGCCACGGTATCATGTCTAGATACTGGTTTCTGGGACACAAGTGCGGTTTGCACAATCAAAGATTGCGGCACAACATTGCCAAGCGTCACCAATGGACAACTCAGTTTGACTAACGCAGGACAGTCTACATATGGCAGCTCGGCAGATCTGACATGTTCAACAGGTTATACTTCAAACGTTGTAACTGTGTCATGTCTAGACACTGGTTTTTGGGACACAAGTGGGGCATGTACAATCAAGGACTGCGGCACAACATTGCCAAGCGTCACCAATGGACAACTGAGTTTAACTAACGTAGGGCAGTCTACATATGGAAGCACCGCAGATCTGACATGTTCCGCCGGCTATACTGCAAATGTTGCCACGGTATCATGTCTAGATACTGGTTTCTGGGACACAAGTGCGGTTTGCACAATCAAAGATTGCGGCACAACATTGCCAAGCGTCACCAATGGACAACTCAGTTTGACTAACATAGGGCAGTCTACATATGGAAGCACTGCAGATCTGACATGTTCCACAGGCTATACTGCAAATGTTGTCACAGTATCATGTCTAGATACCGGTCTTTGGGACACAAGCGGGCTTTGTACAATCAAAGACTGTGGCACAACATTGCCAAGCGTTTCTAATGGGCAACTCAGTCTGACAAACGCAGGACAGTCGACATATGGCAGCTCGGCAGATCTGACATGTTCAACAGGTTATCGTTTCAACGTTGCAACTGTGTCATGTCTAGACACTGGTTTCTGGGACACAAGTGGGGCATGTACAATCAAGGACTGCGGCACAACATTGCCAAGCGTCACCAATGGACAACTAAGTTTAACTAACGTAGGGCAGTCTACATATGGAAGCACCGCAGATCTGACATGTTCCGCCGGCTATACTGCAAATGTTGCCACGGTATCATGTCTAGATACTGGTTTCTGGGACACAAGTGCGGTTTGCACAATCAAAGATTGCGGCACAACATTGCCAAGCGTCACCAATGGACAACTCAGTTTGACTAACGCAGGACAGTCTACATATGGCAGCTCGGCAGATCTGACATGTTCAACAGGTTTTACTTCAAACGTCGTAACTGTGTCATGTCTAGACACTGGTTTTTGGGACACAAGTGGGACATGTACAATCAAGGACTGCGGCACAACATTGCCAAGCGTCACCAATGGACAACTGAGTTTAACTAACGTAGGGCAGTCTACATATGGAAGCACCGCAGATCTGACATGTTCCGCCGGCTATACTGTAAATGTTGCCACGGTATCATGTCTAGATACTGGTTTCTGGGACACAAGTGCGGTTTGCACAATCAAAGATTGCGGCACAACATTGCCAAGCGTCACCAATGGACAACTCAGTTTGACTAACGCAGGACAGTCTACATATGGAAGCACCGCAGATCTGGCATGTTCCACCGGCTATACTGCAAATGTTGCAACGGTATCATGTCTAGATACTGGTTTCTGGGACACAAGTGCCGTTTGTACAATCAAAGATTGCGGCACAACATTGCCAAGCGTCACCAATGGACAACTCAGTTTGACCATCGCAGGACAGTCGACATATGGCAGCTCGGCAGATCTGACATGTTCAACAGGTTATACTTCAAATGTTGCAACGGTGTCATGTCTAGACACTGGTTTTTGGGACACAAGTGGGGCATGTACAATCAAGGACTGCGGCACAACATTGCCAAGCGTCACCAATGGACAACTAAGTTTGACTAACGTAGGGCAGTCTACGTATGGAAGCACCGCATATCTGACATGTTCCACCGGCTATACTGCAAATGTTGCAACGGTATCATGTCTGGATACTGGTTTCTGGGACACAAGTGCCGTTTGTACAATCAAAGATTGCGGCACAACATTGCCAAGCGTCACCAATGGACAACTCAGTTTGACCATCGCAGGACAGTCGACATATGGCAGCTCGGCAGATCTGACATGTTCAACAGGTTATACTTCAAATGTTGCAACGGTGTCATGTCTAGACACTGGTTTTTGGGACACAAGTGGGGCATGTACAATCAAGGACTGCGGCACAACATTGCCAAGCGTCACCAATGGACAACTAAGTTTGACTAACGTAGGGCAGTCTACGTATGGAAGCACCGCATATCTGACATGTTCCACCGGCTATACTGCAAATGTTGCAACGGTATCATGTCTAGATACTGGTTTCTGGGACACAAGTGCCGTTTGTACAATCAAAGATTGCGGCACAACATTGCCAAGCGTCACCAATGGACAACTCAGTTTGACCATCGCAGGACAGTCGACATATGGCAGCTCGGCCAATCTGACATGTTTAACAGGTTATACTTCAAACGTTGTAACTGTGTCATGTCTAGACACTGGTTTTTGGGACACAAGTGGGTCATGTACAATCAAGGACTGTGGCACAACATTGCCAGGCGTCACCAATGGACAACTAAGTTTGACTAACGTAGGGCAGTCTACATATGGAAGCACCGCAGATCTGACATGTTCCGCCGGCTATACTGCAAATGTTGCCACAGTGTCATGTCTAGATACTGGTTTCTGGGACACAAGTGCGGTTTGCACAATCAAAGATTGCGGCACAACATTGCCAAGCGTCACCAATGGACAACTCAGTTTGACTAACGCAGGACAGTCTACATATGGAAGCACTGCAGATCTGACATGTTCCACAGGCTATACTGCAAATGTTGTCACAGTATCATGTCTAGATACCGGTCTTTGGGACACAAGCGGGCTTTGTACAATCAAAGACTGTGGCACAACATTGCCAAGCGTTTCTAATGGGCAACTCAGTCTGACAAACGCAGGACAGTCGACATATGGCAGCTCGGCAGATCTGACATGTTCAACAGGTTATCGTTCCAACGTTGCAACTGTGTCATGTCTAGACACTGGTTTTTGGGACACAAGTGGGGCATGTACAATCAAGGACTGCGGCACAACATTGCCAAGCGTCACCAATGGACAACTAAGTTTAACTAGCGTAGGGCAGTCTACATATGGAAGCTCCGCAGATCTGACATGTTCCGCCGGCTATACTGCAAATGTTGCAACGGTATCATGTCTGGATACTGGTTTCTGGGACACAAGTGCCGTTTGTACAATCAAAGATTGCGGCACAACATTGCCAAGCGTCACCAATGGACAACTCAGTTTGACCATCGCAGGACAGTCGACATATGGCAGCTCGGCAGATCTGACATGTTCAACAGGTTATACTTCAAATGTTGCAACGGTGTCATGTCTAGACACTGGTTTTTGGGACACAAGTGGGGCATGTACAATCAAGGACTGCGGCACAACATTGCCAAGCGTCACCAATGGACAACTAAGTTTGACTAACGTAGGGCAGTCTACGTATGGAAGCACCGCATATCTGACATGTTCCACCGGCTATACTGCAAATGTTGCAACGGTATCATGTCTAGATACTGGTTTCTGGGACACAAGTGCCGTTTGTACAATCAAAGATTGCGGCACAACATTGCCAAGCGTCACCAATGGACAACTCAGTTTGACCATCGCAGGACAGTCGACATATGGCAGCTCGGCCAATCTGACATGTTTAACAGGTTATACTTCAAACGTTGTAACTGTGTCATGTCTAGACACTGGTTTTTGGGACACAAGTGGGTCATGTACAATCAAGGACTGTGGCACAACATTGCCAGGCGTCACCAATGGACAACTAAGTTTGACTAACGTAGGGCAGTCTACATATGGAAGCACCGCAGATCTGACATGTTCCGCCGGCTATACTGCAAATGTTGCCACAGTGTCATGTCTAGATACTGGTTTCTGGGACACAAGTGCGGTTTGCACAATCAAAGATTGCGGCACAACATTGCCAAGCGTCACCAATGGACAACTCAGTTTGACTAACGCAGGACAGTCTACATATGGAAGCACTGCAGATCTGACATGTTCCACAGGCTATACTGCAAATGTTGTCACAGTATCATGTCTAGATACCGGTCTTTGGGACACAAGCGGGCTTTGTACAATCAAAGACTGTGGCACAACATTGCCAAGCGTTTCTAATGGGCAACTCAGTCTGACAAACGCAGGACAGTCGACATATGGCAGCTCGGCAGATCTGACATGTTCAACAGGTTATACTTCAAATGTTGCAACGGTGTCATGTCTAGACACTGGTTTTTGGGACACAAGTGGGGCATGTACAATCAAGGACTGCGGCACAACATTGCCAAGCGTCACCAATGGCCAACTTAGTTTGACTAACATAGGGCAGTCTACATATGGAAGCACCGCAGATCTTACATGTTCCACCGGCTATACTGCAAATGTTGCCTCGGTATCATGTCTAGATACTGGTTTCTGGGACGCAAGTGCCGTTTGTACAATCAAAGATTGCGGCACAACATTGCCAAGCGTCACCAATGGACAACTCAGTTCGACTAACGCAGGACAGTCTACATATGGAAGCACTGCAGATCTGACATGTTCCACAGGCTATACTGCAAATGTTGTCACAGTATCATGTCTAGATACCGGTCTTTGGGACACAAGCGGGCTTTGTACAATCAAAGACTGTGGCACAACATTGCCAAGCGTGACCAATGGACAACTCAGTTTGACCATCGCAGGACAGTCGACATATGGCAGCTCGGCAGATCTGACATGTTCAACAGGTTATACTTCAAATGTTGCAACGGTGTCATGTCTAGACACTGGTTTTTGGGACACAAGTGGGGCATGTACAATCAAGGACTGCGGCACAACATTGCCAAGCGTCACCAATGGCCAACTTAGTTTGACTAACATAGGGCAGTCTACATATGGAAGCACCGCAGATCTTACATGTTCCACCGGCTATACTGCAAATGTTGCCTCGGTATCATGTCTAGATACTGGTTTCTGGGACGCAAGTGCCGTTTGTACAATCAAAGATTGCGGCACAACATTGCCAAGCGTCACCAATGGACAACTCAGTTTGACCATCGCAGGACAGTCGACATATGGCAGCTCGGCCGATCTGACATGTTCAACAGGTTATACTTCAAACGTTGTTACTGTGTCATGTCTAGACACTGGTTTTTGGGACACAAGTGGGTCATGTACAATCAAGGACTGTGGCACAACATTGCCAGGCGTCACCAATGGACAACTAAGTTTGACTTACGTAGGGCAGTCTACATATGGAAGCACCGCAGATCTGACATGTTCCGCCGGCTATACTGCAAATGTTGCCACAGTGTCATGTCTAGATACTGGTTTCTGGGACACACGTGCGGTTTGCACAATCAAAGATTGCGGCACAACATTGCCAAGGGTCACCAATGGACAACTCAGTTTGACTAACGCAGGGCAGTCTACATATGGAAGCACTGCAGATCTGACATGTTCCACAGGCTATACTGCAAATGTTGTCACAGTATCATGTCTAGATACCGGTCTTTGGGACACAAGCGGGCTTTGTACAATCAAAGACTGTGGCACAACATTGCCAATCGTTTCTAATGGGCAACTCAGTCTGACCACCGCAGGACAGTCGACATATGGCAGCTCGGCAGATCTGACATGTTCAACAGGTTATCGTTCCAACGTTGCAACTGTGTCATGTCTAGACACTGGTTTCTGGGACACAAGTGGGGTATGTACAATCAAAGACTGCGGCACAACATTGCCAAGCGTCACCAATGGCCAACTAAGTTTGACTAACGTAGGGCAGTCTACCTATGGAAGCACCGCAGATCTGACATGTTCCACCGGCTATACTGCAAACATTGCAACGGTATCATGTCTAGATACTGGTTTCTGGGACACAAGTGCCGTTTGTACAATCAAAGATTGCGGCACAACATTGCCAAGCGTCACCAATGGACAACTCAGTTTGACCACCGCAGGACAGTCGACATATGGCAGCTCGGCAGATCTGACATGTTCAACAGGTTATACTTCAAACGTTGCAACTGTGTCATGTCTAGACACTGGTTTTTGGGACACAAGTGGGGCATGTACAATCAAGGACTGCGGCACAACATTGCCAAGTGTCACCAATGGACAACTAAGTTTGACTAACGAAGGGCAGTCTACGTATGGAAGCACCGCAGATCTGACATGTTCCACCGGCTATACTGCAAACGTTGCAACGGTATCATGTCTAGATACTGGTTTCTGGGACACAAGTGCCGTTTGTACAATCAAAGATTGCGGCACAACATTGCCAAGCGTCACCAATGGACAACTCAGTTTGACAATCGCAGGACAGTCGACATATGGCAGCTCGGCAGATCTGACATGTTCAACAGGTTATACTTCCAACGTTGCAACTGTGTCCTGTCTAGACACTGGTTTTTGGGACACAAGTGGGGCATGTACAATCAAGGACTGCGGCACAACATTGCCAGGCGTCACCAATGGACAACTAAGTTTGACTAACGTAGGGCAGTCTACATATGGAAGCACCGCAGATCTGAAATGTTCCGCCGGCTATACTGCAAATGTTGCCATGGTATCATGTCTAGATACTGGTTTCTGGGACACAAGTGCGGTTTGCACAATCAAAGATTGCGGCACAACATTGCCAAGCGTCACCAATGGACAACTCAGTTTGACTAACGCAGGACAGTCTACATATGGAAGCACTGCAGATCTGATATGTTCCACAGGCTATACTGCAAATGTTGTCACAGTATCATGTCTAGATACCGGTCTTTGGGACACAAGCGGGCTTTGTACAATCAAAGACTGTGGCTCAACATTGCCAAGCGTTTCTAATGGGCAACTCAGTCTGACCACCGCAGGACAGTCGACATATGGCAGCTCGGCAGATCTGACATGTTCAACAGGTTATACTTCAAACGTTGCAACGGTGTCATGTCTAGACACTGGTTTCTGGGACACAAGTGGGGCATGTACAATCAAGGACTGTGGCACAACATTGCCAAGCGTCACCAATGGACAATTAAGTTTGACTAACGTAGGGCAGTCTACATATGGAAGCACCGCAGATCTCACATGTTCCGCCGGCTATACTGCAAATGTTGCAACGGTATCATGTCTAGATACTGGTTTCTGGGACGCACGTGCCGTTTGTACAACCAAAGATTGCGGCACAACATTGCCAAGCGTCACCAATGGACAACTCAGTTTGACAATCGCAGGACAGTCGACATTTGGCAGCTCGGCAGATCTGATATGTTCCACAGGCTATACTGCAAATGTTGTCACAGTATCATGTCTAGATACCGGTCTTTGGGACACAAGCGGGCTTTGTACAATCAAAGACTGTGGCACAACATTGCCAATCGTTTCTAATGGGCAACTCAGTCTGACCACCGCAGGACAGTCGACATATGGCAGCTCGGCAGATCTGACATGTTCAACAGGTTATCGTTCCAACGTTGCAACTGTGTCATGTCTAGACACTGGTTTCTGGGACACAAGTGGGGTATGTACAATCAAAGACTGCGGCACAACATTGCCAAGCGTCACCAATGGACAACTAAGTTTGACTAACGTAGGGCAGTCTACATATGGAAGCACCGCAGATATGACATGTTCCACAGGCTATACTGCAAATGTTGCAACGGTATCATGTCTAGATACTGGTTTCTGGGACACAAGTGCCGTTTGTACAATCAAAGATTGCGGCACAACATTGCCAAGCGTCACCAATGGACAACTCAGTTTGACCATCGCAGGACAGTCGACATATGGCAGCTCGGCCGATCTGACATGTTCAACAGGTTATACTTCAAACGTTGTTACTGTGTCATGTCTAGACAATGGTTTATGGGACACAAGTGGGGCATGTACAATCAAGGACTGCGGCACAACATTGCCAAGCGTCACCAATGGACAACTAAGTTTGACTAACGTAGGGCAGTCTACATATGGAAGCACCGCAGATCTGACATGTTCCGCCGGCTATACTGCAAATGTTGCCACAGTGTCATGTCTAGATACTGGTTTCTGGGACACAAGTGCGGTTTGCACAATCAAAGATTGCGGCACAACATTGCCAAGTGTCACCAATGGACAACTCAGTTTGATTAACGCAGGACAGTCTACATATGGAAGCACTGCAGATCTGACATGTTCCACAGGCTATACTGCAAATGTTGTCACAGTATCATGTCTAGATACCGGTCTTTGGGACACAAGCGGGCTTTGTACAATCAAAGACTGTGGCACAACATTGCCAAGCGTTTCTAATGGGCAACTCAGTCTGACAAACGCAGGACAGTCGACATATGGCAGCTCGGCAGATCTGACATGTTCAACAGGTTATCGTTCCAACGTTGCAACTGTGTCATGTCTAGACACTGGTTTTTGGGACACAAGTGGGGCATGTACAATCAAAGACTGCGGCACAACATTGCCAAGCGTCACCAATGGACAACTAAGTTTGACTAACGTAGGGCAGTCTACCTATGGAAGCACCGCAAATATGACATGTTCCACCGGCTATACTGCAAATGTTGCCACAGTATCATGTCTAGATACCGGTCTTTGGGACACAAGCGGGCTTTGTACAATCAAAGACTGTGGCACAACATTGCCAATCGTCTCTAATGGGCAACTCAATTTGACCAACGCAGGACAGTCGACATATGGCAGCTCGGCAGATCTGACATGTTCAACAGGTTATACTTCAAACGTTGCAACTTTGTCATGTCTAGATTCTGGTTTCTGGGATACAGGTGCAGTTTGTACAATTAAAGACTGCGGTACAACGTTGCCAAGTATCACCAATGGACAACTCAGCTTGACTTATTCGGGCCAGTCAACGTATGGGAGCACGGCGGACCTTACATGTTCCACAGGCTATACTGCAAATGTTGCCACAGTATCATGTCTAGATACTGGCTTCTGGGACACAAGTGCGGTTTGTTCAAATGCAGACTGCGGTACAACGTTGCCAAGCATCACCAATGGACAACTTAGCTTGACTAACGCAGGGCAGTCAACGTATGGGAGCACGGCAGATCTGACATGTTTCACCGGCTATACTGCAAATGTTGCTACTGTATCATGTCTAGACACTGGTTTTTGGGACACAAGTGCGGCCTGTACAATCACAGATTGCGGCACACCATTGCCAAGCGTCACCAATGGACAACTCAGCTTGACTAATGCAGGGCAGTCGATATATGGAAGCACCGCAGATCTCACATGTTCTACCGGCTATACTGCAAATGTTGCCACCGTATCATGTCTTGACACCGGTCTTTGGGACACAAGTGCGGCTTGTTTAGTCAAAGACTGTGGCACAACGTTGCCAAGCGTCACCAATGGACAACTCAGTTTGACAATCGCAGGACAGTCGACATATGGCAGCACCGCCGAAGTGACATGTTCAACAGGTTATACTTCGAACGTTGCAACTGTTTTATGTCTAGACACTGGTTTCTGGGATACAGGTGCATTGTGTACAATTAAAGATTGCGGTACAACATTGCCAAGCACCACCAATGGACAACTCAGTTTGACCAATCCAGGGCAGTCGACGTATGGAAGCACCGCCGATCTGACATGCTCCACTGGCTATACTGCAAATGTTGCCACCGTGTTATGTCAAAATACTGGCTTATGGGAAACAAGTGCGGTTTGTACAATCAAAGACTGCGGCACGACATTGCCAAGTGTTACTAATGGACAACTCAGTTTGACAAATGCAGGTCAGTCGACGTATGGTAGCACGGCTGATCTGACATGTTCTACAGGCTATACTGCAAATGTTGCGACCTTATCATGTCTAGACACTGGTCTTTGGGAGACAAATTCAATCTGTACAATCAAAGACTGTGGGTCCATTTTACCAATAATCATGAATGGACAATTAGCTTTAACAACCCAAGGGCAGACAACATACGGAAGCACAGCAACTGTCAATTGTTCCTCTGGGTACACTGCTAATGTCGAGACTGTTGTATGTATGGGTTCTGGTCTTTGGGACTCTACTGCCACCTGTTCTGTTCTTGGTAAGTTTTTAAAGTGTTTTTCTTTGTTTTGTTTTATTTGTTGTTGTTTTTATTTTATAGTTTTTAAGGAAGAATTGAAGTTACCTCTTCAATTATGTATTCTTTCATAAATAGTAAATACACGTCTTATTGTCATAAAATTGACTCTAGAAAACAACAAACAGTTGTTTTGATAGCTTTGATCGTTGTTCCATCGCACCGACACAGTAATGGTATTGGTGAAGTCTCGCTAATTATCGTTGGAAGCCCCCAGACGTGTCCGGGTAGAATTACCTGCTCACAGTAGGTGACCTGGTAATGCTTGTTAACATGAAAGTTCTCACACCGACTGGGACTGATGCCCAGGCGGTGAAAAGCTAAGGAGTTAACAATCCGGCGACACTAGCCGATCGACCGCATGCGACCCGGGCGTCCTCACTTGGTGAAAAAAAAAACAATGGGTTTGTAACTGAAACTTTGTTTGGTTGATCGTTACACCAACATATATTTAGGAGTGCAGTAATGTGTCAACTTGAAGTAGATCTAGCGCGTCATTAAAGCATGATTTGATCATCTGAAATGATTTCAAACCTTGTCAAAATATCCTGTTACTGTGGCAAACAGTTTTTTTCTTAATACTTAATACTAAAGATACTTAACTATTTGTCCTCAGCAGAGATGTTCTCAGAGTGACACGACATACGTCTTTATGGAAAAAAGTGAAGCAATATCCTGCAGATGTACATTATAAAATAACCTTGCACATTTACCATCAGTTTTGATTAAACAACCATTGTTTTGTAACTGGATGGAATTAAAATGCATTTCTGTTGTAACAAAATATATTACTTTTTCAGTGACTGCAGCTGCATCTCAGGCTATTGGTACGTTATTATCTACATAAATGACATATGTGCACTTTATTGAAAAATATTTCATCGGCCAACTTCTTACCAATTTCATACACTTAAACAATATTGCAAAATAATCTATTGTCCAAAAAGTTCCACGCACCGTAATATTTGCAATTAATAAACGTTAAATTTTATGTATATGTGCTTGGATAAGTGGCAAAGCTCTCCTAATGCACGTAAAAATAGAGGTAAAATAAAGCGCCCCCTTGTGTCAGAACTAATGTAACAGAGCAGTCGCATTTATTCATCGACTGATTAATAGTGCAACACGAGTCGCCTGCATTGATGGAAACAACATTTAAAGCTTCAGCTGTCATGTATCAAGTGTATCAATTTGTATCGACAACAGCTAATACTGAATATCAGATACACATATTCTTGGTTATTAATTCGAATACCAGCTAGTAACCCGAATATTCGTTTACATTTCTAGTTATTTCAAAGTACGCACACACCTAAATAATATGTTGTTGTTTTACTTTTTAGAGCCCGTCGCAAAATCCTCATCGACAGGTAAATAAGTTTACATCATATAAATGTCTAACGTAACCTTTAAAATGGCATACATAAGTTAACCCGTCTAAGCACCTGTCTTTGACTGATTAACAAAAGGTAGGATAACTAATGTATTTTGTTAATTTAAAAAAAAAACATTGAAACTTCGACTTTTAAAGGTCATGTAAACCAGTTTCTGTCTTACAGTTCCACAAAATTCTCAAAATGGCAATGTTATATTTATTTTTGTACCAAAAGTTTTAAAAAAAATCGTGTTAACAAAATAAAAAATTCAATTAAAATTGTAGCAAGAGCGGTTCAAAAAGTGGACCTGATGTATAAGAGTAGAGCACGCTAAAAGCTGGACAATCCAGACTGGCTTTGTTTGGTTGCCGCTCATAATAGCACATTGACACCAGGGTGTGATATGTGAAAATAATTCGTGGACAAAAAACCAACAACTGAAAATCAAGCACAAACTACGATGTTGCAAGTCTTTCATCTATTTTTTTTTCTTAAATTTTCGCAATATGTGAGCATCTCCTATTCTTAGATCGACAGTTTTTATTTACAATTAGTTATTCAGATCAGCCAGCTTATCGTGGACCTACCTTTCCTTGGATATGCACTATTTGTTGCGCTGTCTCTAGAAATATACATTGGTACCTTTGCAAATAGTAGCAGCAAACTTACTTCAAATTTATATTGGCTAAGAATTCATATTTCATGTTAAGTGTTCGGCGATAATATCACTTTGTGCTGTGATTGTGTTCCAGACCCGACGACTATTATCATTGCATTGACCAGTGGCCTCAGTGCTCTAGCTGCGGTCTCCACAACCATCATTGTCTATAGACTGAAACGGTGAGTCTCAATTGTACAAGACACGTCATTAATTCGAAACGTTTGTCTTCATTGTACACGTGTACAATTTGAAATGGTGAGTCTTTATTGAACAGACTACGTCTACAATTTCAAATGGTGAGTCTTTAATGTACAGAATACGCCTACGATTTGAAACGGCAAGTCTTTATTGTACCGATTTGAAACGGTGGTTCATAATTGTACGAATTATGTCTAGAATTTGAAACAGTAAGTCTTTATTGTACAAAATATGTCCAGGATTTTAAAGGGTAAGTCTTTATTGTACTGATTTGAGACGGTGGGTCTTTGTTGTACAAAATATGTCTATGATTTGAAACGGTAAGTCTTTATTGTACAAAATTTGTCCAGGATTTTAAACGGTAAGTCTTTATTGTACTGATTTGAGACGGTGGGTCTTTATTGTGCAAAATATGAATGTGAATTATCGCCTTGGAAAACGTATGGTCTCGATGTCGGGCTATAAATGGCCAAAGATTATCGCCTCTGTTATCTGTAGGCTACTTAGGAGGCAACCATGGCTCAGACAGTCCGGCTGCCATTTCTCGTCTGATTTTCACCGAACACACGATTGTTTTCTACAGTAATAACATTGCACCCTCTGAAAATATCACTAGTCCAGCATTATTCATTCGTTCATTGTCATTTAGAACAGTACACTGACTGTTTCGATTACAATGACTGTTTTAACTGAATCTTGAAGAAATATATTCTACCAACCTTAAGGTTTCTCTTCTTACGGTGATTGATATTTCTCTTTCAGTTCCATCAAGTTTGTTTTTTTGGCTCTTTCCGTATTTCCTCGTTCTTTATATCGCTTTACGATAGCAAACGCTGAGAATCTATCAAATCCAATTGTTTCGCAATGATTGAATTCTTTTCACCGTGTCCATATTTATTTATTTATGATGATTTGATATCCATATTATCCCAACAAACGCTATTGAAAGAAAACGATGGGAGAAACGAGGTCATGATGTCATGGTATGACGTCATCAAATAAGACGTCATTTTTACAATTTCCGCTAAACGTAAGTTTTAAAATTCCTATCGCTTGAAGAGAAACAACCCCTACTGCGTTTACCGCGAACATTGTTTTTATTGTGATCCCACAAAGTTCATTGAAATATGCCTTCCGACAAGTATTCCCAATTTTTGAAATGAAGGAAATATTTTAGTTATATCCTTTGTGGGAAGGTATTTTCATATTAGCTATTTTTGAAATGAAAGAAATGTTTTTAGTTATCTCCCTTGTGGGAAGATATTTTCCTATACTTTAAATAAGAGGGTTTTTTCTTTTAATTTGATTATTGCGCATGCTTCACGTTTACGTGTATTTCAAAAGTTTAAAAATAGTTTTTTCAAAAGTTTAAAAATTGGAAAGGTCTAATGTTTTCTGCAATAACTATCTGTAAAATGCATACCGACAAGGGAGATAAAAATGTAATTTTTAATAGAGTGAAGTCAGTTCACATACGAAAAGAGGGAATAACAAACATCAAAAGTTTTACTTTGCCCCAAATGGAGAGCAATATTTTTGATCTATGATTGGTAAAGTATATCAATTCTATTTTAGGAAGAGCTCATCATCAAGCAAAACATCGGTACAATCTGTAGAGAATGGGTGAGTTTATACACAATTGCATTTTAAATTTGATGATGATGTTGATGACAATTACATGATTGAAGATGATGATAATGATGATGATGATGATTATGATGATGATGATTATGATGATGATGATGATAATAATAAGTATTATAGTAATGAAGCTGTGATGACAACGACAATTAAACGAATGATGATAATGATGATGATTATCACAATTAAACAAATTATTATGATGATGATCAGCAGCAGCAGCATGATGATGATGATTATCATGATGATGATTTTGTTTTTCTGCTGCTTAAGTGATCCTCCCCCATATTCGGAGCAACCTACGCCAAAGAATGACAAGATGCAAACCCCTTCCTCGACCTCATCGAACGCAGAAGGTCAGGTGGACACCATTTCTCTAGCCGGCGGTCCCCCTGATACAAATGCGTAAGTTCAGCCATCAATGTAACAGTCTTGTTTGTTACCCACGTGCCGATTAATTCTAATTTTATTTATATTGTTTTTTATAACTAAATGGTAACATTATTGGGCAATCTGATTAAAATCATGTTCTGAAAACCGCCCCGCTATCAGGATCTGACGAGTCAATAAAACCTTCCCAACCAATTAGATTGTCGCCTACAAAATCGCAAAAGTAAATGATGATCCGAAGCGTTCCGAACGTATCATTTTAACGGCTCAGCTGATTTACAAAGAAATGTAATCATGGACACTCTGCGCAAGACTTATGTCACTGAAGACGTTCTTGTCCATAATGCAATAAATGATTTGCTTCTGATGTGGCTTTAGCGAGCGAATTCCTAATTTTCGACACTTTTCTACTGTATCATCGAGAGTTGCTATTTTGCTACTCTTACCGAAAATTTTATGCATTACGCTTTCTGATTGGCTGTTATAAAAAAAGTAATTAGGGAAAACCATTCTTGTTCATAGACAGTATTTGCGGGCCGTCGTCAGAACTTACTATAGTGAGATTGCAGTATTTGGATGAATGAATCCGAAGAAGTTTTTATTTTGCGAGGCATAAATTTCACAAGATCAGAAAACATTTCAATTTGTTTATCATTACTTATGTTTGAATATAAGAGATTTGCTGACAAGGTCAATTTAAAAATAAAATTAAATAGTACAAAGGAACCACCATGTATAAAGATCTTACTTTTCAAAAAAGTTTATCTACAATATAGCTGCAAGTCAACAATATTTCAAACATAATACAATCAAATGACGACATCAGCAAGGGGTATGTCTGATTTTGGCCAACATAATTGGGAAGTCTAAACTGTGACATAAGCGAATAACGGTTCGCAGGGCCAGATCCAGGATTTTTTGTGGGGGATGTTCCTAATTGAGCAACACCGGATCAGCTATCCGTGCTAGAGGAGGGAGGGGTCTGGGGATATGCTCCACCAGAAAACCTTTGAAATTTAGCTGCCAAATAGAGCCTTTTTCCTGCATTGAAAGCTGTTAGAAACTTTTTCCATAAGTAAGAACCGTTTATATTCTCGGCGATAGATAACAGATAATCATATTTTTGCATGGGATGAGGCGACAGGTCAAATTACTGAGCGAGAATCATAGGTATAAGTAGTGTTAAGGATTTAGGAGCATGCTCTCACAGGAAGAGTGTTGACAGCTAGAAGTCAAATAGTGCCATTTCCTGCAATTAAGACGACATACCTTCATAGAATGTATTTTTACACAAATAGTTTTATTTCAATGTTGATTTTAAGATATGTGTGGCGTGAATACGTGATTATCTCGTCTTATCAAATATTCTTTCCAATCCTGTGTTTGGGAAACAGTTTTATCGTTTAGGGAAACACATATTGAATATCAAAATATTACTCTTCGGCGTAGCTGTCCAACCTCACTGTTGATATTCTTAGTGATGCCGACCCATGACATCACAGTGACTGCATCATCAATTATGATGCCGCCTACCTACTAATTATATGCGATTGTTTCTCAAAAGAAATAATTGCAGCTAGCAAGATAGGGTTTGATGTCGCTGCTCTGTAAGAGGTATAGTCTGGTTAAACTTACAATATTTCTGTTCGCATTGGTGAGGTTTACAAAGCAAATGTATTTTACAAAGGCATTTACTTTAAAAATAATGTCTGAAAATCAGCTATTGGCAAACTAAATGTTGTGGGCAATATACAACGTGACGTTTATTATTAAAAACTAGATGTCAAATTACCGGAGTGGTATTAAAATAATGTAAAATACTAAAATAGCCAGAACATGTTTAATCTTTTATTATCTTGGTTCTAAATTTCTGAACAACCATCAATTTACTGTTAGTCTAATTTATGGTAAATATAAATCGAAGTATCAAGGATGTTACCATATTAAAGCATCATAGACTTGGCATATCATATTCATACTTTTTTTCGGTTTTGTTGAATTCCCTTTACATATTCTACTGTTATACGACCGATCAATTTCCATTGCTTAGGAATACCCACTTCAAGAAGCCAATTGATAACGTGCACGGGAACTGGAATGTATACGACCTGTTCGGCACGCAGTGGGACAAGGGGTACTCCGTAGTGCCGCCGGCACCCTGGAACAAGGCATTCCGAGCCAAAGGGGCGCCAGCGCCACCTATGGTCAACAATTTCGTGAAGCGATAGCAGTCGATCCCATACCATCTACTCCCTAACAGGCCTTGTCCGACGACTGTATTTCGAAAAGAATCCTCCACATAATGCTTATATGTATACCTTATAGTCTCTTCAATTTTTGTTTGTGTGGAGGAAATGAAGATAAAAATATTTAATTTGAGATAAGATTTGCTTTACAAAGTAGTGACACGGCGTTATTTTCAACATTTCCAACAAATTTTTATTGAATTTTCTTCTCGAATATAACATAGCAAAAAACAGGTTTCAACGCCCCCGACACAATGCACTAAATTCTGAAGGTTTGCCGTGTTTGACAATGTCGAGGAGACGTTGGTTCGCGTGTCAGTGCAATTATTTTTGTGGTGTTTTTGTGACATGAATGATGGCTATTGAAATTGACACATTCCTCAGTATATTTTTTTTAAAATAACAACTGTTACAGTTACGCACCTTTCAATATAGCGTTGTAATTTTTGTGAAATATTCAAATTGACGAATAAATACCGTCGGACTAAATCCTTAAATGACGATTAGGCATCTGATATGGCAAGAACTACCACAACAATCCTATTAAGAAAGACGCAAAAAATGGAGTAGTTTTCTCCATTTTATTTTTATAAATATTGTTTAATGTTTTTGTTATGTTTTTGTTGTTTTTGTTTTTAACAACTGTGCAGACTTCGTTGAGGCATAAAGATACATTTTGTGTTGCACAGATGTTGGACATAAACGAGAATTGGTAAACAAAATGTTTTCTTTATTGTATGTTTGTTTGATTTGTTATTTACATGAGCTTGTCCTTCATAAGATTGTTAAACGAATTGATTTTATTGTTTTGTGGTATTTTTGCTGATTGAGTTGAAATTTTCGTAGATTGTCTCTAATTGGCCAAATGCTTACCACACTAATTGTTAACAATCAGTTCATTTTAATGAAATTGAGTCGTTATAATTTAAAGGTGACATCCACCATTTGCCTAAAGCATTAGCAAAATACATGTATTTATATCTTACTACTGTTTCTGGAAATATGGACATACGTTTCTGCATCAACTCATAATTATTTCTAGGAAAAGACGAATTTTAACACTTCATAATTTGGTAGACACTTCATAATTTGGTAGAGAGTACATCAAATGGTAGACATTACATCATTGGTTAACATTATATTAATTTTTTAGACACTTCGTCAGTTGGTTGACAGTTAATCAATTGGTTGACAGTTAATCAATTGGTAGACAGTACATCAATTGGTAGACACTACATCAATTGGTAGACACTGCATCAATTGGTAGACACTACATCAATTGGTAGACACTACATCAATTGGTAGACAGTACATCAATTGGTAGACAGTACATCAATTGGTAGACAGTACATCAATTAGTAGACAGTACATCAATTGGTAGACACTACATCAATTGGTAGACACTACATCAATTAGTAGACAGTACATCAATTGGTAGACAGTACATCAATTGGTAGACACTACATCAATTGGTAGACACTGCATCAATTGGTAGACACTACATCAATTGGTAGACACTGCATCAATTGGTAGACACTACATCAATTGGTAGACACTACATCAATTGGTAGACACTGCATCAATTGGTAGACACTACATCAATTGGTAGACACTGCATCAATTGGTAGACACTACATCAATTGGTAGACAATACATCAATTGGTAGACATTACATCAATTGGTAGACAGTACATCAATTGGTAGACACTACATCAATTGGTAGACAGTACATCAATTGGTAGACTTACAGTATTTTAAAAGTGCCCTATATGTTGTATCAAACCTATAACTAACTTCATACGGTGCTCTTTTACAGTGCTCTTTTACATAAACGAGTCGATTTTTTCCTTATAATATGTATAGTTCGACTAGGTGGTTATTCGTTCTCCTTTTATTTTATCTGATGTGTTTTCCACTCTTCATTGTGTTCATTGGCGCTATTTTGTGTTTGTTTTGATTTTTTCTTACAGTATAATAAAAAATGGTCGTTTATTAATATATTTTTCTGCTATATTTTATGAATTTTTAATTCACGCAATTTTTATCATTTTCTATAATACATATGCGACACGAATTATAATTTTACATTTTAATCAAACATCCTAGACGAAAAGAGAAAACATTAGAAATAAAAATATTTTCTCAAACTTTTATTGTTAACTTTTTCTGTGGGCGTCCCTGTTCTAGCAGTGATGACGGGGGGGGGGGGGGGGGGGGGGGGGGGGGGGGGGGGGGGGGTTAATTGCGATTAAATATATTACATTCTCGTCGATGAAAACACATCGCTGTTATCAAATTTCAAACTTACTCTTGTAAGATTCGAGCAATTTGCATCGTGTTAGAGGTGGTTTTAGACAATTTGTCTATTTAAAATAGATATAACAATATCTCCCTAAGTCCGCTCCTGATAAGGGGATTTTTTTCTGCATAAACAGTTTTACTTATGCTCATAACACTTGTTTAATAGTACAAACCGTAAAAAAACCGCTCCAAATGTCTATACATATAAATAATCAGGATTACGATTTCAGCTAAAAAATACATTTCAATGTAAGACTAAAATACTCGCATTATGATATAAGGTAATCTTAAAAGAAAGTGTTCGAGAGGTTCTCTTAGCTTAATAAAAAAAACACTGTACAGTGTGGCTCAGGCAATATGCATGCTTGCAATGACGAATGTGTTGCTATGCTTCAATTTTCTCATAGATATAGGACATACAAACACCATTTCTTGTGATCTGTTTGGACAGATTTAGAGTGTTTATGGTCAATACTGTCAGAAATCACCTTTACTTGTTTACTTGTAATCGTACGTTAATCGTTATAGCATGATAATGAATTAATGAATGAAAGAAGAAACGAACAAACGAACGGCAATTTAAATGGCAATTAGATTGTAAAAATTGCTTAAATTTCATGTCCACCGCGCCAAGTCATGTCATAGGTCCTGATAAAGGAGCGCCCCAGAGAACGATGTCGTGCGCTCGTTGTCGTTGCCGTAGATATCGGGGAAGGCGCTGTAGTGCGCCAGCCACACCCGATCGGCCTCGGCCAGCCGGAACACCGCCGTGCTACTGCCCTGGTTGTCGTCAGATGTGGATTGACTCTCAGCAACGGCACCCAGCTGTACATATAAACAGACAGCATCATTTTGTGGTCGCAAGCCACATTTCATAGATTCCATTTTCAGTCTTATTCAAACGCCACAAAAATACCTCTTTTATTTGTATATGGGCGATATATAGCCTGCTTGTGGCCAGCTAGATCTGGAAGGGTTTTTTACAGTATTCCATTAGAGAATATGATATAGACTTGCCTTTGGTCCACTGACAAATAATGTATGAACATGACAATGTCAGAAATTCAGAGATGGCAAACAGACAATACGAAATGACATACGAAAACAGCTTTAATTTATACAACGATGCCAAGACTTAAAGTAAAACCTGGGCGAAAATAGATAGGGACGAACACATAGACACAAAGAGGTGTGTGTGTGTGGGGGGGGGGGGGGGGGGGGGTCTTGCGGAAAATGACATGAGATGTAATACTTGTGAATTTAGTCACATAGCATGTGCGCGCGTAGCTACCTACACGCAGTTACGAAGATGAATCGACCTGACTTGTTTTCTATCAAGTAGATTTGATGACAACATTATATTTTCTTATGTTTATGATAAATGACTAAGAGATACGAACTTTGTCACAGCTCAAACTTGAACCGTCAAAACTTGTCACAGAAATATAAATCAAACAAATGTCTCGATGAAGTAATGGTTCCAGATTTAATTTTGAAAGTCTTAAACGTGTATGTAGTATCAATGCTAATACGTTGAGTTTTCTTTTCGATTAACCGGTTTTTGACATTAACTTTGCAAAATGGTTTGCCTTTTTAAGTTGAAATTGTGAGTTTAGTTTCAGTTTTATAGACGAGTAATATAAACTGAAACAGCATTTTACAATCCATTGTATTGTGGTCTTGTTTGCGCGCCTTGCAGACTTAAAGGCGTGTCAGAGATAACAAGAGATATTTACTAAAAGACTTACAGAAAACCGAAAGGAACACAACGACAGACGGTTGACATGAATAAGAAAGCTAATTATAAGCAGAAACAAAAGTCAAAACAAAACAAACAACAATCGTATGTTTAGAGAGGCCAAAGATGAAACAGGAGAACAAAAACTACATTATGTTAATGATGTCATCACAATTCGATACACAGGCCGAAATCATTAAAGAAAGTCCCCTTGCAAATTTGAAACAAACTAATGAACAACAAACAGGCTGGAAGCTCTAGAACGTCCGTTCCATCTAATACATCTTTAGGAGATGTGGGTTTGTAGATTGTTTTACAGACAGACAGATGGATAAAGCTTTTTATTTTACCTAGGTACATACATACAGTATACAAGATGGGGTATTAACAACTAAATACAAACGTAAATAGTTCCGGTCTATGTAACAAAGAGACATTAGAAAAGCAGATACGAAGTAAAGAGTGTGTATAGTAGGATGTAAGAGTATGGGAAAGGGTTGGGGATAAAGTCAATGTAGCTGATTAATATTAACAGCAGATTATGAACGGAAAGTATAAGATACCTTAAAGAAACAATATTTTCTTTATTTTTTCCGTGGCGAATATACGCATAAACGTAAACGAATTACTATCCTATGTCGCCACTTCTACTGTATTATGACAACTGCTTATTGCGTTAGTAGCACTTCATATATCAAACCGTTGCAATAAAGAGACAACTAAAATTTGTATGCACAACATGCAGCCCTGACCATTATGCAAGACACGCAAGTTATAACTGACCTTGTGGACTCCGTTGACGACCAGTTTGACCCAGATGTCGTACGCGTGCTCTCCGGCCAGTCTCCGGGCAGTGACGGACCATGAGAACATATAGACGCCACTCACAGGCGCAGTGAACACACCTGAGTAAGCAACAACACTGTGAAAATTTGTTCGGTTTATATATTGCCAAACTGACCTTGGGGTCATAATGGAAGAGCAGAGGGCATCTGTTGAAGATTAAGATCATTATAACTATCTATAAGTATATATTATGATATGTTATAATTTAAGGTATGTATATTATGCAGGTACATATAACATTCTTATCGTTGATCTTCGCGGAACTGTCCGACGAGATATTTTTATATCACGACATTGACGTGCTGTCTGTTGGCATCTTTGGTTCGAATGGATTTTATCAATGCTTTTTGGTTCCTTAATATGGAAAATCTGGCATTTTGCCAAATTTTGCCACCTGTGCCGCAGTCTTAACTTTCTGTAAGCTCAAAAATCGCGGAATACGTTACTCACCTGACGAACTGTCATATGCCCCAGCATCATTGAGCAGTACCTGGTTGAAGACGACAGTGTCGTCCTGGGCCAGGTTCTTGATGGGGTGGTCTAGATAGGCCGTGAACGCCACGTTCACATCATGGGCTGGGATGTCGAGGCAGGGTGTAAACATACAAAGAGGCAATATTGTGAAACAACCTCTATTAATAATTCCAATACCAATCCTTAAATCCAAAACAAAATAAATTGGAATAGGTTTAGCAAAATTAAATACACCAAAGTTCGTAATCTGATTCTGTACAGAAATAGCTGTTAAGCTTGGTTAATTGCTCAGCTGTTGGCGTAACATTGAAGCAGTGCTATCTCCGCTTTGATATTGGATAGTTTGACGTCTGGATTAATCGTCAGCAAATTCTTCTTTTCTTCTAATATCCACAGATGTTTTCTTTTTGTTTAGTTGAGTGTATATGTAAAGTATAAGTGTTTGTACAGTAATTAATTTATTGTTGAGGCGAGCAGCTCAACATTTAGACACATTACACTACTACACAAAATGTACAAGTAAGCCGCACGACAATTAGGTAGATAGATTGGAGTACTACACAATATGCGTATGAGGGCGGCTGAACATTTAGGCAGTACTGCACAATATTTGCAGGTAAGCGGATCAACATTTAGGCAGATTGGAGTGCTACACAATGTTTGCAGGTAAGCGGATCAACATTTAGGCAGATTGGAGTACTACACAATATGTGCAGATAAGCGGCTCAACATTTGGACAGATTTCAGTACTTCACAATTTGCGCAGATGTGTTTACATTTAGGCAGTACTACACAATATGCGTAGGAAAGCGGATTATTATTTAGGCAGATTGGAGTACTACACATTATGCGAAGGTAAGCAGATCAACATTTAGGCAGATTGGAGTACTACACAATATGCGTATGAGGGCGGCTGAACATTTAGGCAGATTGGAGTACTGCACAATATTTGCAGGTAAGCGGATCAACATTTAGGCAGATTGGAGTACTACACAATATGTTCAGATAAGCGGCTCTACATTTGGACAGATTTCAGTACTTCACAATTTGCGCAGATGTGTTAACATTTAGGCAGTACTACACAATATGCGTAGGAAAGCGGATTAACATTTAGGCAGATTGGAGTACTACACATTATGCGAAGGTAAGCGGATTAACATTTAGGCAGATTAGAGTACTACACATTATGCGGAGGTAAGCGGATCAACATTTAGGCAGATTGGTGTATTAAACATTATGCGACGGTGAACGGTTCAACATTTAGGCATATTACAGTACTACACGATATGCGCAGGTGAGCGGATTAACATTAGAGCGGATTAACATTAGGCAGATTGCAATACACCTACAAAACAGGTACAGTGTACTGTTTTAAAAAAAAATCACATTTGTATTCCGTCGCCATTTCCATATGACCACAATGACACTGCCTGTTTGGAAAAAAGAATATATAAAAAATAACTAGTACAAGTTTATTGATAGTTAATAGATTTAAATTAAGCCTCTATTGCTTTTTTGTATAAATAATATGATTTTTAAGCCTACCTCTAACAGTACGCTGCTTCAAGAAGTCATTTCCAATGCTGCTTACGTCACGATCGCGGAGATACGTCACTTCCTCTTCAAGCTGTTTTATTCTACTTTGCTGTTTTGTGATTTTGTGTTCGTACTTCTCAAGTTTACCATTTATGTTTGATACCTCGTTTTGAAGTTGACGGAGCGCGGCTGTGAAATGCTCGTTTTCATTTTCCAACGAAACGCCCTCTACATGGTAAATAGTCGAAACAAGTAAAAATAGACTCAAAGGAACCAACATTGTGTTCAGTGGATGGCAAATCGAAAATGAAGAGTGTGAAAACGTTCAGTACTTAAGATAACATGAGGACAGAAAGATAAGCCTCGACGTACGAAATAATTTTCCCTGAAGTCCTGGAATAGTATTGCTATGTGCGGATTGTCATATTAGGCTAGTAAATATGTTAATAAATATAAATATATAATCATTTTTAATTTAAAGCGTTCATGTATTTACTGACATATGTCTAAATGTTGAGACGCTCACCTGCACATATTGTGTAGAAATACTGTCATATGTCTAAATGTTGAGACGCTCACTTGCACATATTGTGTAGAAATACTGACATATGTCAAAATGTTGAGACGCTCACTTGCACATATTGTGTAGAAATACTGACATATGTCTAAATGTTGAGACGCTCACCTGCACATATTGTGTAGAAATACTGCCATATGTCTAAATGTTGAGACGCTCACTTGCACATTTTGTGTAGAAATACTGACATATGTCTAAATGTCGAGCCGCTCACCTGCACATATTGTGTAGAAATACTGTCATATGTCTAAATGTTGAGACGCTCACTTGCACATATTGTGTAGAAATACTGACATATGTCTAAATGTCGAGCCGCTCACCTGCACATATTGTGTAGAAATACTGTCATATGTCTAAATGTTGAGACGCTCACTTGCACATATTGTGTAGAAATACTGACATATGTCTAAATGTTGAGACGCTCACTTGCACATATTGTGTAGAAATACTGACATATGTCTAAATGTCGAGCCGCTCACCTGCACATATTGTGTAGAACAACAGATCAACGCTGTCATGGAGGATTAGTTAATTTGATTTGTTCATTGCATCGACATTTTAAGTGTGTTAAAATTTTCGACGGCATCGATTTACTTTTGCCGTTGTCTTGTTAAGCTGTTTTGCAAGAAAAGAGAAACTTTATATAACGCCGTCAATAGATTATCACGTTTATTGCCCCATTATCATTTCAAAAGAATACACACACAGTTTACATTGTCATGTACAATACATACACAATGTATACAATACACAATGTGCACATGATCAAAAGAAAAATCAACAACTTATGACAACCAGTCACTGACAAATTAATTGACATAGCAAAACTGTTTTAATACAATTTAATAAATAAACAATACCTTCTTCTATTCTCACAAGCTTAATATGTAAATATCAAAAATTTTAAAAAGCATACGACAAACACCCTTATTTGCTCAAATCTATATAGTAAATTATATAAAATAACAGTTGTACCTAAACCCTCCAAGAAATATCAATTTATTGATAGATAATTTATATTACTGAGTGTATTTAATGTCAGAGATGGGAGGTAAATCCAGTTTGTTTACATCTTAATATGCCTTGCAACTCGTTTGGATTACCTCCCTTGTAAAACTAAGTGTCACGGTGGTTGTACATCTCGGAATAATAATTTCTGGAATTACGTCACTTCCATGATTATCTCCCGTTGCTCACACTTTCATAGAGATCTTGATCTTTCGGCTGACAGTGTCCTTCATTTGTCATCTCTATGGCCCCAAGCCTTGTCGTCTGGTGACCTAGTTCCTCCTCACAGCTGTTAACTCTCTTCTGCAGCTCTGCTAATTGCAGTCTCAGCTGTGCTGTCACGCCAATTAGGGTGCTGATGGATTTTTTCAACGACTTCTCCGACGATTTCAACTCCAGAACTGTTTTGCTGAAAGTATCTAACTTATTTGAAATGGCAACGAAAACTTCAGGTACATCGTCAATCTCACAATGAATTAATGAAAAAGTACAGTAAAGACCTACAAACAGTAGCCCTTGGTTGAATGGCACTCCTTTCATTGTTGACCTGACTTCCCGGGGAGGTCGACAATTGTTGAAGAGTTCAGAATTGTTGTTTGATGAAAAATGGTCCAAACATTATTGAATGATTCCAGAATTATCCCAAAGTGTAGTAGTAAAAAAGAGTCCATTTTTTTCCTAATTGTTGAATATAATTCAAAATTTTAACTAATTGTTCCAAAGAGTAAAAGAATGTGCAAATGGCCTGGAGTTGTTGTAAATCCTAATCCACGTGGTCACTCAACGAATAGATGGTGTCCACGTTCATCAACGTACTGTGGTATAAATGCTGCAATCTTTATCGAACTATACATACAGCGTGGTAGATATTGTACTTCTAAAGGTATTAATATGCAGAGAAGGTTACATTTACATTCAGTTCAAATGTTCGCCTTATCATAAGTAACATCTAGGCTAGAATGTGTCTTATCAATGATTTGTACTATTTAAATAGTTATTTTTAACTGTCATTCAAAATGGGGTCTTCTTTAAAGACAGGTTGGACCATTTTTCTCAAATTATTAAATTACCGTTGACTAAAAAATCCCGCGAAATATTGTTGATTGATGTCCTACATCTATGGGAAAATGAAAACATAGCACCACACTTGTCCTTACAGACTTACGTTTCTTAATGAATCACGCTGCACAGATAACTATTTTTAAAATAAGAAAACCACGTGACCAATTACTCTCACGTTTTATTACCGTCTCTGCAATCTTTGGTGGTAACATCTATTTAAGCAGAAATCCAAGTCTTGCTCATTTATACATCTAGAAAGATTTAACATTTCGAGCGATTCCTTTCACGATTTATACAGTCTTATAAGATAATTGAGATATTGTTCAAAATCGCCATTACTAAGACTAAAGTATGCTGAAATTATGCACAACTTTGCATAGTAAAGGTTAATATATTGGTGCATGTATTTAATACTTGCAATCCGTCGGACATTGCCTTTTAAAATATGTCAACAACTTCCCGAGATGTTCCAGCTGCGGGGAGGGTTTACACGACCTAAGGGTGGGACAACGCCCCGCCTCTTTCAAATCAGGGGCCATATACAACATCTATATTTGTTTAAGAATATTGACTTCTTGAATTTGCATATTTTATGCTCAGCTTATACGGCCTATGAAACGGTTTCAAACAAGCTAAAGATGCGGATACGAAAAACCTAACTACACAGTTTCTACTGTGATATATTTTAAATTAGTCTAAGGAATATATAAAATATTGACAATATGTACATTTCTTTTTTGTAGCTTTTCGCATTTTAAAAACTGCTTTACTTTAATGACTTTTCATCAATTATTATAATAGACCGCATAAACCGAATCGTTTATATCAAAACTAATGTGAGAGACATATATTTTTTATCATAATGTATTGTTCATCTTTCAAATTCACTTGCAGCATACATGTTCAGTTGCAGGACCTACCATTCTAATATAGTTTAGTCGTATTTAATTGTTTCCTCTAATTAAATAAACGTCGATGAACAAATTGAAGCCAATTGCTCACATCAGATTTATTTTGTATTTTTTAAATTTCAAACTTTTGTTTACGGCAATCATATATAGATTTAAATGTTACCTCTGATCTATAGATTATATAAGAAAATGACCTCCATAAAAAAATGATTGCTACGTTTTTAGGTCGGGAGAATGGAATGCGTAACAATGGTTTTCATCTAGTTAACCATTTGAAGCTTGAAACTCTTGTATAGTATAACCTTTGAACGGCGCATGCACGAAGATACGTCATGTGAATATGCGTTTTAAATCAATTTTGTTGATAACGACGCAAGACTGAATACATATAAAGAGAGGCTTGATTGTGCTGAGCTTTGTGTAAACTGTCACCATGCCGCTTACAGGCCTTTTGTAGCTTTAATTGATATACCATTGTAATGTGAACGCGGTGTGATAACGTATATTTCTTAACAATCAGTATCAGTTTTAAAATTTTAAAATGCTCGCTTGCTTTCTTAGTAAATGTCGGTTTGAAAAAAATGTTCAGTACACAATTTACTATTATCAAGGGGGATAACCCTTATTAAATATATAATAAAAACTGTAACTGTAAGGTTACTTCCCCTGAGCTGCGCACGTTAAACACTGTTAATAAAACTCATTGTTACAATTATTATCATCGTCATTGTCATCATTATCATCGTCGTCATCATCAACTTCATCATCATCATCATCATCTATTTCTAATTTAGATGCAAGATACATTTTAATATATATTTAAATATGGATGTGAAATGAATAATACAACACAGACAATCATCGTTATAGACAACTTTTTTTCATAATGTACTTGCAATATATTTTAGTTAAAATATCAAAAATGACTCATAAGTACACGAAGTAACAGGCGCCATTTTTAACAACAAAACACCATTGACTTTCGTGCAAATGCATAAGTTAAAATAGTCAACTAAAATGTACAACGACAACCTAACATGCAAACAACTGGGGAATATCACATTTACATCGGACATATGTGTCAAAAATACATACAGCCATTGAAAAAAATAAGAAAATACACAATTACAGATTCCTAGTGTGCAAAATTGATATAAACGAAACAAAGGTAAATGATTACATTACATGAAAGCATGATTTCCTATTTCTTCTATACATATATAAATCCAAGTCGAATCGGTATCGTAAAATAATGTAAACAAGATTGCGCCGGATTTATTTTTAGAATCACACCTGGTTAGAACAATGCTTATTACAATTATTGAACTACGTGTGATTCTCTTTGAACGGATTTTATAACGTTATACAAAACGGCGAAACAAAATAGGACAAACGTTTCTATAACAAAACAAAATCCTGTATATTTAAAATAATAGGACCCATTTTATATTAAATGTTTAATTAACAAAAAAAACAAAAACGAATTGTCATAACATAAAATATGATTATTCTATTCAAAAAGGTAACCTGTTGCATTATGTCCGACAAAAAAGAAAACAACAGCAACAAAATTGTGTTGGTTATTCGAAGAAAAGTTACCGAAACATTAAAATGACAATACAAATATAATTTTAATTAGATATTTATTTTATTAATAAAAACATCTATTCTCGTTTACTTTTGTTTTTGGCGATTAAATTTGTGTTATTTATAAATTTGTATCACACGTAAATATATGCTTAAATTATATTTTTAAAAATAACGAGGTAAATGACAGTAGATTATAAAGAAATGAAAATTCAGAAATCTGCCTAGATCTTTTGGACATACAATATATCATTTACGAAAACAATTGGCAAGTCTCTATTTTCAACAGATAAAAAAATCAACGTAGATCGGAAGTTTTAAAATTGACTAACATGCGACTTCCGGCAATACGCTAAAGCAGTGTTGACTTCTCCCATGGGCAAATTCTTGATCTACGCAAAAAGGCATTTAACCAGCGGTCTAGGTTTTAACAGTCGATAACACATTAACGTACTGTTTGCTTTCCAAACTGGTTTTACAATTCATATAAAAATGTAAGTCAACAAGCGCTTTGTGAAACGAATCAAACGATTTAACAGACAGCCTTTAAATGTCAGTAAAAATATGTTTACTTACCACCTATAGAACTATATTGCTCGGCACGAATAATTTAATCAGGCTAGTGAAAATGGTGTAGATACAAATCAGACAGGAAGCTGTTTGATCAAGATCCACACTACCCTTTAAAAATATACTTTTTATCCATACATTATTTGGTTAGCAAAAAACAACAACAACAAACAAACAAAACTTTGAATTTAACATTGGGTATTTCACTGTACTATAATGTTACTAATGTAGCATGAGGCAGGTTTACTCCAAGCCAGCTAAACACGAAACGGCGGAGGTTATATAAATAGTGCTGATCTAGATCAGTCCGCATGAAGCTGTTTTTTCAAGATTTGCACTACTTGTGGCTGAGTTTTTACCAATAAATCTTATTTTTGCACGTATTTGTTAGCAATTAGGTTTTGGGAGGCTAACTAATGAAAATATGATTGGTGCGAATTCATGACACGGGTGGCACTTACTGTGCGTTCAGAAATACGGTTTGTATACGTATCAATCATTTAACATTACACACATTATTAAAAGCAATCAATTATCAAAAGAATTAATTAACAAAAGAATATTATAAACAACTCTTAAGTCTAAAGACGTATAAATGCAGTGCGTACGAGTTCTTGTAATTACTAACCCCAAATAAATTTCTACTTTTTAAATAAGACTTTTAAAAATTATGGAAAATAAATGGCTGAATAAATTTTTTAATCATGAGTTAATATTAACTTTGTCATTTAATAGAACAAGAGAATATCCATGTCATATTTGTAGCAAAATTGAAGTTTTTACACAACAAAAAAGATGTAGACAAGATGAAATACAAACGCACACAAAGTTTCTTCTTTTTCCCTCCACAGAAAAGAAAGTAACGAAAGTCGAAATCCTTATGGAAAAAGAAGACAAAATAAATCTCAAAAGAAGAGTGTTCGAATAAAAATATAGTAAACTTTTCTAGATTATGTATAATCTTCGTAATAACAACATAACCCAGTAAGAAACAACCTTGAATAAAAAAATCCTTTGTTCAGTACGTTTGCTGCCGGCTTATAGTAAAATTGCCAAATATGTGCCAGTAGTGTATATAGTCCAGATGTTATCTTTCATACACATCGCCAGTATTGGCATGATGATGGACGTGCGTATGTAAAAGTTGCCAATATCTCAATGTTTGTCTACTGCTGGGCATAATTAGGGTACATTCTTCCTCAAGTCCACTATATTATGCGCTTTGAATACAATGAGACGTTATTTCTCATTGATTTTGTCGAACGTATGCCTCACTGATACCGTGTATTGTATATGGACACAAAAGTCACCGCGACTTAATGTTACAAACAATTACATTTGAAAAGTTGCAATGCGACGTTTACGGCATAACTTTGTAAAATGCATACTGGCTTTAGTTAAAGAGATATATGTGCAGTCTACTTTTAATATTTGAAAGAAGTTAGGCTCAGGTAATTATAGAATTACAGGGGCGTGCCTGCCGTTACGCACGTGCGTACAGTGGCTTCCAGAAATTGAAAAAATAAAAACGCCAAAAAGCGAATAAAAATCGTCGCCTAAACCGGGTTAGGCACTACCTGTAAGATCTAGTGGTTTTCATCATTCATAATTACAAATGTCTAACTTACACCCATCTTTTTCTTGTTTGACTATATACATATATAGTCTTAATTTTTACTACTATTACTTGTTTTCAGGAAAAAAATGTTTTGTATACATTATAAAGCGTTATAAAGACACCTGAAAAAGTATGACATATATTCTATTTCAAATGATAGTTATTGACAATTTTTTTATGTTTAAAAACGCCACAGAATGCACCTACGGCGTTATGTAGTAAAAATTTTTTTCCGGGGGAGCATGCCGGACCCCGCTAGCAGGAGTGCGTATACACAAAAGTCGTCTAGGCACGCCCCTGAATTATGGTTAGATATTCCATGGTAAAGAAAAACAGCTTTAACACTAACCAATACTAAGTAATAATACAGACCACTTGGTATTAAATAAACAATTATTTTTAGAAATAAAACATGCACATTTAGTGCATTAAACTACAACCTAGAACTGACAAGAATAAAGGAAAATAACATGTTATATCTGTAAGTAGGTAACAACCTTGAGTATTTTCTATATTAAACATCAAATTATAATCAAATTGAACAAAGAAAGATCTAATAAAAAGACACACGGTAAAGTTTTGCATTGCATCATCACTTGTAAATAAAAGGAAAGCTGCATCCCCAGACCATTATCTGTATGTCTGTAATGTGTGTTAGCAATCATTCGACCTTATTAACCCAAGTACACGTAATATGCTGCAAATACCACTGTCTGTCTAGGTAGATATACAATACCGACTGGTGACTTATAGCATAACATGGCGTACATTATGATACAGAAACAACTAAGCAACATTAATTCTGAAAAAACTGAGTTTACATAACGCAAAAACACAAACGAAAACAAAATGAAATAGCATTTAAATCATGACAAGAATCGATTTTAAAAATCTAAAAAGAAACATCACAAAAAAAGTGCATTTGAACATTACATTTAAAAGATAAAAAAATAAATGCAATAAAACTGACTGTAGTATCGTAGTAATACCCAGGTTAAACATCAAACCCTTTAAGGTAATGATATAAAAGAAGATATTTCAAATACATACCTTGTAAGATATCTAAATATAAGCATGGTAAAATGCTTCGACTCAATTAAAAGATTCTTAAATTAGTGACCAAACAAATTATTACATAAAATCTATAAAAATAAATAACATTCATACTAATTAATTCATGCCAGTGTAGATTAAATTTACATATAAACTCCTTGTACAGTTTGATAAATAACTGAGTAAAGATGTTCTATCATAAATGTAGTAGTAAATATCTAAATAGATGTCTGTTTACATAAAAATATTGACCTGCATATATACGGAAACAACAATATGGCTATACTGTATCAAGTGGGCGTAGTAGAGTTGAATTCAAGGATTGTTGCCTTTAGGCAAAAACCAATTTACAAACGAATCTCTAACTTGTGATTGTACAAACAACACAATTTAAAGGTTACTCCAAATTAATAAGATGATTTCGAATGTAACTTGAATAAATTGAACATGAATACATATGCTGAAAGCTAAAGAAGAATTTGCAATGATAAATCCTATGCAAAAATATCATTCATTAATTCAAATAAAAATCATCGAGTTATTGATACTTAATATTCCAGAAGCTTATTTTCGTTTATATGATTCACGGTCTTGGCAAACTAGTGCCCAATAATTCAGTTTATGAAAACATGTTTAGATGATGTTAGAGATACGAGTTTCCTTCATAAATATAAGATCTTTTAAAAAGAGATTTTATAGAGAGACACATCACAGAACACTCTCGGCATCTTGCAGGCACAGTGACAGGTTGGGAGTCGTGTCTTCCACCTCGTCAAACATGTCAAGCTCGTGGAACAAATCCGGGTCTCGAATCCATTCTATCTCCGGCTCGGAGTCCGGCATTATGACACACATAAATTTCTTGCCCGTCTGGCAGTCAATCGGATATATGATCATGGGACTAAAGTGTTTCGCGTCTGACACAAAATCAATCAGTTTGTTATAGACTTCAGGGAACTGATGACGTAAACTCACACCTCTCTGACGTAACTTCCGTTGGATGTTTATAAAACAGAGTTCACGGGTTTTACGACAGTCGACCTCGTCCGCGTGTTGGTTGCCAGGCACTGCCGTTAGGATTAACGTTGACGGAGCGCCATCGACGTCGGTTTGTTTCGGATGCATATGGGCCGGGCTAAGCCTTAATTTTGCACACTTTTGAATAATGGTGTCTTTTCTCCGGGGTACTGGTCTCGGGGTGAGTTTAGGAGGAATGACAATCGCTACATGAATGACATATTTCAGTTCAGGATTATACTGCTTGCACGTCTGCGTAAGGAAATCGAGCTTCGAACCAAGCATGACAGCGTTTGGAAGGTCTTTCAAGCTGATGTACACTGGCGGCACCCACAAGCTCTCAATACCATAACACAGGAAATCCTCCGCGGATCCAATATCAGGAAAGGCAAACACAATACAGCCGCGACCTTGTGCAAGGTAGCCACGTCGTGCGATTCTTGAGCACTGGTACTGAATGGTTGGGTGTTTATTTACAAATTTAATCACATGCTTACACGCACTGCTTAGTCGTCCAAAGATGCATACTTTCTTATGACGCTCCCAGTCATGCTTACGGCACGTTTTGCTACAGTAATAGGTAAAACAACTCTGGCACGTTTTGAAACTATGTTTAGCTTCTCTAAGGTTGGTCTCGTGGTTACACTGATCATTTTCGCAGCGAACAATCGTATACTCGCACTCAAACTCGTCCGGAACGCACACATTGTCATTTTTGTCTCTAAACACTTCGTCGTCACCGTTCGCCTGGTTGAGGGCCATTCCCGGTGGCGTCTCGGGGCAACTAGGAGACCTGGGAACAATCTTACCGTTTGAATCCATCCGCATCCTGCCCGTAGAGTGGCCGTTCATAACCAGCAGTCCATCCAAGATGTCATCTAAGGACGCCTCCTCGCGAAGCTTATGTTTCACGAAATTTGCGTTGACTGTACTCGACTTCTGCGCATGCGTAAGAATGACTTGTAGTTCCGGTGCACCGTCCGCTTGCCCATCCATTGGGTGACTGGAATGTTTACCTATTGCCAGGACAGGGAAGTTGAACAACGATTCTTTGGGCTGAAGTTCGTCAAGCTGCTCAGCGAAACCGTTCTCCAGAAGACTGCTATACTGTCGTTTCTGTAAAAATTCAAACAAAGTTTCACCATCAGTTTTAGCTTTAAGTTCTAGAGCATGCAACCAAGAGTCATCATAAGGGTTCTTGAAACTTGAGTCAATGTCACTAGGGTCTCTATATTGGTATACTCCATTAAACACCGGATCACATGCACTGTCTTCATAGTCACAAATGTCAACAATATTATGTCTCTTACCTTTCTTGCTCTGAGTATTTGTGTTTTGAGCAGTAGTAGCAGCTGGTTGTGGTTGTGTGGCTGGCTTCGTTGCAAATATACCAGGTCTTCTAAATCTGAACTGAGGCTTGGGCAATGAGACACGAAGGCTCTGGGATTTAGGGTTTGTGCTTTTACCAGAACTGGGCGAAACCTTTTTGTCGGGTTGGACAGAATTTGTGCCATTTTGTCGTAACGTTTCGGAGTTGGAATTTTTATCTACAGGTTTACTAACCGTTTTACTCACGTCTTTCTCGTCGGAGAAATGAACTTGCATTCGGCGTCCAGATCCACTCTTTTGAAGTTCACTTCCGCTACGCCGCGCGCTTTCTGGGACAATACATGACTTCCTTTCTAGCGTTTCGTTCTGAACAGGTTCATTCACGCGCGTTGTTATCGTCGCTTCGCGAGAAGGAGATTTAAGAATAGGATTCGGCTCTTTAGTCGGCGATACCGCCGGTGAAAGGTTAAGATTGCTAGGCGGTCTTTCTTTTGTCGGACTAGTTAAAGAATTCTTTCGCGCAGCGGCGTCAGCTTGTGCCTTTCGTTCAAACATCTCGCGGATCTTTGCAAATGGGACAATTGGTATGGGTTTTAATTCCTTTTTAGCTTCTGTTCTGTATTTATCACTCGGTAAAGACGCTGAAGTTAGAGGGATAGGCGCCTTTTCAGGCGTTGATGGTAAAAGCGGGGCCCGAACTAAGCGAGCTGACTGCGACGTCACTGTTGGAGATGGTGTGACGCGCTTTTGTATTATAATGGCGCCGCGGTTTGGAGTAACCGAGGGTGATGTCGTTATGCTTGAAGGATACGCGCATGACCCCAGAGTAGAAGTAGAGCCCTGTCGGGCGTATGTAAACAAACTCTGTGTACTATCGCTACGCGAAAAAGACGATTTCTTAAACCAGTCTGGGACCGAGAGTTTCGTCAAAGATTTGGAAACTCGTAATTCATGAACAGATGGCGTCTTCCTAAGACCACCACCCGATAACTCAGCCTCTTCGTCAGCGAAAACATCGTCGAGGTTAGTCTCAAGCGTTTGCAAGCTTTTAGATTTAGTAACATTCCTACTTGCAAAGCGTCCCTTTCCCGGCTTCCTAGGCAGCCGTTGACCGTCACTAGTGGCAGTTAGCGCACTCATACTTGCAGCCCTTTCAAGAGGGTACTGAAAAGAATCATAATCAGATGTGTAAGAATCATGAAATGAATTATTGTGTTGGTCAGTCACATGTACTGCGTCAATGTCAGTCTCGGCCACAGAATGTATTGAGCCATATTGCAACAACTGTTCGAACATGTTTTCGAGAGATTGCGTAGTATGTGTAAGTTCGGCGCGTTTTTCTGGCGAGAAAATACAATTTTCATGCAACGAGTGATAATCTGGTTTTTCATATGAGGTGTTCGCACTTTCCGATCGTGACGCGTACAACTCTTCAATATTACGCGGCAATGGCAGGGAATGAATTCTGTCCATGCTGGTATTGCTACCATAACCCGAATAGAGATAGGAAAACATGCTAGGCAAGCTTTCAGTGGAGTGTGTATCAGGACTTTTGATCCGATCACGGCGCTTTATGTATTTCCGTGGCGTACTAGACACCAATGACGTCCTGTGTTGTAGGAACCTTTCCTCGAAAGATCCATCAGAGATGTTCTCCGAACTGAGGAATCGTTGTCGTTGTTGACGGACCTTCAGTCGCGATAAAGGTGTCTTCACCTCTGGTGCAGTTGTTTTAACGTTGGCTTTCTCTGGCTTGATTGGGCTTTGAAGAACCGAAGTGTACTTCTTCCACTGATGTTGTTGTATCCGTTTTTGTACCCCTTTCAGATCCTTCTTTTTGCTTTTATTGTGTGCGAATAATTCTGACGGCTTGGTATTTGATGTACGCACCACTCTTCCAAGCGATGAGTCACTATGTCCTCTCCTTCTCGACTCATTATAACTATTCTGAAGATTACTGTAACTTTCACTAAAACTGTTTAACGACTCATCATCCGATGTCAATGAACAAGAACCAATAGACGACGTTTCAAGTGAATCATATTGGTTATATTCGCGATAAGATTTACTACTTGGAGATCTCGAATCACATTTTTCTTCCACGATAATGTTAAATTCATTTTTTGGTGAGAGAGGCGATTTGTAATCCAATATGTCGGACGGTGTACCTTTTATATCCTTCTCGCGTGAACTACTCTGAGAGTCAGTGCCTAAATATGAGCCTTGTCGCCGATTATCTTCCTTTGGACTCGATCCAGAACTATGCTTATTGTTTACTGGGGTATTTAAAATTCCAATTTTTGGCACCGTTATGTTCCCATTGTAGTCTGGTTTGTTCAACTGTTTATTTTTGTTCACGCTGATAGAAGGTTGTCCATTTGCCGCGTTGGATACTTTACCATCAGACGGGGTGTTTATAATTGGTGATAATTGTTCAGTTTTGCTTTTGTTTTTTCTCGCCTTTTGTTCTTTTTCTGCTTTATCTTTTTGCGAGGAGTGTTCATTTGTATTATCTAACGTCACTCTATCAGTGTTACTTTGTTGTATACGTTTGTCAATATCATGCGGCGTAGAATAATTAGGTTTAACCTCAGAATTTCTCGTTTTAGATTTGTCTATATTCACTGAGCTGGATACCTCACCACCGAAACTACTCCGGCTTTGTAGAATACGCGGGCTAGAGTTTTTAGCATTTTCACTTTTACACACGCCACTATCGTGAATACTTTTCACTTTAGACTTGTCATCTTTGCCACTTTCAGATGTCAACACACTTTGAACATTTTCACTACAGTCTGGCGAAGATTTACTGCCGACAAGTTCATCAACAAAGGAGTCGTACGAAAGTCTGTTTTCTGTACGCTCGTGTTGTTTATCTGACCTACTGTCCGGTGTTATAAAATCGTCAATACACGTTTCGACTGCATTGTTTCTTTTTATTTGCCTTCTTTTTGTCGGCACTTTGTCAGCTTTCTTTGCTTGAAGTGCTATTTCATTTTCAATTGTTTTTAATTTTTTATCATTTGAAGAATGTGCGTCTTGCTCCTTTGAATCATCACCGACAAATATGTCGTCAATATTTGTTTCAACTTTCGATTGTGTCTGTGTCACTCTTGTAAAAGAAGATGAACGACCACGTGTGACCGACTTGATCCCAGCTTTTGTAGCACTTTGAACTGGGCTTGATTTTTCAACTTCATTTAACTTCTTATTATCAGTTTCATTATTTTTAATCTCGTTCGAACCTTTTTGCTCACACGAATCGTGGATATTTCTTTCACTTTTCACTGGCGAGTTTATCTGATGTTTATTCTGTGCACTTTCATTTTTCAATTTGTCAATTTCCAACACATTTTCATTTTTCACGTTTTCTTTGGTCGGCAGGGAAACATTGACTTCATTCAACTGTACTTGTATGTCCGCACTAGTTTCCTTTTTGCTCTCACGTGTTTGCTCTATGCCTGCTTCATGCACCAGCGAATCTAAACATGTACGCAACTGACCACTTTCTTCATTATTTATAAAGTTCACACCCACTGTGTCGTCCTTTATAGCTTCTTCATTGATCGACCTCCCTGAAACATTTATATTTGTATGTGTATTGATTCCGTCTTGTTTTTTATTGGCACTTTCAAGGTCTTTGACGCCCCCTTTCTGGGAAGAATAACAAGAGCTTTCCATTTGTGAGGGGATAATATATTTGTGAAAATCAATTCTGTCCTGTAGATAGCTGTCAGTAGAATTGTCTACGGTAGGTTGCGTAATAGAGGACAACTCTGCATCATCGTACGCGGTATTCTTGCTTACAGGAGATTTGTCAACGTTTGCATTTTCAAATGTAGAAATTTCCTCGTCTTCAGACTGAATAGGTGATAGAACACTATCCCCATGTGCGTCAGAGTCCGACGTGTTCCTATCTGTGAAATATTCCCGATTTCTAAACTGAGTATCCACTTGCTCGGTGCGCGAAAACGTAAAACTATGGGCGTCTTCGAAAGATGTAAGGGAGGGAACTGCGTCTGAATACTCATTGAGGCCAACGGAGTTAAGGTTCGTAAATGTTTCGAAATTGCGCAGACTACCCTCATCGCCGACAAGCAGGTAGAATGAATCGTCGTCGCCGTCGTGGTTGAACTGGAAGGCGGCAAGGTCATCGTCGTCGGGATCATACTCTCGCAGTGGCGGGTCCGACCCGTCCGAATCAGAGTCAATATAATCCCCAATAACATCACTATAGTTTATTTCATGTTGAACACTCAGACTTTCCGACGGTTCAATATTGATCACTTGATTACTGTCATTATACTCGTAGCCGTTTACAGTTACATTGTTTTCATTGATAAATGAGCTATTTTGAGAATCTAAAACAGGCGGCAATGATTCGGACGATGAATCTTTTATTGATCCATTTTCAAATAAATGATTTTGAAGCTGTGTTTGTATATATGTTTCCTGTTCAAAATTATTCACATTTATTTCTGTCAGTGATTCGCTTGACTTGTTACGTTGTACACCAGTCTCTGTATCTAGATCACTACGGGAGTGATCACTTTCTGAGGTTTTGCTGCTCAGTAAACTGTTCAAACTGTCATTCAGAAAGCCGCTGACCAGTGAGCCTTGCTCATAACCGCTGTATCTGTCATCGGACAGCAATAATCGGTCATTGCGGCCCCGGGCTGTGTCTGGCTGACCGCTGGTCACGAGGCCCGAGGCTACGTCATATTGATCCGGAGTATAATTGTCACTGTCAGTGGATTTCATGCTTAACACCGTTATTACAGATTCGGCACAAGACTCGGTGTCAGAGAATTGATCATCCGCTAAACTGTCTATATTATCAAGAGCACAGGTTCGAACCGGGGATTGTGGTGCGTCATTTAACGAGCTGTCCTTTGATCTAGGATAAGTGTTTTGCAACATTCGTATAGCTTGTGAGTCAGTGTTTATATTCCTTGTGCATGTATTGTCAGTTGTATTATTATTATTCTCTAAAATTGCGCCACTGGCTTGTTGACCCTCTAAACTAGTTACCGGGACGTGAATATTAACTACAGTAGCGTCGCATTCCGTCACGCTACCTTCTACCCTGAGATGCGTAGTTGATATAGGACAGATAGGATTGTCGTCGATTGTGTGGGGGATATAATGATCTCGCTGTTTCCCTCGTTCCGTGTGACTGGGCTCAATGGGACAAGACAGAGCACTGTCTGTTGAACTTATAGCAGGCTCCGTATATCCATTGCCGTGTAACATTTCGCAACCACTCTCCACCCGACCTACTGACTGTGACAAACTGATGGACTCGGGTTGATTTATATCTAACACTATGGCCTCATCTACATCTAATGAATGATACTTTAGTTTATTACCGTCAGTTATTGGCACACTCTCTAACTTTTCAAATGCAGCTGACTTGACATTTGACGGCAGATTTTTCACAGTGGCAATTAGTTCGTTCCTACCAAACTCTACATCTACAACATCTCCACAGTTTCCTAATTTCTCATCTTCATCTTCTTCAATGGCGTCGCATTCAATTTCCTCCATAATCGTGTCCAAAGCCGTGACACCAAAGAACGTCATTCCAGCTCTCTCGTCCCCAGAATCTGAGTCCGAATCCGACAACTGTATCTCGTACACATTATCATCGTCACTAGATTCAGTGTTGTCGTCACTATCTACGTCAGGATATAAGTCAATATAACCACTATCCCCTCCACAGTCTTTGTATTCAAAGTTAGCAAACCGCTGTGCAAACGTTAATGAAGGACTTCCGGTACTTGACGTCGATGACGTCACGGCTAAGCAATTTTCACTCCCAACGTTTTGAATTCGATCGTCCATCGATGCCTCATTTTTACTGCCATCACTATTGTGATTAGGTGCCGACATTTCGACCTCGCTTCGTTTAGGAGACGTAAGAAAGTCACGAACTGATCGGTTTGTTTTGATCACGCTTTCATGTTCTTCACCAAGTTCTTCTTCCCACTTATATTCATCCCACGTTGTTAAAGTTTCTTCACCTGAATGACCGCCGTCGTCGGAAAAAGACATATCACCGGAAGCAGTCACATTTATATCTGGATATTGTTCAGACTTTGTGGCATAAACAGGCTCAAAGTGATCTGACAGCACAGATTCGTGTACTTCCCGATCAATAACATTTGACACATTTCTTCGACTTGAGATTGTGTTTGTTTCATCAATACTTATATCATGTATTATTGATGCTGGATTTATATTGTTTATAAGTAAGCCAGACCTATTTAGCTGCCTCAAATTATCGCCTGTGTTGACATTTCTTTGTTGATGAGTTTCGACTTTTGCTGATTGCTGTAGCGCAGGGAACGCGATGGATGTTTGAGCGCGATTTGAACCGGTAGTGGGATGCTGGTGTCCACCGACGGCTTCTTCCTCCTCCGCCAGAAGTCTCCAGGAGAACATAATGGTGATGATGGTTGCCAAGGCCGCAGTCAGAAACCGCTCGAAGGCGCCGTCGGCACCCGGCGGTACACCCGACGGGACTCGATCCATGGTCAACAAGCTTACACAACCACGTTATCCAACACTTATATGTGTACAAGACACAAGTTTTACAAATAACAAACCTTCTTCAGTTAACTGTCAACGTTGGAAACACATATTGAACACGCCGGTTTAAAAATCAGCTGTTTAGCTTTACTGTCAACACAAGCAACACACCTACGCTACTGGTATACACACATTCAGCACGTTGGCCATTACAATTTCAATTCGAAAACAAACTACTACCACAAATATCCAATAATAACACACTTCACATCATACACACGAATAACTCCTTTTGATCTTAACTCCATTTTAAAGACACATTAGCCCTAAAAAGCACAAAACCCCCATATTTAGACAACTATGCCTCTCCATGCCCTTATATTTCCTTCTTGCTACGAAAGCGAAAATCCTCCAATATATAACGTCAGATATGTGTACATTCACCAATACACAGAACGAAGATGGCTGTCTCACTCCACGACCCAATGAGAAATTCCGATATAATCACGTGACCAACCGAGTTTTATTTAGTCGTACAGTATCGCTCAAGGGTAAACAAATTAATTTACTTCTTTTACAATAGCTGTCCCAGCTTGTAGACCCTTATCGGGTAACAAAAGGTGATAATGGCTACCTTTTGAGAGTTATCTTACTTAAGTAGCGACGGCTTGGCTTAGGCTCAGCAAACTGTAAAATTCGTTAGTGAACTTATTTTTAACAGATGACAAACCTGTTCATTGCTTAAATTGGTTAGAACTGCGGTCAGATAAGTGCGGTTTTCGGATAACACTGTAATTGGAAATTCAATTGAATGTCATTTCGGCTGTTTTGTATCGATTTATTTAGTTCAGATTAAAGAGAGTCGATTTAAATGGCTCGGCGGCGAAACGCGCAGCGGTTCGATACAATTATGTATGCAATAAGGCTCAGTTCTCGGCTACGTCAGTCAGGTATGGACAATAAAATCAATCTGAAACAATAGAATATAATGTGAAATGAGTGTATAACGTGGTATGTGTTTTAAATGTAATAGCATGTAATAGTTCATTAAAGTAAAGATCATTATAAAAGATAAAAAAAACAAAAAAAACAGAAATATTTTAATAAGAAAGTAATAACAATCACAGAAAACTCAGGGATTTCTGTTTCCAGTAAAGAAATGCGTTCACTCGTGCGAAATATTAATAACAGATGATAAACATGGTAGTGATAAATATATGCTAACAACATAGGACTGTTTTCTCAATGATAAACGTATGTAAAATACACCTGATCGCATTCTCAATCACAAACTTGATATAATTGCATCAAACCCCTTTCTTTATAATAAATAAAATACAAAAAATAAAGCACTGGGCGGGATCTTTTCAGGTAACAATGATTTATTTGATTTTTTCAATCTTGGTCCAAACTGTCTGATACCACCCTTACGGACGGCTATGACCTGAACAGTATAGAACAGAACACAATTTATTGAAAAGAACTTGTACTATGTGCAAAGTCAAATAAACATTGTTGAAACACACACTTTAATGGAGTGTCTGTCGCGGCCATCGACCGTCCAGGATTGAACAGGCTTTTGTATACACAGCTCAACATCACACCAGCTGTGACAGGCAAGTCTGAAGATTCTATTTTCCGGTCATCCCTTAGCATGCCTCTTGTATAAATAAGCAATACACGATATCCGGCGAGTGCTATCAAATACATGCAACTGTGACCAATTATATACTGTGGGTACAATTATACCGGACCTGGTAGCGCAATCGGTAGAGCGTTGGCTCTAGGTACGGGAGGCCCCGGGTTCGATCCCGGGCCGCGACATACCAAAGTCGTTAAAAATGGTAGTGGTATAGCTCCCTTGCTAACGCTCAAGCAAATATAAGGATAGTTCCACGACTGGTTGGCCCGGTGTCAGGATAATGTGACTGGATGTGGTATGATGCGAGGTGTTCACGGCATGCTATACACAGTGAAGGCAGCACTATATCTGCTTCAAGTGGACACCGTCTCCAGATAACTGAAATACTGTTGGTGGGACGATAAACCCAATAAACAAACAAACCATGTATACACACTGCAAGGACTCTGCAGCAAAAAAAAGTGCGATCCTGGCCAGTAAGGTTCCGGCAAAAGCTGGAAGCAATAAACCAAGCATTATTTGCCCATGCCTTACAAATTCGCCAGTTTGTGAAGAGTAGCAGGACCCGAACACTATCGACAGTTTGCGACAGAAACATAGAATGCAAAATCAGCGCCACTGAAACACGAGGAAATAAGGGAAAAACTTCATTGAAATTTGCCTTAAATGAGGAATCAGTAAAGACACTGACTGCCAAATGCCCTTAAAATCACAGAGCAAATCTTTGGGTATCGAGTTGTTTTTTTTCCAATGAGTGTTCAGTGGGACGCCCGTGTCCGAAAGTAAAGTCGTCGACTGATAATCACATGATGTGTGGGTTCAAGTTTCCCGACGTTGTAATGATCACAATGGTGTCGCTGCGTTTTATTAAAAAACAAAACCAATCAGTTGTGAGTCTTCAAGTGAGTGGTGTTCATTTCCATGGTTAGCGTGCAGGAAATATATTTTAGTTAAGTGTAAACCTATTGCGTTGCCAAATGTTGTTTTCTTTTCTTTCAAATCCATATAAAGTTACAAACAAAACAGCATAGGCAAACCAAGGGCGGATCCAGGATAATTATGGTGGTGAGTAGGGATGGGGTGGGGTGGGGTGGGTATGAGTCAAGACCTATTAGACTTTATCGCAGTAAATACTAGATAGATATACACACAGTAAGGGACCATAACCATGACCTAAGCAGTCAAAAGACAAAATGTACTTTAAAAGCTTCGTATTGTTAAGCTTACATGTTTGTTTTTTCACAACTCTACTCTTTTACGTGGTTGGTCCCCCCCCCTCCCCCCACCCACCCCACCCCCATACCTGGGGCAAACGTGTTGAGTAACAAGTTCCTGAACGTACATTAAACTCTTATCGAATATCTTTTAACAGACAACGTGTTTATACATTGGAACTAGACTATTAGAAGTGAATAAAAGTTACGTTTGTTTTGGCAACATATTGGCATCACAATAACGATGTTGTGTTGGTTCTAATTATTCTTAACACAAATAAGCAACACCTGCAGTTGATTGGTCCATTGCGAATTTGTTAATGTTTCTGTATTGTGACTTCCGAAGACTAAGACAGGCGGCCACATAGCAGGAGGTTACATTCGAAGAAATGTGTGACTGTGGATGGGAGACAACAGTTGTGATTTCAAGGTGGTATCCGACAGTTTGCCTATATCTTGTACATGTTAATAATATTTTACCCCTGACCTGTTTTTTTTTTTTTAATTGTTGCATAAACTTATATTTAGTTTCAGCATAAACTGTTATTTACCTCAATTTTGAGGCAGTTTAAACCGTGACATAAATCGCTCTAAATGCACATTATTTTCAAATCAATAAATAAGTACGATGGGGATTTCAGCTAAAAACATATACCGAAGTCAGAGCTGATTACCCGGGTGATAATGTAACGTGTCTCAAAAGTAATTGGTCACGTGGTTTTCTTTGTTTAAAAATAGCTAACTGTGCAGCGTGGCTCGGATTGGAAAATCTTGTTTGCAATGACATGTTGGGACTTATGCTTCGCTGTTCACACAAATCTTAGGCATCAATAAACAGCATTTTTCATGACAGTTCCAGGTAACAATGAATTGTTTGGTAATTTGAGAAAAAAATGGTCCAAACTGTTGGATACCACCATCAACATTGTATCTATCACTCGTTCTATTGATTAACGGTGTACTGCACGGTCATCATGACATGTAATCTGCTTATACATCTGTAGTTGCATGCTGCTTACTTTGTACGGATTGTGCAAGGGAAGTACAGCTCTCTCTCTCTCTCTCTCTCTCTCTCTCTCTCTCTCTCTCTCTCTCTCTCTGTCTCTCTCTCTCCCTCTCTCCCTCTGTCTCTCTCTGTCTCTCGCTCTCTCACACTCTCTATTTATAGTCAAAGGCAATGCTATCGGTACAACTACTTTATATAGCTAACTTAATGTGTCATAAATAACAAAATTTTGTAAGATTGTTTGCACAGAAGCGTCAATATTGTCATGGGCAACAGATTTTACTTTAAACATTATGGCTACACCACTCCACGATTCGTTCATCATATATATGCTAAAAGAAATAAACACTTATTATTGCACTGAATTACCAGATATAATGGACCGTCACTCTGTATGACATAAGGATACCAAAATGTCCAGTACAAAACTGATTCAAAATGCCAACAGTGATCAAACTTCAATGGTCACGTTGGAAGCTTTAGTTAAATGGAGAAAAAAAAACTGTTTCCAAATGTCTGTCATCCTGCTTATAGATAAATAATGAAAGTCGCTTCATTTGTATTTCATAGGCTACAGTCGTAAGCAAGAAATTAACAAAATACTGAAACAAACAACCAACACAACTGAAATGAAATCATTACTGGTCTCAAATTTTGTTTGTAACATCTAACTTTTTAACTGTATAGTCGAGTATGTCTAGTATGTCTTTGTGAAATTATGGTTATCGTTTATTGGGTTTATCGTCCCACCAACAGTTTTGTTGACGGTGTCCACTTGAAGCAGACATAGTGCTGCCTTCACTGTGTATAGCATTTAAGATCATAATAGCGACGTCCAGCTACAAATATCTGAGTAGAACCACAGGCACACCGCAAGTCAGCTGGTAAACCTTCCCACATTAAGTACATCGCCAAGAACGACTCGAACCCACGCGGTGAGTGGCTAAGCAGTCAGATGAGTTACAAATAGGCGACTCTACCACTATGCCACAGGCGTCCCTACGATACCATGACATGGCATAATAATGCCGATAATGTAAAACAGTAAACTATCCAGTTATGGCGGATCATTATCACGCAGTTCTCTCAAAGACAGATGACCCTCTTCAAATGGAGATCGAATATGGAATAAAAGCATTAGTTGAAATCAATGCCATCTCAATATCTTTGCTGGTTGCAAGTTAAACCATTGCCTGTCTCCCACCATCAACAATAGTGAATCTACATACGTGCTTCCCACAGCATTAAGCATGCCACATTTGTTTAAAAATTCTCGGTTTTTCATTGCATCTGCTGGCATATTTTCATCGAAAATCATGGCACCATTTGTTTATAAGAAAGGTAAAAGCATATATCTACAATGTCTTATAGAAGCATCTCGACAGCATAATCAGTTATCTGAGCACATATATCAATTGATAGACCCTACAACATAATGCGAGAGCTGGCTGATCAGGATCTGAACTATTTTCATATGACTTGTTGATTCGTGCTTACGGCAACAATAAAAAAAGAAACGCCATCCGATTTCAATCGTAAATGATTCAACAAATACGAATCAAAAGTTGTGCACGAAAGCACATCCGACACCACAACACTCCAAGCCTGTTAGATACTGTTACCAATGTATAATGCTTCATCAATCAGTCCCAAACATCCATCTGGGAGGGAGACACCCCTCTCAGACATTCCAAGGTCATGTCGGAATTAATCAAATCAAGACTTTTTTTATGTGCCGTGAATAAACCATTCCAACAACGACCGCCCCCCCCCCCCCCCCCCCCCCCCCCCCCCATGCCACCCTCCCCGTCCCCAGTGGGTTCGTTGTACACAAATGTAAATAGCAAGCCTTCGAGGCGATGAGGATTTTTTGTTAGTGTCAACATGAGTGTGTTTTTCTCCATTTCTTCGCTCTTCGCAGGTTTTATTGTGTTTAAGTTTCGCCTTAAGCACCCATTTGTGTTTAAATGTCATTAAATATGCATGAAAAAATAAAAAGTCCAATATTCAAGTAAAAGACAGAAATTCTTGTTATTGTCAATGTCTTTTCATTTGCATGTTCCTTCATTGCTTGTTGTAAATTGCACATATTAACCAAAGATAAATACTTACTGTATTTGGTGATGGTACTTTTTGCTTTTGTAAGATTGCATATCAGCTAACTTTATGGCACGTTCGGCACGTAAAAAGATATGATGTACTTATTTAAGTGTTAATTTCTTCCAGCATATATATGATGTACGAATCGTGGAGTGGTGTAGCCATAGTGTTTAAAGTAAAATCTGTTGCCCCTGACAATAGTCACGCCTCTCTGTGCAAACAATCTTACAAAATTTTGTTATTTATGACACATTAGGTTAGTTATATAAAGTAGTTGTACCGATAGCACTGCCGTTGGCTATAAATAGACTGCGAATCTGAATTAATCCTTATATTTTTATTTACATAACTCTGCGACAAATTATTGATTGTCAATGCTGTTTTTTTTATTAATGCAGCTGTGGTCAAAGGTGCAAAACTCCTGGTTGCTAGTTCTAAAATAAGCTTAGTAGGATTGTGTACAGGAATAGGCTGCATTTCAGTAAAACCATTAATTGCAATCTGATCACCTCGGCCTTTATGCTATGCAAGAGACCTCTGACATAATAAGGCGCCATCTTGGATCTACTTTGTGTGTCTTAGTTTTAATACTGGGTATTTAATGTTGACTTTTCAATTTTCCGTAAATCATATAGATTGTATTGATAAAAAAATCGTTGTTATTGCAAGATATACTCAACTAAATGATATATATATAATTTGTTACTTTCTCGCGAACGGACACTGTTTCATAACTCAGGCGACGCACTTTGGTGTATTCTAGAGCTATGTACGAGGTGTACTTTACGAACCATACGGAAATACCCGAAGTTTTACGATTGCCATTAATTGGTGTTACATGGCGACATCTACAGAATTCTTGGAAACCTACAAATAGCTTATCGCACAATATGTTTGCTATGTACAATCATGATCTTCTCTAATACTTATGGCCATAAGTGTCGGTTGCCACCTTTAAACTTATGACAGTGAATACATTTAAATGTTTCACGGTGGTATTAAAATTATGCTCTGCGCCTACATCGAACAATAAGGTATATCTCCATGTATTTTTGTTCTTGGGTGGAGTGGGGTGGGTGGGGGTGTAGTAGACCAGACAACATAAATATTCGTCACACATCCCACTAACACAATGCGGCCAACAACAAAAAATCCGCGATAATACATGCATGCAGTCTTAATCCAACCAAGACAGAGTAGATCCAGATTTTAAAGCCCAAGGAAAGAGTTATCCGGACATTATTTAGTATCTATATACCTGTTTTACCAGTTCAATCTAGATCTGCATCACAATATATGTTTTATATTTGGGGCGAAAAACAGAAATGAATTACACTAACATCATACAAACATTTTTAAAAACAAGAATGAGCTAGCGAAATCTGCTTCGGCTATTTTGAAATTAAATATCTCGAGGGATAAAACGTCTCACATTCCTTATAAATGGAGAAAAAGCAGTATGTACGTAAAGTTACTTAATTCTACACCCGCATCTGTCCAATGTAACAGATCGAGGTTGTATTACAATATCTCTTAACCTGCTTAACATGAATGAATCAGGTTGAGGCAAATAGTTAACCTCCAGATATGTCAGCTGTCGTTTGACGCTGCCTGACCAAAATCTTCACCATATACTGTACTTTCTAGCAATATCCATTTTTACCAATGAATTAAAATTGTTAGCGAATATGAACGATTTTGTTTCGCTTGATAAAAAAAAGCATGGTAAGGGACATACGGTGGTTGTGAACTGAAAAACCAACTTGGTTCATTGATAGGCCTACATGAAGTAATGCCACTGCGCACAAAAAAATCGAGTGACCTGTTAATAATTCCACAGCTAACAATACTGGTTTGTGATCTATTGTCAAAAGAATCTTTGCACGAATGACAACCATAAGAAATTTTAACAACAAGTGTACGTTGTGAAATGTTTATTGAGTTTGTCGTTTTAGTCAAAGTTTAACTGCACGTGTCCTGTCACCCACCCCATCCCGGCCCTACATTTTCAAGAGGCGTCTATCAAACATGCTTGTTTTGTTCAGCAATGTTTCAGATATCCGGGACACGACGTTTCGCTTGATACAGTGCGGCATTATAATTCCTATCTTATGATCAGGAGCTTCAATGGGTAACAAGCTTACTCTTATGTCATTGTTATACATATGTTGGAAAACAGTCTCGGGAGGACAAGGACATAAATCGAATTACTCCTAAACTTTAACCAATGTCCTTAACCGATGGACACAAACAAAATATCGTTGGTGTATTTCAGACGCTGACATTTCTAACGCCACTCCTTAGGTGGTAGGGCGTCTGCTTGCGGTTTGGGAGGTCGTGGGTTCAAACCCCGGCCGGGTCAAATAAAAGACTTTAAAGTTGGTAGTAGTGGCTTCCCTCCTTACGCTCGGGGCTAAGGGGACAGCATTACGTCCGATTCGTCGGTGTCAGTATAATGGAGCGACCGGGTTCATTACCTGGGCACATCATAAGTACCCCTGTGCTACAATGATAGAAATGTCGCTGCACAGAATCGTCAAAAATGCCGACAAATCCCATCCCATCCCTCTTACGCCACTCAATCTGTATGTCCTTTGATGTCTAAGGGTTCAAAGTTCTCTTCTGTTATTCCGATATAACAGGGAAAATTATAAATTCATTATCGGTATATTATTACCGTGTACGATTAGGATATTTTATCCACGCTATCATCTTAATATTTATTTAAATATTTATCCCTTTGCCGCTTGTTTACAATCGGAACACACCTAGCTATGACAGAAGTGGAAAGACTGTAACTCAAATTGCATACCTGTGTCACGTGACACATTTCGCCCCGCCGGGGGCCAAAGGTGAATGTCGTCCACGTGACTTTGGCCACACACAGCAGTGTATTGAATGGCAGTTTCACAACATATCTATTGCCTCAGACACATTTAATTGCTATCATGCTATGTATAGAGTGAATAGAATATATCAACGTAACAGAGCAACAGATATCATTGCTTTTACCTAGGTATACATGACATACAGAAACGATGTCATTATAAAGAAAGTGGAGGTAGTGATGCTGATAGGAAACCAGTTATATTATTCCAACACAACATGTTTTCATCTGTCACACAACTTCTATTTTCAAGACTACCGTTATATGATAAATGCAAATATAAGCATCAACTTCAAAAGTACAGCAATGTGATCACAGACATATTTCAGCAGCACCAGGTACGGGAGGCCCCGGGTTCGATCCCGGGCCACGACATACCAAAGTCGTTAAAAATGGTAGTGGTATAGCTCCCTTGCTAACGCTCAAGCAAATATAAGGGTAGTTCCACGACTGGTTGGCCCGGTGTCAGGAAAATGTGACTGGGTGTGGTATCATGCCAGGTGTTCACGGCATGCTATACACAGTGAAGGCAGCACTATATATGCTTCAAGTGGACACCGTCTCCAGATAACTGAAATACTGTAGGTGGGGCGATAAACCCAATAAATAAACAAACTAACATATATTTCAGCAGCAGTAGTTTGGAAGAGAAAAACATCCACTCACTTGTCACCTTCCCCCTGGTGTACAGGGGTCGATTATAAGGAAGATTTTATATAAATATGTACATGTAGAGGATTAAAATAGAAACAAAACATCTATAAGGAAACAAGATACAAATATAATCTGCCCGCACAGACAGTCGTGTGTAAACATCTTCTGTCGTTATGTATCTAGTGGAACTTCATATAAGAGGTTGTTTTTTGTTTGTTTGTTGTTTCGTTTTTGTTTCTTGTGTTGTTGTTTTTTACATCGCATCGACGCAATTATGGTCATATAAGCGACCTCCAGCCATTCATTGTTGGTTCTCCGCACCCCGGCCACACTCCTTCCGACATAAGACGTGGGTATTTTAAAGTTTTGTTATTTACGCATTTTTAAGGTGGTATTCGATAGTACGCTTATATTAAATAAACGTACCAATTTCTAACCACTGCTTTGGGGAATTCGGTCATCCTTTTTGCATAAACCCATACTTTAGGCGTTATAAAGACGATTCTGAACACTAACTTTAATGTTAGACTGTACTAATCGCGACAAAATTTCTATAACTGTTCAGTCTTGCCAAATATACAAAAAGTGAGACAGTTGTCTCTTCTAAAAATAAATATCGCCATCAGAGAGGATTAAAGGCATGACTATGTAAATGTAAGTGGTCACGTGGGTTTCTTAGTAGAAAAATAGCTATCTCTGCAGCGTGCCTAGGATAAAAAACCCTCTTTGCAATAACGAGTGGGGATCTATTCTTTGACCGATCACAAAGATCTTTGGCATCAATGAACAACATTTTGCAAGACCTTGTCAGGTACCAATGACTTATTTGGTTATTTGAGAATTTTTTAACAACGTGTCGGATACCACCTTTAATGTAACCAGACTATCGATCAGAGTCCGTCTCAAACTAACAACACTGGGGAGCTGGAGAATAGACGCCAGAGAGGCCAATGGTAGTCCTGGTAAATGTTGTTTTTTTGCTGACGGACCTTCCAAGGCGGTAACTATTGTCATTTTCCTAAGTGTAATGTCTCGAATCTGTGTTTTTGTCAGTTTCATAACTTGTATGATCCTTTATTGGATCACGGGGTGGTACATTTTTTATCATTTGTGATAATTATCATGTGGCTTTTAATATTTCCCTTATATTCAGACAATATTAACTTCAATATCCCAAAGATAAAAGGGATCTAAGTATATATAAGTCAGGTGCAGCTATATTTCCCAAAAATCTCGGATAATCCTCATTGATTGGAAATAGTGGCTACTCACCGAAATCTCCACAATTGGACTATTCAAAAGGGCACCGAGAATACGTATATCCTAAATGAAGGTGTTTGCACTAACATATCTGCTTGTCTGCAGTTCTTTATCAGTATTAAAAGAGGAATACTTTTATGTTCAAACTAAAACACACTTTAAAACATCAGAGGCTACTTCCTTTAAGGTCGAACGCGTGTTGATAAAGCCGGAGTTACGTTGCAAGTTGCTTCATTTTGCATTCTACTCAGTATATGTTTCATATTACACACGTCAGAGAAGAGCACATGTATATAACGACACAATTTGAAATAGATACCATCAAACGATGTAGTTGAGAAATAAAAAATAGTGAAACGCAAATATAAACACACACCTGTACGGCAGTGGTTGCCAAGAACAAGTCGAAAAGGCCTAGGCAAATAGTGTACGTAATGATCGGCTCTCTCCGTCTTTCTCGTACCTGTCGAATCAGAATCTGCGCTATCTGATGTCTTAAACATCATGGTTTGTTACTTGTGCATGTACGTTTGTAGAAAATAACCAAAAATATGTAGGAGCACTCAGCAAATACAGCGGGCTGAGGATTCAAACCCGACTTAATTGCCCTCGTCCCCAGTCCGCCGGCTAGGCTATAAAATAATTGAAAGACTTGCGTGACTTCTGATACAGTTTCATAGCGGCGAATGGGTATAAAATAAAAACTTGGATGTACTATTGTTGGTCTATTTAATTATATTTTGTATTGTACTAAGATGTTTCGAGGTGTATTAAGGTTTAATTACATGCATGTACTGATATCATCAGTAACAGATTTACGTAAATTACGTTTATATCAGACGTCAAAGGCCTGTTTTAGTTGTTGGTCTGATGCGGCCCACCATACCCGAAGTCAGTAAGCCATTCATTTTTCATTTCAAACGAAAACTTGTTATCTGTATTTGCCATTCAACAACGTTTTTTTTTTTAAATTATGATAACATATTAGCGTCGGTTTTCAATTACTACGTGTTTGAACCGTTAGTCATTCTTCATGAAAAAAATGCAATTGTACACTATTTATAACTTTTAATTGGAATTCCCACCCATTCGAGCAAATACCGCCTCCTTCAATGTCTACAAACTTGTTGACAAACAACAAATGAAACTGTATCACAAATCAGTGGAATGAATGAATGAATTATCTATCTAATGCTAAAGACTAAACAGAAAACAGAGCAGATCTTGATCAGACAGATGCACTGTCTGCAAGGGTGGATCCAGAAAATTTCGGTTTGGGTGAAGTGACAGGGGTGGGCGGAGTGGACGGATGAATCAAGATCCATTCAACTTTATCAAAGTAAATACTAGATAGATATATACATGGCAAGGGACCTTTACTTCGACATAAGCTGTCAACAGATACACTTTACTCTAAAAGCTTAATATTTTTTAAGCTTACATGTATGTATTTTCACAAATCTACTCTTTAACCTGGTTGGTGGGGGCGGGGGGATGCATCCCCCATTCCACCCCACGGGATGGATCCATCCCTGACTGTTTGCCTAAGACTTTACAATTCGGGCTTAGCATGCGCAGAGTTAAGCAAGCCCACCAGGTAAACGTATTTGTATCTAAGGACACCACTTACCATCTCAATCTGCTCTTGTGTAAACACCTGGTCCGAAATTATATTTACCCCTGAAGATAAACAGAAGGACTTAACCTAAATAGAAATAAACAATGCACGTTAGTAATATGATTAACTTTCGAGAGCATTTCGTTAAACAGACAATAAATTCCGATTAGTCCGCCCAAGTTGTTTGCTGTATTCTAATGGCCGTAAGAGAATTTAAAACGCAATTATCCTTAAGTAATAAGCTCTTAATGGAGTTACAAGAGTGCATTGTTTAAAGGTTCTAGTGGTATTTACTGCCTTCTCACAGCATATTGTCGATAGGAATAGACGCAGAGGATACGTGCAGAAACTTCAGATATGCGGGAGTAATCTATCCAAAAAGGTTATACAAATTGTCATTGAAGGGAACGTTCAGTTTCGAATGCTGCGGCAGAGTGGTTAAGTTCTCAAACTGGTCATCGTGTCGGTACGACTCCTGCAGCGTCGGTACGACTCCAGCGTCGGTACGACTCCTGTATAATCTTGACGAAAACTGGCCTTTAGGGTGGTCTCGCATCTGAACTAATCAGACATTTCCGAATAACATTTATGCCGGTCTCGGCAAGAGAATCTGTAACAATGCTAGTGAAAGGGGTTTGAACCAATATATATTTATATCATGAATACCTCACACCTCGTTAAACGACGTCTTGCTTATTCAAGAAGTTATTTAACAAGGTTATACTGAACCACGTGATTCAGTTAACATTACTACAACACCGTCATAAGCAAATGGAAATTAATGGAGTCAATGGGACATTATCAACAGACGCATCTATCGTCAAATAAATACAGATACAAGCAAGTACGGCATGTCTCTTCCCTTTCGTACACTACGCCGTCCTACATCGTACAGTAATCATATCGTTCATAGGCACGTAACGAGACATACATTGACTCTGGGTTGTCATCTTTTGTAAGTTGTCGTCTATTACAACAATTAATGTCACGTGTCGATGCCACGTGATGCAATCCGCAATAGATGTCCCTCCATTGTCTGCCCTGCATGTACTGTTCTTTACAACCTGGAGTCCCGTTACAGGTAAACACTACAATTGAGTGTCATATTAATAATACATGCAGACATTGTCACTGCATTGGGGTTTACCTTACAAGTTAAAATCGCTAAAATAGCAGTACGTTATAGCATTCAGAACACTACGGCCATTTCGTCGACTAGTCCGGATACAGGCCAATATTTAAGAATGACGTCATACTTAAAGGTAGCGGTCGAAAGTTTAGACCTTTTTCTTCCATGCAACCAAATAAATTATTGTTACCTGAAAAGATCCCGCGAAATGATGCTGATCGATCTGTACTGTTTAACAATTATTGATATGTTATAAACAGCTTTTACTTACTAAAGTATAACTTTATTCAGCAATAATACATGAATTCTCCAGACCCTTGCTTAGACATATATTAGGCAAACTGTCAGACACTACCTTAATGTAATTAAGAAAGCGCACTCGAAGATTCCTTGCACACATGGTAATTAGCTTGCCTGGAAATGCGAAGCACTAAAACTTAACGAAATGGGCGAAAATTTCGATAGCAAAAAAAAAATCAGACAAGACCAACGCAATGCATCGTCTTGTAGAATATCGATCCTGAACAAGCGCAAGGAAACGTTTGAGCGAGCCTGTGAGACGTGAGAGTTGCAATCAATTCCATCAGATGGCGCTAATCCTTCCCGCCATTTCTGGAGATTACAGCAGGATTCTATTCCACAATTCAGACGACATTTTGTGCTGGCAACAATTGGCTCTGACAGTAATTTCGGGGAAAATCGATGTAAATAATCGAGCGTGAGCATATTATGGATGTCGAGATACAACAATTTATGTACGTTTAGTGTTTGAAGCGTTTGGTGTTTTGTTCTTGATGTTTTAACACGTTGTATGTATATTTATTAATCATAGAGTACGCACTGGTTAAGAAACGGATTTGATGGACAATTGTGTGTTATATCAATCAGGCAAAGTTCGGTATCTACCAAAGAGCTACAAGTACAATGTAATGTAATAGTCACATCTGTGTTTGCAGCTATTTGTTTTCGAGAAATTGGCAATAAAAGTCATGGTTTCTACATTTAAATTGACCATGTATTATTTCAAGGGACATAAGCATGCACACTAGTGTAACTTCTGTCTTTATGAGCATCATCATAATCACGTACCACACAGACAAGTCGTATAGGATATTGTTTCATCCCTTTACACACAGGACACAGGTAAAACATTCAAAAGAAATGGTGTAAGCGAACACATTTTAGAGTTTAGTTGTATATTTATAACTCCTCCACATCTCGTCACATGGACCTGAATCGAGATCGGGAGAGGGAACTCAACTCACTATGGAAAGAGTTTCCAGCTGGCATGCGGTACGCCGGTGGTTCTACCCAGGCACTTGTCTGAGGTCTTCCTCCACAAGAAATGCCGGACGTCGCTATAATAACCATAATGTGATGTGCTTCAAAAGAAATTTTCTCGTCGACGAACATATTAACAGCGTCAAACGATCTGCAAGAATCTGATTTAATTTTGCAGATTCATATACGCAATACATGTAGCTACATTGTTTACAATAGACAAAGCAGAAGTAAGACAACAACAATGCGTACACATGATTTAGCCTACATCAGACTGTATAACTACCCTGTACATGTAAGCGTCTATCATACATTGATAACGATTATCAACTCCAACATAGAAAATATTCATTCATCCTTTCACATCGTGTTGTATAATGAAGTTTAGTAAGATAACATTCCGAATTATCAAGCTTTTATAATATCATCAATAAGAGGGTGCGTCAATTACTGCCCCTGATCACATATAGGACTTGTAATTGTGCAATTGGCCCTCTGTCGATAATTACTATTGTACAGCTTTTTGGACGTAATATTGTGAAGCATACTGCTTTATATATTTGGTGTGTGCAATGAATTTTTTAACAAACATGTATTTCCTACATAGTGTCTAGTTCAGTTTGACCAACTTAAGAGTGTCAGTTTGTACATCAGCTGAAGTGTATATAGTAGAATAATAGACATGCTATCTTTTCGAACATAAAATAAGTTGTACGTGCTGGTTTCGTTTATCAGTAAAAAAACCATCGTGCCTGTCAATTAACAATGCAAATTTGCAAAGATAAGGGAAAGACCATCCTGGCTTGAGAGTTGTTTGCACTTCAGAAGGAAACATTACTGAAACTTTCCTCATTTAAGAACAAACCCGGCAACTATACAGATTGGTCTCTCTTTTCTACACTTTCTAACGTCTTTCTGGGGATGCTCTTAATTGTTATGTTTCACTGAAGTTTGGTGTCATTATCATGCAACGCTTTATGCTAAAGGCAGTTAAATTTGAAAAGACTGCGTTTTCTTGACATAAAAAGGGGAACACGAGTTCAAAGATAAACGGTTGTCAAGGCCCCGTCATAGGAAGGCGGCCATTTAATTCGTAAATCTTGATGCTTACCGTGCTACAATAACGTATTGCTTACAAACTGCACGTGTAAAATAGGACATATTGATACAGATTCTGAAGCAAAACGTGCAAATCCGGTTCATACAGCTCCCATATGGATTTACACAACTTGCCCAAGCATGTAAGTGGCTTAACAGATCATGATATAAAGGGACTGGTATTGGGCAAATATGCATGACTTCAGAGCATGGAGTATTGGTCTATCATATAAAAATGGAATCAAGGCGAAACATTCATTTCTAACAAATAATTCACTATCATTTTATTTTAATTAAGATTTTTTTAACTGAAATACAAGTTTTCAAACTTTTATCAGAGCCACGACTCATGGGGCGCTCGTAGCTGAACGATAAGAGTCGTCGGCTTCTAATTCTTCAGCCCCTCACCGCGCCTGTGCATGTCCCGGTATGTGTGGTAGGTTCTATGTGGGTAGGTTTTCCAGCTAACCTGCGCTGCATCGGTGGTTCTACCCAGGCATAAGTCTGTGGTCTTTATCCGTCAAAAATTAGCAGGACATCGTCACTATGAACATAGTTTTGTCGATGCAATGTTACAAAAACAAGCCACGATTCAAGACTACATCTACATTCAGTTTGCCAATCCAGGTTTTCTTACATATATATACTCATCTCTCCATCACATGCCAGAAATAAACCAGCTATCTTCATTATCATAGCTAAATAGGAAGCACGGATTTCAATTTGACAGAAAACCGTCACTATTTCAGGCTGCACGTCACAACATAACCCCGTTGTGCGAGTCCGGGAACTATTTTTCGTCCGCTACCAACTACAGAGATGCGGTTGCCTAGTTACGTTGGCGCCTAAACTATTCCGTTCGTCTGTATTGCAGAGTGTACAGGTCAATGCGATTTAACCCGACTTATTGCGTTATTCTTTTAAGGAAATATTTGGGACTGGCGAACGCAGAAGTATTTTGACTAACAAATTAGTCGGAGGTTGGAAGTTATAATGGTCAAAACTTGACGTATCCGAAATGCCCTCCCCATTAAAACTAGATAAATATGACTTATTCATTGTTTAGCGCATGAACATGACATATTGAACCACACAATCTGTGTGAATTTACTATAAAATTCTGCGCCACTTTCAAGTCACACAGTGTACCGTAAATGACATAGGCTTCAAATAGCTGAAAACCGTTGCGACGCTTTTGATTCTCCCAGCACGAAGAAACAACACGCCAATTTAAAGGACAACCAGGTCACAAAATGAGATGTAGAGGCAACATCTGAGGTATTTTTTTCTTTACTTCTTTTATTTCTTTTTCTTTTTTCATTTTCAAAATTTGACCTACAGTGACCAAGTCGCCGCTTGAAGGTCATTAGAATGTTACTACTAAAGTAGGACCAATACACCCGGGTTATGTCATATTGAGTTAACTTCAGACAACGCATGAAATCAGACGTCTTAAACAGTGTTCACTGTTTACACAATAGCGAAGTAAACAACGAGAAATTGCGTGGTTTTATGTGTTGTTCCTCTCCTGGCAATAGCCACTTGAAGTAAATGAAAGAAATCTTGACGAAATATGTTAAATATAGCATGCTACTTAAAGATAAAAATTATTAGAATTTGAATTAAAATTGTTTGTTTTTGAAGATGTTCTGTCCGCAGGTAAGGCTGCAAACATTCATTTTAGGCATAAAGTGCGTGTCAAATGTTTTTTTATAACATTTTAATATGCAATAAATATATTTCAGAAGATTCACATCACAAAGAAAACTATTCAGCAAAATGTAAATATTGAGAGCACAATCTAACCAAAAAAAACCCACTTCTGGATCAGCTCCAAGAGGCAGGATATGTTATCATTGCCGCAGAGAACGAAAAACAGAAACTGCACAGCGAAACTATATTAAAAGACACCGCCCGGGGTAAACAAATTTAAATATATGTTAACCTAAGCCACTGACTCATCGTCCTAAATAAGTAACACGATAATGTTGGATTATTGAATAGGTTGACTGCCCGTCAGAAGACTGATGCTTCTAGGCCAGTAGCTCTATCTTCAAAATATAACTTGTTATAAGATGCGGGCAATAAGTTACAGGCTGTATCTGGGGTTTTATTGTTTTGTTGTTTTACGACCTTTTGTTCTCCGTCCTGTTAATTGTTAACCTCTCTTAAACGTATTTATAGACGGTTTGCCTACATGAAACACATGTAACAACATCTTACCATCGTTTTGCGAGGAGAAGAGGATTTGGATATAATGTCAACATAAACTCATGCTTAAATCAGGTAAGGACGTGTTTAAACACTATCTTTATTGTAAGAAGGTACAAATCGAGATAGAAAAATCTAAAAAGTTATTATTTCCAAATCTATAGAAAAGCACGATAGTGATCTCTGCTAAAAAAAGGTATCGAAGTCAGAGCGGATTACCTGGATAAAGGTATAACGTGATTTCTAAAGGAACTTTTCACCTGGATTTCTTAGTTTAAAAAGTAGCTATCTCTGCAGCGTGGCTCAGATAGGAAATACCTGTTAGCAATAACGGGTGAAGGTTATGCTCAGCTGTTTAGACATATCTAGAGCATCAATGACAAGCATTTTGCATGTCCATTCCATGTAAGCATGACATATTTAGTTATTTAAGAAAGACAATTGTTCCAACTGTCGGCTGCCACCTTTAATATGGGCCCTAAGTCTTAGTTCGGATGAAAAGCACGTGATTGTAGAGTGTGTGTTTTTTTTTTTACGAAAATGTTTATCTGGTGTATAATCCGCTTGGTACAGGCGTACGTAGCTATGATGTCAAAAACTGTGTCGAAAGGGTCTTTATTTCAAATAACAAACACATCTCCGAGAACGGCGTATAATTACATGCATGAAATATGAAGGAAGCCATAGACATCGTAAGGTGTATGCGGCGTAACATTGTGGTTTTAACTCGGTTCTAATGAGATTATATTTCATTCTTTGCGATGTATAAACAGTTGCCACGTAAAACTTAAATAATATAAATAACTACGATTATTAGGACAATCGGGCAATCGCAAGCAATCTAATATCCAGACATAGGACTTATATTAATAATATTGTTGTGGTCTCATCAAAAAAAAGGAATAGGCTCGGGGAAATAAATATTTTCTTAATGCTTTGCTTAACAACCAATCTTCGTAAGAGTTTGACACATGTTGCTAGAAATATTGAAAATGCCACGAAGGTGATGTCCGTAATTTACTTGTATACAAACATCTAGAAATTCCTGAAGTGCCATTCTATTCAGAACTCAGATCATGTTTCAGCATTTCGCTATAAAATGTTACAACGTATGCAGGAATGCCAACACGCCCCCCTTTAAACACGGAACACTGTGTACCTAACTAATGACTAAAGCCTTAAAGTTACCCGTGACACCTTTGAACTCTTTGAAACTAGATAATTGTTCAATTTGTAACGAGAAGAGACACGTAATTTAAAATTTAAACTTTCTGAAATAATCATTTAGACATTTAAGGATTGCATTAATGAGGAAATTAACACAAAAGGACTATTTTTATGTTAAACGTTGCCCAATCTATCCAAAAAGGATGCATGATAGTGTTGTATTTACATGTACAATTTAAACGTATCATACAATAAAAAAGGTTGTCGTCAATAACATAGAAAGACCTGACGTGCCGTTACAGACATATGAAGCTATAAAGACGTCCAAAAATACAACACAACAACACTGGAAATGGTACAAAACAGTTTAAAACAAGAAGTATACATGGCACAGAAACCTGACACCATAATGTCGCAAATGTAAAATGAAACTAGACATAACTAACATGCACCAAGGCTCAGCAGCAGCCAGTAGAGCACCGGACTGCTATACAAGACGTCTCAGTTTCGAATACCCCACACAAACGAAGCACTTTCTTCTTTTTATAGCTTTACTACATTTCTATTCTTTTTGCTCCCTTTTCGTATTAACAGCTAATGAAATCATACCGATGAATAAGTTTTTTTATTAAGTGTAATATTTCTCAACCACTGATCAACAATCAGCATGACAACATCTCTGACTTTACTTTAAAACAACCTTCACAATCTATTTCAGCACAAAACCAAACCGCGTGAGACCACAAGGAAAGACTGTGTTTCAGAAGAAAGACGACATTATTTTCTGCCAGATGCCGAATATTCATACCGTTGCCCTGACAACGAGAAGCTGATTTTGTTGCATGGCGTGAGAAACGACATAAATAATCAAGTGGCCATGGATCCGTCGGGAATACGGCCAAATAACCAACAATATGTCTTTGACAGATCAACACATCTGTGTAGAATCCTACCATGGATTGTATAGATAGGTCCAAAGGGAACATGTCCGCCAGGAAAGCCAGCTGGGTCGTGCCACGGACCAGAAGTAGAGATTCCATGAGTAGGCGATAAAAATGGTCTAGGTGGTGCAGGTTAAAGCTAGCATGTTGTGCAACAGAAGAAGACGACGCTACAACACTTATGCAGGATTGTATGCAGTTGACAAGCACATCCATTTATTAGTATGTACTCCGTAACTTTATTTTTTGCAACATGAAGCAACACAATTATTATCTTATCACAATTAATTTGAAACTGTATCATTGTTGCCGTGGATAATACAACATGTAAAAACTATAAACAACTGTAAACATGCAAATAATGTTCACATTGTATTAGCTATCTAGTGTGTGTCCCCGCCTTAAATACTATTGTGTTGGATATGTTTTCGCCAAATCATGTGCTTACAATAAATACGTGGCTACTATTCTGTAATTCATCTATTTTAGGTCCAAATGATTTTATTCCCTTCGTCTATCTATTTACACATGCATGCGTTCACCTTTCCAACCACCAGCTGTATACATGTGGCAGGGACAGATCCAGAATATCTTTGGTGGTTGGGTGTGGGTGTGTGTGTGTGTGTGTGGGTCATCATTTCTAAATCTTTATCGTTAGAATAAATCTATAATGGTATACAATTAAAAATCTGTATCAATGATTTTGTAATTTCGCTAAAATTTCGTTCGTCATGCTCTTTGACGATTTTCTTTTTTTGGTGGCAGAGATTACCTTGATATGCAAGGCACGTGACCTCTGACGAGGAGATGGATACGCGAATTCTTCAAGCATGAATCGTGGCACACCGGTATATTGAGAAGGCCCTAAACAACCATAATTATCGTAATTTTGGCGACGATAATCATTATTGGGAATGAAAGACCTATTTAAAAACATCTTGGTAGAATCACTGAGATACCGCGGACCAGCTCAAAGTCGTCGTCACCTCGACATGGACTCGAATCCATGAAGTGAGAGGTCGAGTCGGCGGCAACCTATACCACACGGGCAGTGTAACTCATTGCGGAAGATAATTCCGCTTAAAAATATCCACAGTGGTTTGATATATCAATCCGCTTGTCAGATCGCTCGTTGGGTAACTGCGAGCCATTTACTACATCGACCAGAAAAAACATAACTTGTCTTATATAATATAAATGTGACAACAATGTTCTCTTAAATCGATTTTATGTAATTACAATTATGTCAACAGTAGCGTTCGGTAAGATTATCCACTTACATACTTCAGTGACAGTAAACTGACACCAGTGCTTAGTTCCACAGTCTTTTCATCGCTTAACAACATGTTTTAGGTAATTTAATGCATTGTATCGGGTGTACTTGTATTTATCTAAAGTTCTCCACAATTATCTTTCTTTGACACGTCCTTTCCATGTTATGTCAAAGATTGTGATCGGCTCAATATAAATAGTCCAGGTTCTAATTCCCACAAGGATTAATATTAACTAGGTCAATCAAGCGTATATTTAAATCTGAGGAATGTCGCTTTAACCGGTTTGATGTCAACTTCCACCCAGTCCACCCAACTTCCAACCAGCCCTCCCGGCCCACCCAACTTCCACCCAGCCCACCCAACTTCCACCCGGCCCATCCAGCCCAAATTCAACAAGACAATTTAATGATGCATTTTTTTGTAATCTTTTAGGAGTTATTAAAGTTACTCTTTTTACAACTATTTACAATATATACATAATTTGTTTGGAACATTTTTTACATGCACGTCGATTCAAATGTACATGTTAACAAAACATGCTCTTCTTTAATGGCCTCGTGCTTTAGAAACAGCGATTATATCACTTAGCATAACATCACGCAACCGCTGTGTGAAGTGTAGATTAATGTAAATACCGACACAACATTAAAGGTTGTATGCTACAGTTTAGCTATCTCTAATACATACTTGGGCATACTTACTACATAAAATCATACTTTTGTTCAAGTAAAGGATGTTTTTAACACTCCTACAATTGTCCAGATGGAGAACTTACATTTGAGAACTTTAAATGTTCATTCTGTCCAAATCTTAAAAAATGCACAGTACGATAAATATTTCAACTAAAGACAGATATCGACACCAGAGGTAATTACACGGATGGTGATACCACGTGGTAACGTGGTAATCTTAGTCTAAATATATCTAACGATGCAGCGTGTACCAGATAGGAAATACGTGTTGTAATAACAATTGTTACGCTTATCTTATTACATAGATGTAGGACATCAATAAACATCATTCAGAGGGCTCTGGTAACAGTTTATATAGTTGTTTGACGAAAAATCTTTTGGTTCAAACTGTTACCACCTGTAATATAAGCCACGGGTGTAAATTACACACGGTCGAAACAGGGTATACCCGCATTAGACTAGTTGTAGCAAGCGAACACATATATTTGTGACAACAGAACCGACAAATATACATTCAGCTAATCATATTCATATTTATTTGTGGCAAGACTCATATAACAGTCAAATAAATGTGTCGGATTGTAGTTATTGCGCAATACCGCACGTGGCTGGTTCAATCTAGGTGGCTCACGACCCTAAACCTATGGCTCTATGGCATTAGATGCAGAATAACAACTAATGAGTCATTAGAGTATAAAGTACGACCTAAATGACCTAAATGTACCATTTAACCTGAGTAAGAAAATCTTAAATTTGTGTTCAAAATATTAAAAAAAATGATATAAAAGAGAATACAACACGTCAGATAGACACTGCTTGGTGAAACATACTAAGCTACGGAGATATCAATCATTAATAATGATAATTAAATATGTACATAAAACAATTGACTGGAAATAGGATACGGAGATAAAACTATAGAAATCAGGACGGGTGACATTGGCTTATCGTTTGTAAATGTCTGGCCCCGACTCTAAATCAAATATAAATTATTTGTAAATGTACTGCTTATCGTGAAGAAATAAATAATGTCCACGAGTACTGCCTATAGGATAAGGACTAAAGTAAAAAACAAACAACCAAACAATCCGAATTGAGTATGAGGACTAGTTATAGCGAAAATACCAGAAGGTTGAATACGCTATTAGGAACAAATGCTGTTAATTCGAGAATCATACCTTGGAAACAGGCAGATCATACAATGTACACCACCTTCGCAAGTTATTAGCAGACTCCAACAATGTCCTTACTCCTTGTCATTTACTCATTGTATTCGAACTGTATCTCGGTGAGACTACTGACCAGACCAGGTGAAGCTATGCATACATTATACCTACATAGTCTATTAACACGACCCTATACAAATAAAAACTGAAAACACTTACAGTTTTTCAGTTAAGGTAAAGTATATTCCGGTTGCAATAATAAACCTATAGTTCAATCATAAAACATGCCTAAGGCCATTAAAGATAACATGTTTTATAGTAAAGATGAAGTAAATGTATGGATACAAATTATTTCACGGTAGGTTCATTTTTTAACTTCTCGACTATAAAACACATATGTATAGCAAAAACGGAAGCTCGATCGTGGATAGATATACATCGCAGCAATTTCATGCAGATGTGCACACGCGATTTTCTTTAAAAAATCTTATTAAGGTCTGCATTATTACAACATTTAATGCTTGTTTATCTTGTTTTAACAGCAATGGTCGCGGTATTCCGATTATGTTAAAACAAACGGATACCCTTAATAAACGGCAGCCAAACGGCCTTCGAAAGACAGATAAGTGATTAGTCTTTTCGGTTCTAATATGTAACACACCCGATTCGAACCCCACCTGCAGAGAGACCTTTGATGTGTTTTTGGTAATGATTTTACTCTATTTTACACACAAGAAATAGTGTCGTTTGTGAAATTTGGAGAACTGTAAAAATGAAGTGAAACTATTGGACGTGACCTTGAAGCTGACATAAGGGAGTCTTGTCAAGAACCTCTCGAACATTATAACATGTTTTGTCGAGATTATTCTGCGAAACTATAATGAGAGATATTAATGAATAGTCTCCCCTGAATAATCCCTAAATACAAGTATGTCTTTTCATTTAAACGTTTTACTCGGTTTTTATGCTTGTGCTCTTTGAAGTGCATGTTGACTTTCTGCTTTTCTTGTAACACAGAGTTTAATATTAACCCTTCATTTTCTTTTTTAAATAACATATATCTAAAAGTATTTAAATGGATTTTGAGCTTATATTAATGCAAAAGTAAGAAGTTTTATTGTTTGTAATTGCAATATCTACAAAAGAACAGACGATAAAGTTCAAGCATTCCAACCAAAAGGAACTACCTACTGTTTGGAATGCCTTGGATATTAACTAATAAGAGAGACAATTTCCATTTCACCAATGTACCCCATTTGTACTGTTGTTCCTAAAAATGCCCAAACAAGAATTTTAATTTTTATTGACAGCTTATATTCAACGCCCTATCAATGAAACCTCGGGGCATAATGGCTCTATTGTATTCAAGCCTGATCTTACATTTGTTTCACCAGTCATCTAAAACAAAACATTACTTAGAATCAGTCAAGTTTTTTTTCTTCCTGCGTACAACTCCGATAAAATGCAAAGTGCCAATCAATATTAATAACTCAAACTATAGCAAATACAATGTATTTTTTCACAATGGCCGGGGTCAGGTTTTTGCACAAGCAAAATAAAATACAAGGGAGTGAACGCATTTCGTTTACATCAGAGAAGGCTATATAGAGTTGTTTCCCTTTAGAAAAAAAAAACACACACAATAAAAACAAGAACAAAAACAAAACAAAAACTCAATCAACATGTTCATATTTACCTGCAGGCACTGATATAATCCTTCTCACGGTCGCCTAGGAAATGGGTCGCGCATGATTTTAAACCTGAAACAGATATAAAAATACATTTATTAAAATATATTTTTATAACAGAGCAATTTTGGGCAGAATTTATTCATGTACCGGTGCAAAACACTTCTCTTGCAAGTCAAGTGTACTATTCTTATGTTGTCATACGTTAAGGGGCAATAAACACAATTCCTATGCCAAATAAACGTTAAGTAGTTTGTATCGTTGACAATTAATAAGTTCTATTTCAACAGCTTTGGTTAATAACTTTGGCCAGGTGTTCCAGTATTAAAAATGGAAGTATCATGGCTTTGTCAGCCAAGAATATCGAAAAATAGTTTATAGCTACCGTGCATAGTTTTGAGTCTTCAAGCAGGTAGTTGCAAAGATCTGCAAGGACCTTTTTGCAGAGAAAATTTAAAATTACAAATATACAGCATGATCCTCATCGTAAAGAGAAAATTATCGATATATTATTACAATATTTATGGAAGAGCGACTGATCCAACAGACACGATCTACAGTTTGTAAAGAACAAATCCCCAAATGGTGTTAAGAAGACATAGTTGTTCCCATCCGGGTAGTGTTTCATGCATATAACAAAACTGAAGTAGCCAATCCGGGAAAGATAGTCTCCATATCTCAATATATCCAGCGGACTGAGAAGTTGTACAGCCGGAATCGTCGCTAAACACTTATCCGTTTTCGTGAACAGCAATCAGCACTGAGTGCAGTTGACATATTTAATCTTTCACAAGCTCCAACAAAGAAACTTCATTGATGCCGTGCAACGCGTCGTCTATATGTAGACCTTCCAGGGTGGCGCCATGTTGTTCTATATACAAGTGAAGTGCGGTGCTTTCATGCGTTGAATTTCGGTTATTATTCAACTTTGGTGAATATCAGAATTAAGTTAGAATGTATTTTAAAATGTTGCTATATCATAACCTGCCATTTGAACTGTTTAATGTTCCATATGTGTATGTGTTTTTAATTTAAACTACAATTTGTTATGACGATGTGCAAGACAAATGTTATGCTCTGTTATTTTATTTGGATTTGGGCCGTTTTGGATGCGTCCAAAGACAATTTGTAACTGCATATAATTTTGACTTGATAATTTGAAGGCATTGTAAATCTTTCAATAGTGACTAGGTTCGGCTATTCTTGGTCGGTTTGTTGTTAGGACGGCGACCTTTGATGCATTGCATAAATTGTCTCTTGTGATTTTTTCAGTTTTTTTTTTCTGAACGTTTGAATGTGTGTGAGAGAGTACTTTGTACTAAGTTGTTTGAGCGTGTAAGAACGTGGGTGCGTGCGTGTGTGATGCGTGTTTTCTGACGTGGGTTCTTAACTCTAAATTGGTCTTTGATTACTAGACATTCGTACTTGGTCAGGTAATTCAGGTCGTTACTGTCAGAGTAATGGTTCTACCTGAGGAGTGTATACTCGACAGTGATTACTTCACGTTGAAAGAGCTAGTTTCTAAATCTACTATAAACATATAAGTTTTTACTAACTGAAATTCAATCAACCAAATAACAGGAAATACAAATCAGCAAAGCAGTGTCAAATTGCTCGACAGCTATCCCGGTATTCAATTACTGTAATGCATTCACGTTATATCACGATATCCCCTGAAACAACTAGATTCAAATCGATAGGACTTTTGGCGGGGTTTCTTTAATACCACTACATTCGAGCAAAAACGTTATAATGTTTAACAGTATAAGGACAAACGGTGTTCAGCATACGGACTATATTTGTCATATTTGTTATGCAGATAAAATAAGACCATTATTCTGAAAGATCATCTTATATACATGCTGGGTTTGTCTATTTCTAGTTCATTGATCCATCATCTAATCTGTGTTCATTCCCGATTAACATTAACAATTCGTTCGATGTCATTGAAATCTAGATTTCTATCTAGTCTGAAGAATTGGATTGTTTACGTATTTCCGACGTTCTTACTTATTAAATGACAATCAAGTCATTAGAAATGATACTATAATCTCTATGTCTGAAGATGTAGCTACAACTCATCAGATATGAAGACAATGGTGAAAGGATAACTGATGAAATTAGACAATAATTTGACTTTCCATTATATCCATACCATGATGGCCTGTTATGTCCACAGAGTAGAGTTATGTCCACAGGGTAGAGTTATGTCCACAGGGTAGAGTTATGTCCACAGAGTAGAGTTATGTCCACAGAGAAGAGTTAAGTCCACAGAGTAGAGTTATGTCCACAGAGTAGAGTTATGTCCACAGAGTAGAGTTAAGTCCACAGAGTAGAGTTATGTCCACAGAGTAGAGTTATGTCCACAGAGTAGAGCTATGTCCACAGAGTAGAGTTATGTCCAAAGAGTAGAGTTATGTCCACAGAGTAGAGTTATGTCCACAGAATAGAGTTATGTCCACAGAGTAGAGTAGAGTTAAGTCCACAGAGTAGAGTTAAGTCCACAGAGTAGAGTTATGTCCACAGAGTAGAGTTATGTCCACAGAGTAGAGTTATGTCCACAGAGTAGAGTTATGTCCACCGAGTAGAGTTATGTCCACAGGGTAGAGTTATGTCCACAGAGTAGAGTTATGTCCACAGAGTAGAGTTATGTCCACAGAGTAGAGTCATGCCCACAGAGTAGAGTAGAGTTAAGTCCACAGAGTAGAGTTATGTCCACAGAGTAGAGTTATGTCCACAGAATAGAGTTAAGTCCACAGAGTAGAGTTATGTCCACAGAGTAGTTATGTCCACAGAGTAGAGTTATGTCCACAGAGTAGAGTTATGTCCACAGAGTAGAGTCATGTCCACAGAGTAGAGTAGAGTTAAGTCCACAGAGTAGAGTTAAGTCCACAGAGTAGAGTTATGTCCACAGAGTAGAGTTATGTCCACAGAATAGAGTTATGTCCACAGAGTAGAGTTATGTCCAAAGAGTAGAGTTATGTGCACAGAGTAGAGTTATGTCCACAGAATAGAGTTATGTCCACAGAGTAGAGTTATGTCCACAGAGTAGAGTTATGTCCACAGAGTAGAGTCATGTCCACAGAGTAGAGTAGAGTTAAGTCCACAGAGTAGAGTTAAGTCCACAGAGTAGAGTTATGTCCACAGAGTAGAGTTATGTCCACAGAGTAGAGTTATGTCCACAGAGTAGAGTTATGTCCACCGAGTAGAGTTATGTCCACAGAGTAGAGTTATGTCCACAGAGTAGAGTTATGTCCACAGAGTAGAGTCATGCCCACAGAGTAGAGTAGAGTTAAGTCCACAGAGTAGAGTTATGTCCACAGAGTAGAGTTATGTCCACAGAATAGAGTTAAGTCCACAGAGTAGAGTTATGTCCACAGAGTAGAGTTATGTCCACAGAGTAGAGTTAAGTCCACAGAGTAGAGTTATGTCCACAGAGTAGAGTCATGTCCACAGAGTAGAGTAGAGTTAAGTCCACAGAGTAGAGTTAAGTCCACAGAGTAGAGTTATGTCCACAGAGTAGACTTATGTCCACAGAGTAGAGTTATGTCCACCGAGTAGAGACACGAGTATCTTTAATTAGGCCTACTAGTTTTCTGTCCATCTAATGTCTTAAATGGCGTCTAATTGTATAGAGTATAACAACTTGCGATAATTTGTCAGTGTTTTTGTTTTTGCATTTTCGCATCATCAAAACCAATAAGCCAAATACGATTATAATCACAAAGTTCCGTTAAGTCTGATTGTTTTAATGTTTTATATGCATTGTTCATATATGTAAAAGTATATTACATCGTTTGAAGTAAATAGTGTTTTTACACAATGAATGATTTAGAAAATCAGCTTCCTATTGAATGTATACATGTTAACAAATAGAATTACAGGTCAAAAGATCATAACGTAAAACATATCGCACTGTATGATTGACCATGTCGATCAACATGATTGCTCAAATTAAGTAGACCAAAGAACATGCAAGTCGTGTCAACCTCTGTTGCACCAAACAATTGGTCTTATAGAATATACATAGTTGAATTATAAATTAAAATGTGTAGAAAAGGCGTAAGACAAAACGAAGACAACTCAAGAACCAGTGACAGAACAACAGAACAAACCAGAGAAAGGTATGCCTGTACCAACACTTTTACATCTACTTTCTTGGAAACAAACCATAACGAGTTCCTTCAGATTCAAGTATGTAGATAACATTTCTGCACTTAGTATACCACTTCACTTTCGATCTTTTTTCCAGCGGTATAAAAGACGTGTCAGTGGTGATTCAGAGGTTGGCATATATTGAAATAATGAACTGCTCCAAGGAATAATGGCTAACAGGGTGTTATACCGACCCTGATACAAGACAACAGCTGGTACTATATTGGGCTCGAGTATAGGACATATACAGAACGCAATGTATACGAGTAAGCAGATGTACCATATGTTATTTTATTGTTATTTTTAATATAGTTATTTTGCTTAAATACGTGTCTGAAGGTAACTTGCCTTGTATATACGGTTTGTATACTTAAACCACACATCACACTCATTAAGTTTAATCTGGTAATGCAGAATTTGCATAACCCGCTATTTATTTAAAATCATTGTTAACAGGTAAGCCTGCTTAGCCCGAATTGATCAAACTTCGACAAAAAGTGCCCAGAGCTGTTTGATCAGGATTTACACTATTTGCTGCATGGGTCTTTGGCAGTGTCTTGTTTTCATTACATAAAGATTGTAAGCTTATAAGGTTTATATGGCTAAGAAATAAATGTCGCGATGAGGGCGAATTTAATTGAGCTGGACATTGTGTCGCAAACTCAAACACGCGCCATTCTTATCTACACAGATCTCGTAAAATGTTGTTTATTGGTGTCCTACACCTGTCGGAAAAGTGAACTATAAAGCCACAATCGTCATTAAAAACATATATTTCCTATCTTAGTCACGCTGCACAGCTATTTTTTAAACCAAGAAAACCATGTGGTCACTAATGTTTTAGTTCATCCACGTCATCCGCTGTGACGTCGATGTCTATTTTTAGCAGGAATTCCATTCGTTTTTATTTACAGATATTGTTACATATAGAAAATGTAGGAAACTGTCGGATACCACCAATACGTGTCATGTAATTGATGTTAATGTCACTGATGGGTGACCTTGACCCCGCAGCCACGGCTCCATATAGGGAGATTAAAGGTAGTATCTGACAGTTTCAATCTCCTCACAGCGATTACGTCACGCGTTGCTACTTAAATCTCTGCCCCAGCAAGGATCACGTGACGATAGTGTATCACGTGAAGTAAACATGGCGGCCTCCATAAACTTTAAAATTTGACTTTCATAATTTCATATTTTTTCATATTTTAGTTACTTTTTATTTTTAATATGATAAATTAATATTTTTAAAGGAAAGATACTATATTTTGAGGAGATTAGTCCAGAAAAAAACAATAAAAAAAAACTATCCGCCTGTATTTGGGCGAAAAACTTGCTGGTGGCAGTGACATAATGCACTGTCAAGGGAAGTAATCACTGCGGGGAGTTTGTGACAGTTTGTGCGATTCCCATCTCATTTTAATACATCGTTTAGTTATATACTTTCCTATTTAAATGACCCAGGTAATTACGGATTCGCTTTCGAACATTTGTTGCTTTAAATAGTATTAAAATACACTGTTCCTATCGTTTGTTCATTTTACAATAATTTAACAATTTTAAAACAGAAATTATTGAATAAGAAATTATTAATACAATCCTCAAACATATGACATCATATTACGCCGCTAGGATGAACCCGTGTCAATTTGACCATGGTCGTCTGCGACACTTCTAAATTACAAACAAGAGTAATTTCAACTCTTAGCCTGCTAAACACGAATTGTTAAAAAAAACGTTAGACAAAAAATGTAGATTAGGAAAGCCATGTCCCGATTGGAGACTGCTTAGCACAAATTGCTCCGAACAAAACTTAGACAAAAAATGTAGATTAGGAAAGCCAGGTCCCGATTCGAGACTGCTAAGCACGCATTGTTCAGAAAAAAAAAACTTAGACAAAAAATGTAGATTAGGAAAGCCAGGTCCCGATTGGAGCCTGCTAAACACGAATTGTTCAGAAAAAAAGCTAATACAAAAAATGTAGATTAGGAAAGCCAGGTCCTGATTGGAGCTGTCTAATCAAGATCTAGCCAGTTTGGTGCCTAACCCTAAAAAATAAATCTTGGCACCTTTGCAAGAAGGTGTGAGTAGTAGTCGGAAAATAAGAATATGTTATAAATAATTTGTATTTATTGCTTTAAATTAATAAATATAAACATCAGTACGTTTATGGCTGCAACAGTGTTCTCGTCTTGACTCTATCTGTCTGTGTTCCACTATCCTACCTGCCGGGTGGAGACATTACAGGCGAACAGATCGATGCATTGCAGAGTGAGGTCGATACACAAAATGGCGGTCAGAAAATAGCTCGGTAACGTCAACAAACAGCAAACAACAAAGTAGTTAATTGGATTACTGGTTACTGTTTAGACCGATACCCGGTATCCATAGCACTACGATGACGCTTCATATGCAGAGCGCAGTTACTAAGCGAACATCAACAAATATTGTGACAGTAATAAGACAATGTTTAATGTATTAACAAAATACCGTTTAATAAGATAATAACGCTGATAATTTATACGAGTAAAGAATACAAACTTAAAACAGTTTATTTATTCCCCAATATGTTTACTAACTTGTCTCGGCATCAAACCAGCAACCTATCCTAATCGCTGTCAGACGCTCTCACGACATTTATCGTATATAAAGATGTGATTTTATCTTTTGTATATGTTTTAGTTACACCGCAGAAACACGGTTTTGATCATTTTAATGACACACACCATAAATGATGGAAGAATACCACTTTCTTAGAACCACTGTCGCTCCGAAGGTCAGCAGGAAGGTGTCCCCATTGGACACATTCTTCCAGACAGGGACTCAAACCCACGTGGTGAGGGGACTTGATTTCAGACCCCTTTGAAGAAATGAAGTATGTATTAAAGGGAAAGCTACACATTTTAAAAGTCTATTTCAGCAGCATGTGCCATATGTATTATATAAATGTAAGCCAGTATATTGCATATAACAGTGAATGCGGCATGTCCTGAAAGCAAAGAAGGGTTAGTCGTTAGAATGCCGGATTGGTGTACGGTAGGTCATGAGTTCAATTCCAGGCTGCGGGATTTAAAGGTGATGGAATAGTATCTGCATAAATTCTTCCCCACAATTATTCTCTAAAGGTAGGTCCACAACTAATGTAGGGTTATATGCCTGGTTATTCTATCATATCAGATGTCATGCCATGTCATGATATCCGAGTTGAGGCCGCACCACTAAAGCCTATTAAACGATAAGTGTAGTTCAGGGGCAAGTTTATAAGGTGGTGTAATTGGGGGAAAATGCCAAGAGTTCACAGCATACATTCACATTGATGGCAGCATGGTTCTTTGTTTTCATAGGACAGTGCCTTTTTATGACGGCGAATTATTCGCGGGATGGTATTTAAAAAACACTGACCGGTTTGTGTTTGTTTTTCTTACATCGCACTGACACAATTATAGCCATATTGGCGACGTCCAGTTAACTTTTGGCGGAGGAAGACCGCCCCCAGACCAGACATATGTCTTTTGTGGAGCCGTCGTAGTTAACTATTTCTTATTTTTATTCAAGATGCCTATAGTCTGGGTTTACTTCTTGTTAATCGGAACACCACGGATAATTCACGAATCATTTCTAGGATGTATGTAGGTAGTTGGATCACCTCGGTTATTTCCCTAAATGGGACTTATTTTGTGACAGAAGGTCAAAACAAAGATGGCAGCTCGGATGACAGCTCACTATAGTACGATGCCAGTTAAACTTCATTTTGTGGCTGCTTCAAATTTCAATCATCCAAGTTTAATTTACAAAGCCCAGCAAACAAAACAGCTGTCAAACGACGCCATTGTTTATGTTTTGTGCGAACTACCTTTAGGCATATTCTTTCGACTTCCGGCGAACAGAAACGATCGTGATTTCTTTAAGTATCATTGCACCAGATACATCAGAGGGATGATTGTCCCGAGGACGGAATTACCCGAGGAGTTCCGATTGTCATTCCTGGGTGCCCGTACGTCTGCTACTTTTATAACTAGCAAATATTGAATTCTTTAGATCTTTGCTTATAACTACATAAAAAGGTAACAAAACATCCTAATGAAGAACAAAAAATGTGAATATACTGAAAAGACAGCCCCAAGCAATGAGATGGCTGATCTGAATCTATTCTATTTATAACCGGTGTAAGTCTCATTAAACCGTGCTTATTACGCACCATGTTACCTGGCAGAACAATCTGGGCATGAACGAACGAATCCTGATCCGTTTATGTAAACTCATTTAGTGATTAGTTGCTTTAATTAGTCTAGAAAAGCTGGACAGGAGAGATGACTCTGGCCCCGAATGATGTGAACGTATGCATGCGATAGATGGGTACAGTGTACTACAACCGATCCTTTTATGGAAGTGCAATCTTATTATACTGATTACTTAGCGACCTTATGAACCCTTAGCTATCAATATAATTATTCAGGTATTGTATATCATAATATCATTATACATTAAGTTCGACGATATGACTATAATGTTTGTCGAGGTTAATTGGGATTTATTGGCAAGTTGCCGGAAATACTGCCTGCCTTGACTATTGACAAACACCTGCAATAAAAATATGGTCAAGGAGAATAACACAAGCATTTACATGTAGAACGACTTTAAATTTTAACGAAAAGAGCACTTGGAATTTTTGTATCTTTGATATAAAAATGAACAATTTTAATGCAATATGTGTACATGTTGAATGCGAAAAGGGGATCAATAAAAAAGGCAAACGTGTGATTGATTTACAGAAAATGTATCTGATCAATATCATTTCAGCCAATTGACACCATGTAATAACCAAATGGGAAATCGTCCGAAACAAAACGTAGCCGGACGAAATGAAATCGATAGTGTTCTATATTGCATACTGAACATTTTAAAGGTACACACAGGTGTGTATCTCTGCTGGTGTAGTTTGTGTGGACTTTGTGTTTCAAGCGTCAGCCTAAGTAAAGTCGTGCTTTTCAATTGATCGTTGTATATGTAATGAAAAGCACGGTCTAAGATCAAATAACCATGTAAAATAAGCGACATTCAGTGGACCAACCGTAAGGCCATAATTCAAGACTTGACACACAAATTCAAATTAACATATAGGCTTCATCATCATCATCATCATCATCATCATCATCATCATCTTCTTCAATATCGTCGTTGTCGTCGTCGTAAGAAATCAGAGAGCAGAAGAAAGAAAATTATAAACAAACTTATTATTAGCCAATTCTTAGACGGAATACATGTAAAAGGTTTCCCCACTGCTACATGCAGTCTGACCCTAAGGTCAATGCTCTCCAAAAGTACCACGATCTAAGTTAGTCAGAAAGTCCCGCCAATAAAAGCTGGAGTTCGGTCAAAACGATAGACAATGAGTCATCTACAGGTTGCAGGGGAAGGTAAGGACAGTTAGGCTTCGAACATAAATAAAATGAAATCATCGTCACCTTTTGGCGGGAATGGAATCGAGAAAACAAAACCAAGACAATATAGGGTAAATTAAAGGAGAAATAATATGTGGTTAATGTGCTTTTAGAATAAGAATTTATACATGGCAAAACCTACTACGATCACCGTAGTGCTGCATACATATAAGGAAAGAGAAAGCAGACAAAGCTTTCTTGTGATAGAAACCAAATTTTAAGGAAAAACATCCATCGTATGTCATAACCAACCACACAACGTATAAAAAGTTTAAATTTGACTGTTAGCCGGATTTAATCACAGTCTATACTAAACGGAGACACGTTATACTGTCCACTTGGCTGGATCAATATCAGTGTAATCCAAACATAAATACACAGTTACATAAACATATACACACCTGCAATCAATCATATTCTTACCTGTTCAGAACACACAGCCTCTATTTCCTTACACTAAATCCGTATCTCCTGTACATCCACTAGTCACTGTAACATACTGCTAATGTCATTAGTTTTCGCGGAAAACCAATGCCCTTTGTCAATGCTAGTAAGTCAGCTAGCAGATACCGGTGGTTGTGGCAGAACACTCTCCGGGATCTTGTCTTTAATAGTCAATAAGTTTAAATGCTTCTCTTAAACTTTTGTGCGAAGGCGAACAAAGCATGCAGACGGTAGATTTTATACATGAGTGCATAGGAACTAAGCAACGTTTCCGAAGAAAAACAATTTCAAAACAATTGTCTGTTGCTTGCAATATGTTTGCCACTGCATAGATCGGTTATAAGTCGCGAGTCGTTACGTCCTTAACTTTCTAAAGTGTTAAATCTGTAAGAATAAAAAACAGGTTTTTAAAATGTCATTTTTAATGATCAGTTTCTAGCGATAACTTCACACGTTAATAATCATATATTCATACGTAATGAGACATCAATACTTTCCATTAAAATAAATTGTTTATAGTAGAAAGGTAAATTAAGAATGGTTTCGCTAGTGATGTGGAATCTATCTTTAACGAGAACCATTGTATCAGGGCCACCGTGGCGTAGTTGTAGACGCCGACTCGAAACTCTTCTGACCGCTTAGGTTCGAGTCCCGTTCAGGGCGTAAGACTTAATGTGGGAAGGTTTACCAGCTGACCTGCGGTGTGCCTGTGGTTCTCCTCAGAAATTTGTTTAGCGTCTTCCTCCACCAAAATAGCTGGACGTCGCTATAATGATCTTAAACGGTCGCTGCGGTGTATTTAAAAACAAATACAGCTACACACAACAGACCACTGTACACGCCTCATTAAACTATTGGTTCAAGGTTACATGTCCATCCCTGATTTGGTAGGTCGCCTGAACCCTGAACGTGAAGTCATACACAAGCCGTTAAACTTCCTTATTTTATATTATGTTACATTTATACATTTTCTACGCTTAGTTTACAAATTGATTACACTTTGCTTTAAGAAATGTTTGACTATGTGTCACTTTAATCCATGTTTAGTTTGCACAACGTAATAACAAATGCCATTGTATCGCCGTACTGAAAGCAATCTAAATTATAAAATGTATATACATAATACGATAATTATAAATTATAAGTAATCGGCACGTGCCATTTGTGTTTTACAACTGCCCAACATTCTGAGCGAAATCTGTGACGACAGCTGTATACATCTCATGTTACCTCCCTCAAAATTTTCTCAACAGACGATTTTCCGACTTTTTCCGACTTTTTCCCACTTTTCCCATTTGCACACGGACCTTTTTTTTCCATACGGACACCTCTATGATAATCGCAGCGAAGTTCAGTAGAGGTAGAGAAAATCCGCAGAAGAACCACCGACGTATCGCAGGTTAACTGGCAGACGTCTAAAAAATGTACCCCCGCTATGGACCGCTCGTCTACTGGCGCTAGAGCGTGCGGTCAATAGTTTTCCACGTGGTTTGAAATCAAATTCCAGTCAAGACATTCTATGATGTTGTATTGTAGACTGCGGCAATAAGATTGGTGCATGTTATGACAACTAGATTATCTTAGATTATATTTATATAACAGCAAGTTTCCACCTCCATGCCATGATGTACTTACTAACTAGATACACAGTAATATAATAACAAAGTGTGATAGAATCGAACCTCAGAGTATAAGTTTATAAAACATTAACATCCTGGTGTAATCATGATGATGTATATATGTCTATGGCACTTTCATCCATACTGTACATATCAAGTAAATGTCACTGTACTTATATAGTTTAACGATACGAGCTTTATCCATTTAAAAGTTAATTAGAACAATAAAGTTTCGCCGAGTTCGCCTACAAAATGAGATATCAAGAGAAAACCACTCTTCCGATTCATTGATTTCCTTAATTAAAACACCTGTCATGAAAACATCACAAGGTAGTCGATGTATCACGTGACGATATAAAGTGTAAGACAAGAAATATATCGATGATTGAAGGTTTCTGCTCCATTCCATCTATATAATTATCTACACCTCATAACTATGTCGTGGTAAGAACTAGACCTAAATGGCCTTGCAATGAATACAACCGCGTAATTTCTTACAGGAATTGCATGCGGCTAATATTAGCTATATTTGTTTTAACTTGACCATTCCTTATTTAATTAGTTATATTATCCTTATTCGATAGAACATATATGACTTTCTGGTTCTGTTTTATATGAAAAATTGAGACAAACGTTGTCCATGCAGTGTTTACAAAATGTACATACATAAACGTTTGAACAGTTTCATAGTGTATACCAATGGATCGTCATGATACTTTCAGCTCACGTGCGCTTAGTTTGAAAGACCGGCTTACACCGGATTCATCCGCAGCTTAATGGAAGGTGCACGCTCCAGCGAACACGTTGTTATTATGTTACTTGAACATTTTAGTTTCATAGCTTCAGTGTGTAAATAATAAATATTGCCGATACACAGACAATACGAGGCATACGAAATACACTGAGATATCTAATGCAGTAAGTCTGCAGGATTGAGTTCTTGCTTACAACAGCGTGAAAATCTGATAGATAGATCAGAGAAATTAAAGTACAGTAAGTAATAAATGCACAGTATTTGCTAAGGATTTACCAGCCTTGAGAAAGAGTGAGCAGTAAAAAAAAATGACAGAAAATATTGCCAGTATAATGTGCATCACATTGTACAAAACAAACATTGTAAATCAGTGTTGGGGCCAAGATGACTTGAACTAAAATCACCATTTCACGGCCCCACGAGGTCAGCATTTTTGTCTTTGATGTATCAATTAGAATCTTTAAAGTAATATGGTTTACAGATACACAAGAAGCGGTCACTACTCCCTAAAAGGCACGTTAAAGTGACATGTATTATAATGCACGGTTGTAGATATCTGAAAAGATCTAATGATACAAAAAAAGAGAATAAAAATAAATAAAAAAATAAAAAGAGAATAAATGCAACCCCCCACCCCCATCTTTCTTCGTATTTACATATACTCGTTTAGACCAGAATCGAGGGGCTTATTTATTCTGCCACGTTTCGTTTATATACTTCGTTTATATATTACGTTATATTATGGAATCCTACGTGAGCTTCAGCTATTGTCTAGAGTTTCTTATTGAAGCAGATAATTTTGCGCGATGTTAAGAAAGTGACTGAAAGTCGCAATATGAATCCCGGTTGTTTACGCTGATGGCTGATAATCTAAACTGACCCTGATATGGACACGTTGGCATCTAGTCAAACTGAATTGTTTTTCCAATAGGAATTTGATTGCTGTCCAAAAAAAGAACCACACACCGCATATCATTTAATTAAAGAATAGAAGACTGAGGCTAATAACTTAATTCACTTTAAGTGCTTTTTAAAGCAAAGCAAAAATAAATCCGTGCCCGAACACTCGTCTTTTTAAAAAAGATTCGTGGGGTACTAGTTTAATTTCCATATTGAAATTCAATACATCCAAATATTACCAGTTTACATAACTGTTATTTGCAATAAATATTTTGTAATCCATTATGGTATATTTCAGGGGATTCACGTATTTTTCTCTAGCACTATAATCACTTTATATACTAGCACTTTAAAAATAAGTTTTGTATTAAATAAAAACAATAACATGCTAATGTTATGTCTCAACACAACATTTAAATCCAGCTTGTACTTGATTCTAGAATAGTCTTCGCATATAACAACTTCTGCAAAACTGCCATAACTATCTCAATATGGATGACCGCTTCACAGTAAGTCACACAATATTACCACACTATTATCACAGCCTAATCAAAACTCGTAGTGATATGTGACTCATAATGTAGCCAATACCACAGCAGGAACTTTTCACCCCCACAACGACGTGTACTACGTAATACGCCCCCCTCACCTTGTCAATCTACAAAACGCTGCTAGGACTATTCAATCCTCAACGTATACACTAGAATACTGCAACAGCTACACACAATAACACATACATAATTCTTCCAGTAATCACCCTGCTAGTTAAATCAAAACAGTGCATTTAGAGTTTACACACTGCCATTGTGATGTTTTAGCTAAAATACTGTGATAACTTATCGACTAATTGTAGCTTCTTCAATTTGCACTTAGAAATATATACATTGGACACTGCATTGTCACTGTAACAGTTAACATGTCAGAGAATATGTGTTATTTACGTGTTATTCAAACCAGACGAAATGATTTCCGAGCTATATCGCAGACAAAAAGATTAAATATATATTATTAATAAAGGGCCATAACTCAATTAACATTAGGTGGATCATGACTTGCCAATGATTTGCATACATAGTGTTGATACTTACAAGGCATGGGAAGTTTAAATCCAAACAAAGATAGCCAGACAAAATATATTCAGTAAATGTAACAACAGACGATAATTCAGTTACAATCGTCCCACCATGATGTACTAAAACATACTCAAATAGGCTTGGCATTTTTTACCAGTCCCCACAAGTTAAGGTTCAGAGTCGGCACGGTAGCCGAAAAATAGTGCAAACAAAATATGTTCAATTAATTTATCGACGAGGTTTAACACTGTTTAAAACCAAACTAGTCATATGTGCCATCGGCACACGTAACAAGGCTAGGTTACCAGTTATTGTAAAGTTAAATAATCAATATATAAAGTATCCGATACAGAAATAACTTCTCCGTAAAATAATTTTCATTAAGTCATATATGGCTTTGGAATGGACGTTTTTCTGTCGCCAAATACACAGATAGCCGATATGATCTTATCTATACACTTAAACCTTACTTTTGCTTTTGTCGCTAAAAAGTCGTTAATAGCCGATAATTTCATCGGGCATTTCCGTTAAACACGCCGCAAGTAAACGTGTCGGCGGTGCTACAACCACCCGAGGTGAAATATAGATCTGTGCTGTTCCTACGAGTTTTATAATTTTTTCTTTCCGAATAAGACAAACCCGGCATTCCTCTCTTTGAGTTAGGCTACCTTTGTCCGCCATTGTTATTTACGAATTAAGGGTCACTCTCACGGACGAATGAAATGCAGGTTACGGGACAACCGGAGCACCTCGGATATTTCACGAATCATCTCTCTACAGCTCACTACAGTACGATGCCTGTTAAACTTCAATTTGGGGTGGCTTCATATTTAAATCATCCACGTTTAATTAACCCAGCGCAGCAGACACACAGTTGTCAAACGATGCTATTGTGGATGTTTTATACGAACTACATTTTAGACATATTCTTCTTCCGACTTCCGGCGAACAAATCGATCGTGATTTCTGTAAATATCATTGCACCAGATACGAGAGATGATTGTCCCGAGGAAGGAATTACCCGAAGAGTTCCAATTGGTCACTGGATAATACGAACACTTCCGTAACTGATCGGAACATTTCGGGATTCGAACGAAGTAATTTAAAATCTTTTATGATTACCCAGTGCTACAAGATTTTATAAATTGTATAACTTTTCATTGACTCATTTGTAATAATGTTTACAATAATAGAGAGGCAGCCATTATATATGTCATATAATGTATCGGAGGCATTATTTGCACAAAATTTGATGATTCCATCCCATATATAACTTTAAATATATCGGAAGGCCATGACTGACAGACAAACAGACCAACCGACCGACGAACGGGACTCCAATACCACCCCCTTTATTTTGCATTTGGGATTATATACATTAAAAACGTCCTGTTTTAATATCAGCTAAACAATATTTAAGTCATAAAATTTCAGACCATAAAATTCAAATAAAGAGATGGTATACATGCGTTGTTCGTCTATTGCAGGTTATTTCTACTACCACTCAAGATTACAGCTTTCAAAAGTTCCAGAAGCCACTGCAACTAGAGCAGTTTCTAATGTTATTTGAACCGTCGTTGGTAATATTGAGCACAGAAGTGGAGCTAAAATCGATATTTTACCTGGCATTTTCTGATTGGAAAATCAGATTGAAAAGACTGCAAGCGATTGATCGATACACGGTATTATATTCACTCAGACAACACGTGGAGATGGGCTGAATAAAGTTTGCAGGCGGAAGGTTGAGGGGGTGTACTACTTTATTGTATAGATGGTGTTCAAAAAACGATTCCGTCAAATCAAACTTTTGTATTTGTGATGTACAACTCAACGTGATCAAACAGTTGACATTTCGATTGGTTACATAGCAGATAAGGTGTTGGAAGGCAATGTGACAACATCGATGGAGATAGAAATACTTATTGGCATATTTATAGGTGGTTACAGTTTGTCTATATCTAATAAATGTTACAACAGTTTAATACTCTTCTAGAAAAAAAAGGGGGAGGGGTATGCATAATTGCTGTACAACCTTGTTCTTTTGTTTAAGTAATTTTTTTGTCCATTTTTATCATTTATTTGCAAATGTTGAGTGTTGATTTACGCTTGGTTGTTCATACACATCTAAAGCATGGATGAACAGCATTTTGCAAAATATTGTCATGTATTAATGACTTATTTCGTTATTTGAGAAAAAATGGTCCAAACTTTACCAACTTTAAGGCGGAATGTTAAAGAGGGTGACTCCTGACCTGAAGCTGTAACGCTGTATTAACAAAGCAAAACAAACAATGAGAAAAATAAACAAAAAGCAAACAAAAAACAAACAAACAAAAACGTTGCTGGCTAACTGTGTCGGTTGATGTATAGTTATTAAGCTTCTGTTTCCTTAAAAAAAATAACGAACAAAAATAAATTTCTTTGCAGTTAAACGTTATACTAGACAAGAGGGCCATAATGGCCCTTAATTGCTCACCTGATGACATTGGCTTTTAGTAGGCTCAAATCTGGCATCAAGTAATTAAGAGTTATTTACTTAAGAAATCTTTCCGTGAAGATTGGACCATTAGTGTGGCCACTGGGTTGTGACCTACTTTTTGACCCCATGTGACCCAATAATATACTCATCCAAGATTTGATGCAGACAAACAATCTGATCCAAGTTTGGTGAAGCATGGGCTATAAATGTGGCCACTTATGTATTCACATGCTTTTTCTAAGATTTGACCTAGTGACCTTCTTATTGACCCCGCGTAACCCAGTTATGAACTCATCATAGATTTCATGAAGGTAAACTTTTTGATCAAGTTTAGAGAAGATTGGGCTATAAATGTGGTCTCTAGTGTATTCACAAGTTTTTTCTAAGATTTGACCTAGTGACCTACTTTTTGTTCCCACGTGACCCACTAATGAACTCATCTAAGATTTCATGCAGACAAACATTCTGACTATGTTTGGTGAAGACTGGCCTATAAATGTGGTCTCTAGTGTGTTCACAAGCTTTTTCTAAAATTTGACATAGTGACCTACATTTGGACCCCACGTGACCCAATAACAAACTTATCCAAGATTTCATGTAGACAAACATTCTGACCAAGTTTGATGAATATTGGCCTATAAATGTGGCCTCTAGTGTGTTCACAAGCATTTTTTAAGATTTGATCTAGTGACCTACTTATCGACCCCACGTAACTCAGTTATGAACGCATCCAAGACTTTATGCAAACAAACATTCTGACCAAGTTTATTGAAGATTGGGCTATAAATGTGGTCTCTAGTGTGTTCACAAGCTTTTTCTAAAATTTGTCCTAGTGATCTACTTTTTGACCCCAGGTGACCCAATAATGAACTCACCCAAGATTTCGTGCAGACAGACATTCTGACTAAGTTTGATGAAGATTGGATAAAAACTGTGTCCTCTAGTATGTTCTTAAGCTAAAATGTTGAGGACGGACGACGGACTACGGACGAAGTGATATCACAAAAGCTCCCCTTGAGCTCGTTGTGCTCAGGTGAGCTAAAACAGTAGAAATTATATTTCATTTTTGTTTGTTGTTTTTATCGCACCATCAGATATTGTTAGAAACGTTCAAGTATTTTTGTGAATGACAAGTACTTATTGCTCTTGTGAAATGACAGACACACCTTTATCTTGCTGGAGTGCTTCCTAAGGCAATAAGGTTCCTCTTCATGTGTCAAGTTTCTACGCAATACTGTTAGCAAGTGACTGATCCTTCGATGAACTGTTGTTTTTTTATATATTTTGTTTGTGTGTGTGTTTGTTGTTGCTTTTTCGTTGGCTCCAGGTACAGGAGACCCCGGGTTCGAACCCGACGGCCGCGACATACCAAAGTCGTTAAAATGGTAGTGGTATAGCTCCCTGACTAAGGATGAGGCAATTATAAGAGTAGATTCACGACTTGTTGGCCCGGTTTCAGGTTAATGTGACTGGGTGTAGTATCATACCAGGTGTTCAAGGCATGCTATACACATTGAAGGCAGCCCTATATCAGCTTCTAGTAGACACCGTCTCCAAATAACTGAAATAATGTTGGTAGGACGATACCCCCACCCCACAACCCCCGCAAAACAACAAAAAACAAAAACAAAAACACACACAACTGTTTTCACTAGCCTTTATTTCATTAAATTATTTCATAGCTGATATTATAATTAAAATATAATGATTATATGCATTCTATACATAGAAGCTGGATGGAAGGCAAGACATTGATAACACTGCTCTTAATGTGATTCATATCAACGATTTCGTAAAAATGATAAAATAATAGGTAAAGGCTCTTCAAACATAGTCAGCATAAATGTTTATGCGATAGTTACGCCCTGCAGCAACTACCCTCGTTACACAAGTAAACATAAACACATATTTATTTTAAATTCCTGAATCTGAAGACTGCCGGTGGCAGTGTCGGCTTGTCTCGAAATGTGTTTAATGTGCAGGTTGAAAACTCCAGGAGGAAAATTAAATTTTCCACACTGATGTGCTGTTCTCACTAAATAATAGAGTGAATGCATATCTTACACAAAATCGTATCCAGCCTTTATTCTATACAGGTCAGTTAAGGCTTCAAAAATCAAACATTTTCCTAATAGCATAAGAAGAGACTGGTACATGGGGCTTCTAGAAAGTAAACTTTAGACATAGTAGAGTCTTTATACACTTTAACACTGACCTAGAACCTTTACACGATAAAAGTTATTACATAAGCTTCAAATGCACGAACGAAATACAGAAAACAATTTTGTATCAAACACATTGTATTTTATAAAGGGAAATAATTCTGACAAAACTATAACCATCATAGTAGGTATGTCCATAGTTTTCTCCCTTATACGGCCACGTTCTGTCTGTCAGTGATATGAGGCGTTAGCTAATAAACCAACTGAATTTGTTTACAAATGACCAGGAAATAAGACCAAAGCATAAAAGCGTTGTGCAACAGCATTTATGCGAGTAATATTTACTGATATTTACGGCACACCACAAAAATATGTACTACTTATGTGACCTTATGTCACATATAAACGTATGAATTCAATTTTTGGAGACACCTGTTGGTACGGACGTATTTTTCACAACTTAGGTCATAAATCTGTGAAGTATTCGTACGAATGTTTCACACATAAGAAAAACTTGCATGAGTAAGATCTAGGTCTGTGTAAAGTTGAAGGAAAATCATATCAGAAAAAAAGAATGTGAGTGTGTGTGATTTGTCAAGGTCAGATTTGAACGTTTTGAATATGTTTCTATGTGAGGCATTATACTTAAGAGTGTTAGGGCCGATTCGAGCAAGCTTCATAACCCATGCATTAAAGTTATTGACCAAGCAACAATCATAAATATAACAGAATAGAAAAAAAAATCCACCTAAAACATGGAAAAAATTACTACGACGATATTTAGCGCCAGACTTTCGTAGTTGCAGGGTAGGGCAGCTAGATGTTATTTTTTAATTGAAATTGATTACCCCTTTACCCTTTCCTTCCATCTACAGAAAAAAAATTGCCTTCGTTGTGTTAGTTTTTTGTCTCGAAATACATTTGCTGTTACATTTATCCTTCACCTAATTTTCAAGTTATGTTTTCTAGACGGGACGGAGTAATCTCTATATATAAATATACATTTTATTCTGCATAGTTTTATAAGTCTTTAATTTAAACGTCAATTTGACCGGAAGCGCAAAAGGGGACAACAGAGCAATTTTTAATTAATAGTATCAATAGTTTTTAGTTTTGATCTAAGAAATCCCAATTCGGCACTTACGTCAGGACAACATTATTATTGTGCGTAGAGCAACTGTCCGAAATTCATGTCTCAACGGAAACCGCATTATTACGTATAATCGGTCAGCAGGGTGCGCGTATGTATAACGACATAGCAATTAAGGTACAATTGATCGTATTTTCAAACTTGTTTATGGAAATCAACAAACTTTTCAGAAGGCAGTAATTGCATATGTTAAACTATAGGAAATGATACCAAAAATAATTTCTTTTTCTGTTACTTTATCATTTTTCTCGATTAATAATGGTGATCACGGCGTTAGCATTGTCCGAAAAATCTTGATGAACAATTTAACATACACACATTTCGTCATTAACACACAATCAAATGTTACAAAATAAGCCAAACTGTATCACAAATTTATTTTTTAGCAATGAAAAGAAAAAAAACCCTCAAATAAATGCTTTATTTTTTATTTTATCTTGCTAATTTGAATTAAAATGCATTGAAGTATCAACATAAGATATCAGATTTATTTTTATAATAAGTTACAATTTACTATTTAATCAAATACAATATGTTAGAAAGCTTTCGCTATTTCTAACGTTTACCAACATTAAACAAATGTATACACTCTACACACATTTACCATAATCACCCCCTTACCGAAATACGATCTGTATGGTAAACCAGGATGTATACGTGATTTTAAAATGTTCGGTTTTCAGACTTGTACTTGTTATGTACTGTTACTGAAGAACACACACACACACAAAAAGAAAAAAAAAAGAAAAGAAAAAAAGGAGGCGGTTAAAAAATAGAAATTGAAATAAACCATATTAAGTATAAACCGTCTGTAGAACAGCATTTTTCTTGTTAAAAGTGTCTTTTACAAAAACCAAAAAGACGACCAGAGTTAATGTTGTTTGTTTTTTATCAATGTACTCTGCTCCATAAACTCTAGTGGTGTGAGAAGTTTCCAAGCTTTCTTTGCAACAAGAGAGATAATTAAAATATAGACTAATCATTCTCATTCACCAGTCGCACGCAAAAGCACACAAACATATAAAACAAAAGAAACTAATAGCATTGTCAAGCAAAAGCGTGGGTACTCAATGACGTTACCGAGACCAGAACATGTGGTGTCAAATCAGCAAAAATACGACGACAGGGATCAAACTTTAAGGCTAATTTACAAGATATCCTATAAAGCTTCACAAACTCTTCAACCCCTGCTACCGTCGTGCAAACAAAAAGGTAAGCATCACGATCAACTGTTGATGGGCCAATCTCCCATCAGGCAGACTTCAATACTTTCCAAGTTTAACTCCTGTCATTTTTTATTTAATAAAGGGATATGAATAAAGCTAGGCCATTCAGATTAATGGTTCTTTGTAACTTACTTTCTCTCAATGAGCACAATTTAAGTTGCAACTTAATACTACAATTTCGACTTTCGCTCTTACAATTGAAATATTAAAAACGCACAATAGAGAGTCAGTGTTTTCCCCTGCATTTTCTTTCAATAAGCTTTATCAATCGTTGAAGTAACAACTATGCTTCTCAAAAACGATTCCAGTAATGCTCTGAACACCCTTTCACAGAAGGGAGATAATTAAAAATGGAACTGTTCATAGTTATGGTTCCTGCCATTGCCCGAAACGCTATATCGATGTGCAAAGTTACATCTCTGTATCTTTGATATTTTTCTGGGCACCGATATAGATAAATGACTTAATGTTTATTTATTTTATAAATATATGAGCCTAGGGTCGGCCAGACGCGTAGCTGCCTGTATACAGAATGCGCAGTTGCGTACACATTGTTCCCAAAGACTGAAAACCGAAAAAGATTAATTCTGTAATAAAAATCTGAACATAGCAGGAATATGGTGTACACTTAATGCGATAACCAGAAAATTGTCTCTGGTGTTGGAGAAGCTTCTGTGTTGGAAATAACGAACATAACATTTTACTTAAACTCTAGTTACATGTATATCTTGACTCCCCAGAATCTACCACGTACGATCCAGAAACACAATTTGTTCCTGGGGAAGCATATCACCTGCCACCGAACTCCGTCCCCGCCCCACTAGGGGTCATGCGTACACATCATATCACGCCTAACTACGCCCCTGGGGTCGCTGTTCTTGGCGATAAAACATAAAATATTACCTATAATTATTTCGAAGTTTTTACTGACAACAATACACAACAGTAACAAGTATTTTTGCTTAAGACTCTGACGTAAATAGTGTAGATCCTGAACATAGACTTGAGCACACTCAATCTTAGTGTCTGTCTCCATTCTTCCTAGATTGTTCTTATATAGCAATAACACATGTGCTCTTCAGGTATTCCATGTTTTCAACAGGGTTGTGTTAATGTTATTTCATATGTTTATTTATGTTCAAAGCAGTAACATATTTGTATTGTATTTAATTGGATTTCACATCAAGTTATAACAGTTATACACTGATCAAAACTGGAACGGACACTCATAGGGTATTTATTCTAATAAATGCTAGAAATATATACACATTTGCGGAAATAAAAAGAATACAATTCAAATTACATTTACATAACAGCGAAACTTCAGTCGGTATGTCCGTATGAACTTCGAAAATAAAAAGTTGACAACCGACTTTTTCATTTCCGGCAGTTATTTTAGATTAACCAAATGAATCGAGTAACATGGGATGATCTGTTGTTAAAAACTGTCGTTTGTCTAAAATAACAGTTTAATTGCACATCTAGGAAAAACACCGTTGTCAGCGACGTTTGAACTTATTGTCAATGACACTAGCGGCTTCCTGTGCAGTTACGACAGGTGTAATAACTACCTAGTAGCAAAGAAAGGCCGGCGATGGGATAAAGGGTCAAGTGGCCACTTCCTGTACACGTGAGGTAATGGCGTGAATCGGGATTCATCGGATATGATCGCTTTAGCTATGGCAACATATGACACACCCGAGGTGTTACGGTTATTTTATGGTATGTAGTTCACCACATTGCAGACCGTCAATGAACCAACTTTTATGTCGGCATATGCTTCTTTGGACAAAATGCAGCAATAAAATCACAAATGCAGACGGCATAATAACCATTTTCTGCATTATAGACAGACAGGTAGAGAAATGAAGGAAATGCAATCAGACAACTGCATCTCAAGTAAGGATAAGATCAAATTTACAACATGGTTTGCCCTGTTTTAGAAAATTATATTGGCACTTTGCAGTGAATATTTATGAATATTTATGCAAAAGACTAAAAAACAAATTTTTCAAACAACCATTACTACTTACAAACAAACCAACCAAATATGACAGTGAACTTTTCATAGTAAAATTAACAGGTTTGTTTGCCAAATTTTCTCAAAATATACAGAAATTCATAGGCTATCACCAGTGATTATTTCAAGATCCCCACAACGCACCATCTTCAACACAAATTGGTGACCTCGGGCTTCCACCTGCAATGAACCCTTTCTAACTCAATTGATTGACATATTACAGCATACTGCCTGAACAGGCCAGATGTTGCATTTTATTGTGGAATGAGACTCGCGTTGTTTCTTCAGCAGACGAAATTCTCTGGCATGCATCCAGCATGAAGATGGGTTGTTAAGGGTTTAACATCACACACTTGTTCGACCCGCTTATCCATGTATCGGCAGTAAGCGTGTATTCTGGCTTTTTATAGACCAGTGCCATTTTTTTCTGCGATTAATAGTCTTTGGTGTGCTTTACGTATTTGTAAAATGTATGAGAGAACCGGTGTCTGTTAGAATTCATGGAAACATGCCAACTGACTTTAATAAGGCTTATTTACTAGAAACTTTCTGTTGTTTTTGTTACTTTTAAGGACAAGTTGAAATATCATATCTCACAGACTCATTAGACTAAATAAACCGACAAAAGACAATGATTTTCGGCAAACAAAATGTTTGAACCAAGCGTAACCTGCATTTGACTACACATATTAACCCAAAGTGAAAGCTCGTATTGCTACTTTGCTTGGAACATGCGCTTTGTCATCATTACCATATTCTAAGATTTAAAGAGAATACTTCCCTTAATGCCTTCCTAAATTAATAACCAAGATCTTGAACATGCAACAGATAAGCTTGTTAAATTGCAAATGGTTCTCATCTCTCAAACACTATTCAAACTACCGGAAGTCCACAAAGAGCAACAAATATATCTAACCTCCTGCACAATGTTGTTTCATACGTTCACATCAGTATGTATGGCGTTTTGCATTAGGCTATTTTTGTTGGTTTTATATAAAACATATACCTTATATTATTATCCAATTGTTTGTTAAAAATACCAATACACATACAAAACAATACCAATAGTTAAGTACTTTTGATATACATGTACATTATTGTTGTTGTTTATATCACTATCTGCCAGTATCTTGTTTGAAGTGTGCATAATTGTATTTATATCTCTATTTAAAACCATAATTATTCCGACGGGCACGGTGTTTGACTATATCCATATCAATTGTAAATCCCATGCGGTTTAAAAATTATACTAAAAAACTGATACGCCGATAAAGTTAAGACGCTGTTAATAAAGAGGAATAAATAGAACATAAAATGTAATAAATTTCCATAAAAAAATGACTGGTTTTTGAAGGATTCGAACTTTTTGATAGTCATGTGCTCCCCTGACTGCGCCACTGTGACTTGCAAAATGCTTCTTTGACTTCCTTTTTGTTGAACAATGAAACTATCACACTGTTTCACTTTCTCCATAGCCTATGTAGGCTTCAACCAGCAGTCTTCGGTATATCTGATACTTAGTGGTACAATAATTGATACTTAGTGGTATAATAACTGATACTTAGTGGTACAATAACTGATACTTAGTGGTACAATAACTGATGCTTAGTGGTAAAATAACTAATACTTAGTGGTATAATAACTAATACTTAGTGGTACAATAATGGATACTTAGTGGTACAATAACTGATACTTAGTGGTACAATAACTGATACTTAGTGGCAGAATAACTATACTTAGTGGTACAATAACTGGTACTTAGTGGTACAATAACTGATACTTAGTGGCACAATAACTAATACTTAGTGGTACAATAACGGATACTTAGTGGTACGATAACTGATGCTTAGTGGTACAATAACTAATACTTAGTGGTACAATAACGGATACTTAGTGGTACGATAACTGATGCTTAGTGGTACAATAACTGATGCTTAGTGGTACAATAACTGATACTTAGTGGCACAATAACGGATACTTAGTGGCACAATAACTAATACTTAGTGATACAATAACTAATACTTAGTGGTACAATAACTGATACTTAGTGGCACAATAACTAATACTTAGTGGTACAATAACGGATACTTAGTGGTACGATAACTGATGCTTAGTGGTACAATAACTGATGCTTAGTGGTACAATAACTGATACTTAGTGGCACAATAACGGATACTTAGTGGCACAATAACTAATACTTAGTGGTACAATAACTAATACTTAGTGATACAATAACTAATACTTAGTGGTACAATAACTGATACTTAGTGGCACAATAACTAATACTTAGTGGTACAATAACGGATACTTAGTGGTACGATAACTGATGCTTAGTGGTACAATAACTGATGCTTAGTGGTACAATAACTGATACTTAGTGGCACAATAACGGATACTTAGTGGCACAATAACTAATACTTAGTGGTACAATAACTAATACTTAGTGATACAATAACTAATACTTAGTGGTACAATAACTGATACTTAGTGGCACAATAACTGATACTTAGTGGTACAATAAGATATTTAGTGGTACAATAACTGATACTTAGTGGCACAATAACTGATTCTTAGTGGTACAATAACTGATACTTAGGGGTACAATAACGGATATAAGTGGTACAATAACTGATACTTAGTGGCACAATAACTAATACTTAGTGGTACAATAACTGATACTTAGTGGTACAATAACTGATACTTAGTGATACAATAACTGATGCTTAGTGGTACAATAAGATATTTAGTGGTACAATAACTGATACTTAGTGGCACAATTACTGATACTTAGTGGTACAATAACTGATATTTAGTGGTACAATAATAGCTTGACTCGAACAGCCAAGGAGGTGTTGCAGCGGTGTTTAACTGATGATAACTGGCTTATCTTTATATGCCATACAAGAGCGTCCAAAATAACTGCTTTGTACGTTACGTAGACGAATAATTTTGTTGCAAGCTGCCAACACTCGGAACAACTGTATATCATCCTCCAGACAATGGGGGAGATTATTTCAACATATAGCCAGCAATTTTGCCAGACTGTAGATATATGCAAGTGCACCCGTTTTACGTTATAATCTAGTAGTTTATCGAGGCCTCGCTGTCGCTTATACGTCCGTTTGTCTGTAGGGACGTCAACTCTCTGGTTGTATATTCCGTAAGCAGTCTATGGTATGTCCACCAGGTTTTCAATCTACTTATTGAATTTAACTTATTGATTATACACGTTGATCAGTCAGTCACTCTATCCTTATATTTAAAGACCGAATACAGATGTTCTTCATTTTTAAAACAACAACAATGGTTATTTCGATTAAACTTACTAAATTTAGCATGTGGCAACAGTAAATAAATCTGTTTTATTAAAATTACTATTACTACAACTAACTTTTGAGATCACATATCGTCATCCGGTTTGTCTGCTCTGACGTCTATGTTTTTTTTAGCATATAACATGCTTATGTACAGATTTGGAAAGACTGGACATTTAGAGTGATTACTTTCGCGATTTGTACTGTCTACCAATTTAGGTAGTGTTTAAATTAGCATTTACTTATTGTGAATTTCTGCAGAAAGTATGCCAGAATTCCCCACATCAGTTAAACATATTGTTTTATGCACTGGATATAGGGCAAACTGACGGACACCATCTTCAACGTGTTCTTGATATGCTGGCGCAAATTCCCTTCTCTACGTGCCTCTGGTTGTATGTGTGTCTGGCAAGCCAACGTTCGACCCCAAAGTTTAATACAATTTGACTACATTCCAACTTGCCTGATTGGCAATTAGACTGTCCTTCCATCTGCCCGATGGTCAGTATCTCTGAGTCTATTGCAATATGTCTAAGAACATACCTAAGGCATACATATGATTACACTTGACAAGAATATGTCTCTATAACAGCAATACAGTCTATATAGATAATGTAAATGTTTTGCTTTTAAACATCGACACATTTTTCTCTGGGCCTAATCCAAGCTATTATGCAGACAATTCACCTATTAATTACATCTTTGCACTTATGTTCAAGTATAGAAATTTCACATTGACCCAATTTGGGGGGGGGGGGGGGGTCACTATTTTCTTACACCGAAGGAAGCTTGCAGGTGAATGGAATCCGTATAATGTCAGAATAGTTTCCGTGGAAACGCTTATCGAATTTCCCAAGCAAGTTGATTCAGGTATGCAGGTATCATTCACTATGTCCAACATCAATGGACTTACGTTTCCAGCAGTAAAGTGAAACCAACCAAGCGGAATATTGATTAGGTATTAAGATGCATCGCACTTACACAATAGTTGTCATCTTACGACATGTCCAGCTGTTGTTAGTGGATGCCAGTCTGAAACAAATGCCTGGGTAGAACCACTGGTTCTCCACATGTCAGCGGAGGGACCTTTCCACGTGTAAGCTATCCCCTGACCAGGATTCGAACCCACGTGATGAGAAGCTGAGGTGTTAAAAGTTTTCGAGTCTCAATGTGTGCCCACGGACGCCCCTGAGTTGTGAACTATTCATGGTGTTGACTGATACCACCAATAACCATTCTGGTACATGTACACACCGCGTAAGAATAACAGCTGTTTCAATTTAAATACCATTCTCAATACCGTTTTCTTCCATGGTATATGTATGATTTACTGGTTATGTATATCAAAAGTATTTTACTATTTGTATTTTTAGATGTATTGGTATTTTTAACAAACAATAGTATGATAAACACAGAAGTTCGATTCTCAACGGCAGTGCAGTTAATCTGACTTGCGATTTAATCCATAATTCGTTCCTTATCATTCAAGATGGTATCCGATAGTTTGGATCATAGATTTGTTACCGTCAAAAAAGAGAAAAAGATTTAAAAGTAAGGCATTGTTATCTTACATTGCCTTACAGCGCCCTGGCGGCCCTAGTAGCCGAACAAGTTAAAACGTCGGATCTAGTTGTGGAAGGTCGCCAGTTCAAATCCAGGCCGTGACATAACACAATGGCATTGTTGTGAACTCATTACTTGTGCTAAAGCAAATATCTGAGTTCTTCCTCAACTGTTTGTTTTGCTTAGTTTTTTTGTTACATCCCCCGACACATTTATGGTCATATTCCAACTTATTATTGGTGGAGGAATTTCCCAAACTCACGTTTGGGTAGAACCACCTGCGCACCCCTGGTTAGTTGAAAAACCTCTCCACATAAAAGTTCTCGCCCCGACCGAGACTCGAACCCACGCGGTGAGGGGCTGAGGAGTTTAACGTCAGCGACTGCTCAGCCATGGACGCCCCACCAACTGTTTGGGAAAGGGTCCGAATATTTGGACTGCGGTATCAAGCCCAAGAGTCTATGAGGTACCATCACAGTAAAGGCAGGACTGTATCTGCTTCAAGTGAAGATCGTTTTCTAATTATTAAAATATTGTTGGAGGGACGTGAAACGCAACATGCATAAACAATAATAAGACGTTCCAAAATGACCCATACCTAACCGCGGTCTAGGCTGTTCCCAGCACATCACACCCCAGCTGGAAGCCAGGCTGGAATTAACGCGTGCTGATGACTCTCTCAGGCCGGAGGTAATTATTCCGATATTCATCTTATAAGCGCATCTAATATCATGCAGCGAACGCACTGACATGTCTATATACAAGTTACATGAGTTACGTGCACATAATTAGATAATTTAGTTTTCCTTGATTGTTTTTACGGGTTTACCGCCACAACAAAAATCCGTTAATCCGCTACACGGACGTGGAATAAATAAAACCGTAAAAGTTGATTTTGAGCACAAGGAACTTTATCCTGCCATTAAATACATCGTTGTGTTATAGCAAAGAATTCAGCCGGAGATCTCTATTCACCTTTTGATAAAGGCTCTAGCAGCAATGACGCTGTCAGGTCCGTTCTGATTTCTGCCAGGTGTTCAGACTCTTGATAGCTGTAAGCAATCTCAGGTAGGTAGTGATATGGATTAAATTCCTAAGAAAAAGAAACTCTTAAACGGCCTGATAGTAAGCATATATAAATATTTTATACATTTGCCACGTACCTGTATTTTCCACGTTTAAAAACACGTTGCAACGTAAAGTTTTTCAATGACTGAATGGTTTATCTCTATCCGGAGAATGCATAAGGCATCACGCCCATTGCTCACGATACGCTATCCCAAATGAAGGCAGCATTATATCTGGTTCGAAGGAAAACCCACTTGTAAAAATGTAACAAATAAAAAGATTGTAACTGCGATGTTCAATCTTGCAACAACATCCACAGGTATACTGCAATGGTACCAAGGTAGGAAATGTATTCTCCGAATGCAACCACTACTATGTGTGCTACCTACCGGCAGCTGCAAGACGTGTTGTTGCTGATAGTGTTGACCAGTCACTGGTGCTGTGTTGTGCTGCAATCTCTAATTACGATATGACGAAGTCATCAAAGAACAATTACGCCTGATGGGACTTATTATATGGTTATCACATATGCACCGAAATGACGAAAGCGACTACAGCAAAATACATTCTTTTGCGACTTCGTATAAAAGTCCTTAAATAAAAAAGTAATAGAAAAGCATACGCATTCGAATCTATGTTATATTACATGTACTTACATTTTATATGTCTTGAGTTGTTTAGAGATGTACGTAACCTCAAGAAATTTCAGTTTTTAAATCCCCATTTTATTTTGTTTTTTTATACAGAGATATACAATATATCATTTATTTTTTTATAGAGATAAACATTATATTATGTTTTTTATACAGAGATCTACATTATATTATGTTTTATACAGAGATATACATTATATTATGTTTTATACAGAGATATACATTATATAATGTTCTTTATGTACAGATATACATTATATTGCATACTCTATGTTTAACTTTACATGAGAACATATCTATTTCATGCACCCATCATACTGCTAAATTTCTACATTAACGCCATTCTTACTAATGCAATAACTGGTACATCACCTACTTCTTCTTCCACAACCAAGCATTGCTAATCGTTACAAGTTGTTGGGAAAAAAACAGCACGGATGTGAACAATCCAACACGCCGTCGTGAGCATGCGCTTTAAACAACAGGAAGACTATTCTGGGAAGTAAACACTCTCTTCAACTTAAATTCATTACATAAATATTTGAGTGTAACGAACCGTAACTCTGATGGGAACAAGACTATCTGTTACTTAATTTTCATCCTTGTTGTCTGCTACATCTACAATTACAAGCTGCATTGTTAACACAATCTCCAACGCAGTGATCTCCCCCTTTCAGTAAGGAGAATCTCTGCCACCACACAGAAATCCTTCCAGATCTGGAAGGATTTGATTTTTTTATTTTTTATTTTTTTTTCAGTAAAATGACAATCGGAATAAATGGGTATGTTAGAAAAACGACTAACAATGGATGAAAAAACAAATTCTAACGATAAAGAAAGAAAAAAGAATGTATTTATCACTACAATCGTAACAACTCGGCCATTTCCGTCCTTTCACCGAGGGCGAAATTTCAGTGTAACTCCGGTTCAATGTAAACAATTAATGGATACTATTGAAGAAATTCACAAAGTAATAACGGAGTTTGACTCCTCCATAAGAGCGAAACCCAAAAAGTTCGAGTGTCAGCAGTCTCTGTTGGCAGGCAAAGACGTCATAGCTAATCTGACTATCGTCACGTGATTTTGTATGACGGCAGTGGTTTTAAGCGAGCGTAGCGATGTCGTAAACCCTGTGCGGAGTTTGTTGTTAACATCGACATACTCAGATTCTTTTATTAAACAAGACCTCACTAAACAGCTGCGAATTCATATAATTGTCTGCTTCCTTTTCATAATTGGAGGCTACACTTTATTGTTGCAAGCTACATTGTTAAAAAACGGAACACACATTTCTTTTCTCTAAAAAGGCCTCACAGAACAGTTGCGATTTCCTGTTATTGTGCGCTACACTAACGTACGCATAAAAAATACATTCCATAAGAGGCACAAGCGCGACGTCAATAACAACATAACAAGCACCAGTGTTTGTCTTTGATATAAAACTTTACATGGCTTTGTAAAGGTCATGGGGCGGGCGGTTAATATGCTAGAGGTCGAACTATACCTGACGAAATGTAAACAATGAGCTGCTTGATGTAGATGTTTAGACAAGTTTATAATAAACAGCATCAGCCATAAGTTATGTCATAACAAATAATGACACAAACTGGGTGATGCCACTAATGCTACTACTATTTCTGTCTATTTTTCTGCTGCTGTTACCACAACCACCACCACACCGCCACCACCACTACTACTTTTAGCAGTAGAAGTAGTAGTAGTACTTCTATCCTTTTCGTGACTGATTTAGACAAATTAATTAAATGGTGAGATTATGAAGAGGAGATCGATTGCATATCAATGAATTCCTTTTTCGCTTGGACAATCACCACTGCCTGTGCCATGTCTCATTACCCAATAAAAACTATCCGACCTAACCACTTTTCTGACAGATCACAAGTTGGCTGGTTTCTAATCAACTTGATGACCACCTTACCAAGCATTTAGATCGATTTTATAAACATACATTGTATTTTCCCTACGTGCTGCTAGCCTACTACTTATACAGACTGTGCATCCATCGTAAGGAAAGGTATACCAACCTATACTTACACTGTCCAGCCACTTGTTAAAATTCATTTCAAGTATTTTTATACAGACCGGTCACCTGTAACAGTTCCATGCATGCTTTCGTAATTCTACACGCACTTTCGAGTTTTCTAGAACCCGGCTTCATTTACTTAATTGGCCCGCGTGTTTGGGATGGGATGGGATTTGCAGGCATTTTTGCCGATACTGTGCAGCGACATTTCTATCATTATAGCACAGGGGCACTTATGGGGTGCCGAGGGACTGAACCCGGCCGGTCATTTATACTGACACCGACGAGTCAGGCGTAATGCTGCCCCTTAGCCCCGAGCGTTAAGAGGGAAGGCAATCCTTAATACCAATAATAAATTCTTTGGTTTGACCTGGCAGGGGTTTGAACCCGTGAACTCCCGATCCATAACGCGACGCATAACCAGTTGAGCTATTGCGGCCGGTGCTCGCGTGTTAGTTGAGAAATGTTTTTTACAAATATAGATATATTAGTATTTTTATGCTGTTTGGCATAATTAGCCTTTTTATATGGAACACGCCTAGAAACCAGGTATCAACAAGAGCTCATCTATTACCCCTCCTGCGACCATTTTTATCACCAATCTTGCGATCATTTTTATCACTCCTCCTGCGACCATTTTTATCACCCCTCCTGCGACCATTTTTATCGTCCCTCCTGCGATCATTAAACAGAAGCATATTGGCAAATCAAAAACGTTCATCAAAGCTTCGACAGCTAGGAACTATTATCTGTCGTCAATCCAGCATAGATCTGAATGCGAACCGCACAAAACACCACATCTCTATCCATTTGATAATTTTGATGTAATACTGTACCCATGGTAACGATCGTATCTCATTGATACAGCTAATCAGCACACGATAAGTTGCTGTCATTGATGGATTGTAATATTATCTAATCGTTCTTTTTATGCCTATATCAAAGGCATAATCTGCAGAGTTTATTCCTAAAATCTATAAATAAGTTTTTTTTCTGTAACTGCAAAAACACGGTGAAGCAGAATACGCGCATGAACTGAAAGTAAGAAATTGTAACTTTCAAAAAGTTGCAGAGGTCAAAGCAGTACATCTGTAAAATAAACCCAGAGGTGGAATTTTTTCTCGGAACTGAAACATTCGACGGTATACCAAACACCTTTTTATTATATGCTGATTAAAACAATTTAAAACAACACTAAAAAGTTTTACCTCAAAATCCAGAGCCTTCAACGGTAAGTTTATATCCAGCCTCCCACCGTACTAAACAACACACTCGCTCCCTCGCACACCGGCCGGCTTGCTAGGTAAAGGTACTTTCCAAGTTACACACGCTCGGAGAATTTGTTTCATGTATGGGAGAAGATACACAAATACACAATCCTCACAATTTACACGTAGAGTGCCTACTAACGTAGTGCCATGCAGGTAAACCTCTAAGCTGAAGCCGTTTAGAACACGCGGTAAAACACCAGCCTTCGTCTGCAAGAGTTCAAGAAGATGTATTCCCAGTCGGAGACTCTGCAGGTATGTATATTTCACAGATGTGACGGATCTTCTTCATCAACGGTCACGTGATTACACGCGCCAGTGTCGGTTGCAGACAACTAAACGTTTTGGGCGCGTTTTGTTCTGCAGTTGACTGGCATCAATATTGACCAATATTACATTATATAAAGTGAAATGAAATAAACACAACAGTTCATGTCACTTACGAAGCTTGGATGTGTAGAGCTAACATTATGAATACAATAATAAATATGCATGTGTGTAAAAAGCAAATATTTCTGACGCAGTAGTCATCCGAACTCACAGATCTAGGCGCTTTTAAGTCAAGAACGTTAATTTTGAACACAATAAGTTGATTTAAAAACCGACTCCCTATTTTCCTTTTCCTTTCAAAAATAGAACAGAAAATTCAACAGCCCATTGAACAGCATGAATTGCACATTGCAAATGAGGTCTATTTACCCTAGTCTGGCGGATGGGTGAGTCATAAAGGGGTCTGGTAGGGGTCGAACAAAGGGTCAGTTGACCCTGAATAATAACTCCAGCTGGTAGACAGGTGTGGGGTTGTAAAGGGGCTATCCTAAGATCCCATACATACATGAATGTAAACGTCCTTGACTACACAGATCATTTATGAATTAACAATCTCAGTACTTATCCAACCCGAGGAACTTGAACATAAACAACTTACTCAAACTTCATTCAAAGATAACAGAAGTCACAAGATAAATACTAATTGTATCATGTCAAGAAACCATATATGCTATCAAAACATTTCATAAGGTAGGAATAATAATGGCCTCTATTCCAGCAGATTACACCCCTTAAATAATTAATTTGAATATTCCTTGAAATCCCTGCATGCATAATATTTGAAGCCATAATACTGCTGACAGGCACTTAATTTCACTTCATTCCAAACAGTTTTAAATGAACTATTGTTTGTTTTTAAATACTAAAAACAAATTCGTCGACAAAATTTGGAAGCTGTAAATATGAATAATGTAATATGTAATAACATAAAAAAAGTACTTTGTTTTGCAAGATTCGAACCAGTGGCCTCTTTGTATGGCAGTCGAGTGTACTACTGAGATGAAATGGCGTATGAAGTCAAGTGTTTACAACAATATGTTTTTGCGAATGCTCAATTAGAACACAAAGAATGGGGTATGATATTGTTGTATACACTCAACTACATGTAGTATTTCTCTACTAATTAGTTCAAGAAGTTCAAGAAAACCTTAAGAACGGTTCAAAGGACTTTTAATGGACCCTCTAATCCGTAAGTTATGAGTAATGATCGAACAAGGCCGATTAAATGCATGTTAGTTTGTCCCAATAAGCGGGGGATGTTTAATCATTTAATCTTACTGATATCTACTTCAATCTCATAAGATACTGAGATATTGAGGTTGTTTTTTGTTTTATGTTTATTATGAAACTCTAGAGGCAGGGCTTTAAGAATTATGACAAAACAGCAAAACAGAAACTTTTGCCAATAGAATGTCCACATTATTATTTCTACTTGATTCTCAGCCTAATGTTTAATTCAATTTTAAGTATTGTCTAAAGTATGAACCAATTTAAAAAAGAAATATCAAGTATTACATAAAATTAATAACTGTAACTGTCATTTTACATTTCCTTGCATACTCAAATAATTATAAATAACTTTGTATTAGAGAATAAGACTATATGATAAAGTCCTATGAGCAATGCAACATATACCAACATTTGAAAAAGCTTTGGACGAAGGTATTCATATGCAAGTCAAATAGTAAGAATAAACCTGTGATGAACTATTTAACAACAAGAGCAAACCCGACAGATGCATGATATTAATTTAAATATGTAATTGCATTAGAACGAGCACTTTTAAAGGTGGTATTATTGTCTGGACCAAAAATATTTCTATTAAACATCATAATAAACCATTGTTACCTAAACAGGTTTCACAAAATGTTGTTATTGGTGTCCTAAACATGTCTGAAAAGTGAACCATAACGCCACAATCGTCATTTCAAAAATGTATTTCCTATTTGAGCAACGCTGCACAGTTAGCTATTTTTAAGCTAAGAAAACCACGTGACCACTTATGTTTTAGCTTATTCACGTCTTCCGCTGTGACGTCGATGTCTATTTTTAGCAAGAATCCAAATCGTTCTTACTTATAGATTTGAAAAGAACGATCAAGTAAGTGTTTATTAAAGAGCCTTACGGTCCGAAAAATGAGATACTGTTGAAAATCGTGAAGGCTTAGACTAAAGAACGATTTTTTCTGCAGAAATGATGTCCAAATTCCCCAAACAAAGGTCAGATGTTGTTAAATATATTAGATATAAGCAAACTATCGGATACCACCTTTAATGTCAGAAAACATGATTGCGTCGTAATAAGCTATAAGTAACAGAGGTTATAGGTTATTCAATATATGTTATCGCACACGTGTCTTTTATTGAATACACTAATGAATGCAGGAAATGTCACAAAAGCACCAATCTGACAATTATTCTACATGTAAAGACACAAACATCTTGCATTTATAGACCATTTGTCTTAAGAAATCATTTTAGAACTGACCCAACTATGTTCTTTTATGAGAGGTTTGGCTGTATTAACGTCGGTATCCGACAGTTTATCTATATCAAATGCATGTAACATTAGTTTTCCACGGTTTCAAGAAAAATGTATGCATATTGTCTGGATAAAATAATACTTAAGTCTAAGTAAAAACGATTTAAAACACTACATACATGTATATTATAAGACACTAAAAATTGTAAAACAAGTCACTCTAACTGTTCATTAATTCTTTCGAAATAAAAACTAAGCTCAAAAATACGTGCTAAAAATATACATCGAAGTCTATCGGACTACCCGGATGACGCTATACAGCGCTCTCAAAAGTTAGTTGTTACGGTTTTTCTTTGTTTTAAAAAAAAGCTATCTCTGCAACGTGACTCAGATAGGAAATATCAGTTTGTAATGATGAGTGGAGATTTATGCTTCACTATTCACGCAGATCTAGGGCATAAGTGAACAGGATTTTGCAGGACCTTTTCAAGTTACAATAATTTAGTTGGCTAGTTGAGAAAAAATGGCCAAAACTATCGGTTACTACCTTTAAGATGGTATACTTGAAGAGAAACGGTGCCTATTAAATAACAGCATCGTAGGGTTTGACTGCACAAGATCTCTCTCACAAGATGTCAAACACTACTTATTATTATTATTATTGTAATGTCACTTCTTTGTTTTACAATAAGCAAATATATCACTTCAACTATAACTTATAAAACTACCTCAAACACGTATCTTATGCAATTCTCTAGAGGAACATCACACATAAAATTTGTATTTTTCTTGTAAGTCTTTCTGATAGTTTTTGTCACTTTATGAGAGTACATTTTCTCTTTATTTTTTGTTTCTATCCAAGTATTATATACCGCCTATGTGGTTTTTTATCACAGCTTTGAGGCAAGAATTTAAAGTATGTTCCAATTGCCCACCTTCAGAGTACATTGTATCCATTGGGACCAGACCATTGATGCATTGTTACTCAACATAACATGACATTTGGCGGGCACAAACAATGCACGTCTACATAACACGACCTCTGTTTCAGGCATGCGAACATGTTGTGAGGTTTGAGATGGTTCCCTTTCACTAAATCATCGATCATCAGTTAGCAATGTATTTTTGTATCCTTCGTCCATATGTAGGCAAATGTTAGGAATTAAAATGTTATGTCTAATTAAAACACGACTTTGTTAGCCTCGTTAATCTATAAACACTCCGCTTATTATCTTGGTAAGGTGTATTATGTTGACCTCCAAATCCACGCCTTGATTTAAAAAGCTGTTAGCGAAATACTTTTGGTTAAATTACATTTGTTGTTCGGTATCAATTTTTGAAAGAATATACATATTTACCATTAACTTATGCTACTACGATATGATATATATTTTATTATTTACAATTTTCAATACTTTTTGCCTTAACTTTTGTCAAAAAGAGGTTCCTTCATTAAAAAACAACATGTTAATAAATTTGTGAACAATATCTCTTCTATATTACAATTCTTGCGAATATCAATATTTTAAAAAAGAGAAGCTATAAAAGAAACTGCTGCTACGATTGCTGCTGCTCCTGTTACTACTGCTACTACCGATACTGTTGTTGCTACTGCCACTACTTCTGATGCTTCTACTTCTGCTGCTAATTCTTCTACTGCTGCTTCTACTGCTACTGCTGCTACTACTGCTAACGCTGCTTCTACTGCTACTGCTGCTTCTACTACCGCTACTGTTGCTTCTACTGTTTCTACTACCGCTACTGCTGCTTCTACTGTTTCTACTACCGCTACTGCTGCTTCTACTACCGCTACTGCTGCTACTACTGCTACTGCTGCTTCTACTACCGCTACTGCTGCTACTACTGTTACTGCTGTTGCTTATACGGAACATGTTTCAATTTATATTTACTCGTGTATTTCTGTGTCATACCATGGCTAGAAGCCTACAGCCAGTACATTTGATGCCATTCATAAAAGCTGACTGACCGATGATTAAAATTTGCAAACATTTCAAACGGATGCATAGATCGCATGTACACCGGCAATTCCTGCAGTAAACGGTTCCCATTTTTAAGCCATCCACACTATCCGAAAGTCAATTTTTTATTTAATTTGTGTTCATTGATCCACTCTCTTACACTGTCAGTAATATGTGAGATAACGGTCGGTTATATGTGAGATAACGGTCGGATATATGTGATATAACGGTCGGTTATATGTGAGATAACGGTCGGTTATATGTGAGATAACGGTCGGTTATATGTGATATATAGGTCGGTTTTATGTGAGATAACGGTCGGTTATATGTGAGATAACGGTCGGATATATGAGACATAACGGTCGGTTATATGTGAGATAACGGTCGGTTATATGCTAGATAACGGTCGGTTATATGTGAGATAACGGTCGGTTATATGTGAGATAACGGTCGGATATAGGCTATGTGATATAACGGTCGGTTATATGTGAGATAACGGTCGGAGATATGTGAGATAACGGTCGGTTATATGTGAGATAACGGTCGGTTATAGGTGAGATAACGGTCGGTTATCTCTGAGATAACGGTCGGATATATGTGAGATAACGGTCGGTTATCTCTGATATAACGGTCGGTTATATGTAAGATAACGGTCGGTTATATGTTAGATAACGGTCGGTTATATGTAAGATAACAATAACTCTGCTTAAAGGATACCATTGATCAGGTGGATCAGTGGTTATGTCACTATACAATGTATAAAGGCACCTTGTGTTCTACCGTTTATGACGTATTCACAGGACGTACATTCTGGCATAAGCAGCTCGGAATCATACCGAGTTGTTTAGCGTCTACTGCCCAAAACTACATGCAACTTATGACACCCTAATATTTAAACAATGATTAGCTTCTTTGTTTTTAGCAAAGCATTTATAAATAAAAAAAAAATCACCTACTGTGTTCAAATCGGTTTAAAGGTAGTATATCTTTTTCTCAAATAACCAACTAAATCATTGTTTCATAAAAAGGTCCGAGAAAATGTTATTCATCAATGCCTCAGATCAGTGTGAGCAATGAAGCATAAAGCCCCACTAGCCGCTACAAACCGGTATTCCCTATCTGAGTCACGCTGCAGAGATAGCTATTTTTAAACTAAGAAAACCTGGTGACTACTGACTTTTAGGATCACGTCTTATCGTTATCTGGGTTGTCGATATCTATTTATAGCAGAGATCACTATCGTGTTTATTTATAGATTTAGAAAGAATGGACATTTAGAGTGATGTTTTTTCGCAAATTGTATTGTCTAACAATATAGAAAGTATTCAAAATAGTTTTTACTTAGACTAAAGTATGAGTTTATGCAAAAATTATGCATAACACGCCCAAAACAGTGAAAAAATGTTATTACATGCATTTGATATAGACAAACTTTCGGATACTCCTTTTCAGGGCATAACTTGTCCTATTAGAAATCAACCGTTAAACTTAACGTTTCGGTTCAGCTCTACCATTCACAGTTTTGGGATGGAGACAAAATTCAAATTGCTCTCCTTTCGTGTTTATGTACGTAAACTTAACTGTGACAGTGGATCTATGGCTCAAGTATAGTTCACCGGATGGTTCTCAGTTAACTATATCGAATATTACGTTAGTTTTTAAACCCTCTTTTATCAGCTCCATATAAATATCTTGTTCAAGACCGTTCGACAGGTGCTTAACTTACCAAGACAATAAACCCTATGCTTGCTGCAGTTATTAATAACCCATATTAAGTGTTGTTTTTTCTTTACTTACAACTTCGTGAATTGGTATCATGATGAATTGAAAGAGGCGAAACAGTAAGCCAGGCAGATATTGATCCGCCCGCTCCCAGCGGGAGATCCGGATCTACATTATTTGCCTATGTCTGAACTATTCAAGCTTAGCAGGCACAGAGTTAAATATCAAAAACCCACCTTTTGGCATTTGATACGTAGATTACACTTGGCAATTAAGTGGTTGGAATTGACACAGTGACCTATGGTATTCAGTGCAATAAAGGTTTTTTGTATTTTTGTTGTTGTTGTTTTTTTTTGTTACATCGCACGGACACAATTACGGTCATATTGGCGACGTCTAGCTAATCATTAGTGGAGAAAGACCCCAGATTTAAATCTGGGAAGAGCCGCCGGCGCACCACATGTTAGCAGGAAACCCTCTCCAAATGAAAGTTCTTGCCCCGACCAAGACTCGAACCCGAGGGGCTTCATTGTAAGGAGTTACAAAAGAAAGAAGATTGATGAAGATTAACTGTTATTGCTGTTGATGATGTTGAAGTTGGAAATTGTACTCTTGTTGTTTAAAGGATGGTGTCAGTAACCTTTGATCTAATTTAAGAATAATGTTGGTTGTTTATTCGATGTGTTTTTTCTTTTATTAACTGACATGGTACATGATCATTAAATGGAATACCATTTTCAATGCTCATCAATATAAGTCGATAAAAGGGTCCAGTGCTTTTTATTGAAAAGTTATATTTACTTTTTTGTGAAAATCAAAATCAAAAATAAAAATCATATTTGGTATATTTTCTTCCTTAATTATATTCGGAATTCCCCGAGAATTCAGAAATGCGAAAGGTGAGTTCGGCAAAAGTACGTCGTGCGTTTACACGATGAAAAATAAAATAAAAACACGTTAAAGCAGCAGCAAAAAGAAAAGTTAGTTCAAACTATATATCGATTGTGTGCATAGGAATTCATTCTATGAGAATGCATTGCGTGTGTTTCTATTTACATCACGGCAGATAAAAAACGCATTTTTAACCATGACATTTCCTGAAAACGCCACGTTTCTATTACAGATTTGTTATCTCGTTCTAAACTTGGGCTGTACATTACTTACATACACATATATGTAGTCAAACTATTTATTCATCAACATTGTTCTAATATATCCATGTTCGCCGTATTTATGTATCGGCAGGGTAGGTAGAACCAGGGTCTTGTTTCGTCCTAAACTGTATGTCAGTATACTCAGACACAGAACGAACGGTTGTGGACTTGTAGTGGAAATGGGGTGAAGGTTTATAGGGTCTGTCCGACCATTGCAACAGTCATTTTTTCATCGGTAGTTTATTGTATACACTTACAATTGTTTAGATTATAATGTCTGCATAGAGGGACGTATAAACAATGGTCCGACAGATAAGTCTAGTATGTACGCATTTCCCGAAACGAAATTAACTGATAACTTTAAGGAGGGTGTTTTACACTGGAATGAAACATTAGAGCTCAGAGAGAGAATGCTTGAGGCATTGATAAATTAAAGAAATATGACTCGCTGAGGTCGTTCACCTTGTCCAAGAGCGGTAACTAGTAAATACTCGGTAAAAAAGTATAAAATGAGTAACATCCCTTGGTAATCGTAAAGGCAAATGTGATATGCTAATTAAAGGGGGTATCCAGCAGATGGTCCATATTAAATACATGCAACAACATATTACCACTGTTTTTGGGGGAATCTGTGCAAAATTTCTGCATAAACTTATACTTTAATCTTGTTTTAGACGGCTTGAACACTACATAAATTGATTGACCAAAATCTTAATTTTGTTTATAAATGTTTATTCTTTCCAATCTCTGATTAATTAAGCACGATTAGGATGGATATCAATGCCAGAGCTGATTTTCGGAATGATGATATAAAGTGACATCAATAGTAAAGTGGTCAAGTGAATTTCTTAGTTTAAATATAGCAAACTGTGCAGACGGCTCAGATAGGAAACGCATGCTTGTAATGAAGATTTGAGCGTTAATCTTCACTTTTCACAATGATCTAGGACATCGCTAGATGGCATTTCGCCAGATATTGTCAGATAAACACAAAGGCATTTGGCTGTTTTAGGAACCAAAGTTGGTTCAAACTGTTAACCACTTTTAATTGAATCCATATCCAAACCAGAAAAGTTTTTGGTTTTTGAGATACATCGCAGCGACCAATTATGATCATTATAGTGACATCCAGCTGTTTTGGTGGAGGAAGACCCCAGACAAATGTCTGGAAAGAACCACTGGTGCATCGAAGGTCAGCTAGAAGACCTTCCCATATTAAGTTCTTTGTAATTAAAGGCACTCGAACCCACACAGTGAGAGGCTAAGCGGTCAAAACAGACTCTACCATTCCACCATGGGTGACCCTAGAAAGGTTAAAAGGTCTGCGAAACATACATTAACTAAAAACAGCAAAGTTTCATTTATGAATATGGTTTTATTATTAAATATATCTTTATGTGAAAGTTAGGGAACTGAGTACAAAGACAAGATGCCTCATTGCAAGAAGAACATAACAACATGACATAAAACTCAGTAACAAAAAACAATATCAATTAATAAAAAATATAATCTCCAATTAACCCAGCTCAGGATATTCCTTAAGCATTATAAAGACAGTTTTATAAAAAAAAATGTTAAAAAGGTATTATAAAATATCAAAGGTTTATATTTATTTAAATTTCAAAAAGCAAAAGTGTTTATATTTCTAGAAGTACTTAAATATAATTTTGTGCACTACAAACATTAAATTTATGGAAATTTCTCCCTTGTTATTTGATATCAGAGGTATTCTAAACAGTAGGTAGGTCCTTTTAGATGAAACTCTTCAATTTTACTGCGTGTTTTTCAGCAGATATTGCAATTAAAAACAGTGAAATGTCACAATTAACACAAATATATGCTTAAAATCCATTTACATGTATATACTAACAGAGATTTGGTACTTCTGAATAATGGACCAGTCTGTTCTTAAAACATGCATGAGCAAAATAATAAGTTTAACAAAAACATATAAAGTACAAGACTGAACAGATCCTAGTTAAGGTAAAGTATGAGATTCATTATCTAAAACAATGACCAGGACAGAATAAAATCAACAGCATGCAACATATATGAAATAGTTCTAAATCAATCCTTGTAATGGACTTGGTTAGTTTAAACCTATTAGGAAACAAGTTTCAACCTTTATTATTTATAAACTCTTTTGACTGCCCACTTCCTGGGTAGAACCAGTACTCAGATATGAAGTACCTGGGGCAATGTGCAGTAAGTAGTCTTGCTCAAGGACTAAAATAATGTGGTAAGTTTTTGGGTTTGAACCCGGGACCCAATGATCCGAAGTCCAAAGTCTTAACCACTAGTCCACAAATGCCCAATGAACTAGGTACCTATCCACTGAAAGCAACCTATATATATAATATCTATCAATAGAGCACTATCACAACCTCAAAGATCATTTATGTTAATTCTTTTCTTGTTAGAAACATTACTCATCCCTTTTACATAAAACATACTCCAAACTATTTGTGTTTTTAGCATGTAAAGGATTAAGGTGAATATTATTCTGACAATAGGAATACACACAAGTTTATATCACATTAATATACTGCACCCATTACTTTATAACAAGTAATTCCAGATATTGTTACATTAACAGGTGTCTTAATGAAAGTAAAATGAGTGAAACAGTTCCTTGTATTGTTAATAAAATTGTGTAAGTATAAACTTATCTTCATTTACAAAGCATCATTTAATTTTTTCTTGAGCAAGAACAATACAATATTGATATATTATGCACAAATCACTGATCACAAATAGCATAAATAATCACAGTTTGACAACACAGCAACAGCAAATGGTGTTTGAATTAAGAAAATACAGTTGGAAACATGGCAATAATGCTGGTAGTTTCAGTCTTAACAGACAAATGATGTGAAGTTTGGCAAATAGGTAAACAGTTTGTTAGTATATATACTGTATATACCTAAACAGAACATACTGTTTCTTTAACATAAAACAGACACATACAACATTAAATATCTCCAATAACTCAGAGTCACTAAATGGTTAATGGTAAAATGTTCACAAAGTGTTTTGATACACCTTCTATTTACAATGATCAGACTTAAGAAACATAAGTTTATTGTTACTGATCTATTGCAAAGAATGGTATTAAATACTGATAAGAAGAAAGCTTCATTAAGTGCTTGAAATATAAATCGTTCCACCAGGGGTCAGCACTAGATTTACCAAAGGATCTGTTATCGAAACATTTTTCCAGTCCTTCTCAACATCAACCAGTCCTTCTACCAGTCTGGTAAATTTGAAAAGTCTTTATTCTTCCTATAATTGAAGTTTCATTAAAAAAAAATACACATAAAATACAAATAAAACAGTCTGACAAACACGAGGCATGTCAGCAATTCCATAATAAAGTAAGAAAGTTTTTTTATTGACTTTTAAAAAACAACAATCTAGATTAAAATATGAAATAAATAACTAAATAAAGTAACATGGCACTTTATAACATAATTTTTAAGAGACATGAATTATTATATGAAAGTTAATCTTAACAAAAGTTTATCTTGTTGCCTCTTGGAAATATTTTAGACTCTTACATCAGCATTTTAACAAATTTTAAGAAAAGATCTTATTAAATGTTTTTAAAATAAAGCATTGAAAAAAGTAACTTTTCGAATATTTAAACGATCTTCTCTTGGACATGGCAAAAAGCATACTTATCATATAAATAAATTTCCCTTGTATATATCAAGTGTTGGTGTGCCGTAACATACAAATTAATACAGTGTACAAATCAACCACTACATTTAAAATAACTATCATTTGAATATGCTTCAACATTAAGTATATGAAAGATTTTGCATCATTGCACATACTGATAAGTCACGCCTTACATCAATAATTAAGCATAAACAATCCCATTGCATGAGAAATTTACAATTCTTTGTTGCAACAGAAAAGATGTAAATGTAATGGCTTATATCGACAACATGCAAAAGACTGCCAGGAAACAAGAAGAATCTAACACATTGTCACTCATACATTAACATGTTGTCTAGAGAAGAAATGTAAACACACTGCTTAGAGGAGAAATATAAACACATTGTCTAAAAGGAGGTGTAAAAACATTGTCTAAAGGAAAGATGAAATACATTGTTTAGAGAACAGATGTGAAAATTGTGAACACATTGTCTAGAAAAGAGATGTAAACACACTCTCTAGAAAAAAAGATGTAAACACACTCACTAGAAAAGAGATGTAAACACACTCTCTAGAAAAGAGATGTAAACACACTAGAAAAGAGATGTAAACACACTCTCTAGAAAAGAGATGTAAACACACTAGAAAAGAGATGTAAACACACTCACTAGAAAAGAGATATAAACACACTAGAAAAGAGATGTAAACACACTCTCTAGAAAATAGATGTAAACACACTCTCTAGAAAAGAGATGTAAACACACTAGAAAAGAGATGTAAACACACTCTCTAGAAAAGAGATGTAAACACACTCTCTAGAGAAGAGATTTAAACACACTCTCTAGAGAGATGTAAACACACTCTCTGGAAAGATATGTAAACACGCTCTCTAGAGAAGAGATTTAAACACACTCTCTAAAGAGATGTAAACACACTCTCTGGAAAGATATGTAAACACACTCTCTGGAAAAGAGATTTAAACAAACTTTCTAAAGAGATGTAAACACACTCTCTGAAAAGATATGTAAACACACTCTCTAGAAAAGAGATGTAAACACACTCTCTAGAAAAGACATGTAAACACACTCTCTAGAAAAGAGATGTAAACACAATCTCTAGAAAAGCAATGTAAGCACATTGTCTAGAGAAATGGTGAAACCAGTGAATAACATTGTCTATAAAGAAAATTATCTAAATGCAATATCTAAATACAGATGTAAACAGAGTAAAAAAAGTTACATAAAAAACTACATTATCAAAGGATCGAGATCATTGGTTGGATTTGTTGTAATTGTATAGAGCATTCTGCCAGTGTGTACTGCCTTCCGTCCCTTGTGTCACCATGTCAATGTAGAACTTGGGACATTTAGGGTCTTCCACCTGCACATTGAAAGAAAAACATCCAAAGCAAAGATTAAATACAGCCAGGACTGTTTGTTTGTTTAAGTGGTTTATCATTTCACCAACGATCTTTCAGACATCTAAAGACGGTGTTAACTTGAAGCCGTATAGTGCTTCCCTAACTGTGTGTAGCGTGCTGTGAATGCCTGACATAATACTACCCCAAGACGTTCAAGATTGTTTTTTAACCACCATAATGCAGTCTGCAGAAACCTCTAGCACTTAAAATTAATGAATGATTGTTTACAGTATCAAATATAGTGTGAATGTGTAAAACATCATCATTATTATGATATAACATTTGAGTATGAAAAATGAATATGAAAAAGACCAAAAGATTCTATATAGACTATCCGCCACACTACAGTGTACCTGTCACTAATCTGGTACCGGTAAGTCCCAGAACTGGAAAAACAATTTTCCAACAGAAGTAACTCAGTTTCCACAAAGGCCAATAGTAATTGTTGTAGATATAATTATTTGTTCAAAACATGTAAAGTTATACATTTATAAAACTAAAAAACAAAGTCTTTTACCTGTATCTGTTGTATGACAGCTTTGATCACATCAATGACAAACTGACACCGTTCTGTTTCCAACGTCAGGCTCATCTGTTCACTTGTTTGTCTGTCATTCACAATGTCAAAGGTCAAATGTTTCTTTGCCATATGTAGTGACCAGGCTTGGATTTGGGACCAGTGGTTAATGAGACAGTTTTTTGTCCTTCCTCGATCTGAGGAAAAAGTTTAAGTCATTATATATCTAACAGTAACATTTTAACAAAATCCATGGAAATTAGATTTTTTTTCCAGAAAAGGCAAACAGCCAAAAACATCCTTTTTTGGTAAGAAAAACACACCAAAGTTTACCAGTATAGGAACAATGATGCAAGTCACCTGAAAAGCTTAAATTTAAAAAAATTCTCTACACCAGTGTGTCTTACCTGTCACAAAATGTTGAGACAGAATAAAAGCACATCATCATTAAGCAGTATCGTAACTTTTTATGGCAGCCTCACAATGTTTAATATATACATCAGATAGGTACAGTTACTACCTTGATCTTTTAATCATTTAAATATACTACAAAAAGCACAGATATATCTTGTGCTTTACACTCGGAAATTTAACTTACATGAAGGATGTAAAAACAAATGAACAAAATACTTACAAGATGTTAATTTTATTCCTGTTTTGTCCACTGCCAATGTCAATTTAGATCCCGCTTCAAACTATGAAAAAATGAAGAACTGCTAAGTAACACCACTGAAGAAACAAAGCAACATATGACAAACACAACAAAAGATATGAACAGTAGCCAATTAAGCCACAATATAAAGGAAGAGAATGCAATTATAAGGTAATGTAGTGTCATATTTATCTTAAAATGTACATACTAGTAGTTTTCTTGGTATGTCTAATCAAACAAAAAACATTTACTTTTCTTACAAATAAAAGAAACAACACAAAACAATCAAAGACTATAGCCACTAAAGCCAATAAAAGACAGCAGTTTCAAATGTATGTCAACATCTACCATAATCATTTGTGCATTCTTTTAAGTAGATTAACATACCTTATAAAACATTATAGGAACTTACAAAGCACGTAAATGTCTGTCAATTTAAAAAAAAATAATCATTTTGAATGTAGTAATGCAAACTGCTGAGATCCATGGTGTAGTAGTGAAGACATTTAGCTTCGGATTACATGGTCCCTGGTTTGAAACCCCAAATCAACAATCAAATGTTAGTCCTAAGGCAAAGCAATTAACAACACACTGTCCCAGGTAGATTTACAGTACTAGTTTTACCTATAAAATGGGCACTCAAGATGGATTGATATAAGTTAAGAAGATTTGATTCCCATTTGACCATGAAAAAAAAAGTTTGTTAAACATTCCATAGCTACCTGGTTTTACCCACAGTCCCAAAATGATAGGGGTGGTCAGTACAAGAAGAGTCCCTACCATGTTCAAGGAATGTGGCTTCATGCAATCTTTTGTTACCTATCAGAAGCAATATTAATTTCATCGAGATCATTGGTACCTTTAAGTCATCCCATTGGACAGCAGTATGACATCGAATTTTGCCCAGCTGATCATGAAATTTGAAGAGGTCGTCTACTTGCCACTATCAATGAACAGATTACAGATTTCAGGCCAATGCATTCTCTACATATGGATCAGAAACACAACTTAAGCTCAAGGTATCTGCGATGTTGAGCCTGTTTCCACTGACCCCAAAACCAGTATCCATCTTGTGACCTATGTCTGTACCAAGTATGAGACATGTGGATCCATGCAATTGTTATTTATGAATCAGAAACCATAATAACATTGAAGATTATTTTGACCTTAGATCTTTCCCAATAAAGGTCACTGTGACATTGACCTTTGCCCCACTGATCCCCAAATTAGTATGGGTCATATGATCAATGTCTCAACCAAGTTTGAGGAATATGGGTTCAGGCATTCTATAGTTATCATTCAGAAACAAAGTGGTCTATTATCAATTATCAGACATCTGCAAAACAATATGCCCCTCTTCAAGGAATGGGACATAAAAATGTAAGTATTCATACCTCTAAATGTGGTGGTAGGTTCACAGAGGTCACCAAGACACAGTCTGGGAATGTGTAGGTCAGGAATGAGGGTTGGGCCTCACACACTCGGATATAGTCCCGCATCAGTGTGAAATCTGGGCTAGAATATTCTACAAGCATACCATATGTTAATATGTAAGTGATACAACATGAGTATCCAAACTGATATGATATCAATTCTACATAGGTCTGTTTATCTTTACTAGTAAATGTATATTAGTTGGTTTGAAAACAAGGTTAGACCAAATTAAACAAAAAGCGGTGTTAATCCCGAATGCATATTCAAATAGAAATTAACAATAGTTTCTAAAAAAATAATCAAAACTTACATAATTAAAACAATATAAGTCATCATATATGCCTGCTTTTATGAGAACAGTAAGTCTGTTAAAATTGCAGAGTATAGCAGAATATAGCAAAGAAAAGTAAAAAAAAAAATAATTTTGAGCAAAAAATACAGATTAATCATTAAGGCTTAGTCATATTAAAGATTTAAAGATGTACATAGCTCTATTGGTGCTATGATACAAACTACTAGGTAAGGCACATATATAAATTCCTTATGCTGCTCTCTTCAGCTTTGTCATAATATGCAAATATAATTATGTTCTTAAAAACTAATCCAGAAAAACTGAGTAATATCAAGATACTTCTATATGTGAAATACATTTGGTCTACACCTGCACTAGCGGTTTCTTTTAATATATTATTTGCATTCAAGTATAAATATCTGGCTGGAGACAATAACAATCAACAGTGATCATTACCTTCCAGTTTTGCTTCATCTTCTTTGTTTAATAGCAGTCTGCCTGTATAAAAATAAACAAAATAAACAACAACATTAAGTAATGAAGCTTGAAATTTGTATTTAAGTGGTGGCAAGCTACTGCAAATGGTGTTTTCTAATGTCACACAATAAGAACAACTTAATTTATGCCCATAACTACAATCTTGTACTAAACAACATATTTTGGGCAGAAGTCATTACACTGTATACATACAATTTGTTATGCTCAGTGCCAACTTGTACAATAGCCACCAAAATATGTATACCGGTAGTTAATATGACACAGTTTGCATATTATGTAGTGACCTAATTTAATTTAATTATACTGAATTCATATGCAACAAAATACAAACCCACAGTAAATATTAAATTAAAAAATAGGAAAAAAGAAACTGTATAATAATCATCTCTTTAATTAAATGCATTCAGTATTGTTTCAAACAACTCTTAACAACATAAACCACTTCTTGTATACAATAACTCTCTTATTTATCCACATTTAATAAATAAGTTTATACCAATCTGATCTGTTTATAGTTCATTGCATAATAGTGACATTTAAAGACATAATACTCTATGGGATCATTCTGAGAAAGCAATGTTACAAGTATATATATATAATTAGTATGAAAGATTTGAAATGGCCGCTTTGGTGTTGTGGTAGCATGCTAGACTGGTAATCATGCGGATCATGATTCAAGTCCAAGCAGTGGCAATCAATTTTACATGTTGAATGTCAAAAAATCGTTATTGTGAAACAACTCCATTGAACTTAATACTTTCTGGTTAGAACCAGTACTCAGATAAAAACTTCCTGATGCAGTGTGCTGTAAATAGTGTCATGGTAAGTCAATCTAGTCCGGAGTCAAATGATTATACCACTATGTCATAGGCAGTCAATTGGGTACATTGGTGAAATGGAAATTGTCTCCATTGTTAGTTAATATCTGAAGTATTCTACAGCTGGTAGGTCCTTTTAGTCGGAATTCTTGGACTTTATCAGCTGTTATTTTGTAGATGTTGCAATTACAAACAGGTAAATTTCTTACTTCTACATAAATATAAACTTAAAATCCATTTAAATACTTATAAAGGTATGTTATTTAAAAAAGAAAATGGAAGTTTTTGTTGAAGATGGTAAACCTGGGTATCACAAGAAAGGCAGAAAGGTCAACATACAATCCAAAGAGCACAAGCATAAAAACCGAGCAAAATAAATAAAAGGATGTACTTGCATTTAACGATTATTCAGGAGAGACTTTTTCACTAATGTCTCTAATTATAATAAATAGTTTCCAGCACTTGTGACATACCACTGTGGACTATATGGACTGCCTGATGGTATAACAGAGATCCTGCTGCAGCATCCTTATCTACAATGGTGTCTGCAAGTTTTGGATTGAAGCACCATCGCTGGAAGGACAGCTGAGTGCCCTCTACAGGGATTGTGTCACTTTCCCTGAACAGTCGATGTGGCCAGTGATGCCCATCAAACACTGAGAAACATTTCAAACTCCCTGGCTGGAGACCTGGAAAATGTAGGTAGGTCCTTGTAGTTGAAATTCTTGGACTTTATCTCCTGTTCTTTATTAGATATTGCAGTAACAAACAGTGAATTTCTTACTTTTGCATAAATATAAGTTTAAAATTAATTTAAATACTTATAGAGATATGTAATTTAAAAAAGGAAAATGGACATGTTTATTGATGATGGTTTACCTTGGTATCATAAGAAAGGCAGACAAGTCAACATACACTCCAAAGAGCACAAGCACAAGAACCAAGTAAAACAAATGAAAGGACCTACATGCACATAGGCATTATTCAGGGGAGACTATTCATTAATGTCTCTCATTAGCTCTCTAAGTTTTATGGAATAATATGTAAACTAAATGATTTTACCAATTTAATGTTTACCTAGTGATGAGGCAAGTGCTTTCATCAATTGTTTTCCCTCAATGGCACCATCTTTAACAGGCAAGGAGATCTAAGTGGAATAGATAGATGATAATAAATATTCATTTTTCAGTTGAATGGAAAAAACAACATGTAACAAAAAAATGGAAACAATTTTTTCTGTATAAGTAATTTAACATCAAGTATTTTATTAAATTACCTGTATAAGCTATTACTTTCTATAATTAATGCTTACTTGTTTCTATTTTGGATTCATTTTGCTTCCAGCAGTTACTGATTGAAGAACATCCATAACATTTGTCTGAATTGTCCATGCCTTGCAAGGAAGCTACATAGCTACCTTCCTTGCAAATATCTGGGAACCGTGCAGTGTCTGTTCTATTATGTGTTTCTGCAATACTGCAGACATGAATTAAGTTTCACTAGCTTTTTGGATTATCAATGATTTTGATACTTCAGTCCATGAAATCACTGGTGTTGGTAGGACTCACCTTAATTGGGTCAGGATTGCTGTATGTGTGGACTTCAATGGTCTTAAATGTTTTCATCTCCATGTTTCCTTTTGTGTTTAAAAAGCATGCCTGGCATGTTTCTATCAGACACCTGCCAAGAAAGTGATTTAAAAAGCTTGCTGATTATCAAGGAACTCATGTTGTGTTTGCTTAATAAAATACATAATACACATATCACAGTTACCTTACAAAGATCACAGTGATGCAATGATATGACCATTAAATTTGATTCTGTTTTTGGCTGTTCTTGAAAATAATGGGAATTTATAATTTGTTGATACTGGCCTGGAAATAACTTTATATTTTTATTAATTTTACACTCAATATAAATTAACAAGCAATTTTAGTTAAGAAAAATTAACCAAAAAGATAGTCTAATGATGACATGAGTCATGAGATAACATGAGGCCTCAACCAGGAATCGAGCTCCAAACCTCTTTTAAACTGATATGCTGTTCTACTATGTAAAGGGACTGAAAATTGAAATGTGGTCTAATCTGGCTTTACACTGTGATCACATTGGGTGTTTTAATAGGTTGGGGAAAGGAAGTGGGGGCGGGGAAGTAACCTGCTGGACACTGCCTCAGGAGAGGGATGGGATCAGAGAGTTACTGACCAATGACAGTGCAGTAAGTCCATGTGCATCAAGTGTGACTAATTGTTTTATGATCTCTTTAGCTATGACACATCTGTTTATAATACACTAATCAAGTGTCCGGCTGTGACCCCTTAGCTTGATTTTACCTTCATCATTTGTCCCTCCACACCTATCACTAAAAACTTTTTAAAATAATGATTTCAGCAGGTTACTTATGAAAATGCTAAGCATGGACACACAACAGTGACAGGCTTCATTGTAAGGCCATAACACTAAATATAACTATATATACTTGTAAGCTCTCTCTTAAATAGAAATGGAAACTAATATAATTTTATTTAATACCTAAATTAGTTTATCATAAGATGGTAAACAGACTTCTGCACCCCCTGGATGTTTGGCCCCCTATTTAATTCTAAGGCCGGACAATTTGACCCCCGCAAACATCCGCCTTTTAATTTTGGCAGGGTGGCAAATGTCCGGTCTTTATATTTGATAAAAGGGCAAACGTCCAGTCAGTACTTACGGTGGGGCAAGCGTCCGCGGGGCAAACATCTGGGGGGGCAATTATACAGGGGGGAAAATGTCCGTAAATCTCATAAGACTAGGAGTTAGAAAGAAGCAGACAAAAAACATCCTGATGGACTAGACGGTCATCTATATGATCCATTAGACTTACACTGTAACAGTGGCTTATACAGAGAGCTCAATTTGGTACAGCTCCTTCCAAAAATAACAAGTAGCAAACTTTGCCTGAGAAATTGGAAACCAACAAACAAATGTTACGTGAATAGTAGTTCAAGCAAAGGTGCTAAGTACAAGTGAACCTGTCTCTAACTTTCCAATAAGAGGCGTTGCCGTTGGCTTTGAACTTGAAGCCTGAAGGTAGAAAGAGTAGATCGTTCAGTATTGTGTCTGATAAAATAACTGGCTCAAACAGGATAGATAGGGTGTAATTTTGGTGGCGACAAGATCATGTATCTTAAATTAAAAGTAAAAAAAAGATAAGATAAGCAGTATTTGGGGAGTGAAATGTCTATGCGACATGGCCTCTTCACCTGTCAACTCTCTTCCAATATGTTTACATTTTGTCAACATCCGGTTTCTAAAGATCTATCCAGCAACAACAATAGTGGTGTCGGTTACATCCCCTAGTTAATATATATTTTTTTTAATTTGTGAATTTGATCGTTTAACATCTTGCAATTTTGATTTCTGCAAAAAAGACAAAATGTCCAGGTTATTATCATAAAAGTAACGTTAAGAATAACCTCTTCAATGTCGATTTAAATTGCAGAATTGATTTCAGTCAGCCTATGATGTTTTTTGCCGGTCAGCTTGATTTTTGTTGTTGCCTGCTATCTTTCTCAAAACAACGTGTTTCCGTTTATATTTCACATCAAACATACGATTAGGCTAATTTATAAAAATGACAGGAAAAGATATGACAAAAAGGTGAGTTTTTCGTGCATTGAATGCATTTTCTCTTAAGAAAATGGATGCCATCGACTTGTTATCCCTTTTATTAAAAGTGAAGCTCACAGTACGCTTGTATCAGCTCTTAGGCCAGTTCGGGCTACTCAACCTACTGTCCCATTGATCTTATACTCAGACATGTGATGTTTCGCCGGGAGACTCCCGATATCAGGAGTCTGTCTCACGCCTCACGCTGAGCACATAAATTCTCCCGCTTTGATGTTCCCGACAGATCTCATTTCTTCAAAAGACTACCCCAGACAGAAGCTACCAGCCGATCATTTGATTACGCAATATATCTTGCTGAAAGCGACCAGCATCTGCGAGTGTATATGTGCAGCTAATCGAAACAGATCACTGCCAATCATTGAGCCTACCAAGTGTTCATTGGTTGCGACGATAATTTCGTGCCCCGCCTCCTGGTGTTAAAAGGCAACCGCCACTAACTGTAATCCACTGATTGACAACATAACCACACTCATTTAATGAACGGCGGAGATCATGCCCAATCAGTGTCACATGTTCTATTTTCTTACACAACTAATGGAAGCAATGCTTAACGCATGTGTGAACAAAGGCATAGGACTGAGCTTCGAAATTTTAAATGTTCAATAACCCGTTAATAGCGTGATATGAGAATTAATTTGTATTTACCCAAACGCAGACTCCGGATAATTAGACTAAACGTCTTCAGTTTTTTTCCTTATCGAGCCAAGGTAATAATTTCCAGCATTATTATTGCGATTGACAAATCTCCTGACTGCATAAAAAGTACTCTGATTTCCGTTTACTTCAGTACTCTAAATACACGACTTAAATCATGTAAATATGTAGAAAAATAAACATGCATACGCTTAAATGCAGGCAACTTACACGACAGAGTAATTCAAAAACGTTTAACAACTGACCTGCCTACGTGCTTTACAAACAAAAACAATCTAGTGCTAATTATATGTGCGACGTCATTGCGTCTTAGCGCCATTTTGTCAGCTGACTACCGCATATGTTAAAACTGACGTGTTCGTGTGTACTTATAAAACTTACTCCACTACTTTTTTTTTTTCTTAAACCGAGACGAGTGTGTATTGTTTTACTATGTTAAGGTTATTGTCTAAATGGGCGACTCATCCTGTAATTAAAAACCAAAGGGAGCGAACGAAGCGAGCGATCGTGTTTTTTTTTTCCATGAATAAGAATATATGACAAAGTCCAATGAGCATTGCAATATATACTAAAATTTGAAAACGCACAGGACAAAGTTATTGACGTGCAAGCCAAATGTAAATAAGTGATAAGTCATTTAACAAAAAGAGCAGACCCAAACCAAATGGAGCGACTGGAAGAATCACCAATTTAGATTCTAAACCTATACTAAGAACTTGATGCGTGTAATGGTTGGAAATAAACATTGTATTAAAGTAATAATGTTCATATGAAATTAACATCAAAACAAGTTTACGTGAAAGAGATGAATGTGTGAAACAATAACACTGCTGAATACACAGAGCTTGTATATCTGTTCATTGTGCTACTAAAACAATCAATGATTTTAATTTGATACTTTGTATATGGCCTTTTGCTATCTGCATATTATTTAGGACATTATCGTAAACTCACAAAACAACACATTGTATAAGATATGTTGCCTTTGTAGGCAAGCTTCTAGCACTGAAATATGTCGGGGCTGGGCATTAGGAGACAAATCTGCAAGGGTCACAGTAACATTGGAACAGTTCAAATCTAAGAAATGGTGAACATTTCCCAACATTATGTAAAGCTTACTTTGACATAAGCTTTTTAAGAGGAGTAAACGTTTCTTTATTTTACAAAAGTGTTGTTTCTATTTGAAAGAAAATTTGTCTTCTTCCTGCAAATATACATTTATCATATAAGTAAATGGTTTTCGTGACAGTTGATACCATTTCATTTTGTGCATGAACGGTAAATAAAATGCCAACCTTATACACTTTTAAAACATATTGTCCATTTCAACTACTGGTAGTTCAAATCAGTTTACATCATACATTGTCAAAAGATGAATTCTTTAATTAATGTAAAATATTTTCTAATTCTTTTTACATTAGTATGTGGATTTTATATGTAAAAAATCTGGACAGATATTTATTTACTACTTTGTCATAGAAAAACATTTGTTTGCTATTTATTCTTGATAAGTATAATGTCTTCATGTATTCTAAATTTGTTTAACTTTGTTTAGAAAGTAATGTGTTTACCACTCATATTTTATAATTATCAAAACTTTTTTGTCACTAACTTACAAATTAAATAAACTTTTTTATGCTTGCATTCTCATTATTTCTTTGGAAAGTTTTTTTTCAATTCATTAGTAAGTGATGTTGACACTTGACTTGTTTACAATATGTTTGGCTGTTGTTTTTGAAGGCCACATGCTTAAAACCAAAGCATACAATTTATGTCTAGATAGTGAACTAAAATATGCTAGGTATATTCCAAAATTCATTTTAAAATATTGTAAAGAAAATTTTTATCACCGAAATTACTATTGTTATTAATAAAAAAGACAAAAAATACTGTTTTACAAATAGAAATAAGCCACACAGTCAATTTTAAGCGCGTTCATGGAAATCTCCCTCCCTGGAACCCCAATCTCCCTCTCTGGGAGCCTTAGTCTCCCTCTTTGGGACCAAGGAAATATCACATGTCTGTATACTCTGCAACAAATTAAAAAAGAAAGTCATGGAGAAATCGTACCCATAAACCTCGTACAACTTACCTGGAGCATTTGTACCTAATTATCAGGATTAACTGGTTGCCTGTCGTAGTGGTAGAGCATCCTCTTGCAGATTGGGAGGCTCAATACCTGGACGAGTCGCAGCAAACAAAGACTTAAAACAAAGGGTAGTGATGTGGCTTCACTACTTAAGGATTTGAAGGTAAAATGTTTGGTTAGTCTGCTTCAGGATAGCAGTACTGGTGGTGTTAAGTCCCTTGTACATCTTATAATTGCATCTGCCTGTATATTCTAATAACTGTAACAGGTGTTGTAGTATCTGTAAAAACAATTATAGTAAAAATGTCTATTGGTAATGGTTGTTTCAAGTACAGTCAATTTTTGCTCGCTTGAAGGCCCACAGGGATGACCTTCCAATTTGTGCAAGTCATGTTTTATGAAAATCAATCTGTTTTTATTTCTCCATCAAATCTCAAAACATTTTCAACAAACAAACCAGTTTAACATTATTTAACACACTAATCTATCAGTAAAACCTAACGTCACCTGTTAATAAATGCATATTTCCACCTACACATTAATTGTTGCATGTCATGGAGTTGTGAAAAACATGATAACCAGTAGTTTGACAGCACAGATAATCATTGTGGCTTAAAGCAGAGATTGCTGTTTGACCAACAAGGCCGTAGGGACTGGCAACAAGTTTGACTGTTCAAACTACAGCTTGTACTAGCAATCCCATGGTAATTTGTTAAGTACAAAGAGGGTAAAATGCAGGAACTGATAGTTTTGTTAGATGGATCTTGTAATTCTACTGATCCGGTGTTCTAGCGAGTGTGGTATGACTGTACAAGCAAACATAACATGGATAGCTTTTGACTGAAACAATCAGAAGTAGAAACAATTGAAACAATTCACTCCTCTGCTCAGATGGATAGTAGAAAGCCTCAGGGCATGAAAGCATTTACTTGGTCAGTTGTCTAATGGAATGAGTGCAAAAATAGTCTTGTAATTTACAAATGTTCAGTTCTAAAGATCTTATTTAGTGGACTGTTCCAGAATGTTCAGTCAAGTCTGTTTACATAAGTATCTTTTCTTATCCAGTCAGTCAATGTAAAGCATGTGGTACATGTTTGACCTTATTTATGGGGTACACGAAAGAACATTTTGTATGTAATACTGTTTGTGAGCTCTTGAGCTAGGCATGATTAGAAACTGTAACTAACAATTGGGGGTGGGAGGGGTGGTAGTTACATACAAATCATGGAATGGTCCACTGGTAACATAGAGAAAAAATACATTTAGCGAAGTGATATTATATCTCTTAGTTACTTGAAGCATTTGGAGCTACATAAACCTTACGAATCCTGTCTAAAAAATGTTTAAAAATGGCAGACATGGATTTTATGTAATACATTTTAAGATGCAAGTATAACTATTTATCAAAGCTAATAAAGCCTGACACATGTGTTCCATAGTGATACAGAATAAGTGTTTTTTTATATAAATGTTGTACATTTTTTTTCTTAATGTTCTTTTTATTGTTTATTTTGTCATGTACATTGAAAACTGTGCTTTAATTTTTGTGAATTGGGAATTGATTTTGTCATTGTTGGATCCACCACAAAGAAGCAAGTCTCCTTTGAAGAGGGATCCTACATATAACCTGACAAACAATATGTCTGACGCCGAAGAAGAATTCTACGAAGAACCGGAAGTAACTCCTGGCCCATCCTTTGCAACATTCCCCGTAAAGTCTAATTCACAGTCAACTAAGAAAAGCTGCTGACAAATCCACGATGAATCGGCTTCAAAGTATTTAAAATTGTATCCAAATTACTATGGACAAAACACAATAAAAATATTTAGAATGGTGTATTGAAACATTCTATTCCTCAATCCTTATGGGTGAGTCTCACACCACAGGTACTAGTCACTGACTCAACCTTACAAATTCATTGGGAAGGAGGCTCTTGATTGCAGACAAGCAAACACCCCTACAACATGGATTCTTTTCTGACTACTTATTTTTGTTTTCAAGGAAACTTGCCTTATATTATATGATAAATATTATGAGCAGATATAAGGCATAGCTATGAGAAAAAAGTGCGCACCCAGTTATGCTATACTGTTCATGGACAAACTCGAACGATCATTCTTAATACACAACGTTCAAAACCGCTAGTTTGGTAGAGATACATTGGAAATATTTTTATCATTTGGCCACATCCCCTAGATGAGATAGACTCCTTCATCTTGACCCTAAATGGATACAATGACTCCATAAAATTTACGAGAAAATGAACGAGAAGTTAAAGTTTTGGATATTCATATACAGAAAAACAATGATGGAATTTTAAGGACATGTTTACACAGCAAACCGACAGACGTGCAGTGGCTCTTTCTTGAGAAGCAGACTATTTTGGAAGAAATGAGAAAGACGAAGAAAATAATCTCCCCCATCAGCACCCCCATCAGTGGACTATCCAGCACATCCCTCTCAAGAAAGCTTGAGCACTGATGCTAATTTAAGGGGCAAAAATAATACACTACTGGACAGAGATATATTTGTTTATTCAGTATTTGGACTTTTTAATAACAAAAACAAACTCTAATGTGTTCAAATGCCATCATCAGTCTTTTTTACCTTGATAATATTATTTAACTTTAGTATGCTTCCTTTTTTCTTTTTTTAGAATGATCATATGAATGACCATTACTTCCCTTTCTTATATACTTCAGTACTTATACCAAGATAATTGTCTTCATTTGGAAAATGCTAAGAAATTTCTTAGATTAAGTGGTTTTATTAAAAAAAATCTTACATCTAATGACATATTTCAAGATTAATTTTGTTTTTTAAAGTAAAATAAAAACTAGAACTATCGCTGAATGCGATTCATACCCCCACCATTGTCCTTGACAAAGCTGGTACAAGGGTAAGATGGGTTCTGCACATTGCCCAGTTGGGGTGAACATTTGAGTCAAGTTTGAAGAAAACCCTTCCATTAGTATAGAATTCATAGAGCAGACCTGACATATTGTCTAGTATTGATTGTAAGTAAATTAAAAGACTTAAAAAGGGGCATTACTTTGTCAAAATGCAATACAGAGTTATGAAACTTGACCTGCATATCTTACTTGTGATATGTCATATATCTTTTAAGTTTCAAGCAAATACCTGTGCTAATTTCAGAAATATTAAAGTACATGTTAAAATTTAAGAACATTTTCTAAGTCAATTTTGACCTTCAAGTGTGACCTTGACCTTAAGCCAGCACAAAGGTAACATGGATTCTGCACATAACCTTGTTGGGGTGAACATTTGAGTCAAGAATAAAGAAAATCTTTCAATTAGTGTAGGACTTACAGAGCAGACACAACATAATGTCTCATATTTGATTGTTTGATATTTGACCTTCAATTGTGACCTTGACCTTGAGCTGACACATGGGCAACATGGGTTCTGCACATCCCCTTGCTGAGGTGAATATTTCAGCCAAGTTTGAAGAAAATCTTTCAATTGGTATAGGATTTATAGAGCGGACACGATTATGGAGACGGACGGACCGACCGACCGACGGACGGATGGACAAAGCGAATCCATTATAGCCCCCCCCCCCCACATTTTATGGTGGGGGTATAATAACTAAAATAACTACCCAGATTTCTATTGCTGCAGGTGTGAGCTATGTCAGGAGGCCCAGTGGAGGTACAGGTGTCCAGGATGTCTGGTGAAGACCTGCAGCCTGCCCTGTGTGCGTCAACACAAGGCCAACACTGGCTGCACAGGACAGAGGGACAAGACCGCATACGTAGCACTGAAGGAATTTACTGACCTCAACCTGCTTAATGGTGAGTGAGAAAATAACTTTTTTTAGTGATGAGTTACCCCATTTACTGTTCATGTAGGTCTTTTTTTTTCATAAATGATAGGGTCCATCTACAGATGTCTTCCATTCACAAGATTTCCCTCACAGATAGCCTCATACCACACATGTCACTATTGTATGCTTCTGAAACTTTGATACATAAAGACAAAGTGTCAGTGCAATCGACCGTCACAGCTATGCATCCCTGAAGTCGACATTGAGCCTGAAACAAGAAGACTGTGATGCTTTTACAACAGCCAGAAGGCAGAATTCCAAAGATTGCCATGACCCTGGACATAACAGGTGCATCTCCCAATGGCTGTTCCAGAAAATGGTTGGATTGCATCAAAGCAAACATTAATCATCTGGGTCCAAGTTGTCTCCTAGCAACCATAGGGCCAGGAGTTGAGCTGTCAACAGCTGCCCTTTAGCATGCCCTTAACTGAGAAAAATGTGCCAGTAAACTCCAAACAACACCAACAACATATTTTGCTAAAATGATGTTGCCCACAACTTGGTTATCCTGATAAGAATTCTTTGATAACATGATTACCTTTAAAATTTTGATGAAGTAATTAATTTGAATTACCGCAGGCCTGCTTTTCCATCCACTTAAAAGGCCTCATGTGAATACTGTCATCGTCAGTTTGTCATGTGTTTGCAATCTGATATTGGTATGCTGTTTTGTTTCAGAGTCTGTTCTTGTTCATTGCATCTGTCATGTTTATATCTAAAAGAGCTTTTTTTTCTTGTATCATTCATCTGTTATATTTGAAAACAAATACAACAAATTACTACTTATCAAAACACCATAAAGATTTGGCTGCAAAAAAAGTGCCGACCCTGATTTGAAATAAGTAGCCACTTTAGCGAGGGAATGATGAAGTTTTTCTTTGCATGTTTACTGTTAAGAGTGACATTCTTTTTTCATGGGGTGAAGTTTGATCAAGATTATAGAGCCCAAGACTCTGTCTTACCAGACATAGGATTGTCATATCTTAATTCAAGTGTACTTCTGTGGAAATTGTTGACTAGAATATTTTTTATCAACCATTTGGAAGGGTGGAATGTTATACAGTTAACCTGATCACAACAACCACTATTCTAAGGACATTACGCTTGGAATTAGATATTGATGTTTTTGTGTTGTAATGTATAGGAGTTTCCTATGTGCTATAATATTACACATGTACTGGTATTTCACTTTTTATCACTGCCTGTTCAATGGTGTGCTACATTGCAAGCCACATAGAGAATCAAAAGAAAACATAAAAAGATCTATATATTGACAGTGCAGTATTTTCTCTGTGAAGTCTAATCAGCTTAATATGAATAACAGAAAAGACATGTACTATCTTTCTAAGAACTTTTGATGTAAATTATGAGTTATGTCGATGAACATAACATTTAAAGTATTGTATAAAATCAGAAAGTTTGTACAGCATTTTCTGTCAGACATTTGTTATGGCCTCATTGATGGGACTTTATTACCACAAAATGCTGCATATATGAGTACACTATTGAAGTATTATCAAGTCTTTGTAAGATAAATTACATATTCATGAGTATAGTCAACATTAATCAAATCTGCATGAAAAACTTTTATAAAAGTCATCTTAGCAGAAATTGGTTTTCTCAAATTATTCATTTTATGATGTAGTATGTCGTGTCTTTACAGTTTTTGCATTGGCAATTTCTGTAGTTGTTTCTCTTAATTTCCGTACAGGTGTGATATAAGCAAAGCAATCAGACTGCGCCGTTCTTGTGAAAACTAAAAAGGTCATGAGCATACATGTATAGACCATTTAATACAATTAAAAGCCAAGTATATTCTTTATTCAGTAAAACTCAGCTGTCTGCCATGAATCAATTCTAGGACGCAATTCTAGCTTTTCTCAAAATAATAATGCTTAATAACTTAAAATATTTATAAATGCTGCAATTTATTTTAACTTCATAATCAACATCCCATCAACAATTCCATGCTGCCATAAAGGATTTTTTTAAATTTTAAATTACGAAATTTTTTGTGATATTCATGCAACTATACCAACAACTTGTTGCAGCGTTGATCAGCGTTCTGTTTTCATATTTGACAACTCCTCCCTTTTATCAGTCCAAAGTAAGTCACAAAAGTTTGAGCAAGTCTGGGCCCAAGATTATAAAAAATTGATCAGCGCTCTGTTTTCATATTTGACAACTCCTCCCTTTTATCAGTCCAAAGTAAGTCACAAAAGTTTGAGCAAGTCTGGGCCCAAGATTATAAAAATTTGAGCACAAGTCTGAGATGAATCTCAAGCATATGATTGGTCAGAATTTAGCTTTTCTTAAAATTTGACCAATGAGAAGTGCTAGGTTGGTCTCAGAATAAAGCTCAAAATAGAGCCCAGAGTCCAAGGTTGTGAAAATCTGAGATACTGTTCGAGATCATGCTAGCCTTTGATTGGACACCTGTTGATGTTGCTTACAGACATATTTCTGTTCACTGGCCAGTTGGCTCACAAGATAATGGGGCTCATTCTTTATGAACCTGTCACAGCTGGTACTGATAGTCAATAATCAGAATTTTCTGCCACAATTTTCTGTCATTGCTAGTTTGGTTCAACAGTCTTAGCAGGAGTCATCAGATCGACATTGAAATAAATAACAGTGCTATTGTCATGGTCATTTTAGCTGCTGTTAACAATTAACATTGAAAACAATACCATTTCCTGTCACATCAGCTAGACACCTGATCATTTGTCTTGAGTCAAATCTTGCTTGGTTTTTTTGTTTTATCGCACTGACACAAGTATTGTCATATTTGCAACCTCCAGCTAAATATTAGTGGAGGAAGACCCCAGATTTATACTTGGGTAGCTAGAAAACCTCCCTACATGAAAGTTATCGCCCTGATCAGGACTCCAGGTCATGCGGTGAGGGGCTGGGGAGTTACAAGTCAGTGACTCTTACCGTATGGCCATGAGAGAGCCCCCTGATCAAATCTCAGGAGCTTAAAGTAAGCAAAGTAAATGATGCAGACACCTTTTTTGTAGGTATACCAAGTTCATTGTTAAAGAAGACATATACATTAGCTTACATTTGTGAAAGCTCTTCATGTCTTTATTGCTGTTTATGGTTTGTTTGAGGTAGTTTGCAGACAGTGGAGAAAATCTGGTCTAGATGATGTGTTATATTGAATCTTCTACAGATTATCGATTTCTCGAGGATGCTGGTCGCCAGAACAATAATGCCACAAGGGATGACATAAAGCGAACACATTTCAAACCAGGATTTGTAAGTCACATTCTTCTGTCTAAACTCTTAATTGGATGTGCCAACTCTGTAAGAACATTTAGGTTTTTCTTAGGTCTTTTAACCCAAATGATTTCCCATACAATGGACAGTCTTTGGGCTCAATTTCACCCAATGACCTGAGTAGATGTATACATCAGATCTCTGCTGTTTAGTCTTGAGACCGCTAATTGCATGATAATTGGCCAGACAATTGTTAAAATGTTAACAGTGAGTTTCTTGTTATAATTGGTCAGTATAGTTCTTTTGCATTAAGTCCCAACAAACATTTAAAAGAAAATGTTTGAGAGTTTGTGAAGGAATCGTGTATTTCCTATGTTTTAAAAAACGTTAAAAAAAAACATTATTAAAACACTGACTTGCATGTGCATGTTACGTTCATTGTCACACCTACAATTTTTTACTTGTGTGGATACTATGTTGTCTTCACTGTGATTTTATATTGTGAACACTTAAACTAGTTCTGTCATACACATCTTCTATTACCTTGAACATTTAGTGAATGTAGCATGTACAATATGCAAAAATGGTGAAACAGTGGTCTAACTGAAGTAGGAAATATTGTTCATTTGTGCTTTTATTGTTCTATACATATAATTCTAATATCAAGGGCAGTAGTTCTTAAAACTGTAATGAAATGGTAACTATAACGAGTAAAGGTTGATAAGTCAGCCTGAAGTTTGTGTGTCTAGTCTCCCCTAACAATAAACAATAACTGCAGACAGTGTGTGTAATTGTGGGGACCATGTGCATCATAGCTGTTTCATGGCTGACTTCCTCCCTGTTGTTAATATAAATTGGATATTGATTCAGCCAGCATCTTCCTTGTAGAGTTGTATGATTCATTGGCAGCTGTCTGGTTATTTAATACATTTAGACATTCTTGCTAGGGAATCCATCAATACAATTAAATGTGTTTATTGGAATGCAGTCCAGGAGAGGTGAGTTGCTCTGGGGATATTTTTTGCCAAAAAATGGATTGGGCAATGAGATTTTTTTGTACTGTTGCTTTTCCTTGTAAATTTTCCAAATCCCTTCAGTGTTCCGATAAAAATCCCATCTGCTAAACTCAAGTCTCATTATTCTTATAATTTGTCATTTTGCACTGAAAATAACAATTTTATTTGACTTCATACTGTATTTTTACACCTTTTGTTTAATACATTGAGTTATACAATAGTTTTATTGAGATATAAAATAAGCTACAAAATTAATTTCATAGTTTGATGCAAAATATTTTAATTTTTGCTCTTGAATACATTTGCCAATAAACTGCTTGTAATAAAATATTTTTTGTATGCCTTTTTATCTTACATGATGCATTAATCTTTTTTTTAAGTTGTTTCTATCCTTATGTATGTCAATATTGCCAAGATTTCAATACAGAGTTTTTTAATAAAATAGACTAGTATATCCAAAACATGTAATAAAAGAGTGTTTCTATTTAACATTCTAGTCCCAAATAAATATTTATTTAGCTTTGTTTTATTTGTCATTGATTGCCATAGATGAATACTTTTAGAGTGAATGACTTGTAAAGTAAGGAAATCTTCTAAGTGATACTGATTTGGGTTTAATTATGCTATTGATAAAATGTTGTGTTTTAGACCATGGTATGGTACTTGTACTATATTAGCTATGTGTTGATAAAATGAAGCACTCTCTACCATCGGCTCATACATTCACCTCTGTTATTGGCTCACTTGATGTCGGGACTACTTTCGATCCACGTGACTGCCTTGTGAATCACGTCCATGTTTATTTACAAATGCGCATTAATATCACTATGTTATTCTTCCAAAAATAGTGCGCTTGAATTAATTAAATATATTTAATTATTTACTTCAATATATGTCATTTTTAGTACATGTTTATTCATTTTATGTAGAAGTATTATTTTAATTTGAAAATATCCTTAAAATAACTCTTTAAAATTTCCATCAAAAATCTTGACGTGAGCCCATTGCAGAGGTGTCTGAGAGAGGAACGAACGACAACTCTGCATGGGAGATTGAAAATGAAGCTGTGTCTTACAATATGGTATCATGCTATCTTACCTATGTTTTATTGTTTAAATCTATTGATCAGTTAAAGGAGCTGGAGAAGCAGGCCAGTTTACGTAAGATAAATTTGAGATTGATGCCATATCCCATGACACGCAGGAAGAACAACTATACAACATATCAGAGCAGGTGGGTATAGAGTTGTAATGTTCAAATACATATATATTTAAAAACTTGTACTGAGAGTAACGATAGGTGCTTATGGAAGAAATGTAGAGTGGCTGATTTCTTTTGCCTCAAGTTTGAGTCATGGGTTAGGGCGGTAACTTAATGTTAATAGGTCGTCATACGTATGATACAGTCTGAAGTTAAATTGAGTTGTAGACTGCAAATCAGGGGGTGGCCGTGGCATAGTGCTGGATTCGCCAATTTGTAACACCTCTGACTGCTTAGTCTCTCACTGTGTGAGTTCGAGTCCTGTTCAGGGCGAAGGACCTAATGTGAGAAGGTCTTCCAGCTGACTTGCAGTGCGCCAATGATTCTACCCAGACATGTGTCTGGGGTCTTCCTCCACCAAAAAGCTGGACCTTGCTATAATGATCATAAATGGTTGCTGAAATATATTTCTTAAACATAAACAAACAATATACAGACTGCAAATCAGTCATCATCTTCAGCTTGGTGCTCACTTTTAAAGGGTGTTTCGGCCCTTATCCAATTTATCCTCATGGCAAGTGGGCCCACAGTCTCACTGTGTAATGGCTATCATCCATTTATCTGCTGTGTGCCAGTGGTTCTACCCAGATATTTGTCTGGCATCTTTCTACACCAAAATAGCTGAATGTCGCTTAAAGGGCCAGCATTGTGCCACTGCATTGGATGTCTGAAAAACAAATGAAAATAACAGTTCTCCATGTGAAAATTTTCAATTTCAAGATGTTCAGCATGCCTTTAACATTAAGACATGAGTCTGTTGACCTGCTTATGTGAATATATGAGTTGAATGTGTTATAAGAGTTTATAAGTCATTTATCTTAAGTGTAAGAATCATTGCAGCAACAACTGGTGATATATACTTTGCACTTTTGTACATGAAAGTCTCATCATTAATGAAATAGGTTTTTAAGAATTGTTTTCCCATTTTGCTTAGATTTAATGAATAAGTTCAGTCAGGATAAAATTTAACTTGTTAACATATTTCTATTGTTAGATATGTATGTTTGCTAAAACGTTAAGGAGTCAAATCATATTTTTTTAACAACGGTCACTCTGTATTATCAAAAATATGGCTAAGGAATTTTAAGATTTTTGTATACATCATATTGACACAATTATGGTCATATTGGCAATGTCCACCTAATTAATGGTGGAGGTAGGCCACAGACACACATCTGGGTAGAACCACAGATGCATAGCAGGTCAGCTGGAGGAACACTCAACTTGAAAGTTCTCACCCTACCAGGATTTGAGCCCTTAAGGGCTTAATGTGCCCAGTATAGTTAGGCAAGTAGTGCTGATCCAAGCCAGCCATCTTGATTGTGAGTCAAGAAAATTCACCTTGAAATGGTTGTGTAGATGCTAGCAAATCCATATATTAGTTTTTCTATCGGTAAAAAATATGTACCTCTTGATGATGGTAAGGTTACTCTACTTTCTGACCACCCTGGAAACACTGTGACCTGCATGGAGATAATTGTCTCGTTTCCTACAATATCTGACAGAGTGTCCTGTCATTGGATTGTCATTGGTGCTGCAAATTGGTGAACGTAGGTGGACAATTGATGCTATTTTCATCTGGAAAATGGTGTTGGGCTGACCCTTTCTTCTATATGGAAGAAATTGATCACACTGTTGTAACTTTCATCAGAATAAGTTGATATGGTAGTTTGACCTTGTGTAAGATAGGATAGAAATAAAGATAGGCCAGCCCTCTCCTGTAGTTACTGGTACGTTCACAGGGACCGTGTACTGAACTGAAAGTATACATTCACAGGGGCTGTGTGCTAAACTGAAAGTATACATTCACAGGGTCTGTGTGCTAAACTGAAAGTATACATTCACAGGGGCTGTGTGCTAAACTTGATGTTTACATTCACAGGGGCTGTGTGCTAAACTGAAAGAATACATTTACAGGGGCTGTGTGCTTAACTGAAAGTATACATTCACAGGGGCTGTGTGCTAAACTAAAAGTATACATTCACAGGGTCTGTGTGCTAAACTTGATGTTTACATTCACAGGGGCTGTGTGCTAAACTGAAAGTATACAATCACAGGGGCTGTGTGCTAAACTGAAAGTATACATTTACAGGGGCTATGAGCTAAACTGAATGCATACATTCACAGGGGCCGTGTACTAAACTGAAAGTATACATTCACAAGGGCTGTGTGCTTAACTGAAAGTATACATTCACAGGGGCTGTGTGCTAAACTAAAAGTATACATTCACAGGGTCTGTGTGCTAAACTTGATGTTAACATTCACAGGGGCTGTGTGCTAAACTAAAAGTATACAATCACAGGGGCTGTGTGCTAAACTGAAAGTATCCATTTACAGGGGCTGTGTGCTAAACTTGATGTTTACATTCACAGGGGCTGTAAGCTAAACTGAATGCATACATTCACAGGGGCTGTGAGCTAAACTAAATGCATACATTTACAGGGGCTATGAGCTAAACTGAAAGTATACATTCACAGGGGCTGTGTGCTAAACTGAAAGTATACATTCACAGGGTCTGTGTGCTAAACTGAAAGTATACATTCACAGGGGCTGTGTGCTAAACTTGATGTTTACATTCACAGGGGCTGTGTGCTAAACTGAAAGAATACATTTACAGGGGCTGTGTGCTTAACTGAAAGTATACATTCACAGGGGCTGTGTGCTAAACTAAAAGTATACATTCACAGGGTCTGTGTGCTAAACTTGATGTTTACATTCACAGGGGCTGTGTGCTAAACTGAAAGTATACAATCACAGGGGCTGTGTGCTAAACTGAAAGTATACATTTACAGGGGCTATGAGCTAAACTGAATGCATACATTCACAGGGGCCGTGTACTAAACTGAAAGTATACATTCACAAGGGCTGTGTGCTTAACTGAAAGTATACATTCACAGGGGCTGTGTGCTAAACTAAAAGTATACATTCACAGGGTCTGTGTGCTAAACTTGATGTTAACATTCACAGGGGCTGTGTGCTAAACTAAAAGTATACAATCACAGGGGCTGTGTGCTAAACTGAAAGTATCCATTTACAGGGGCTGTGTGCTAAACTTGATGTTTACATTCACAGGGGCTGTAAGCTAAACTGAATGCATACATTCACAGGGGCTGTGAGCTAAACTAAATGCATACATTTACAGGGGCTATGAGCTAAACTGAAAGTATACATTCACAGGGTCTGTGTGCTAAACTGAAAGTATACATTCACAGAGGCTGTGTGCTTACCTTGATGTTTACATTCACAGGGGCTGTGAGCTAAACTGAATGCATACATTCACAGGGGCTGTGTGCTAAACTGAAAGTATACATTCACAGGGGCTGTGTGCTTAACTTGATGTTTACATTCACAGGGGCTGTGAGCTAAACTGAATGCATACATTCACAGGGGCTGTGTGCTAAACTGAAAGTATACAATCACTGGGGCTGTGAGCTAAACTGAATGCATACATTCACAGGGGTTGTGTGCTAAACTGAAAGAATACATTTACAGGGGCTATGAGCTAAACTGAATGCATACATGCACACACAGGGTCTGTGTGCTTAACTTGATGTTTACATTCACAGGGGCTTTGTGTTAAACTGAAAGTATACAATCACAGGGGCTGTGTGCTAAACTGAAAGTATACATTTACAGGGGCTATGAGCTAAACTGAATGCATACATTCACAGGGGCTGTGTGCTAAACTGAAAGTATACATTCACAGGGGCTGTGTGCTAAACTGAAAGTATATTTTATATGTCTGAATATAGCCAAAGCTGAGTAATAAACCGAAAAGTACATACTTGTGACAATCCAAGTTATACCACTATCTCTACTCCACTGAAACTGAAACTAACTGAAAGATGCTAATGGTATTGTTAAGATTAGCTGTTTAAATGCTTCAAGATGTTATCTGAATACTGATTTGTAATGTTTTGCCATCCCCTACTCTATGGCCAGTTATTTAATATATTAAAGGATATATAATGTAGGCTAAGTTAAATGGTTTTTTTCTTTTCAATTCTACAAAAATATTGAGTTTATTGGAAGTCCTGGAGGCCAAACAACACTAGGGGAGTTGTGTGACAGGTTTATTGCAACCACATCATGGCCAGTAATTGAGTCAGCTTGGTCACATGGAACATGACAAATGACCTGCTCTTGTTGGCAGCTATTACTGCTTCATTTCTAGATAAAAATAAATAGAGTCTGGCAGTTGAAACATTTTCTATCCGTGACAGTAATTCTGTGATTGAAGACTCAGGCTTTGCCTATTTACTGGGCCACCTGAATTTCGATCTGCAACCATGTGTTAAACTTTAAAAAAATTTTTTTTTAAATCTTTGTAAAGTTTGTTAATTTAATGGTTAATCTTACTTTTAATGTTGTTCGGTTTCAAACACATGCCATATGAACTATAAAATCACAGCCAACTTGTGCAGTAAAATATTACCAGTATTTCAACCTTGTCAATATCCATAAGTTATGTTTATATTTTCCATGTCATTGATTTATAATTTGACAGATCGAAGACCATCTTATGGCAGATAGAATGGAAGTTTCCTCAGTCTGATTTGACCATCGTAGACAAAAGGTGGGAAAAACTGAACTTTTTATTTTCCTTTTTATCAAACTGATGATTGATTCATTAGATTTGGCATATTGTAATACCATATTGACTTACTTGCTGCCACAAGCATTACAAAGTTATTTTTTATAGTTTATGGTTATTTCTTTTCAAAGAATACAATTTATAAAATACATATTATCTCTTTTTGGATGTTCCTTGTGTGATTAAAAGCATTGAAATAATGATTGGTTGAAAGTTCTGTAATCTAATTTTGAAGTTATTTTAAGAACATTTGCAAGTAATACATAGTGTGATTATTAGTTATATACAGATTTAAGAAAAACCTTCAATCCCGACATATACCTTTTATTAGAACCATTCACATAACCATCTATGTATAGAGTACCTGTGAACTATTTCTATCTGTGACTGTTACATTTTGACTAGATTCATATATGTTCATCCAGGATCCCAGAGACCAGCACATTAGGGTCCATACTGGAAGGTCACATGACCAGCGAGGCAGATCCCCTGCGGAGACACAAGCTACGGCCATACATCCAGGGTGGGACGGACAAATGGGCAGTATACCTACAGGTAGAGGACCTACCTCAGTCACAGCCCAGGTAACTATTAACCTAGCCCAGGTAACTATTTACCCAGCCCAGGTAACTATTAACCTAGCCCAAGTAACTATTAACCTACTACTATATTGTAAGACAGTATTAATTGCAAAAGTATCATTTTAATTGTTCGTTATTTCCAAATCATTAAATAAACATGATAGTTATACCTGCTAAAAGTAGATATCAAATGTTGAAGTGGACTATCCAGATGATGATATAACATGATCACAACATTATGTCACATGATTGCTTTGTTTAAAAATAGCTATCTCTGCAGCGTAGCTCAGATAGGAAATACCTGTTTGCAATGACTAGTGGGGATTTATGCTTCACTGATTACACAGATCTAGGGTATCAAGGAGCAGCACTTTGCAGGATCTTTTCAGGGGACAATGACTTGCTTGGTTATTTGAGAAAAAAACTTTGGTTCCAACTGTTGGATACCACCTTTAATGTATTCTTAATGTGACCAATCTGAGGTTTCCTAATGGAATTTTATATCCCAAGGTAAAGCTTATTTCTAAATGGGTATTCAGATCACTAGGGCAGAGCTGAATAACGATAATATTGATTTAATGGCATTGAGACAGTTGTTTGTGTTAACTGCTATTTAAGAAAGGATTGAAGAAAGACATATATATGTTTGTATGTGTGAAATAGTTTGAGAAAAGAAATGAAATAATTTCAATGAGATGTAATTCTTCACCTGAAAGTCTGGCAGTCTTGTAATTTATTACTTCCATTATAAACAGTCATGATGTAAATGGAGCTTATTTAATTTTTGCATTTAATTTTTCATTGGCATTATAGTTAATAGAATATATTAAATTCATAGTTTTGTATTATTTTCTTGCCTATAATAACTGTCAGTCTACATGACGATGATAATTGAGTTACTTATATTAAAATACAACACAGAAACTACTGCTATCTTTTGAAAGATTGTTTGGTCAATTTTTACTTGACAGATATCACAAGTTGGACCTGAACAAGAGTGTGACTGAGAACCTTTCTGGGAAATGTGTAATAGAGTACCCCACTCTGTCTGTGGTACTGAAAACACACTGGGATCAATACAATACAGGTGAGTGGGAAATGTGTGATAGAGTACCCCACTCTGTCTGTGGTACTGAAATCACACTGGGATCAATACAATACAGGTGAGTGGGAAATGTGTGATAGAGTACCCCACTCTGTCTGTGGTACTGAAATCACACTGGGATCAATACAATACAGGTGAGTGGGAAATGTGTGATAGAGTACCCCACTCTGTCTGTGGTACTGAAATCACACTGGGATCAATACAATACAGGTGAGTTGGAAATGTGTGATAGAGTACCCCACTCTGTCTGTGGTACTGAAATCACACTGGGATCAATACAATACAGGTGAGTGGGAAATGTGTAATAGAGTACCCCACTCTGTCTGTGGTACTGAAAACACACTGGGATCAATACAATACAGGTGAGTGGGAAATGTGAGAGTACCCCACTCTGTCTGTGGTACTGAAATCACACTGGGATCAATACAATACAGGTGAGTTGGAAATGTGTGATAGAGTACCCCACTCTGTCTGTGGTACTGAAATCACACTGGGATCAATACAATACAGGTGAGTGGGAAATGTGTGATAGAGTACACCACTCTCTCTGTGGTACTGAAATCACACTGGGATCAGTACAATACAGGTGAGTTGGAAATGTGTGATAGAGTACCCCACTCTGTCTGTGGTACTGAAATCACACTGGGATCAGTACAATACAGGTGAGTTGGAAATGTGTGATAGAGTACCCCACTCTGTCTGTGGTACTGAAATCACACTGGGATCAATACAATACAGGTGAGTGGGAAATGTGTGATAGAGTACCCCACTCTGTTGGTGGTACTGAAATCACACTGGGATCAGTACAATACAGGTGAGTGGGAAATGTGTGATAGAGTACCCCACTCTGTCTGTGGTACTGAAATCACACTGGGATCAGTACAATACAGGTGAGTGGGAAATGTGTGATAGTGTACCCCACTCTGTCTGTGGTACTGAAATCACACTGGGATCAATACAATACAGGTGAGTGGGAAATGTGTGATAGAGTACCCCACTCTGTCTGTGGTACTGAAATCACACTGGGATCAATACAATACAGGTGAGTGGGAAATGTGTGATAGAGTACCCCACTCTGTCTGTGGTACTGAAATCACACTGGGATCAGTACAATACAGGTGAGTGGGAAATGTGTGATAGAGTACCCCACTCTGTCTGTGGTACTGAAATCACACTGGGATCAGTACAATACAGGTAAGGGGTAGTTAAAGGTATACCAGTGTGTCTAGCTATAAACTGTGCAAGGCAGACTTGTATCTAATTAAACCATAAACACTGCAGGTATGCTGGTTTACAGTAAAGCTAACTACTTACTTTTGTACATTAATTATTTTCTCTATGCACTGTTATTATGCTACGACCATTTTCAGAGTGGCAAAGAGAACTTAAAGAGTGTCCATCGGTCCATTCGTAAGTCCTATAATTTAATGTTTCCAATCTGTAATTTTTGAAGGACCCAACATATAAATCATATTTGTTTTTAGGTATATGATATTAAAGTACAGGTCAAGTTCAGTGTAGTTACTCTCCCCTTCACAACCTCGATTCTGGTCTCTATCCGCTTAAAATAATCATAGTTATATCATTTAGCTGTATAACAGGCAAATATACACACTTATCATTATAGTTATATCATAGCTCTTTTGTTAACTGAACCATACATTATGAGTACATGTGCTTAAAAAGGTCTCACATTGAAACAATAAATAAGCATATTTAGTTTATAAAGTAAAAATAAAGTTAAAGAGTAAACTTATAGTTGCCAGTGATCTACGGAGACATGTGTCTGGTTTTCTTCCACCAAATAGCTATAATTACAATGATTGTCGAGTCTTAGTTTGCATGTCAAATATTCTGAGTAGCCTTGAGCTCCTAATGTATTACCATTAGGCACTTAATACATGTACATGGTTACTGACTTTTTTTAGTAATATTATTTTTCAATCTTTTGTCAACCTGAATTTGATGACTTGCAGACATGCCACCAAAAGAGAAACAGAACCCAACCGACTATGAAATTGTTGAGAGTGAGAAAGATGACAGTAAAAAAGCTTTATCTGCATCATCACTGAAGGAGACAAAAGTCACAGACAGTGATATCAATCAACCCCGGACTAGTGTAGTGCCGACACAGGAGGAGATGACTGATGATTCTGATGAAGACAGTTCATCAGATAGTTCTACAGACACAAGTGATGATAGTGACTCTTCAGACAGTGGAGTCAATAATAATTTGCCTAGCAAAGGAGCAGCTTTGAGAAGTGGTGTGGACAAGGTAGGAGCAGATGGTGCTATAAGTAAAGTTGGGGTGCATGCTGCTGAAATAGTGTGAGAATCTGTAGGTCCTCTGAGGGATAATAACGTTCTGTCAGGAAAAGGTGTTAATAATGTTGGAATAGATAGACCTACCACAAGTTAAGTGTTGGGGTACATGGTGCTGAAACATCCAATTGATCCCGCAGCTGACACTTTGACTGAAGCTGTAGATGATACCAATATGTCAGCCCTAGTTTAAGATGTATATGTCAACACCACAGCAGTTGCTAAAATATAGGCTGTGTTGTGTAAATGTCATTTTTATGTCCTACTCTTTTTTTGTTATGGAGACATTATTTAATGGTTATATTCTCTGTTAATTGGACATGTGAGGGTAAATGCTACATGTAATTATTTTCAAATGCAGATATGTTTTCCTTGTTTCCTTGTAAAGAAAATTTCCAACATCAATTAGAACAAAAAATCACCTTTACTTCCATCTTGTTTTGTGTTATGGCTGTTAATGTTACAAATATTGCAGTGTCTTATCAATACTTTGCTCCTTTAAATTTACGAAGTTATATACATATTGACATGCAGAATATAGCCATGCAGCATATGTTTATGGAATTATAAAATACATCTTATGCTTTTACCTCTTAAAATTAGCAAAAACAGTTAAATTGGCAAAGAGTTTGGGTGGGGGGATGTAATGTTTTGCTTATTGTGGCAAAGTGTTTAAGGGGATGTAATGATTTGTTTATTGTGGCAAAGTGTTTGGAGGATGTAATGCTTCGTTTATTTTGGCAAAACGTTTTAAAGATGTAATGCTTTGTTTATTGTGGCAAAGTGTTTGGGATGTAATGCTTTGTTTATTTTGGCAAAGTGTTTGGGATGTAATGCTTTGTTAATTGTGGCAAAGTGTTTGGAGGATGTAATGCTTTGTTAATTGTGGCAAAGTGTTTGGCGGATGTAATGCTTTGTTAATTGTGGCAAAGTGTTAAGAGGATGTAATGCTTTGTTTATTGTGGCAAAGTGTTTGGGAGATGAAATGTTTTTGAATTGTGCAACAATACTACACTGCTTGGTATTATTCGATGAACACTACAGTTAATAAAAGTGTTGATAATTTTATTTGTTTGAAGTCTTATTCAGTTATTAATGGTAGTAAGCATTCTGTAACATACTTTGGTTATTTGACATACATGTAAGATTTATATCAGATTGTGGGGCGCCTATGGCCCGGCAGTTAGAATCCTTGACTTGTAACTCCTCAGCCCCTCACAATGTGGGTCCAGAACTTAAATATGGGGAGATAAAATTAAGTATACTTGACTGCTAAAATACTAAGAATTATTATATTTTTATTAAACTAAAAGGTATAGTAAGACAACTTATGGGGTATATATTTCTTAACATTTGACTGTTTTCTTTTGGATCAAACTGATATTCACTGTAGTAATCTAGTAACTATGAAAGCAACATATATTAACATGCATCTTATTCAATCTATTCTGTTTAGCTAGAATGGAAATACCTGATGGCAATTTTTAGACAAGACACAATACAAGTCCGTACATGCCTGGGTATAAACCCATACTTTTCATCGGTACAATTTAGAAGAAAAAGTAGTATACACAATAAAATTGCAACCTTTCCCAATATGGCAATATTTTCAAGACTATTATAAGATCAAATTGCAATCTTCACCAACATTTATTTTTCAATAACACTAGTTATTGAAGTGTTTTTTGTTGAAATACGTTTTTAATGTTTAAAACAAGAAAAATAAATTATATTGACTGATTTGGTGGCCATTTGAAGCATGCATAGGTCTTTTCATTGCAGAATGAACGGCCAGTATATGACTTGCACACTGCTGAAATCTAATAGATTTCTTTGTTTGCATGTTCCTAGTTGGCTGAGAATCTGATGAAATTCGTTTCAAGTTTTAGACATCTTCAAAGTCAAGAAGAATACATTTGATCTTTTTTGTGTGTGACAGAAGACTGACAGTTACAGGATATAGATTTATAACATGAACAGTTCAGAATACATCACTTTCATATTTGAAGTTACATGACAATTGTTAATACACGAGCATATATATTTATATGAAGGTAACTATTGGATCAATCAGTGTAATGTTTAAGGTATTTACAAAATTAATGATGTATACTTACCATTCACAGTTAAGTACGTTCTAGGTTGTTCAGCTTTTAATAACTAAAATAGTTTTAAAGTGTTGTGACGCTTTAGATTCGTATAACCTTAAGACAACAAAATAGCTTTGAAGGACAGCCTGTTGATCTGTAATCTATTATGGCATATCACATAAAAACACAATACCATGTAAACAGCTAATTCCACAAACCCTACGCCATTTACATTTCGCTGCACTCCAATTTCCACTGCTGTCTCGGGAAGCGGGTGGTTATAGTGGAGATCTTGATTGTGTACATCGATCAGTGTCAAACTGTTTTTGCGGTGCGCCGGTGATTCTACCCCCTACCCAGACATACATCTGGGGACTACCTCCACCAATAATTGGCTAGACTAGTGGTGGCAGAGGTTTCTAAAAAGCACGTGATCTCCGACGTGGCGATTGCGTCCATACCTGAAAATAAATTCATATGATTGTTAAATTCATTCAATCTAGTTGTGCAACTCGGCTTTTTTTCACACATATAGTAACAACAAAAAGAAACTGCTTCGTATTACTGTACTTTGTTGGGTGTCGTTTATCAGATCAGACACAGGAAAGTAAAGCACATGTTTATTTTGAATATACTAAAAACCACAAAAACAATAATGACATCTCACACAACATGTTGACAAACCAAATAACATATTGATAACACAATTTACCGTCATTTTAGTAATATTAACTCGTAACAACGATTTATTGTATAAATTTGCCTGATACACAGCTACATCTTTTGTTCTGACCATGTCTGTCAGATCTCCGTAACATTGCAAGCCCAGGTTTGAAATACATGAAAATACAAAATACGTACAAGAGAGTAGCACCAGTCGCGTGACAATCTCCCGTCAGCGAAAGAAATACGGACCTGTCATTCTGAAGTAATCAAGTGATTTGTTGAGGCAAACTCAATATAAAACCACATGTATACATGTAAGATGTGGTATCCTGTCATTTCGCATGTAATTTGTTCTCCATTTTATGTGACATGGGGTGTGTGCTATTCATTCAAATTTCTTTCTTGTACGAAATAATAGCACGATTATGGAACCAATCCTCAACCGAACGTAGAAAAATCTACTATATAATTTGTATAATTTGGCCCAGCTCCTGATCATGACCGATGTGTTAACTAATAGACCGTTCTAAACCAGCTGATTGTAACACACATTGTAACACACTGAAAGCGCCCATTCATTTAGCCCTTACAACGTGCTCACAAGCGAACGTGGAATAACTTAAATGCAACATCCAAATGTGCAAAGTACACACCGCTGTGAACTGGTTTAACCTTAAGCAGCAGTTCTAAATATCCGCATTTATGATTACAATTTAGAAAAAATATATATAAATGATCAAAATACTTTTTATCGCCAAAAAACAAACAAAAACAACAGCAACAACGAAAAGACAAACAAGACTGCAGTGTCTGGCCGTGGTGTACCTGTGTAGTTGGCAATTATGCATCTCCTTATAAGATAGCATGGGAGCAGATAGCAACAATAACTAAAAACGTGTATCGGTGTACTTCCGTTTCGAGTAAAAATAGCGTGATATCCGCTTCATAATGGTAACAGAAAGGTGTTAACAAACCTAACTTTAATCCTCCTACCACTTTCATCCTACCACTTATCTTAACAGGCCTCCGTCTAGTAATTTATCATCCCGAGATAACATGTCGTTAACTAGTCAAAAAGCCACTGGATTTAGGCTAATCATGCAATGCACGACTATTTGCCTAATTACCAATTTCGTGTTAAAAAGATCCAACAGTAAAGACACAGTGCGCCTGTCAGATCGTAGCCTGGAACTCCTTTGTCATTTGCCAACCCTCATAATGTGTCATTCAGGACCAAACACACAAACTGGTGCAACATCAAATGTACGAACACGCCTCGTTACACGCTTTCATTTATCGAGGTAAACTTGGCACATTGCTCTTTTAAAAACCCCCCAGATAAAACGGATGTATTCTCTGTATATGCTATATTGCGAAATCACTTGGTGTGCTGAACTTAAACAAATGTGTTATCGAAGCTACGAAATGCATTAATCCATTGCGGAATATTTCTAGAAATTGTAATAATCTCTTAATATTTTTCAGTGCAAAGATGTGAACATCTTTAGTGACTGAACAGCTCATTTCAAAAGTTTCGAGTCATAAATATTCAAATTAAAAGCTACACTACATCGTTATGTACGATTAGGGCCCCTGGCTAAAATATTGTTGATTGGTTCCAGAAGTACATGCTTGAAAAACAAGTTACCAACACAAATTTAACTATGCACAAGTAAACTGTAAATCAACAATCGTGAAGAAAATACTTCACTTCTCTCCGCGGCAATAGTATGCCTCTGTTTTACACCATCTTCTGAATTTTAAATTTAAACAAGAAAAACAAACCAATTTATCCACAAATTTCATATTATTTTTATCATTTTGAAGTAGTCATCAATCACGTGACGATTAAACGGTAGTAATGGAAACACAGGCCTGATGGTCTATAGCATGCTTATGTTAATATTCCACATAAACACGACAAGATGCGAATCAGATCCGGTCAAACTGTTATATCCTAGTTGCAATATGTTTTGCAGACTTTACTATGCACGAGTTTCTTGGCAGATTTTGTGGTTCCGGTCGTTTTTTGGACCCACCTGATTTTGTTTCCTTTGAGCTTGGGCCGTCACCTAACGTTGGTTCTTTGTGTATGGCAAATTATGGGAAATGTAATCTGCCCTATTTATACCAATAATATTGGACCGGTCCATTGTCTACATGTTTTATCATCAATTTTAACCGTGCTCCTAATGGAATAACCATATCATACGGATAGAACTGTAGAAGGCAATAACAGGAAAATGGCTGCTGTTCGAGACCTTTTATTTTAGGGAAACGAACCGAGTATGCCGCGGTAAACATTGTAGCTTGTAATAATAGAAATAGTAGCAGGCATTAATTTGGATTCGATGTGTTTTGCGAGGTATTATCTCACAAAAGAAACCAATGCAGATGCTAACACTGCAGTTTTCAATATCAGCAAGATGTAGCAGACAATAAGGGACGAAGCAAAAGTAGAAAATAATAGTTTTCATTCTCTTAACAGAGTTATCGTTCGTTACTATTGCATATTTATGTAAAAAAACTGACACTGTAAGAGAGCATATTCATCCGTTTGATTAAAACGCAGATTTTCTGCGGCCATGGGTGTCACACATTCGTGATCTTTCTTGTTTATTATTCTAATTTGGCCACGAAAGCCCTTCTATTTGACAAGGCATATTGTTCGTGACACATGTCAATTCATTGCTCTTTCAGATGACAATGATCGCAAGTTCACCTAATCCATTTGAACGTTACCATGAATATCTTCAGGTCAGACACTTTAAACACAGTTCTCTTCAGGATAAACAAACCAGACAAACAAATACCATATTATACAAATTCGTCCATCCGGTTTGATATTGGCCCCTTACTTTTATTATATAAGGGTAAGTCCAGACTGGTTGACAAGATATACGGATATCTTGACTTAGTGTGACATTGTTTCAAGAATTTATGACATACCATCATGGTAAATAGGTACTTATTTGTGCCAGACTGTCCTCATGTGACTTTTTTGAAGTAGACAAAACGTTTTACCAATTAAATCTGTCAATTAAAGATGTGTTTTTTATGATTTATGGACCCTTTATCATATTACACAGGTCTCGAAACCATCAGTAAACCTACACTGTTTTTATTCCTCTAAGTGAGGTACTAGAAAATCGAGGGCGATATGTATTTTATGCTTTATTTGCAGAAGGTGTGTTCTTGTGGTACACACGAGCAATAACTGTATAATAACTGTATTAAATATAATAATAATACATGTAATAATAATAAATATAGTAATAAAATAATAGGCTTGGCCTATATCCGATGCCTGCAGTCACTTAAGGTCGATAGACCCCTGCACAAAATGATAGCCGATAGTAAATGCACAACTACAACGTCTAGAATAGCATCGGATTAAAACAATAATTCAAATCTATAATAAATTCTTATGGATATTATTAACACATTCATTTCATTCTCACACATTGGTAAGGGCACAAGATAAACGTAAGTGTAAAAACCATTTATGTTTAAAACTTTAATTGCATAGACAATCTTATCTGTATGCATCACCTTTTTATTTTATTTTAATTTAACTCTGTAACATGACACGGAGTAACAATTGGAGTGTTCTCCCGTCATTTATTGTGTTCTTTCTTTATAGTTTACTCGATATGCATCCCATATTGCATGATCTTTATCATTTTTGACCGGTGTCGTCCAGAGTTATGTGAATGGTGGTTTTCGAAAGCACGAATAATTGTCCCTGCATGACCTTGACTACCCGTGGTCAGTCTGGTAAATAGCAGTGCCACTGCAGAATTAAATGTGTATGTCGAAGGAAACTAGTCGCGTTAATTGTGCCAAGGCATGCTTCAAATGTAAACATTAATATTGTAATCTGTTTTAACGAGATGTTCAAGCGAATATATTTTAATGCAGATTTGCATAAAATGCAGTTTTGTAAATGAACTATGCGGCACAGGAATATCACTCAGTTACCTTAGGGACAGAAGGAGGCATAACAATGTTACTTTAACGATTGTTCCACTGGCTATGCATTGTATACTTGGCCGAGATATTTGTAATATCCCGCCGGAGCCTCACTGCCTTCTGCACTAGGAATAACTCATTACATTTTGGTCGCGTCCGGTAGCACTTATGAGCTGTTATTATAAATCTTATTTTAGTTAAAATGCAATAATATGGAAAATATTGTATATAGTTAATACAACAGTTTCTGTAATCAGACGTTGGTGACTGTGTTGCAACTTTTGTCCCAAAGTATAATCTATACTTATAAGAGGTGGCTGTTTTGCAGCTGAAGACTGATGTGCTTTCTAATGCGTTGCGCAATCGATTTACCGCGAAAAAAATAAAATAAAGTGACCATTATTTGCATACTTCTGATAGCTTACAAAGCAAAACTTACACCGCTCAAACAGCGCTTTTCTGTGCTTTGATTTCTGATCAGCCTTCCTTGATCATTTATGACTATAATAGTGCATTTTTTAGGCATTTAGCTGTATAAAATGACTCCAGGTAAATTTCTTGGGAGAACTTTACTGTACCGCATGTGGCAGTAGCTACTATTAGTAGCCATGCTGTTTCAATGCAATCCCTGTAAGATATAAGGTCTCCTAGATGATGACCTTGGGACGATCAAGTTAAAGGACACATTCTTGCTTACATAGCCATTTGATGTAATTGTAGATTTACTTCCTTTAATTTTTTACATGCGTGGAAGTTTTCTAATATGGAAGATCATATTTTTCTTATATTTTACTATTTCATTCTGGAACATTCTTTACCAGTACAATGTTGCTTTGTTATATTACAAAATACCGGTATATATATATATATATATATATATATATATATATATATATATATATATATATATATATATAATCAGTGTTTTGGAAATACAAATGTGTTTGTTTAAATCATAGCATTACAATTAGCTTGTTGGATTAGGGATTAAATCAATAACCTTTTTTTCGGATAAACATATCACAGTGGACATTTTTTGACTTAAATGAAGAAAGTGTAATCTCAAGAAAATGTATGTCGACTTAACAAAACACGTACAAACATGGTTTTTTATTGATTTTTTACTCCACTTATTTATTTATTTATTTATTTATGTATTTATTTATCTATTTACCGTGCATCCTAAACATTTCTATGTAACACGAAACTAAATATGCCAACCCTTTAATTATATAAAACCGTTCGAGCACCAGTTATTTCTACAATGACTACAACAATAATATGTTCTGATGGAATATTAACCGTCCAAAGAGACGCTCACTTCACAAAAAGAGATTGAAAATTAAGTCAGTCTTCTTAAGTTCTCGCTATTTTGATCATTGAGCGGAAACGACGCTTCAGTGCTTGTTGCCTTCTATGATCTGACGGACTATCATCTCAAAAAAACATATGGACAGTTTCCGGGGGCCTTGCGTTTAGATGGACACGGTAAAAATGATAATGACGTCTGACATGGAGATTAAGAAACCAGTAACTGCGTTTGCTATTAGACACATATTTTTAAAGGTGCTATCCGAAGTTAATATAAGACACATATTAATGGTGCTATCAAAAATTTAGTCCCCATTTTTTCTTTCCAACTCCCCCAAAAATAAATTTTTCCATGACAAGTGTCCGCGAAATGCTGCTTTTTTATTTCCTGCATCTAAGTGAAACGTAAAGCAGAACACTCCGCTCCTCATTACAAATATATATTTCTTTTTTGAGTCACGCTGCACAGTACTAAACAATCGACAGAAATATATGTATTTTATGCTTTATTTGCAGAAGGTGTGTTCTTGTTGTACACACAAGCAATAGCTGTATTAAATGTAATAATAATAATAATAATAATAATAATAATAATAATAATAATAATAATAATAATAATAATAATACAAAACAACAACAATAATAAATTTAATAATTATAATAATAATACATGAAGATTGAATACATTGAAGATGTCCATGAATATGTGTACACGAACATAAAAAATGACGTGGATTCAAAAACTATTCGCCCAAAATTTTGACTGCCATTGTAGTCTGGCATTTTGTTACATGAAAAAGCATACATGATGCAGCATTTTGCGTCATTTTCATATGCGTCTTTCGCTTTTTTTTCACTGACCTACTCGAGACGTGAACAAACATGCTTATCTGTAAATCCTACAGAATCCCATTTTACCCAGTACCAGTGGATCGATAACATCTTCATGGAATATCGAAAGTTCAATGACCCATCCCGGAATATGACCTCCTCTGACACAGGCAGATTCGAAATTAAGTCAGTGTCCGAACATTCTATTTGTCTTCATCTGATCAATGAGGGGAATCACGCACCAGAGGACGGATCCATATCTCTTCCGAGCATTGTGGAAACAAGCAACATTTTCACATTCTTGGTCCACATGTTCGTATTTACAATTTGTTTTACCCCTGAGCAACCAGCAAGCTGATACCTTTAACAAATGCTGAAAACCAAACAGTTTTACATTAGTTGCATGATGGTTGTTGATCTTCCCCCTATTTGGCATGTCAAAGAATTGCTTAAAAATTGTCAGTGCAAATTACATCTGTATGTTTGTTTGTTTATTGGGTTTATCGTCCCACCAACATATTTCAGTTATCTGGAGACGGTGTCCACTTGAAGCAGATATAGTGCACTGTGTATAGCATGCCCTGAACACCTGGCATGATACCACACCCAGTCACATTATCCTGACATTGGGCCAACCAGTCGTGGAACTACCCCTTATATTTGCTTGAACGTTAGCAAGGGAGCTATACCACTACCATTTTTAAGGACTTTGGTATGTCGCGGCCCGGGATCGAACCCGGGGCCTCCCGTAACTGGAGCCGACGCTCTACCGATTGCGCTACCAGGTCCGGTACATATGTATGTATGCCGATGATCATTAAAATTGATTCGCTTTGTAAGTTACAGTTTGTTTTGAATGATTCGCTGCAGCTAGTTCTTTCATGTCCCAGAAGTTAACGTTTCTCGACAAACACACTGTCTTGATCCCTCTATTTTGCATTAGTCATTGTAAGTTCCAGGCAAAGTCCTTTCCATTAAAATTCTATCAATACAGTTTTTGCAGAAATAAACACGTTTCATCCATCCGTTCGTTTTCTCTTTGCAGAAGGTCTAGATTCATACTGATACAATCAAAACAATACAATCCAATCTCCATTTGTTCACCATTGTTTACCATTTGCTCTGTAGTAACAACGTGTAAGGGTAGAAACCTGCTTTAGCTTAATTTTAGAACATACTATTGATGCAATTGCCCAGTGACGTTAGGCTACATAAGTTTCAACTAAAAACTTTGACAATAACAAAACAAATAAAATATAATTTATGGTTCGTTAACTGCCAATTTGATAATCATGTTGGCATTTACGGCATAGTGCATATTTGGATGAGATGGAACAATGTTCTGTTTTGACTATTTCTTGGTGTGCCTGCTTATTATGATCACTGTAAAGACTTATACCAACATGAACATTGACATAACTTACTTACGGTGCGTAACGTTTTAACGCAAGTGATGAAAGCATGGACCTGCCAGACTAGAGCATTAAACTTCTATGTTCTCAATCATCTCAACTCCTCACAGACTTCAACATCTAGTGTCTGACAAGTTGAATGCGATTGCTAAGCAATTTGCCTGACAAATGGTCTCCAGTTTGGATGTCTTTCACGTGAAGATGACAATGATGGCTGATTTACGAAACCAATACGCATTTGAGTATGACCAATTGCTGCATTGCATTATTTGTTCAAGCTCTTGATTTGTAACTAATAAAAACTCAACTGATGACCAGTTTGGATATAAACAATACATTAATTTTATTGCAATTTCCTGATAATCGTTGGAAAAAAACAACAAACAAAAACAAAACAATAACTAATTAACACACTACTGTAAAGGACTTGGACACACAATACTGTGTTACACAGATCTACCGTAAAAGACTTTTGGACACACAAGTCACAATACCGTGTTACTCAGATCTACCGTAAATGACTTGGGCACACGATCCCGTGTTACACAGATCTACCGTAAAGGACTTTTGGACACACAATACCGTGTTACACGGATCTACAGTAAAGGACTTTTGGACACACACTACCGTGTTACACAGATCTACAGTAAAGGACTTGCAAACCTGCCAGTATGTACCATTCAATGTGTCATTAAAGGCGACACTTACATCCAGTGTAAATGATGCAACATCAAATGTCTGGCAATTGTATGCACGCATTTTCTTTGCTGCTTTTTTAATTTGACGCAATGGTTTTAAAAGATATGTTAGGCTAATGAATACATTTAATTTGAGTTGAAAACGGACCGTCCGATAGACAAAACTATTTGCCTTTTTAGTGTAAAGAGGTGACCAATCCTGCTTTGTGATAATCAGGTCAAGTAAGTGTAAACAATATTGTCATTGTTATCTAAATAAAGCTGCACTTTATCCGTTATTGATGATCGGGTGTATTGACTCACAAAACATGCGTATTTGTAAGTATGAAAAATAAATATAAGCATGTTATGTGTTTACAATTAAGCAAAAAGATACCTGAAATCATTTATGAAAAATAAATATAAGCAAGTTATTTGTTTACAATTAAACAACAAAGATACCTCAAATTATATATGTTCTCGAAGACCTGTATCTGCAATTGGTCGCAACTTAACAAAGAATATTTTATGAAAATATTCTGGTACTTGACAAGCACAAAATAACATGAACATTTATAATTGAAATACGGGCTTGTCAGTTATTGTCAACGCGCTTACTTGTCAAGACGTGACATCGAGTTCACATCAATTGTTTCACCTCTTTTGCAGACTTTACACCTGGCCGTGTGTCTGACAAATGTGTACTCAAATAACAGTTTCTGGCAGCCAATGATCACATCTTTTCATTTCAATTCTCATGAGAAAGCTAACTATTGCATTGAATAATTTGTTTCAGCTTCGACACTCTATCTCCGATAGGAAATGATCCCTTTTCTGGATAAAGAAACAAAAGTGATTTGTTGTTTGTCACGGTTTTAAAGCCATTGAAAATTGGAATGTTGCTGGACACAGTCTGAGGCTGCTGTTGTTTCAGGAATGGGATGGGGATTAGAGTGTTACTGACCAATGGCAGTGCATTTAGCCCATATGCATCAAGTATGACTAATTTTTTACGACAACTTCCCCATATGACATAACTCCAATTTGCGGAGATCAACATTTATCATACACTCGTTCTGATTTTAATTTTGAGAAATTTTATTGATATATAAATGAAGATAAATAACAAACAACACATACATGTGCAAATGCAAAAAAAATATAACATTTTCCTTTGAAAAAGGTTTGTGTTAAATATGGCGTCCTATACATCCGCTTCCGATGCAGTTTGTGGATCATTAAATTCTAAGATGGTGGCTACCTTGTACGAGCAATATCATGTTGCATCGTATAGTCATGAGTAATCAGATGAATTGTTTCCACAACTTAGTTCATAGTTCATGATTTATCTAAGGTAGCTTCAGAACGTTAAATTTTTGTTTCGTTAGTGGATCTTATTGTCGTGTTGTTTATTTCCACTAAACCATTTTGATTTCCCCGTGATCGAAGATTGTTTCTTTTTGTTTCTAATAGCATCATCGCCTTTTATAGTACGATGTCATTCACTAGCTTTAGAGTAAACGTCAACGCCAGGACAGTTTCATTTCAAACTGATTTGTCTTAAGGAACTGTTTGTTGCCGAGGCTTTTATCTCGAGTTTAGATTCTACATAGTTTAGATAGGCAATTGCCCAGCATTTACGGTTATTTTATTCGTAAATTATAGCCTTTGTTCAATTATTACTCCAGATACGTGCTTGCTGTAGGTTTTCTCACCTTGATGGGATAGTTCAATTTTTCTTCGAGAATTAGCTTTAGGAATTGCGAGGTAGGAGAACTCAGTAAACCACACACAGTCGTTCTTTTTACCGACTGATCGTTCTCAGTTTTTATGTAATGTCTGGTCTTAGTGTTTTGTTACTTTTACATTAACTTGTAATTGGGTAGTTAATTTTATATAAGTAGTTCTGATATAAGTTAAAATACGTGGTAGTTCTCATATAATTAAATATATGCGGTAGTTCTCATATAATTTAATATATGTGGTAGTTCTCATATAATTTAATATATGTGGTAGTTCACATATAATTTAATATATGTGGTAGTTCTCATATAATTCAATATATGTGGTAGTTCACATTTAATTTAATATATGTAGTAGTTCACATATAATTTAATATATGTGGTAGTTCTCATATAATTAAATATATGCGGTAGTTCTCATATAATTTAATATATATGGTAGTTGTCATATAATTTAATATATGTGGTAGTTGTCATATAATTTAATATATATGGTAGTTCTCAAATAATTTAATATACATGTATATGGTAGTTCTCATATAATTTAATATATATGGTAGTTTTCATATAATTTAATATATATGTTCTCATATAATTTAATATATGTGGTATATCTCATATAATTTAATATATATGGTAATTCTCATATAATTTAATATATATGATAGTTCTCATATAATTTAATATATATGGTAGTTCTCAAATAATTAAATATATGTGGTAGTTCTCAATTAATTTAATATATATGGTAGTTCTTATATAATTTAATATATATGGTAGTTCTTATATAATTTAATATATATGATAGTTCTTATATAATTTAATATAAATGGTAGTTCTCAATTAATTTAATATATATATATGGTAGTTCTCATATAATTAAATATATATGGTAGTTCTCAAGGCGCTTTTTCAGATTTTCCTCTCTGCACGACTATATATTTATTAAGCACAGAAAAACAGAACAAAACTAAAAATACTTTAAAATGTGTTTTTAAAAGTATGAGTAGAAATACATGTACCAGGTTGCAAAGTATATATTTCTATTATTGTTGTTCGCTGCTGCTTGTACGTCAAATTAAATTCCAAATTGTTTATCACAAAATTGCACGCCAGCCACAAATCAATTTCAATCCACTTAGGAGAATACGGCCCCAGTTAGTCCTTATCATTTGTTGTCAAGCTACATAGCTACATACATTTTATCCATTTGTTTTACTCGGTTTAGTATATATTTACAGAGCTTATATATTTGGTTGGGTGCTAGAAAATGATTCATTGCTCCGAGAATACACGGCATTGATCACGAATTCACGAAAGCAAGTCGTTTTTGAAAGCTACTCAGTGGATGGTTTGTTCCATTTGCTTTGTGAAATCAATCTGAGTAAATTAAATTCTGTTCGCTTTGCTAATTCAACAACATAGTGCACATATAGTGTGTCAAATTAGTTTGATAAGCAAAGTGCACTTATCATGTGATGCACTTACCATTATCCTTTCTCTCAAACTTTAATAGCCACTCAAAGACTGATTAGCAGTGATATCATTATAAGTGGCAATGCTCAAACAGTAAATGAAACTTTGTGTTTGCTTCAATCGGCAATGTCCCTGGATTGATTAAAATTTGTAAAATCTGTGTTCATCACGAAAATAATATAACGCATTTCATTTATTTATCTTTCTGATAATGTCTACCACTCACTTCCATTAAGCATTAATCACCGTACCATCAGCTGACACCATTTTTCTATATTCCTCTCCGAACTGTACACAACACCAATCCTTCAATCTGCGACCAACGTGGTATATGTGTCTATTGATCGGTCGATGACCTCCATCCATTAAAGATATACACATATCAACAAAGGGTAACCCCAAAATTTGAAACAATTAGATCAGCTAGAAAGAGATGAGATGATGACGCTAGTTCATTTGAATGTTTAATAATGGTTCTCAGAAGAGTTGACATTTCCCTAAACACAGAACAATGAAATTCCCTGCAGCGATTTTTAAACAAAGGAAAGCATAATATTATAACACGATAATAATGATTGTAACATTAAGTAAGATAACATTACGGACAATCACGACTCAAAGAAATTTGCGACGAAATGCTGTTTGCTGTTATTATATGAGTTAATTAAAACCGAAAACATTTTCTTTCAATATCAGCATTTGCATGTATTGTGTACATTCTAACATTATTGACACCTTATATATTGTCAGTGGGCGACTATCTGTATTACACACAAAACTGTTTCAAAACATTTACGGTATGAGGCACAATACAATCTCTCAGATCTCGACCTAATTTCTATCCTTGTCAGGAACATTAAGGTCGCTGGGATCCCATTGGGACAAGATCCTCAAGATATCTACAGTCAGAGTCCCAGTTAATCAAATCACTTAAGTTTACAAGCATGTTTCTGTACGAATGGGTCTTGTCGGAATCAACAACAATATCACTTCATTTACATTTACAAATGGGATATTCCCTTAAAAGTAGCATCTCTTAGACTTCGAATGAAGGCAATGCTATTTGAGAATTTGCAATGGCAACAACAAAAAAAAATGAAAAACAAAAAGTGGCAGATTTGCAAATATTTCAATTGCCGGATTCTAATTAATCGAACTTAGCTGAAACAATTAATTTAAACATGCATTATTTAAATATATATATAACAAATAATATATAAAACAAAATAACCGCCTTAACAATTTAACAGTATTTCCTTCATGGAAATCAGGATCTCCGAAGAGCAAAACACATGTCCATATAAATATTCTGTTGAAAATACTTTGCTTGAAAAAATACACGAATTAGGAAGGACGTAAGATCAATTATATTGTTACATGTTAATATCCGTAGGTTGAAGGGAGTCGAAACCATTCAAAACACATTATTATTAGTTTTATCAAGGCTTTATGAAAAGTGTTACAATAACACTGATTAATTTAATTTCCCCTCTATTAATGTTTGATGGTTGAAACTATGTTCCCTACATTAATTGGTTTCTCTCATAATTTACTTGCTTTGTGTTCTGCGTTATTCATTGCAATCGGCTTAATTGGCTTTGGGCGGTGTTGCTTGCGATAGTGTTCAGAATTATGAGAACGCTGAATTTCGGAAGCACAAAGGATTGACCCTGCATGACTTTGACTACTCGCGGTCTGTCATTATGCCCGGGAAGAAGTAGTAACGTGTACAGCAACAAATATGTAAGTCGAAGGAAACTAGACGCGTTGTGTAATGCAGATATACATAAAATCATAGAAAAGTTAAGATCCCGCAAGAGGTAAGACAACAAAAAAGGAACGCAAATCATTTTGTGGCTGGCAAAAAACATAAGTCATAAATGAATGATGTATGTAACTTTCCCATACGTTTACTTATTGACTGATTAGTGTAACCTAAGGATTTCTTGGCTTACTGTTACTTCATATATTGACATTTCAATCATTCAAAGCCCTTTGAGTTTTAAGCACCAGATTGTTCTTGATTAATGACATCATCCAAACTCTCTCTACATTGACCAATCCTCCAATGTTAGCATCATTTCACAAAGACAGATTCAAAATTAAGCCGGTCTTTTGCAGTTCGCCATATCTTAAGCGGAAAGCATGCTTCAGTGACTTGGTTCATAATAGTTCCGACTAACCCCTCGACTGTCATGTTGGAAACGTCATAGCCGACAGCAAAGGATATTGTATACTGGCGGAAACGTTGGCAGTTAGTTCGAAGGTAACTCACAGAACTTGTTTGTCAACATATATCAGACGATTATTAAAAGTTAGCGCCATCTGCCGAAAACTAGACAACAGGATAGCATTTAAAAATAAAGGTACTTATGTTATAGCTTTCATTGAGGACGTATTTAACTTGTCTCTTGAGTGTTATGGTAGCATGTCGTGTTATGTTATGGTAGCACATTTTATGTTATTTGCCAAAAAAAAACCCACTTGCACGCTTTGCCTCACCTGGCCTGTACATCCACTTCTTTACCTTCTCACAGTCTCCAGCTTGTCATAGGAATATACGCCTAAATATCAGCCCTTCAGATTGGTGTTTTATCTCCATTTAGTCGATAATATCTTCACTAAATACCTTGAAGTCGAGTGACCCTTCCCAGAGAATGACGTTTTGACAATTTCGAAAATAGCCACCATTCTAAGGTACTAATTACCACCCTTAATATTCAGTAAACAGAAACAACGCAGGAGTGGTCGTTTTTATATCTGAAGTCTAGCTGATCAAGTTTTATTTTCATGTACCTGGCCCAAAATGTAGATTTTTTTATTTATGATTATTTGTTATTACTACCTACAATGTTATAACTTTAACGCTTATATCGATCATCTCTACATTTTGATAAGAATAAAATTCTGCAGTTTGTAGTTTATATCTTACAGAAACTTTTTATAATGAATGAATAAAGCAAGGCTGTAGCAATCTTTTCAACATCGCATCCGTTAGTGGCAGTATTACATGTATTTGAACTTGCGTGCGAATAATTGAACTTTTTTCATGACAAAGGCGTTTCTTTCGGGTACTTATTTCACGTCCATATACAGATAATAGTCACATGTTTACTAAACAAATGCGATTTTAAGCATTAATTGTTGTTTTGTGCGATTTGCTTCAGTTCCTAACGTCTCATATTTTTGGATGAACTCTGTAATGGATGCTTATCATCGCTTTCCAATTAAGATAGAGTTACAACCGCATCTGAAGTTAATAAGCATATTTCAACCATTCCATTAACACTTATTATTTGGCAACAGTAAACCTACACTCATGCATAATCGCAGGTTTTCGTAAATGGTTAACGGTTTACAAACTGTTTACAGAACAATGATTCCCGTCAATGTGTTTAAGTAAGACCGAACATTATCCGAGGTTTTGCGATGGCATTGTCGAAATTTAATGAATTCCAGTTCAGTGTTGCCATGCTATACTTCATTTTTGCTATCAGCAGTTTAATTACAGTATTAAACAGCAGTACTGCTACCGACCCCGATACACACGCCTCCGTACAGAATTCGATTTTTTAAAGTGGTGCATAAATTAATATGTCACAGTTTTGGATGGTGTTTTGTACGTTTAAGTCCATTAACAAAACAATATTTTGGTAAACTGATGTTTACTATTAAACAGACGCAAAACCTCATCGCAAGAAAAGGAAATACAGACTCTTACGTAACTGACATTCCATTTGTTTTAAAAATGTTCATGAAGCAACATACACGTTGGTTCATCTTTTGTATCCGTTAAAGTGTTTTGCAGAATTTAGACGAAGAGTGTGTGTGACACATGTTAACTTCAATATACACATGCCATTGATCTAATTTGCATTTTAAGGAAAATAATTGCATTGTATGAAGTTGCTTTAGTCGTAAAATATGACTCAAATAGAACATAACATCGCCTCTTCAGGTGTTTGTAAAGAGAAGAAAACATCGCCACTCCAGGTGTTTGTGAAGAGAAGAAAACATCGCCACTCCAGGTGTTTGTAAAGAGAAGAAAACATCACCACTTCAGGTGTTTGTAAAGAGAAGAAAAAATCGTCACTTCAGGTATTTGTAAAGAGAAGAAAACATCGCCACTCTAGGTGTTTGTGAAGAGAAGAAAACATCGCCACTCCAGGTGTTTGTAAAAGGAAGAAAACATCGCCGCTCCATATGGTTGTAAAGAGAAGAAAACATCGTCACTCCAGGTGTTTGTAAAGAGAAGAAAACATCGCCACTTCAGGTATTTGTAAAGAGAAGAAAACAACGTCACTTTAGGTATTTGTTTGTAAAAATAAGAAAACATCGCCACTTCAGGTATTTGTGAAGAGAAGAAAACATCGCCACTTCAGGTATTTGTAAAGAGAAGGAAACATCGCCACTTCAGGTATTTGTAAAGAGAAGAAAACATCGCCACTCCAGGTGTTTATAAAGAGAAGAAAACATCGCCACTTCAGGTATTTGTAAAGAGAAGAAAACATCGCCACTTCAGGTATATGCGAAGAGAAGAAAACATCGCCACTTCAGGTATTTGTAAAGAGAAGAAAAAATCGCCACTTCAGGTATTTGTGAAGAGAAGAAAACATCGCCACTTCAGGTATATGCGAAGAGAAGAAAACATCGCCACTTCAGGTGTTTGTAAAGAGAAGAAAAAATCGACACTTCAGGTATTTGTGAAGAGAAGAAAACAATACCTTCCGAGTATTTACAGATATCAATCTGTACATCCATTTGTTTTGTATTCACTTACAATAACCATCAGCAGTCTAGTTGTACTCTTGTACACTCACATATTCGCAATGGCCAAATGTTCTGTTATGTTAAAAATAATAAATCATATAATTAATATCAGCAACAACAAATGAATGCAAGTGTATTAGGATTCATCAGTTTCAACAAAACTTATTATACTTTCCGGTACTAAGCATACATCCCACTAATATAAAGTCGGTGAAGTATTATAGGATATTGCCCTTTGCTTGAGTACGATAAATTATTCGTTGTACCGTTTATCTCTCATGATTTTATTTTTTTTACAGATTCGGCTATGTTAAACCGTCATATTATATTAAATGTAGTTTCATACTTTAATAATTTGAATCCAAAATTGTTCATAACGAAAATTCTCATTGCCTTCAAATTCTAGTCACGATTGAATCTTTTTGCCAGTATAGGAATGCGGCCCTTGTCAGTCCACATGATTTGTTGTCAACCAACTCGCTACCGAATCCTCGTCAATATTCCGTCAATTTGTTGATTTGATTTATTATGTATTTGCAGAGCTGCTATATGGGATTGGATGCTATCAAAATGCGTTATTGCTTCCGAATACACACGTCATTGATCACATGTTTGTGAAACAATTCTTCTTTAAAGGGGAACCAGTGCACGAGTTCTACAATTTGTCTTATCCTTTCGTTACAATTGAAAAGAAACAAACTGGTGTATTTTCTTCTTGTTTTACTTCTATATGTGTTTAATTTGTTAATATCAATAATTCTAGCATGCTTAAATGTATTCTGGCCTTGCAAAGAGTATTTCGCATAATATTGACCTCACATAGCATGCTATTATCCTTACTTAGCATGATGGCATGATATTGTCGCTATTATGCATGCTATTTCTTTACTTAGCACGCTACTGTACTTAATCACCATGTCATTGTCTTTATGAAGCATGCTCTTTCCCTTACTTAGCATGTTATTGTCCTTACTTAGACATGCCATTGTATTTACCTTAGCATGATATTGTCCTTACTTAGGCATGCCATTGTCCTAACATAGCATGTTATTGTCCTTACTTAGCATGCTATTGTCCTTACCTAGCATGCTACTGTCCTTACTTAGCATGCTATTGTCCTTACCTTAGCATGCTATTGTCCTTTCTTAAGCATGCTATCATCCTCACTTTAGCATGATATTGTTCTTACTTAGGCATGCCATTGTCCTAACATAGCATGTTATTGTCCTTACATAGCATGTTATTGTCCTTACTTAGTATGCTATTGTCCTTACATAGCATGCTATTGTCCTTACTTAGCATGTTATTGTCCTTACAAAGCATGCTTTTGTCCTTACTTAGACATGCTATCGTCATTACCTTAGCATGATATTGTTCTTACTTAGGCATGTTATTGTCCTTACGTAGCATGCTATTGTCCTTACTTGGACATGCTATCATCCTCACTTTAGCATGATATTGTCCTTACTTAGGCATGCCATTGTGCTTACATAGCATGCTATTGTCCTTACTTAGCATGTTATTGTCCTTACGTAGCATGTTATTGTCCTTACTTAGGCATGCCATTGTCCTTATTTAGCATCCTATTGTCCTTACTTAGCATGCTATTGTCCTTACGTAGCATGCTATTGTCCTTACTTTTGCATGATATTGTCCTTACTTAGGTATGCCATTGTCCTAACGTAGCATGTTATTGTCCTTACTTAGCATGCTATTGTCCTTACCTAGCATGCTACTGTCCTTACCTTAGCATGCTATTGTCCTTTCTTAGGCATGCTATTATCCTTACATAGCATGTTATTGTCTTTACTTAGCATGCTATTGTCCTTATATAGCATGTTATTGTCCTTACGTAGTATTCTATTGTCCTTACATAGCATGATATTGTCCTTACTTAACCATGTTATTGTCCTTACTTAAACATGCTATTTTCCTTAACTTAGCATGATTTTGTCCTTACTTAGGCACGCCAATGTCCTTGTATAGCATGTTATTGACCTTACCTAGCATGCTATTGTCCTTACATAGCATGGTATTGTCCTTACATAGCATGTTATTGTCTTGACTTAGCATGCTTTTATCCTTGCATAGCATGTAATTTCCTTACATAGCATGTTATTGTCCTTATTTTAGCATGCCATTGTCCTTACTTAGCATGATATTGTCCTTACTTAGGCATGCCATTGTCCTTACATAGCATGCCATTGCCCTTACTCAACATGCTATTGTCCTTACTCAGCATGCTATTGCCCTTACTCAGCATGCAATTGTCGTTACTTAACATGCCATTGTCCTTGCTCACAATCTTTAATGGCAGTTCCAGGGTAAATTGGCCAGGTGCCAGTCAATTGTGACTGGGAGTGGCATCATTTAAAGTATTTATTGCATACTCTAACAGTTAATGTATCACTTTGTCTGCTTCAGTACCTGGATAAATATAATTACATAATAATTATAATAATATATAATATAATAAATAAACTGATGACGCTATTGTGGATTGTCTCGCCGTTATACAAAATATTTATTCAAATATGAAACTTTACGAATATAAACATTTACGACTGATTAACGTTTTAATTTCCCAAAGTAAAACTATTTGCTACCGATAGACCATTAGAAAAGATTTTTTAGCCCGGAAACCAGAAGGTAAGCAAAAACGCAATTCAAGAAGTACGTTTGTGACAATTCCAAACACTAAGTACAAGTCATGGGCCTTTTTATAGCTTTCATGACTCTTTCGTGTTTACCTGTCTCTAAACTTGCCGACCCTTTAATCCTTTAAATGATGTTCAAATGTTACATTTCATGCACCAGCTTCTTCTTAATCGATTATAAACTCCAGAACTTACGTAAACACATTCACCCTTTTCCTGAAGATGATCATTTCAACAACAACAACAACAACAAAAGAAAATTGAAAATGAAGCCGATCTACATGTTAAGGAGACACTTCGAATTCACGAAAACAAGGATTTATTATTTTATCTTCTGCTTAAATATTTTTTTCTTTGTTTTTTTCTCAATGGCTAGCGCATGCACAGCTTATAATTTTATAAAAAATACGTGTTTTGTAGTTTTTAGTTTAATATAATGTAAACCACATGCTTTTGAAAAACGGTTAAAGAGATGGTTAAATGATATGTTCAATACGACTTTAAAGACTTTCCTAGAAACAGGGTAAACATCTGAAGATAAAAAGTCATGGTAACTTTAACAAGGCGTAAAGTGTTTGAACTATACCCGGCTGTAGACACACACTGAAAACACAAACAAAACCTGGACATACATTGTGATTCTTACATAAAATGTAAATAGTTGTCTAGTACACTATTTTACATAGCTATTCAAGACGGACCCGTGAAGACACGCCCAAATATATGCCTTTTAACTTGCGTTAACTTGCGTGTAGTAGCATGTCAGTTTACGTTCGTTATAAACCAGACACAATAACTCATTGCATTTTGATGCCCTTTTATTCGATTCTTCTCACATCGATTATCTCAATAATTCTGAACGTCTTAACAAGTATGACGATCTTTTATTTCAACACAATCCTTGCTGATCCAGAAGCACTTCCCCACAAACCGATAAAATGTTCACTAAATATCTAGCAGTTCATTGACTTTTGCCCGGAGATGGATTTATTGTATCCCAGGCATGTTCGTAATTGAATATCAGTCCCAACCGGGAAACAGTATCGACCCCATAAAAGTGATCCTTCTACAAGTGTCCAGTAAAACACATAATTTTACTATCACACTCTGTGGACCAATGTCCAGTATCAAACATCTTACTATCACATACTAAGGACCGGTGTCCAGTATCACACAACTTCTGACTATCACACACTATAGACCAATGTCCAGTATTACACACATTCTTACTATAACACACTATGGACCGGTGTCCAGTATAACACATCTTCTTATAATCACACACTAAGGACCAATGTCCAGTATGACACACCTTATTATAATCTACACACTATGTACCATTGTCCAGTATCACACACCTTCTGACTATCACACTATTGACCGGTGTCCAGTATCACACACCTTCTGACTATCACACACTAAGGACCGGTGTTCAGTATCACACACCTTCTGACTATCACACGCTATTGACCGGTGGCCAGTATCACACATCTTCTGACTATCACACACTATGTACCGGTGTCCAGTATCACACACCTTCTGACTAACACACACTATGGACCGTTGTCCAGTATCACACACCTTCTGACTATTACACTATTGATCGGTGTCCTGTATCACACACCTTCTGACTATCACACTATTGACCGGTGTCTAGTATTACACACCTTCTGACTATCACACTATTGACCGGTGTCCTGTATCACACATCTTCTGACTATCACACTATTGACCGGTGTCCTGAATCACACACCTTCCGACTATCACACACTATGTACCGGTGTCCAGTATCACACACCTTCTTATAATCACACACTATTGACCGGTGTCCTGTATCACACACCTTCTGACTATCACACACTATTGACTGGTGTCCAGTATCACACACCTTCTGACTATCACACACTATTGACCGGTGTCCAGTATCACACACAATTGACTATCACACACTATTGACCGGTGTCCAGTATCACACATCTTCTGACTATCACACACTATTGACAGGTGTCCAGTATCACACATCTTCTGACTATCACACACTATTGACCGGTGTCCAGTATCACACATCTTCTGACTATCACGCACTATTGACCGGTGTCCAGTATCACACACCTTCTGACTATCACACACTATTGACTGGTGTCCAGTATCACACACCTTCTGACTATCACACACTATTGACCGGTGTCCAGTATCACACACCTTCTGAATATCACACACTATTGACCGGTGTCCAGTATCACACACCTTATGACTATCACACAAAATCAACTAATATCCCCCACTTTGAACCCGTGTCCACTTTCACACGCCTTCATACTATCACAAAGGACAGGGACCAGTATCACATACCTTCTTACTATCACTATGGACCAGGGGCCAGTATCACACACCTTCGTGCTATCACTATGGACCATGGGCCAGTATCACACACCTTCTTACTATCACTATGGACCAGGGGCCAGTATCACACACCTTCTACTATCACTATGGTCCAGGGGCCAGTATCACACACCTTTGTGCTATCACTATGGACCAGGGGCCAGTATCACACACCTTCTACTATCACTATGGACCAGGGGCCAGTATCGCACACCTTCTACTATCACTATGGTCCAGGGGCCAGTATTACACACCTTCTTACTATCACTATGGACCAGGGGCCAGTATCACATACCTTCTTACTATCACTATGGACCATGGGCCAGTATCACATACCTTCTTACTATCACTATGGACCAGGACCAGTATCAAATACCTTCTTACTATCACTATGGACCAGGGGCCAGTATCACACACCTTCGTGCTATCACTATGGACCAGGGGCCGGCATCACATACCTTCTTACTATCACTATGGACCAGGACCAGTATCAAATACCTTCTTACTATCACTATGGACCAGGGGCCAGTATCACACACCTTCGTGCTATCACTATGGACCAGGGGCCAGTATCACATACCTTCTTACTATCACTATGGACCAGGGGTCAGTATCAAAGACTTTCTTACTATCACTATGGACCAGGGACCAGTATCACATACCTTCTTACTATCACTATGGACCAGGGGCCAGTATCACATACCTTCTTACTATCACTATGGACCAGGGGCCAGTATCACATACCTTCTTACTATCACTATGGACCAGGACCAGTATCAAATACCTTCTTACTATCACTATGGACCAGGGGCCAGTATCACATACCTTCTTACTATCACTATGGACCAAGGGCCAGTATCAAATACCTTCTTACTATCACTATGGACCAGGACCAGTATCAAATACCTTCTTACTATCACTATGGACCAGGGGCCAGTATCACACACCTTCTTACTATCACTATGGACTAGGGGCCAGTATCACACACCTTCTTACTATCACTATGGACCAGGGGCCAGTATCACACACCTTCGTGCTATCACTATGGACCTGGGGCCAGTATCACATACCTTCTTACTATCACTATGGACCAGGACCAGTATCAAATACCTTCTTACTATCACTATGGACCAGGGGCCAGTATCACACACCTTCTTACTATCACTATGGACTAGGGGCCAGTATCACACACCTTCTTACTATCACTATGGACCAGGGGCCAGTATCACACACCTTCTTACTATCACTATGGACTAGGCGCCAGTATCACATACCTTCTTACTATCACTATGGACCGGGGGCCAGTATCACATACCTTCTTACTACCACTATGGACCAGGGGCCAGTATCACATGCCTTCTTACTATCACTATGGACCGGGGGCCAGTATCACACACCTTCGTGCTATCACTTTGGACCGGGGCCACTATCACACGCCTTCGTGCTATCACTTTGGACCGGGGGCCAGTATCACACACCTTCGTGCTATCACTTTGGACCGGGGGCCAGTATCACATACCTTCGTGCTATCACTATGGACCAGGGGCCAGTATCAAATACCTTCTTACTATCACTATGGACCAGGGGCCAGTATCAAATACCTTCTTACTATCACTATGGACCAGGGGTCAGTATCACACATCTTCTTATTATCACTATGGACCAGGGGCCAGTATCACATGCCTTCTTACTATCACTATGGACCGGGGGCCAGTATCACATACCTTCGTGATATCACTTTGGACCGGGGCCACTATCACACGCCTTCTTACTATCACTATGGACCAGGGGCCGGTATCACACGCCTTCTTACTATCACTTTGGACCGAGGCCACTATCACACGCCTTCTTACTATCACTATGGACCAGGGGCCGGTATCAAATACCTTCTTGCTATCACTATGGACCAGGGGCCAGTATCAAATACCTTCTTACTATCACTATGGACCAGGGGCCAGTATCACATGCCTTCTTGCTATCACTATGGACCAGGGGCCGGTATCAAATACCTTCTTACTATCACTATGGACCAGGGGCCAGTATCAAATACCTTCGTGCTATCACTATGGACCAGGGGCCAGTATCACATGCCTTCTTGCTATCACTATGGACCAGGGGCCAGTATCAAATACCTTCTTACTATCACTATGGACCAGGGGTCAGTATCACACATCTTCTTATTATCACTATGGACCAGGGGCCAGTATCACATGCCTTCTTACTATCACTATGGACCGGGGGCCAGTATCACATACCTTCGTGCTATCACTTTGGACCGGGGCCACTATCACACGCCTTCTTACTATCACTATGGACCAGGGGCCAGTATCACATACCTTCGTGCTATCACTATGGACCAGGGGCCAGTATCACATGCCTTCTTACTATCACTATGGACCAGGGGCCAGTATCACATGCCTTCTTGCTATCACTATGGACCAGGGGCCAGTATCAAATACCTTCTTACTATCACTATGGACCAGGGGCCAGTATCAAATACCTTCTTGCTATCACTATGGACCAGGGGCCAGTATCACATGCCTTCTTACTTTCACTATGGACCGGGGGCCAGTATCACATACCTTCGTGCTATCACTATGGACCGGGGGCCAGTATCACACACCTTCGTGCTATCACTATGGACCAGGGGCCAGTATCACATGCCTTCTTACTACCACTATGGACCAGGGACCAGTATCACACACCTTCTTACTAACACCTTGGACAAGGGACCAGTATCAAACACTTTACTATCACTATGGACCAGGAGCCAGTACCACATACCTTCTGACTATTACTATTGACCAGGAACCAGTATCACATACCTTCTTACTATCACCATGGACCAGGGGGACAGTATCACACACCTTCTTACAATCACTAAGGACCAGGGACCAGTATCACACACCTTCTTACTATCACCATGGACCAGGGGCCAGTATCACATACCTTCTTACAATCACTATGGACCAGGGTCAGTATCGCATACTTTCTAACTATCACTATGGACCAGGGGCCAGTATCACATACCTTCTTACTATCACAATAGACTAGGGACCAGCATCTTTCTTACTATCACTATGGACCAGAAGCCAGTATCATACACCTTCTTACTATCACTATGGACCAGGGTCAGTATCGCATACTTTCTAACTATCACTATGGACCAGGGGCCAGTATCACATACCTTCTTACAATCACTATGGACCAGGGTCAGTATCGCATACTTTCTAACTATCACTATGGACCAGGGGCCAGTATCACATACCTTCTTACTATCATTATGGACCATGGGCCAGTATCACATACCTTCTTACTATCACAATAGACTAGGGACCAGTATCTCTCTTACTATCACTATGGACCAGAAGCCAGTATCATACACCTTCTTACTATCACTATGGACCAGGGTCAGTATCGCATACTTTCTAACTATCACTATGGACCAGGGGCCAGTATCACATACCTTCTTACTATCATTATGGACCATGGGCCAGTATCACATACCTTCTTACTATCACAATAGACTAGGGACCAGTATCTCTCTTACTATCACTATGGACCAGAAGCCAGTATCATACACCTTCTTACTATCACTATGGACCAGGGTCAGTATCGCATACTTTCTAACTATCACTATGGACCAGGGGCCAGTATCACATACCTTCTTACTATCACAATAGACTAGGGACCAGTATCTCTCTTACTATCACTATGGACCAGAAGCCAGTATCATACACCTTCTTACTATCACTATGGACCAGAAGCCAGTATCACACACCTTCTAACAATCACTATGGACCAGGGTCAGTATCGCATACTTTCTAACTATCACTATGGACCAGGGGCCAGTATCACATACCTTCTTACTATCACAATAGACTAGGGACCAGCATCTCTCTTACTATCACTATGGACCAGAAGCCAGTATCACATACCTTCTTACAATCACTATGGACCAGGGGCAAGTATCACATACCTTCTTACAATCACTATGGACCAGGGGCCAGTATCACACATCTTCTTACAATCACTGTGGACCAGGGTCAGTATCGCATGCTTTCTAACTATCACTATGGACCAGGGGCCAGTATCACATACCTTCTTACAATCACTATGGACCAGGGGCCAGTATCACACATCTTCTTACAATCACTATGGACCAGGGTCAGTATCGCATACTTTCTAACTATCACTATGGACCAGGGGCCAGTATCACATACCTTCTTACTATCACAATAGACTAGGGACCAGTATCACTCTTACTATCACTATGGACCAGAAGCCAGTATCATACACCTTCTTACTATCACTATGGACCAGGAGCCAGTAACACACACCTTATGACTATCACTATGGACCAGGGGCCAGTATCACACACCTTCTTACTATCACTATGGACCGGGGGCCAGTATCACATGCCTTCTTACTATCACTATGGACCGGGGGCCAGTATCACATAGCTTCTTACTATCACTATGGACCATGGACCAGTATCACACACCTTCTGACTATCACTATGGACCAGGGACCAGTATCACACACCTGACTATCACTATGGACCAGGGACCAGTATCACACACCTTCTGACTATCACTATGGACCAGGGACCAGTATCACACACCTTCTGACTATCACTATGGACCAGGAGCCAGTATCACATACCTTCTGACTATCACTATGGACCAGGGACCAGTATCACATACCTTCTTACTATCACTATGGACCAGGAGCCAGTATCACATACCTTCTGACTATCACTATGGACCAGGAGCCAGTATCACATAGCTTCTGACTATCACTATGGACCAGGAGCCAGTATCACATAGCTTCTTACTATCACTATGGACCAGGAGCCAGTATCACATAGCTTCTTACTATCACTATGGACCAGGGACCAGTATCACACACCTTCTGACTATCACTATGGACCAGGAGCCAGTATCACATACCTTCTGACTATCACTATGGACCAGGAGCCAGTATCACATAGCTTCTTACTATCACTATGGACCAGGAGCCAGTATCACATAGCTTCTTACTATCACTATTGACCATGGACCAGTATCACACACCTTCTGACTATCACTATGGACCAGGAGCCAGTAACACACACCTTATGACTATCACTATGGACCAGGGGCCAGTATCACACACCTTCTTACTATCACTATGGACCAGGAGCCAGTATCACATAGCTTCTTACTATCACTATGGACCATGGACCAGTATCACACACCTTCTGACTATCACTATGGACCAGGGACCAGTATCACACACCTTCTGACTATCACTATGGACCAGGGACCAGTATCACACACCTTCTGACTATCACTATGGACCAGGGACCAGTATCACACACCTTCTGACTATCACTATGGACCAGGGACCAGTATCACATACCTTCTGACTATCACTATGGACCAGGAGCCAGTATCACATAGCTTCTTACTATCACTATGGACCAGGGGCCAGTATCACATACCTTCTTACTATCACTTTGGACCGGGGCCACTATCACACGCCTTCTTACTATCACTATGGACCAGGGGCCAGTATCAAATACATTCTTGCTATCACTATGGACCAGGGGCCAGTATCACATGCCTTCTTACTATCACTATGGACCAGGGACCAGTATCACACGCCTTCTTACTATCACTTTGGACCGGGGCCACTATCACACGCCTTCTTACTATCACTATGGACCAGGGGCCGGTATCAAATACCTTCTTGCTATCACTATGGACCAGGGGCCGGTATCAAATACCTTCTTGCTATCACTATGGACCAGGGGCCAGTATCACATGCCTTCTTACTATCACTATAGACCGGGGACCAGTATCACATACCTTCGTGCTATCACTATGGACCGGGGGCCAGTATCACACACCTTCGTGCTATCACTATCGACCAGGGGCCAGTATCACATGCCTTCTTGCTATCACTATGGACCAGGGGCCAGTATCAAATACCTTCTTACTATCACTATGGACCAGGGGCCAGTATCAAATACCTTCTTGCTATCACTATGGACCAGGGGCCAGTATCACATGCCTTCTTACTATCACTATGGACCGGGGGCCAGTATCACATACCTTCGTGCTATCACTATGGACCGGGGCCAGTATCACACACCTTCGTGCTATCACTATGGACCAGGGGCCAGTATCACACACCTTCGTGCTATCACTATGGACCAGGGGCCAGTATCAAATACCTTCTTACTATCACTATGGACCGGGGGCCAGTATCACATACCTTCGTGCTATCACTATGGACCGGGGCCAGTATCACACACCTTCGTGCTATCACTATGGACCGGGGGCCAGTATCACATGCCTTCTTACTATCACTATGGACCGGGGGCCAGTATCACATACCTTCGTGCTATCACTATGGACCGGGGGCCAGTATCATACACCTTCGTGCTATCACTATGGACCAGGGGCCAGTATCACACACCTTCATACTAACACCTTGGACAAGGGACCAGTATCAAACACTTTACTATCACTATGGACCAGGAGCCAGTACCACATACCTTCTGACTATTACTATTGACCAGGAACCAGTATCACACACCTTCTTACTATCACCATGGACCAGGGACCAGTATCACACACCTTCTTACTATCACCATGGACCAGGGACCAGTATCACACACCTTCTTACAATCACTAAGGACCAGGGGCCAGTATCAAATACCTTCTTGCTATCACCATGGACCAGGGACCAGTATCACACACCTTCTTACTATCACCATGGACCAGGGACCAGTATCACACACCTTCTTACAATCACTAAGGACCAGGGGCCAGTATCAAATACCTTCTTGTTATCACTATGGACCAGGGGCCAGTATCACATACCTTCTTACAATCACTATGGACCAGGGTCAGTATCGCATACTTTCTAACTATCACTATGGACCAGGGGCCAGTATCACATACCTTCTTACTATCACAATAGACTAGGGACCAGCATCTCTCTTACTATCACTATGGACCAGAAGCCAGTATCATACACCTTCTTACTATCACTATGGACCAGGAGCAAGTAACACACACCTTCTGACTATCACTATGGACCAGGGGCCAGTATCACACACCTTCTTACTATCACTATGGACCAGGAGCCAGTATCACATAGCTTCTTACTATCACAATGGACCAGGGACCAGTATCACACACCTTCTGACTATCACTATGGACCAGGGACCAGTATCACACACCTTCTGACTATCACTATGGACCAGGGACCAGTATCACACACCTTCTGACTATCACTATGGACCAGGGACCAGTATCACACACCTTCTGACTATCACTATGGACCAGGAGCCAGTATCACATAGCTTCTTACTATCACTATGGACCAGGGACCAGTATCACACACCTTCTGACTATCACTATGGACCAGGGGGACAGTATCACACACCTTCTTACTATCACTTTGGACCGGGGGCAAGTATCACACACCTTCTTACAATCACTATGGACCAGGGGCCAGTATCACATACCTTCTTACAATCACTATGGACCAGGGTCAGTATCGCATACTTTCTAACTATCACTATGGACCAGGGGCCAGTATCACATACCTTCTTACTATCACAATAGACTAGGGACCAGTATCTCTCTTACTATCACTATGGACCAGAAGCCAGTATCATACACCTTCTTACTATCACTATGGACCAGGAGCCAGTAACACACACCTTCTGACTATCACTATGGACCAGGGACCAGTATCACACACCTTCTGACTATCACCATGGACCAGGGACCAGTATCACACACCTTCTGACTATCACCATGCACCAGGGACCAGTATCACACACCTTCTGACTATCACTATGGACCAGGGACCAGTATCACACACCTTCTGACTATCACTATGGACCAGGGACCAGTATCACACACCTTCTTCTTATCACTATTGACCAGGGACCAGTATCACATGCCTTCTTACTATGACAATGGACCAGGGACCAGTATCACATGCCTTCTGACTATCACTATGGACCAGGAGCCAGTATCACATACCTTCTTCTTATCACTATTGACCAGGGACCAGTATCACATGCCTTCTTACTATCACAATGGACCAGGGACCAGTATCACACACCTTCTGACTATCACCATGGACCAGGGACCAGTATCACACACCTTCTGACTATCACTATGGACCAGGGTCCAGTATCACACACCTTCTGACTATCACTATTGACCAGGGACCAGTATCACACACCTTCTGACTATCACTTTGGACCAGGGACCAGTATCACACACCTTCTGACTATCACTATGGACCAGGGACCAGTATCACACACCTTCTGACTATCACTATGGACCAGGGACCAGTATCACACACCTTCTGACTATCACTATGGACCAGGGACCAGTATCACACACCTTCTGACTATCACTATGGACCAGGGACCAGTATCACACACCTTCTTCTTATCACTATGGACCAGGGACCAGTATCACATGCCTTCTTACTATCACTATGGGCCATGGGCCAGTATCACATGCCTTCTTACTCTCACTATGGACCAGGGACCAGTATCACATGCCTTCTGACTATCACTATGGACCAGGAGCCAGTATCACATACCTTCTTCTTATCACTATTGACCAGGGGTCAGTATCACATGCCTTCTTACTATCACTATTGACCAGGGGCCAGTATCACATACCTTCTTGCTATCACTATGGACCAGGGACCAGTATCACACACCTTCGTGCTATCACTATTGACCAGGGACCAGTATCACATGCCTTCTTACTATCACTATGGACCGGGGCCAGTATCACATACCTTCTTGCTATCACTATGGACCAGGGACCAGTATCACACACCTTCGTGCTATCACTATTGACCAGGGACCAGTATCACATGCCTTCTTACTATCACTATGGACCAGGGACCAGTATCACATGCCTTCTTACTATCACTATGGACCAGGGACCAGTATCACATGCCTTCTGACTATCACTATGGACCAGGAGCCAGTATCACACACCTTCTTACTATCACTATTGATCAGGGGCCAGTATCACACACCTTCTTACTATCACTATTGATCAGGGACCAGTATCACATACCTTCTTACTATCACCATGGATCGGGGACCAGTATCACACACCTTCTGACTATCACTATTGATCAGGGACTAGTATCACATACCTTCTGACTATCACTATGGACCAGGGACCAGTATCACATACCTTCTTACTATCACCATGGACCGGGGACCAGTATCACACACCTTCTGACTATCACTATGGACCAGGGACCAGTATCACATACCTTCTTACTATCACTATGGACCAGGGACCAGTATCACACACCTTCTGACTATCACTATGGACCAGGGACTAGTATCACATACCTTCTTACTATCACTTTGGTGCCAGTATCACATGCATTCTTACTGTCGCACATTATGGATCGGGGTTCAGTATCACACACCTTATTACTATCACACACTATGGACCAATGTCCAGTAACATAACTTCATACTATCACACATTATGGACCAATGTCCAAAATCCCACACTATCTTACTACCACACACTATCAACCAGTGGCCAGTTTCACACACCTTACTTTATCACACTAGTGACCAGTGCGCAGAATCACACACTATCTTCCTATCGCACACTATGGACAAGTGGACATACTACACTATCTTACTATGACACACTATGGACCCGTGTTCAGAATCCCACACTATATTACTATCACACACTATGGACCCGTGTTCAGAATCCCACACTATATTACTATCACACACTATGGACCCGTGTTCAGAATCCCACACTATATTACTATCACACACTATGGACCCGTGTTCAGAATCCCACACTATATTACTATCACACACTATGGACCCGTGTTCAGAATCCCACACTATATTACTATCACACACTATGGACCCGTGTTCAGAATCCCACACTATATTACTATCACACACTATGGACCCGTGTTCAGAATCCCACACTATATTACTATCACACACTATGGACCCGTGGACAGTATACTACACTATCTTACTATCACACACTCTGGACCAGTGTGTTAACGAGACTTGACCGCCCAGAAAACAAATGTCAGCGTATTCTAGAGCAAATATATCTGATGGCAGCACCCACTGCTTGTGTATCGATCTGGTATCCCTTTCCACCGCCTTGTTTATAGTGCCATGCAGACCTATTGCTATAACGATTCCGAGGAAAGTATAGGGAAAATAGAGGAACTAGAGGGAAAACAACGTCTCCAGAAACTGTGGCGGGAATGCATCATAAAGTACGACGGCAGCCGATAAAGTGTATCTGAATGTGCGTTTCATCCCGACTTTTTCTAGCAGGATTGATTAATGCTTGTTCATTGGAACAAGGGGGACAAGCAAATACAGCAGCTTCCACTTGCCAGCTCCGTGTGACATTACGAATAGATGGTTCGTTAAAAGAGTAAGGCTCTGGAATTTGGACGTCAAAGAAATTGTGTCGAATTTACTGTACATGATGAGGAATATGGAATTTAAATAAATGAGTGCAATTGATTTACAAATTAAAAGTATTTTCTCATCTGAGTTGCAATAGTGTTCGTATTCATTTGCACAAGAAAAAGGAATTGTAAAATAGTCACAAGGATCGATGGGATTTTTTATTTGCAGTCGTTTGAAGCATGTCTTGTTTATAAAATTGAGATAACTGGCAAGGCATATCACGTATTACTTTTACACAGGCGTGAATTCAACACTACATTCACGGTTGAACCAAGCTGGCTGGATTTTAACACATCAGTATAACCTGTGATCGTGCTTGTAGTTAATGCTGTTCTCTAGAGCGTTGTTTACTAAATAGAAGAGTCACAAGTTTGTTTACGATAGAATTTATATTCACAAAAACAACTTCTATGTAAAGTGACTTGTCTCTATTTACTTTCCAGTTGTGCAGCGTGTCCTTCTGAAATTGTGTTGGTATAAAAGTCAGAATGTATACACATCCCCAGAAGTGCTGTTGTACTAGTATGATGTTACGAGTAGTTGTTTTATGTTTTGTCTACCCTACTTGTGCGATAAAGGTAAAAAATCTGACTATTGGTGGGATATTTCCGATGTCGGGTAGCTGGTCGGGAGGACTAGGGTGCCTGCCAGCGGTCCAGATGGCGCTGGATGACGTCAACCTGCGGGAGGACATTCTCAGTGAATACAACCTGCACATGGACTATAATGACAGTCAGGTGAGAGAGATTGTCGTTCCTAAATACTGCCATGTCCAGCATGCAACTCGCCCTTTTCACAAATAAATTGTAATTGTACACATGCCCCTTTAGTTCAACGTTTAGTGACAGTTTACCCACTTTCGCTGCTTAAATGTTGTCGTTGCATCTTTTCATTACATATGTTGTTCCACTTACCTTCCTTTGTACGTCGTTGGCATTTACCTTATCATTTTTTCTACTCCAAAATGCCTGAATGTAGATATATTTGCAGTTATAATCGTATTCTATTGAATACTTTATACTACCATGTGTGTCGCTCTGTCTATCTTAATATAATTATTAATCTTTACATACTTCAACAAACTTTGATACACTGTATTTTCCCTGGCTTGACCAGTTTCAATTGTTTTTTTTATTATTCAAGATATATTACACCCTTGCAAATGAACACTTTGATGTTAGATGTCATAATTTCCGCAGTTAAAATAAGTATATGTTTTAAGCGTGCTGCTTTATATGCGACCATTTCACAGTCACAGTTTTGCTTGTATAAGTACACAGTTTTGCTAGTGTAATTACACAGTTTTGCTGGTGTAAGTACACAGTTTTGCTAGTGTAATTACACAGTTTTGCTGGTGTAAGTACACAGTTTTGCTGGTGTATGTACACAGTTTTGCTGGTGTAAGTATACAATTGGAACAGAAATGGTTAAAAGGCATTCATGTTCTTTCCCAAAGTGTGTTTTAATAATACTAAAATGAATTTAATCAAGAGCTTCTAGGTTTGTCTTGTCTGGGCTTGTTGCATATACAAAATCATATCAATAACGGCCATATTAGAGATATTGTTAGAAATCCTTGTTGGCTTCTAGACTAGGAAGTGTTTGCCAGGTTCAGATTGATAAAACAACGCAAAATACAGGGATGTGCAATATATCAATGGTAAATTTAGCTGTCCAAATAGCGGTATTTAAATTATTTATTCAATACTTGACATAATAAAAAATAAACCTGTTGTGGATAACACAAATGTATATTGTAAGTTTAATATAAAATATAAACATGTTGTTAATAACACAAATGTATAGTGTAAGTTTCCTATGTAAAATTTTACTAACGGAATATGTCAAATTTCAATAATTGATTGTGCAAAGTAAATAATGGTTTATTTGTTGTATATGCTTTATAAACTATCATGATGTTGCATAATTCAACTCCTTATAATGGAATTCTAGAGAAAACTGTTTCGAAACTTAACTCTTCCAGGTCCGGTAACTGGAAATATGTGACCGTGTATATTAACTAGTGGAGAATCATGTAGGATCCCCAAAACATAACAAGGTCATATAAAATGTAGTATTAACGAAATGAGAAGCATCGCCAAGTAAATATTTATACCAGATGCCTCAGAAATTAAGTGCATGGATCAATAATACAAGTAGTTATAAAGATATTTAGCGATATATACGAGTAACATTGGACATTAAAGCTTATTACTGGCATTTCTTTCTTTAATAAGAATATATGACAAAGTCCTATGAGCATTGCAACATATAACAAACTCCGAAAAGGCACAGAACACAGGTATAAACTGTACATGATGAGGAATATGGTCGAACAGTCGAATAAACAGATCAGTTACAGAAAACACACGACACTTGTAAACATATAATATTATTAATGGAATCAAAATGAACTTGAAATGCGCTATAAAATTATATAAGCAATCCTTAGCGAAATCAATGGTATTGTGAAAAATACTTACATCAAAAACCATAAGAAAAAACTAACAACAACAAAACAGCAACATCACAATGCACGACGGACATTTCAAGCTTTAAACTAATTGACGCTTACTTAATTTTCGTGTTCTCCGATAACTCTCAAATAAACAAGCATTTTCCATTTAAAACATAATTAATAGTTAATTATAAACTGTAATAATTTTCCATTAGAATGTTTCATTAGAATGCAAGCCTTGCAGCATGAGTAGCCAATAACTGGCTGCAAGGGCATATTGTTTAATTTTCTTTTTCCTGCCATTTTAAACATCTTTTTAAACCAACTTGACATCATTTGCACGTTTGCAATTAATGTAACATAATTCGAGTACATCTACTTAAAAGCTTAAAATGATTCCAATGCAGGCTATTTCGTTTGTTCGCGCACTGTCATACTCTTCCCCCACCTCCTCTTCTTCTTTTTCTTCTTCGCCTTCTCTAAAGTGAAAATAAAGAACTTTATTATAGGCAGATTTGACTTCGATATTGATTTTCAAATGGACATGCCCAAACAAGATAATAATTGGAAAATAAAAAAGAGTGACAGAACAATGGTTAAATTTGTGTTGTACACAGAATGTGTAACTTCTTTCTTAAAATTATAGAATGTAAATACTGAGGTTTCAATGAAAGCACAATAAGTAAACTTCTATAGAATGAAAGCAAAAACAAGTATGTGTACATTATACCTGGTGCAACCAAAACTTGACTGTTCTACAAAATTGTTACAATATTCGAAATTTAAGGACGTCTTTATAATCGTGGTTGCTTTTAAAAATCCATAATTAGTTAATTTAACATTGTTTACAAAGAAATACACTCTCAAAAAGAATATACAAAAAAAACAAACTTGTTGTACTCATTGGACTTGTTATGCTAATGCTTCCTGAGAACAAATTAAAATGAATATAGGCGACATAGAGCTAGGTATTCACAAAAGTAATTTATACCATAACAAAATAATGGGCCGGTGACCTAAAGGAGCAGACATGTGTAAAATATGAGGAAAGTGTCCTCGTTTCAGACACTGTCTGACACAGTTTCATTCTTTCTAATCTTTTTTCTACACCAATCTACATCATAGATCTTCCATTATTGACAAAGTGTAACACTTTAACAAAATCTAATTATGAAGAAAACACACTGGAATGATCGGTCCCACGGGTCTGATAGATTATCAAAGGTTCTGCAGTTGTTGTATATTACTAACACAACAAAACATGTAAGCACACATTAAACATGTTCACTAGACGGTTACAAGACAGACCAACATCCTACTTTATCGGAGGCATATAATACTAAGATTGCGAAGGAAAATATAAATAAATATTTTTGGAAGCAAAAATGTATATTTGTTTGTATCTTTGGGCATGTGAACGTGTGATTGATATACACGTAGGCAGCAGTATAAATATGATACCATTCACAGTGTTTAACTACAAGATGGATGTGTGGGTGAGTTTGGATCAAAAAGAATTGCAGCGACAAGACGGTGTTAGCTCGGATAGGTATGTTTTAATCAGTAGCATCGAAACGTACTTTGTGCATAAAAATCGAGATAATTTCTCCATATTTATTTTTTCCAATTTTAAAATAAGAAATCGTTGTACAAGATTCCTTTTATACTCTTTGTTAAAATCATTTAACCTTCAGTAAATCATACAATATGTTATCAGACACCATAATCATGAACAGCCAACTAAACAAAATATATATACACAGGTATTTTCAGGACTTCTGCAAAAGTACAAACTAAAACACTGCCATACATAATATTTATTTTCGCCCTCTTTCTTTCCTGATTATAATCGAAATTGTAGGTACAACAATGCCAAAATTGTATTCGCGTGACTTGCAAAATAATATAAAATATTTAGACCACCTAGGTTGCCATGTTTTGCATTTGCCTGACCCTATCATATAGCACTTAGGGAAGGAACTCCGGACTACATGTATGATTGTGCTATATCGATGATAAATTTGAATGTCAAAACATTTGTGTACATATTAATTAAAAATTACTTCAGTGATGCTTTTTTATGTATGTTTTATATACTGACAAAATTTATCATGTCAGGTTAGAAAAAAAAATGTTGCTATGTAGATATAATGTTTCTAGGGAAACCGCCTCTGAAATTCTACTCCAGCCTCTATTCAAGCAATTCCGGTAATTGGCAAATATGACCTTGTATGTGGCCATATGACACATCATTTGGCTGTCTCCAAATATAATAGCTACTCAAAAGTCCTCTCAAACAACGCCTATTCACAAATCGAGCTGCAATACCTCTCTCGACAACAAATGGAATTAACCCGCATTTTCATACAACAGACTCTGCTTCTTATATACAATTAATTGTAATGAATCTATATCAAACATCTCTAGAGAATACGCTATTGCTTACTTGCCGAGTCAACGAGTATTAATAGCGCGAATGTGTTTCATAAGCGAAGACTGAGTTTGTTCTATTTTTATGTTATGTTTCGTCTCAATGTCTTGCCACTTTTACATGTATTTTGCATCTGAATGTCTTTCTATTGTCTTTTTCCCAATTTAATATGTGTGGCAATTACTTTAAAACCTTGTCATATTTTCGTTTTTAATTCAATGTTAAGGAGTCTATCTTTGTCTTTTGCTGTGAGTGTGAACTTGTTTTTATCATTTGCGCCATCAAACATTAATTAAACAGTCCGTTTGAAAAAAAAATCGGGTGAGTTTTTATAACAGAATGTAACAGTACAGAATTACGATATGGAGAATGGCCAAAAATCATGTGTTTTTTTATCATATCTTTCGATAGCATGATTAAAGTGCTTACATATTCATTACTTTTCCTTTTGTTTCTGTGCCCCACATTGCACATAAATGTATATTTGTCTGTCCTATGTCATTTAAAATAAGTTTGCAATATCTTTTTCACACAGCTTCTTTGAGAAACAATGACCGACGGCAAATTAATTGTCCATTTCAAAACAAACACCAGAAACAATGACGTCACTGTATTCATGTGTCACATTGTTCGCATTCCTGCAAAAACCTCCATTCATTCTACACACACAGTGCTTAATGTTCTCCAAAGAGAGTCAATTAGGTAAATGTTTCAGGTCCGTGCAATTAATGTCCATTAAAGCTTAATGAATAAACGAGTGAGTGAAGTAGGAAGCTTGGTTTGTAAATCGTTCATTACTGCTAGCGATATTCTGTATTTAAAGAGTTTATTACTGGAAGAATTTATAATGGCCATGATATTACAACTGGCTTTATATGGAAGGCAACAATTGGTTCGTGTTGTTAAAAACAACACCAACAACAACGAAGAAGAAGAAGGAGAATCAAAACTGTCAAGAAATAACTTCCGTACATATTTTTTGAATATCTTGAAGTAAAACATCTTTGTAATATATTTGTATTAATATGAATAATTTTGGTATTGTCTATGATATCGTTTAGATCTACTAATCATGATTTTATTTTTTTTAAATATGAATTTTTTTTTATTTAGACACACAATGTGCCTTAATTGTAACAGTTCTGCAATAGTTTGCAATTTACGCATGTAGTGTTGAATTTAAAATGTCATGAATCATTTGACAAAAGGCTTTTCCTTCAAAGTACTTACTTGTCATTTTTTGTCAACATTTTTTATAGACATGTTATTATTAATTGTTGTGACGCATGTATAACTGGGGTTGTTTTATAAATGTGGAGATATCGGTTGCTTCATAAAAGAAGAAAAGACATACACTGAACAGAACATCCTTTCGTGGAGCCCTAAAGAAAATCCATTTAATAAGATAAAAAAGGCCACAGTAACGTCACCTAACGTAGAATGCATTTGTATAACCACTCCCCAAATGTTTCATATAATGAAAACAACAACATATTTTAAACGGAAAGTTTTCCAAAGAATATTGCAATGATTGATTGGCATTTATGATTTTCAGCTAACTGGTGATTATTCTACTGTTATCATTTTTAGATAAATTATCACTTTATGTTTAAAACAAATATCGAAAGTAAATTTTAATTGAAGCTTTGTTCTTATCGGAAAGCTCCAGGTCTCAAAGTCTGTGTTGCCAAGAACTAGGTGCACTTGCGAGTTGTTTCTTTTGCGATTAAGGCAAGATGTTATTCGAGAACTTGATTGCTAGCGGTTGTATTGCAAATAATTTCGATTGTGCGATGTCAGGCTTTTCTTTTCAACGCCAATGTAATAATAAGGGACTATATTTGACGCATGCCATTTCGGTAATCTTCCTTGACGAACGTGCTTAAAATTATGCAGACAACCCAAACTTGTCTCATTTACAGAGATGTCTGACAATTGTCTACAGTTATTTTAACATAAAACAGTTGTCTTTGAAAATGCAAAACAATTATTTAATATATAGTCACAATTCAAGTTCCGACGCTAATTTAAGAGAAAATGCCATTGTTAAATACAAATGGCAATCTCGGTCATAATATTCATAATCTGTATCATTGTAATCTACATTTTTACGTTCAAGAATAGTCATTAATGTCATTTTGGGAGACGTCGTGATCAATTGGATGTAATCATAGAAACATATATTTATTGCATCAATTGAATGTGTAGTGCATTTATAGATTTATCATAATAAAGATAAACTTTTAAGCAACCTAAAAATAAAGTAAAGGAATCATCGCTGAAATAGTTATTGAGTCGGATATATTTGAAAAATATATAAAATGACTTTGATTGAAGAGAAACACGGAAACTTTATATTCATAATAAACTATATCGTCATAAAATAATGGGCCTGAGTCAGAAAGGTTAAGCAATGTGTAAATTAAAAGGGAGGTGTCATAATTTCAGACACTTTCTGTCAGACCTTTTCAACTTCCACTTAAATAACTTCCAATGCTGGCGCATACATACTGCCCATAGTCTCTCAGCGTATTTGTACAGTAGCCGGGCATAACAGCACTATTTCCTTAAACTATATTAAACCATATTTTCTGACCGTCTCTTGCGGACATCGGTGTGTCAACAATAACGAGTAGTGCACAAAGGTGAATCGATTGCTAGTTTGTGACTAAGCCAAAACCACCAATCATTCAAAACAATACAGATAAGTTGATCTGGTCTGGTAACATTGATGATAAATTCTAAAGTCAAAGGGTTTAATATTAACGTTGAACTTTGATGCATCGTACAACATTAACAAATTATCAATTTAGCAATACGCACCTGTCATTGGTATGGAAAAAACTTGTGTAGGTCGAACCAGAAACGCCAAAACAGGTCAACTAACGTACGCATATTGGCGAGTTTGAACACGAAACACCTTTACCAGTACTTGAACAGTCTTATCCTTTTACCGCCATTTTCACCTTTTTTTGGTCACAGGTTGGTTTGCACTAGCATCACCTGCAGAATGCATTATGTTTATTTCCGAACTCGAACAAATTTGTTGAATTATACAGGTTGACTATTTTACTACTCGATCACAGCCGCTTTAGTATTTTCGTATAAGTATGTTTATTAACAACGGAATGAAAAATTAATATCTGTACACTCAAATCTCACAGATAAAAAATAATGCTGAACGTTGAAGGTTGAGTCATCTGTCAGCACTCACTTACACTCTGGGTTACAGGAGATGATGACATGGGTGTTAAGTGGAACATTTCCATGGGTAATCCAGTGTGTTACCACTAGACTGCCGATAACAAATAAGTAATAACAAGTAACAAGAATGTCCCTCAAGGACTTCAGTACTTAACATATAAAGATAGGTACGTTATAACAAGTTATGTTCCACTGGACATTACTTATGTTTTCACATAAGTCATAAGCTACATGAGGATGGTACTATTAGAGTTTCAAATTCTAATTATTAATACAATTTGTCGAAATATATTTAGGTGCTAGTTTAATTTGTATACAAAACTTATGTCGAATATTTATATGTATATATAAGAATAGAAAATTATTACGACGCTGCAATTTTATGGACATTTCTCCCAAAGGCGCCTTCGAAATTCTGCTCTATCCTCTAGGCATTAAGTTCTGGTAATTGGCAAACATGACCTTGTATGTGGCATAGCGACGAATTACGTGGGTGTCTCCAAATATCACAGCTTCCTCTCAAATTTAAGGCCATACAATGCTTATCTGCGACATGAACAGCGATTCCCGATATAGTTTATACCACATGCTACAAGAATCCAATGCAGGAAATATACGAACTAAGTGAAATGATACTCTCCACTTTAATATTTTATTTTGACATAACATATAATTTCTGTTCCATAAAGAAGGAATCTGTATTCAGAGACAGTCGGCTCCGAAAGCTTCGTTATAATTATTGTATTTAATTCATTTTAAATTCCTCAAGAGAGTAACCTATCAGGAAATGCTCTTTTTGAACATTGACAATATGAACTTTAACATTTGTGTCTCTATTTCTCTATAAACGAGCCTTCTTGCGACATTTTCGATTATTTTAAGAACTATACAAATATCAATGCATAAGACGCACAGCAGCATCCAACAAAACAACAACAACATCAACCTAACACAATTACTTTTAGAAAATAATTAATTATAATTAATACTGGAAATAATATCCAAATATTTATCAACATTTATATTGTCTAGAAATTAGTTAATGCCAAAAGCCAAAGTAAACACTTGCCATTACTTTCCTTCTTTTTATGCGCATGCGCTCTTCGGCGACCTTGATGATCTTTCTTGGTTGCATCTTGATAACATTCTCAATTTTTGGTTAATACTGGACGACAACAGACAACTAGTGGCCATTAGGCTATGTACTACAAAACGTTGACAACGACTCGTTTAGATAAATAATTTAGTTAACGTCGTACAATTTACGACCATGTCAGCATAATGAATGATACTGTATGCAGTAGGTAAGGTTTTATATGTAGCTGCGACTTTAAATGGGAAGTGATTGGTGTAGTAGAAATGTACGATGGAGCTAAAAACCACAGTCTGTAATATGATAACCATTCATCGTGGTCATTTCAGGTCAACAATCCATGTTCTAAATGTAAGTATACTGAGGAACTAACAGACAAGACAAAAGATAAACAGTGAATATACGACGTTCATACCATTTGTTATTTTCTATTAACACCTTGTTATGATAGTTGGGTAAAGGATCGTTATTAAAATTAAACAGAATATACAAGTTTGAATTTAAATTTTCAATAATTTAAATCTGATATATGAAACGTAATTTAAATCAAACTGAAATAAATATATAAATATTTAAATATTATATATTAAGCGATCTAGCAATAATTGAGTTCGAATATGTTATCACACCCATCGCCTTTGTAAGAAAACATAAGTATTCTCATCCTGAGCATATGGGTTTCTAAATTCAATTAAGAGTTGGTAATTTCGTCAACTTCCAACCTCCCTAAAATCAATTTGAATGCACTTGTACGTTTTTTTTTGCGAATAAGGCAATTAATTATGCGACAAGCTGACTCTCGTAAACGATTTCATTGCAGCTTTATTTTCTTGTCTTCACGCTGTCATGCATTTTATTGTTATTTAAAATAATCGTTATAGACTGAATACAAGACAGGGTTTCCAGCGTAGCGTCAAGGGATCGGGAATTGACATAATAAAATTCAACATGATTAAAATACCAAATATGGTGCATACTAAACAGGTTTCACGGTATAAATCCATGATGCTTAAAAAAATTTGATAAATTTCTATGTTTATTTTGTTCCGTATTGTTTCAAGGGAGAAACTTATTTCCAAGAGTGTCCAGCACACAAGAAACAGGAGTGCGGGAAATAACGACTACCCAACTATAAAAAATTCTGAAAAATTAAAAATTAAATTACATGAATTACTTATAAACTTAAATTGCGAAATACATGTTAGAATATAAATTAATAATATCCAGAAATTGTTAACTTCGCTCGTTATTCAAGCAAAGTTTTTTTTATTATAATATATTGCGTTTGAAATTGTGTATGTGACACACGTTGTATACCCATGTGTTTAACAACAATGCTTGGGTCTGCCAATCAATTGATAACAAATATACCAATAAGTCCGCATTTGGAATATGTCTGTCCCAATTCGACAACCTGTATCTGGATTCTACATAATGTGGTGTGGCAGATTGTTTTACGACTTCCTTGTAGCATGGTCATGTAAATTTGAAGTTAAAACAATGTAAACGACAGCAATATAAAATAAATTGGTTCTTGAGATTAAACCTGCGTGATGAAGGCTATGCAGAGAAGCAAGAAAACCACCAAGATACAGTATTTAATAAATAATTGTAAAAGGAATTAAACTAATTTGAAGTATTTTGAGTTGGTCGATATGCTTACAATTGCCAGCGCTGACAAAAACATTTACAAAACATAGATATTAAATGTAAGAAATTGTAGAATTTTTTTTTAATTTACTAAATTCACAAGTTTATAAAACTAAAATAATCAAAACTGTACGTGTAGTCAGTTTCTTGTGTTTTTGTTTTTGTCTGTACTAAGGCAGCTTTGAATAAGACTCTGACTAACATGATGCTGCTGCCTTATTTTTTCTTTTGAAGTTTTTGAAGATAATATTAAGTATTAAATGCGGCAAAAGACGGCGTGCTTAGCTATGACAACGATTTTGAAATAATGTGTCTGTACCATAACAGGCAAGCAGTTATGTAACAGTTAAGGAAGATGTCCTAACTTCTGACTATTTTAGACACCGGTATTTTAGATACCGTCAGACATCGTCAGTCCCCGTCATTTCAAATACCATCATACACACGTCATGTCACATACCATAAGCCACAGTCATTTCAGATGCCGTCAGACACACGTCATTTTAGATACCATCAGTCAACGTCATGTCAGATACCATCAGCTATCGTCATTTCACCCAAACGATTTTATCACAAAACTACCAATCTGATTCATTTCTCAATTTGAAATGCCCATAGCTTTATTTAACATTGAGCTTCAAAAAATATCACACCGCTGGCAACCTAATGACCGTTTAAATAAACTACTTCCAGCCAATCGCCACAGAATGGATAAGACTTGGTTGCAACTTCTAATTTTCCTAGTCTGTCGGAAGCAATGGCTCTTAATTAACTTGTTAGTTTGCCTCTTAACGTATTCGATCGATGATCTGCCACTACCACACCTACTGCTATTACGCTCTGAGTTTCGCTGCATTGAATACAGAAAAGTTGCATGCTGGCACTATTTCCGTATCTTTAATTAACGACCAATACGTCTTTTGCCCGCCTTCCGTGGTCTATGGCGTATCAATGTATTCAAAGAGTGCGGAAATGTGAAAGGAGTGTTTGCAGGTTTCTAGGGCAAGATTCTGTTCAAAACACTGCAGTTAGGTCCAGCAGGTCAGCATTGTTGTCATGTTTAGTGATGATTTTTCAAGTGATCACATATCAGTGCAGCAGGTCAGCATTGTTGTCATGTTTAGTGATGATTTTTCAAGTGATCACATATCAGTGTAGCAGGTCAGCATTGTTGTCATGTTTAGTGATGATTTTTAAGTGATCACATATCAGTGTAGCAGGTCGGCATTGTTGTCATGTTTAGTGATGATTTTACAAATGATCACATATCAATGTAGCAGGTCAGCATTGTTGTCATGTTTAGTCATGATTTTACAAGTGATCGCATATCAATGTAGCAGGTCAGCATTGTTGTCATGTTTAGTGATGATTTTTCAAGTGATCGCATATCAATGTAGCAGGTCAGCATTATTGTCATGTTTAGTGATGATTTTACAAGTGATCACATATCAGTGTAGCAGGTCAGCATTGTTGTCATGTTTAGTGATGATTTTTCAAGTGATCGCATATCAATGTAGCAGGTCAGCATTGTTATTATAGTCAGTAATGTTTTTAACAAGTGATCGCAAATCAGTGTAGCAGGGCACCATTGTTATTATAGTTAGTAATGATTTTAACAAGTGATCGCATATCAGTGTAGCAGGTCACCATTGTTATTATAGTTAGTAATGATTTTAACAAGTGATCGCATATCAGTGTAGCAGGTCACCTTTGTTATTATAGTTAGTAATGATTTTAACAAGTGATCGCATATCAGTGTAGCAGGTCACCATTGTTATTATAGTAAGTCATGATTATACAAGGGATCGCATATCAGTGTAGCAGGTCACCATTGTTATTATAGCTAGTAATGATTTTAACAAGTGATCGCATATCAGTGTAGCAGGTCACCATTGTTATTATAGCTAGTAATGATTTTAACAAGTGATCGCATATCAGTGTAGCAGGTCACTATTGTTGTCATGTTTAGTCATGATTTTCATATTTGATTGTCAGGCCTGGATGGCATCATATTGTAAAAATCCTTAAACAAATTACAGAGCGGAATTCAAGTTATTGGTGAAAGAAAAAAGAAATGTTGATAATTTGCAGAACAGAACTGCTTTGGTACATGTATATCTTTAGTGGTGTCAAATTTAACTCCAAACCTAAAGAAATATATTTTCTAGGTCATCATGTCATACTAGTTAAAATTTATGCTTTGTATAAGCTTTGTCATTGATGACTATTCAGCAGAAAGGACTAACCATCCACATTTAATGACATCTCCTATTGTATTATATGAAACTGTATCATGAGTTATAAAGTAAAACTGGATAATTTATATTAATGGTTGGGAAATTGATAGAATGCAAAACCCATTTCACATATTCAAAATTGATTGTAGTTAGATGGCGGAGCATAGAAGATAAGGAAGTACATGTGCAAGACATGCAACGATCACCGTTATACCTGTATACGAGGTCAAGAGTTCTAGCGGTGGACCACCGGTGTGTCAAGTAGCTCATGCCTCGACTGTGTCAGTGAATCATTGTGCAACTAGAAGGTTTCAGTAGGATATCATTGTGGAACAAAAAGGTTGTAGCAAGATATCATTTGATAAATAAACAACCATGATGATAACATCTGTTTTACTCGGGACTGGACACGCATTCAGACTATAAACAATAGTATATAAGAAGAAAATATCTTATCGTTCGTGTTCCTACGTAAAGCTTTCATTCATTAAACAATTATGCTTTCACAAAGATGATCTTACGTAAAGCTTTCATTCATAAAACAATTATGCTTTCACAAAGATGATCTTACGTATAGCTTTCATTCATAAAACAATTATGCTTTCACAAAGATGATCTTACGTATAGCTTTCATTCATTAAACAATTATGCTTTCACAAAGAAACCCATCATTATGCTGACTAAGAATGGCAATTAAATACACAGCTTCATGTAGAGAGACCATGAAGTGTCGGTTATTATAATTATAAACATTGCACATCTGGGCTTGCAGCAAAAGAAATATTTAACCTTGCAATATGATTTATAAACTTGAAAAACGTAAGCATATATGTGAACACCTTACTGATAAGACATGTCAACAACAAATGTTAAACTTCAAACGTGACGTATGCTGCGGAAACTAGTCAGGAGATCAAGCTAAAACACCGGTTTACACGATGGTAACCAAGCAAACAATAATAACATGTAACAACGAGATATTCCACGAATGATTGTGTCCACAGACAATATCATATCAACCATACATCAACGATAAATCAATTAACTATGGGGGCCTTTTAGAGAACAGTTTTGGAAAAGGATCATTAGTGTTAAGAGTAACAGCTTTTTTGATAAAATATTCGAATGCCAGTATTAAATGTTGTAAAAAAACATAAAAGGAAAAAAAATATAACAAATAAATAAATATATCATGCGTTTTTAAATCATACTATATCATACATGTACTTCGAGCAATACGTTTTAATATCACATGGAATAAGAAAAATAAGAAAAAAAATTATAGCACAGGCATCAGTCAAACATGAACAAGAATGATCAAAAACAAGAATGAATCAACTTCCAGATAGAAAACTTTCTGAACAATCTTTAAAACATTTTTTGTTCAACACTATTAACTAGAAATTTAATTAATGGCATAATTTGCACACCGTTCTCATTAAAAATAATGCCGCATTTTCCTAAAACCCAAACAGTGCAAAACAGTGCATTCCTGAATGCACTTCGACAGTTATATCATTAGATTGCAGTCCCTTAGGAATACACTTTGCATTGAATGAAATTACCTTACTGATATTGACATATTCATTGCAAAAGCAGAAATGTACATTTATCTTTAAATTCAGAAATTCAGCTGATCTTTTGCGTCGAGGACTCTGGAGCAATTAAGCAACGCTAGTGTTTTTCAAGTGTCAAACCCGTTTCGATTTAGATCAGTAGAACAGCAGTGATATGGTAGACTTACATATCAAGAAACGAAGGCACCAATGCTTGTTTATTCACATTTACGTTATTCTATTGAACTATATTTTTGATCAACGAAACATTCAAATTAAAGAATATATGACAAAGTCCTATGAGCATTGCAACATATACCAAACTCCGAAAAGGCACAGAACAAAGGTATTTCACATGCAAGCCAAGCGAAAAGTAAGAACAAGTTTGTGATGAGTCATTTAACGAAAAGAGCAAACTCGACAGTAACCGCCTTGGAACGGTCAGTCGGCAATATGGACCGACTGGGGTGCTTAAACCGGGTTTACAGAGCTCTAACCCAGCGCTTCCTGACGAGTCACTTCCTGACGAGTTTCTCAAATGCAAGCAATGAAAAGAAAAAACATCTATGCGAATACAAAATGTCAAAGCGCTGATATTTTCTATAAGTTATGACGAAAGTAGTGACGTCATCGAAAAATAATGTCCACATAGTGTTTAGAAAGGAATATGGTATTATTTCGACTTGAAAAACCACACAAAAATGGTTGACTACAAATAAAATTAACTTTCGGAATCATGACCAAACATGACCAGAGACGAATAAATGGTTGTAGCATCCTGTTTAGGTGAAGATGGAATAGAAGAACCAAAGTCCAATGTCCATCAAAGGAAATACACATATCAATCCTTATAGGATGAATTAAATGACAACATAGATTATATGCACGAGGAGATTTTTACGACCGCCACACTGCACAAGTAACATTGTTGTGATCGTGAATAAGAATATATGACAAATTCCTATGGGCATTGCAACATATACCAAACTCCGAAAAGGCACAGAACAAAGGTATTTCACATGCAAGCCAAGCGAAAAGTAAGAACAAATTTGTGATGAGTCATTTAACGAAAAGAGCAAACTCGACAGTAACCGCCTTGGAACGGTCAGGCGGCAATATGCACCGACTGGGGTACTTAAAACGGTTTTACAGAGCTCTAACCTCGCACTTCCTGACGAGTTTCTCAAATGCAAGCAATGGAAAGAAAAACCATCTATGCGAATACAAAATGTCCAAGCGCTGATACTTTCTATAAGTTATGACGAAAGTAGTGACGTCATCGACAAATAATGTCCACAAAGTGTTTAAAAAAGAATATGGTATTACTTCGACTTGAAAAACCACACAAAAATGGTTGACTACAAATACAATTAACTTTCTGAATCATGAACAATCATAACCAGAGACGAATAAATGGTTGTAGCATCCTGTTCAGGTGAAGATGGAATTGAAGAACCAAAGTCCAATGTCCATCAAAGGAAATACACGTAACAATCCTTATAGGATGAATTAAATGACAACATAGATTACATGCACGAGGAGATTTTTTACGACCGCCACACTGCACAAGTAACATTGTTGTGATCGTGAATAAGATTATATGCCAAAGTCCTATGAGCATTGCAACATATACCAATCTCCGAAAAGGCACAGAACAAAGGTATTTCACATGCAAGCCAAGCGAAAAGTAAGAACAAGTTTGTGATGAGTCATTTAACTAAAAGAGCAAACCCGACAGTAACCGCCTTGGAACGGTCAGGCGGCAATATGCACCGACTGGGGTACTTAAACCAGTTTTACAGAGCTCTTCCTGACGAGTTTCTCATATGCAAGCAATGAAAAGAAAAAACATCTATTTGAATACAAAATGTCCAAGCGCTTTAAGTGAAAGTTATCTCAAATAAACTGTAATAAAAACAATTCGTGGAATTAGGTTAGTAAAGTTTCGATGACCTTAAGATTTAATCAAGGAAAAATAACAAGGAAAAATAACAAACAAGTACGAAAAGTGTAAAAATTTCTTGACTTATCTTAAAATGATTAAGATTCCTTTGAATCCATCAAGAATCAACCTAACATTATGACTCCAACTTTATTGACCTAGTTACATGTTGAAAAAGTCTGGAACCAAAATCTGTGACCCTGGGATTTTATCCAAAGTACAGATTTGTTCAAAAGTATCTTCCTCTTGCATGTATTAAGAAATTTTAACTCAACAGTAACTGTTTTATTTTTAACTTTGAAACTAACATATTTACACAGTTAACTATGCTGGCCTAGTGTCCATTCTTCAGAATGGCATAGACACATGAATGTGTCATGCCTTCTGACTACCCTCTCCCTGCAGCAAAAGGTAATATGGGTCCAGTGTTTACACATGTTGTAATCATATATGGTAAATAAAAGGAATTGGCATTTTTTTTTCAACTGATCTGATTGAAATTTTCTTCCACAGTAGTGTCACAACAGAATCTGATAAGCTTTATAAAATTAACTAGTTTGCTTTACATATATGGAATTGATAACCTTTGAGCGAACCTTGTATCTTGACCTTGACCTTTTTGCAACAGGTTTTCTGGGATTGCAGACTACAGACTTCCGATCTGAACAGTAATAAATAAATAAAAAATAGTAAATGCAAATTTTGGTGTGAGTTTAAAGGCAGAGTAACAATAGGCATAAGGAAAAAAACAGAATTACCAAAGCATATATCTCAAAATGTGTAACTTTCTTATTTGAAGCGCATTTTCATTTTGGGATTGACGGCGATGACAGTAAAATATATACACTGAATACGCAAGATACAATGACGTCATATGGTAAATATGCAAAAGACTGAATACACAGAAAAAAAAAGGTCACTGAAACAGGGCCGCTACCAAACAGGGTCTTTTACGAGATACGAATCTACGTGTATACTGATATGCACATGTACGTCGCAGAAGACAAAAGCAAAACATTTAGGTTTTAACTCAAGACAAAGGATAAAATAATTGAATTGGTTTTCATATCGGATGAACATGTTTGCATAAACGCAGACAAATGTTTGATTGACACTTCCATGAACAAGAACAGAAATGTGTTTTTTTCTCTTACATCAAAGAAGTCAATTTCAGAAATAAGACAAAAAAAGTTTTCTCGTTACTCTTAGGTACAAGCAACGTACTATATTTTCTAGTATAATGAATAACTGCATGATGCAATTGCAGCATAACCTGATTATATTTGCTTTAGTGAGAGACAATGTATTTTTCTATGTTATAAATTAAGAATATTTTCGAATGGATTATTCTAGCAGATAAACTTCGTTTTGGTAATGAAAGATGTTGTTAGTTTGCTACTCGTGTACTTTATGGACTTCTTGAAAATGTTGTATTTAAGGGAACGTTGAAACTAAATCTTCTAGCGTATTTCGGTTGAAATTTGACAAAGTTCAACATTCCAAATTAAGTAATTCTGAAACCATATAAGTATATTTATAATAATTGTTGTAGGATGGAAAAATCCAATGTATTTCTTTTTCGCATGTATGGCTTAACGTAGTCATAATTATGTATACTGTTGCCATTGCTAAAATTGAGCTTCACAATTGTTGTTACAAAGACAACGACAGTTTTGCAAGTCCAATTTTAAATCGATCTGAATTTTAGATTAAAATATATCTACATCCACAAGTAAGCTGACTGCAGGAGGCTTTCATGAAGATAGGCATTCATTTTACGGTTCTTGCACAAACTCAATGATCGTGTTGTTGCGTGCTTCAAAACAGATAGAAATATTTCTGCATGCAAATGTCAAATCTAATAAGAAAATCCAAATTGCTGTGATTAAATGAATTATGATAACGAAAGTAGAATTGAAATTCCTTAAATGAATTAGCCAATTTGTTTTAGATTGCATGTCTTATTCCGAACAGGCTTCCGTTGATCTTTTTTATGCAGAGAATAACCTTTACATAATTATTAAAACTGATAATTAATCAGTGTCAATCGGGTTTGATTTTGACATAATCTAAAAATTACATAATTATGGAACGTAAATTAGTTTCCGCTGGAAAGTGTCTGAAGAGTTATTTAGTATAAATTGTACACCGAAGTAACTTGAGAACCTAATGCATCATTGCTGTCGAATATCATGGGTACTGTTCAGGATTATTCTGGACTGAATAGCACCATTTAATATTTATCTTATGAATCTTAGAATATCGGGGCAACAAATTCGCCCTCCTATTTCAATCTATTTCTGTTTTATCGTAAATATAAGTTGTGAATATAAGCAATGGTGCATTTTAATGTTTCTGGTAAATCTAGTTCAAATAATACGATCGGAACGATGGCAGGATATTTTCCAGTAGAGCATCGGTTATATGTAGACGCAATAGATGTTTTCCTTCATGTCGGTGTGCATGGCACAAATCCTTCAATCTGGGAGGTAAATATGGCTAATATTCCGGGCAAGAACAAATTATATGACAGTAAACACAATAAACACAATAGAAATACGTCATATTTGTTAATGTACTCTCTTCATCTTCCTTAGTCTCTGCAAACTTTTCTATTTCATTGCAAGCTGCAGTGGTTAACTCGGAATACCAGAATTTTAAAAAAAGAAGACCTCGCAAAACAGCGGCGATTTTCTGTGATAACCTGCTACAGAAATGATATCATTTTCTAATTGCAAGCTGCGATAATAAATTCGCCAATCTCGTTTTGTTGTCTAGCCTAACAAGAGCGAATTCTTATTATTGCCTGCTGCATTTCTTTCTAACTCCACTACAAGGCATCGCTGGTTATGGTGGTGCCAATGCTTACACAATGCCAACATTTTAAGAAGTCAGGTTCATTTACCGGACCTGGTAGCGCAATCGGTAGAGCGTCGGCTCCAGGTACGGGAGGCCCCGCGTTCGGTCCCGGGCCTCGACATACCAAAGTCATTTAAAATGGTAGTCGTATAGCTCCCTTGCTAACGCTCAAACAAATATAAGGGCAGTTTCACGACTGGTTGGCCCTGTGGCAGGATAATGTGACTGGGTGTGGTATCATGCCAGGTGCTCACGGCATACTATACACAGTGAAGGCAGCACTATATCTGCTTCAAGTGGACACCGTCTCCAGATAACTGAAATACTGTTGGTGGGACGATAAACCCAATAAACAATAAACAAAACAGGTTCATTTAAAACCCAAGAAATTTAACATTGACGGAGAAAGTATGTTCATAGAAACCAAAGCAAAGATATTGCTCGTACGTTTAAACTCTTTGTAAGTAAAACTATTTTCCTGACAAAACAATAAAGTCAGTTGCCTGAAATTGGTAAAACAATTTCTGCCAGGAATGGTGAAGTTTTTCTAGTAATGCAACCCCGGTATGCGCAATATGACACTGAAATAACTAGACAAAGAGAAGAGAAAATATTACCTTTGGCTCTAGTCTAGTATCCACAATAGGAGTCTAGAGACAGATACAATTTCAGATACCAATCTTGGCCGTCGTCTTTGTCTTTTGAAATCCGATTCAGGAGGAATAAATGCAAAAAGACGCCATATTTCAGAAGTTTTGTTTACATTTGTCTGCAGCTCTGCATCTGGATTTTATTACTAATTTCCGGAAATAACGTGCGACATAGTGTACAAACAACCCATTATATAAATATAATTTCTGATTGAAATGATTGTAAATAATGAAAATTAGAAATTTAAATTTATTTTCGGCCGATTAATTTGTAAAATTCTTCCTCCAAAATTTGGTAGAGTATCTCAAAAGAAGTAGATGTTTAAATATTAGATATCAATATTCTTTGTAATACAAATTCTTCGTGAGATGTCCATGTGAAAAATATGGAATTCCTTAACTAAAGTCGCCTTGATACATGATCTTTATTCAGAAAATTCCATTAGGGAAGGTACCAGAACCCTTTCGGAGAAAAGCTGAGTAAAAAATCTTTTCGGAATTGTATTTTATTATAACATGGATAATCAATTTTCTTAACTGGCGAACTTGGTCTAAAATAACGATTTGGACAAGACACTAAGTCAGTCCCGATTTCATTCGGAGACAAAAAAATAAACATCGGATAATTCGCAACGGACAATTACGAGTATTACGTTTTGTATGGATATAAAGTGATTTCACTGGAATAATACTAAACCCAGTATACACATTAATTCACCCAGTCTAAATCTTTACCCACCTTGTCTAAATCTTTACCTAACATATCTGGATTCCCCACCCCCACGCCAGTCTAAATCTGCATATCAATATGAGTTTAAAGTGGTTATGGCCAGCGAAGGCAGACTGGTATAGCATTATGCATCTTTCAAAAGAATTGTGATGCGTAAAGGATTCGAAACGACGCATGTTTGCGAACAACACCATTGTCGATTTCACATGTTTTTTCGCATATGTCAATCAATGCTCTTTTAAGACAACTGTTGCACGTGGCCTAACACGTGAACACTAATTAAAATAATATAGCTAACCGCTTTAAATAGTCTCTCTCCAGATTTTCATCTACAGATCTAAAACCATACAAATGTAAACATATATAAAAAAATTGTTCTTACTTCAATATCATCTCTTTAATTCCCTGAAGCACTTTCAATGCCCAAATGAGTCTTTCTTAGAACCTTCAAATTGTACATGCATTTGTAACTGGAGCAAGCAGCACGATGAACAAAATATAGAGCATTACTTAAATTAAAGCCAAATAATTCCAAACATTAAATATTCTCCTGGTTAATTTATTATTGAAATGGTTAAATATAAATACAAATACGTTTAGTATTATGTTTGAAGTTAAACTCAATTATATTTTCTTCAAATTTAAATAAAAATTTAAAATTAACTTCCAAAGTGGATTTGTCTTGTATATAACATGTACGTTTTGTAAGGCAGAAAATGTTTTACACGAAAAAATATTTCCTGGATTGAAAACAACAACAAGTAAGACATCATTGTTATTACAATCATATTAGGTTTGTATATATTGTATGCAAATTATCAGCAGATTTATGCACTAGTCACTGTAAAGTCACACTACTAATGCATATAGACGCTCTTTTTAATTAATATGAAATACGTTTGTATATTTTAGAGGAGTTACTAATCAACAGTAGGTGTTTGACTAGAATGGAAACGTTTAGCAGCAATAAAAGCTTTGTCTACACAATAATTCGTCAATACAATTATTAGATTTTCGGCATTCTTATTCATACCATTCTCGTAGAAACTAGCACATAATGTTTTCTATCTCCTTATATACAATTTCCGAACGTAAATTAGATCTTTAAAAGTGATTTCAAGATTGCTACTCCTAAAAGTACACCCGCTTTGTAGTCCAGTAAACCATAGTGAGAAGCTACAGTCTTTTGATAGCCTAGTAAAACCATAATCAGAAGCTTCAGTCACTAGGTAATCCAGCAAGACCACAGTCATAAGCTTCAGTCACTTGGTAATCAAGCAAGACGACAGCCAGAAGCTTCAGTCACTTGGTAATCCAGCAAGACCACAGCCAGAAGCTTCAGTCACTTGGTAATCCAGCTAGACCACAGCACTAAGCTTCAGTCACTTGATAATCCAGCAAGACCACAGCAAGAAGCTTCAGTCACTTGGTAATCCAGCAAGACCATAACCAGAGGCTTCAGTCACTTGGTAATTCAGCAAGACCACAGCCAGAAGCTTCAGTCACTTGGTAATCCAGCAATATCACTAGCAAAAGCGACACTCACTTGGTATTCCAATCCAGCAATACCAGAGACCGGAAGAAGCGACAGTCTCTTGTTAATCCAGCAATACCACCGGCAGAAGCTACAGTCACTTGGTAGTCCAGCATAATCATCGGCAGAAGCGACAGTCACTTGGCAGTTCGGTAAAACCACATCCAGAACCGTCAGTGACTTGGCAGTTCAGCTCGACCACAGCCAGAGGCGACATTCACTTGGCAGTTCAGCTAGACCACAGCCAGAAGCGACAAGCACTCGGTAGTCCAGCAATATTACCGGCAGAAGCGACAGTCACTCGGCAGTCCGGTAAGACCACAGCCAGAAAGGACACTCACTTGGTAGTCCAGCAAGACCACAGCCAGAAGCGACAGTCACTTGGTAGTCCAGCAAGACCACAGACAGAAGCGAAAGTCACTTGGCAGATCAGCTAGACCACAGTCACTTTGTAATCCAGACGGACCACAGCCAGAAGCGACAGTCACTTGGTTGTCCAGCAAGACCACATCTAGAAACGACAGTCTCTTGGTTGTCCAGCAAGACCACAACCAGAAGGACAGTCACTTCGTAGTCCAGTAAGACCACAGCCAGAAGCGACAGTCACTTGGTTGTCCAGCAAGACCACAGCTAGAAACGACAGTATCTTGGTTGTCCAGCAAGACCACAACCAGAAGGACAGTCACTTCGTAGTCCAGTAAGACCACAGCCAGAAGCGACAGTCACTTGGTTGTCCAGTAATACCACTGGCAGAAGCGACAGTCACTTGGTAATCCAGCAAGATCACAGATAGACGGCACATTCATTTGTTAGTCCAGCAAGAACACAGTCAGAAACTAAATTATCTTGGTAATATAGCCAGACCAAAGGAAGAAACAATGTAGCTGCGAATACATACTAATGTCTGCTACTATTTTATAATTGCAAGCTACACTTTATTATTCCAAGCCACACAGTTAAAAGCTATATATTCGGTTCTTTTCTCTGAAAGATCTCAAAGAACATCTGCTATTTTCTGTTTTTGCCTGCTACACTATCGTCCCCACATAGATGCATTCTATAAAAGACGCCGCTTCCGAGCGGCGCCAACAAATAATACATACACTGTGTTCAAAAGTCAAAAGTTTGACATCTGCTCCTACATGATTAGTATATAATAAGCAGACGCAATGTGAGAGGCTGTAATGCATCGGGAACTAAAAACGAAAATACGACACGGTGCTCATAGTATTACAATATATCGTACAAAAAACACCAAAACAAAAGTAAAAGTAACAAAACAACTGACACGATACATTACAAATACAGAGAAAGCCTATCATTTACCTTCTTGGAGTGGTCATTTCGGCGAAAGGCTCGACTGAATTGCTTTTACACCGGTAACCGGAGTTTTAACGTCGCTCCCCATGAGCTTATTCTAAATGACAGCAATAATTAAATAAATCAAGATGACGTTTGCTATAAAGACTAATGACGTCATTAGAACAATATAACTAATTACAATGTATGAGAGATATTAAATGGTTGGAGAAATAAATTACTTGAATTAGAAACAAATCACCAGATAGAAGTGTAATATGTTAAATTAGCTCGTTCATTTATAGATAGAATTTGATGTCCACTGCACTTCAAGTAAAATGTGTAAAACAATACTAGAACGAATAACATGTCAATATATGTTGCCTGCACTTGGATCTTTAACGACCATACACTCCACATGTAACATTGTTGTGACCTTAAATACGAAAATATGACAAGTTGTTATTAGTATTACAACACATATATTTAAGTTTGAAGCACAGCTCTAGACAAAAGTTGTGGCATGTCAGTTAATACTCAACAGATCACATTACATGAAATATAGATCACTGACGTCGATTTCACATATATGACGTTTAACAATGATAACATACATTATTACATGGACTATAAATAGACGCAACACGATTGGTCACATCCCCAAAATAGTAAAGTCAATAAATATAGATATTGACCCGCTTTCTCTGATATTAACCGGTCTATTAAAAAGTCCCACACAAACAATATTCACGAAGTAAACAATGTAAACTTTTTTCTTGCATTTAAATTTAGATAATCATTAAAGAAATAAAAACTATTTCTGATTAAGTATTTATTGTTCATGTAATAAAACAGTTATTTACTTATTAGCTGGGAAATGTGCTGTTGAAATTTACCGCAAAAAAAAAACGTTATTGAATGAAATAACGATTTTTTGGTCAATATCACAGCATATTTCCCAGCTAATAAGTAAATAATTGTATAAAACAGGTATGAGATTATTTCTTCTCTTTATTTGGCTTTGTATTCTTGTCGAGTTACCTCAGAACACTTTCCTCGTAGAAGGAGAATTGTATTGCATTTTGCTTCGTATAAGGCCTTTTTGTGTAAGTCATCGTTTAAATAGATTCACAAAATATCTATTTGTAACGCAGCCACTTGCGTTATACGTTCTAATCAATGCCAGCTTCCAAATATACTTCTTGTTTTTCCAATAACCGTAAATACTAACTGGTGATAGTCTGGAAAGCATTCTAATTTACATTACGTGACAAAAATAATAAATTCACTTCTCATCAGTTGGTGAAAAAATTAGCGCCCTTAATGGTTCAGTGTCTCAGAAGCACAGGACTTTTGTCCGAAGGAAATAATAAAAGTATAGAGAATATCATCTTGTGCCGAGTTTAGGATCCACATTGAAATAACAGTATTGCAGATTTAATGTCTGACCGTGGCAATTGTCATTTTGAGGTCCTGATTTTGGCAGTCGAATATGCAAATGGTAGTTATTATTCAGAAACTTCGTTTATACCGATGTCTGCAAATCTGCATCCAGACTTTATGCGGGCATCATGTTATTGTTTTGTCTTAAACTTGCGATTTGTAAAATATATGATAGACTTTGTAATCTCTGGCATTTTTCGAAGATCTTCAGGACACGGATCACCGGAAAGCCCGCACTGACATATAACTGTATCAGCACATACTTTGTTAATGTTTGTCTTTCTTTCTATTTCCTAAGCGCACTGGCTCCTTTTTATTTTACATTCGTAATTACTACCTCTTTAACGAAAGACATGGGTCGATGAATGCACCATTGAAAATTAATCGTATTGAAATAAAGAGTTGAAATGTCTTTAAAACGAGCGATATTACTTTCTAATAATTGTATTTACATGTTCTTATTTTACGACGTTCGAATAACATATTTAGATTTAATTGTACTATACTTAGTTTAGTTGAAATGTTCGTACTACTTGCCACTGAAAGTAACTATATCCCTTGCACTGATTATTCTATAAAGTAAAAAAGTTGGAATCAGAATATTTGTCCGTGTATTGTTGTTCGAGCAACTCATGTTAGGAAAAGAATTTGAAATTACTCAAACGTCAGATGTGGATGTATTGATTGACATGGAGCATGTCCTCATTGTAAATCTGATAAGTCGATGGATTCATTCCACTTTTAAGCCGATCTAATGGAGTATAAGTTTAAGGTGTATCTTTATGTGTTTACAACTGGAAGTTTAGACGTTCACAAAGTAACAAATTATAAGCACCCTGAAGTAACTTTGTCGTCTACTTGAAGTGTTGAGTTTTAAGAATTGATATCCCTTGATGCTATGGAGCAGCAAGATAAAGTTGCTACTAACCAGCATTATAGACAGTTTGTTTTTCTAAACAGAATCTGATTATTAAACAAAGCGAAGTATTAACAGAAGATAGATTTTGAACAACGGGTCTGAATTTCTCCAATATTGGAAAGTAGGAAACATGTTCTTAGGTACCTGACCCAGACTATTAAAGTACACCGGCACTCAGACTTGATGAATGTATTTAATCACGTTTTGTTGGAACTTACACAATTTTTAGTACTGCATACTTAAGACTTAAAAATGCTCAAAGATTTGAAGTTTATCATCATATGTTGGTTATGACTTTTCTTAAATTTAGTGGGACTGTGTTGTTTATATAGAAAGGATGAAGTATTGTTGAGAAACAGGTTCTGGATTCTATACGGAAATATTACTATTCCAAATGGGATACCTCATTTAGATTTACTGTTCTTTAACGGATTGAAATCAATAAAATTGTAATCAATTATAAATAAAGCTGTCCATTTTGCAAATTTGCTTGATAATGGGGAAATGATAATACGATAAAAAAAGCACATGAAATCCGCACATTAAGCATATTAATATTAACACATATTTCATGCATGACAAAACGACTCATTATTTTAATTTTTTGTAAGGAATCTTATTCAACAATAACACAATTATATCAATTTTAAGGATAATTAATTGAGGATAATTGATTGTATTCCTTTACCATGATTCTCATTGACCCATTAATTGATCAATTTCAATGTACATTATTGCTGACACATTTGCATGGTGCATATTTCATTTGAAAAAAAACGCGAACAACCTAATACCACATTCAATAACTCGGGGAAATATTTATGTATTAAGAAAACGATTAAAAACATATAAAAAAAGTATGTAAACCATAACAAGTGGTGCAGAAAACACTAACAATATGCCTTGACATAGTATGTGCTTTAAGATTTGATAATCTGAAAATCTCAGACACACAACAAAAAGCTTTCCTCCGACCCAATAATTGTCCCACTAATTGATTTCAATTCATAATTCCTTTAACTGCGTATTGTATTTAAGACTTTATTTATTTCAGATATTAAGATATAGCAAGTGTCAAACGCAAGACTTAATACTCCGTTTTATGTACAATTTTAATAAGCACAATTTGGCTTATTTTCAAATTAACATACACATTTATATGCAATAATTTGTACGCTATCATGATGGTTATGAGACATATTAATAAAATATAATAAAAGCTGAGCGCAATTTGCATTCACAAAATTACACTAGTAATAACACTATGAATTTAAAGGAATTTTATTTAAAATACGGTACTAGAACGATCAGAAAACGGCAAAAACAGTCTTTTAAACTACACATTTGCAATGTTAGCAAATTCTTACATAGCGTTGCTAAACGTTAACTACATTCCAACGTTTTCATCAAAAGTATTTTAACATGCAGCAAATATTCACTATCATTACTTATTGAAATGAGCGAATTTTAATATTCTATTAATTTTATCACAGAGGTGAACATAGATCGACCTATGTTATCAGTTTAGTTTTCAAGTATCTATTTTCTACATAATTCTCAAAACAGTCAAACTACGGTTTCTCTCGCTGTTATATTATTGCCTGTTTGTTGTCATCCATATGTTAATAGTGCTGGAAATCCAAATGCTTTTCAGATCACAACTGAAATGAGTGTCTGCGTCTTACATGTACCTAAAGTAAAGAACGGTGAACTATCTCAACCTAACTTTATCGTTGACAAAGGCGGTAGCTGTCGGTTTCCTCTGTTTGTTAAATGACTCATCGCAAATTTGTTCTTTTACATTTGGCTTGCATGTTAATACCTCTGTCCTGTGTCTTTTCAAATTTTGGTATATGTTGCGATGCTCATAGGACTTTGTCATATATTCTTATGCATACCTGTTTGAAAATATTATTGCACACATTTTCTTTCGAGCGTCAATTGAACAATAACACATCTCTCCAGGAAAATATCCCTAATTCTCTGATTTCCAATAAAACATTTTAATATGAATACTAATTACAACCGGGTTACTTAGACAGCTAAGAGTACCCTAGGGATAAATAATGGACTGTACATAAAATTGTAACAACTCTCTTTATACGGACATTTATTTAGTGACATAGGTCCTGATCAGTCTACTACGCAATAGTCTATTATCCTTCTACGGATGTTGAGGTATTTTTCATTATTGATCAAAGTTTTTTTTTCATGCGAAGTTTTGTGAACTGACGACAAGAATAAAGAAGTTGTTAATCCTTTTGGCAAAAGTAAGCCACATTTTGCTGTAATACGACACAAAGGTGCGTTTTGATTATATAATCATAGCATCATCAATATGTCATATATAGATATACAATTCTGTTAGTAAGAAAGCTGGAAAGCTATGGTTCAAAGCAACAAGTTTATTTACTTTGAATATATAAATGCTTGGTCCATCGTTTTCTTTTTCATAATCAGCCTACCGCAATACATGATTTTGGAATTTCCTGAACACATTTGATTTGGCGCGCAAAGTAGTTCTTCCATAAATAAAATTCATTTTTCCTTCTCATATTTTAGATTAAACTATATAATCTCATCCAAATGATTTGCCTATGTAATTTTCTCCAATAAGACATAAACATATGAACATATAGCATCTTACTTTACCAACAAAGGCGTATGTATCGTCGTGTGTCGGAGCAGTAATAATGCTGACATCTCTGGCGACATTGGACCTGCCTTTTGACGTGCGCATGACTTAACGAATGGTTCACAAAGCTCTCACACTTTACAGAAGCTTTCACCTCTAGCGACTCAGTTGGTTGCTTACGATCATTGTGAGGCGACCAATCAATACGCCTAAGCTTTGATAAACCAACGTCAGAGATTTGATTTTGCTATCAACAATCCATTTGGAAGTAAGAGAATCACAAATCGCATCATAGAAGTCGACCTAGCGCAAGAATGAATTGCTTTTTAGTCAAGCCCGAAGGAAAAAAATGGAAATTAATCAATGATGAATGGATACAAGTAAAGAAAGTCATCACAAGAAGGCTGATTGTATATATAAATAGAGGTTTAATCGTAAAGCTAACTGTGTTCAAATGCAAGTCATGTGTAAAAGCTACAAATTAAAGCACTGAGAAGCACTGTTTTGTCAGTTTATGTTCTACACTGTAAGCGATTAATGGTATGCAAATAATGGTCACTTTAAATTATTTTGCAGCAAATCGATTGGACATCGCGTTGGAAAGCATGCAAGTCTTAAGCTGCAAAACAAACACCTCTTATAAATAAAGGTTATACATTGGGACAAAAAATACAAGACAGTCACTAACCTCAGATTTTAGAAATTATTATATTAAACATAAAATACATCCCTGTGATTACTTACTCAGTGACATTCCTCCGTGGCGTTGTCCATTCATAAATCTGCATATTATGAAAATCTTCATTACACAATATAATTACTTGAGTATCTAGTTTAATTCGATATCAATGTTAATATTTGAAGCATGCATGGGCACAATTAACACGTCTGGAAGTCTCTTTTGAGATATATATATTTGAACTGCCTTTTCCTGGCATGAAGACTCGCCTCAGTAGGCAAGGTTTTGCATGGGCACTTCTTAGTTCTTCCGAAATTCAGTTTTCTCATAATTTCAGATGTTGATACAAGCGATACCGCCAGTTACCGCCTTAGAACGGTCAGTCGGCAAAAAGGTCCACTGGGTTGTTTAGACTGGTTTGCAGAGATTTTAACCTCGCACTTCCTGATTGGTTTATCATAAAACAATCAGTGAAACAGGTATAATTAGGAAAAAATAGTCAAGGTTATAATGCCTATCTGGATTTATGTAAAGACGCCAATAAATAAAAAGTGACGTTTGTGTTTCTGTTACTAGGAGAATTATTATTGCTTTTTGAACAGTTGCATAAAATTATAGACTGTCAAAATATTTGCTATTTGATTCAAGGACTAAAATCTCCAGAATAGAAACTAAACGCCGAATCCAGATGTTTATCATATTAAAACATTGTTCATTAAAATTAACTAGCATGTAGCAGCAGTAAATTGTCTGTTTTTATTAAATTGAATATTTTACAAATTTCGTTTTCCATTTAAGTCTATATAGCATTTTAATACAATTTTAAGATTCTGTCCGGTTTTTGCAAAGCGTATTGGGAATGTCACGTGACGAATGCAAACATTTTTAATTAAAATGTTGAAATCTCGTGACCTTTTGATGCGTTTTTGAGCCGTAGCAAAATAGCTGATGTGAGTCCCTGGGGTATTTTGTAAACAATCGAAAAACAAGGTTTTGTGCAATGATGTAAAGTTATTCTTTATATTCAGGAGTTACAACGAATACATGCATCCGCCACTATTTTTACGAATTTAATCATCCACGGAGCTCAAATTCGACACTCGGCCTTTAAAATGATTGAAACATTTTGTTCAAGATAGAACTGAAATACCAATGCCCAAATACGTCAAAGGAAAATATACACGACAATCATAATAGGATAAATTCAATGACAACATAGATTACATGCATGGGGATTTTTTACGAATGCCGCACTGCATTGGTAACATTACTGTCATCATAACAGGCAAAATACGATAATGCAATATGGAAATTGCAAGTTTGAATACTCGTTTGTGTACGTTTGTTTTGTTTTACAATCCTTATTAAGCGATAGTCCGTTGTTTTTTTAAAGGATTTATTCACAGTATGTCCTTATTTAATTGAATACGTTTAATCACTTCGACATTTAAGCTGATACTAGCAATGATATCTCCCATTTAACTCTTTTGAATATGTTTTATGTTAATAGGACTGTTTAAACAGCAACAACAGCAAAACATGTGCCATACAAATCAAGGAAAGATCAATAACCATTTAAAGCGACGTCTGACTTTTCTAAATATTCCGAGATAACAGTGCAAACAGTATGTTATTTATAGATAGATGTCTTCTTGGTTGGTTAGAGTCTTACTATTCCAGTTTTGGGGAACATGACCCGATCCTTAGGATTGGATTTTTTGCATCATTTTAGAAGAAAATGAGAAAAAAAAACTCAAACCCAATTATATATATATATATATTATAAAAATAAATAAATATTTGGATCTGTCATATTTCACTCATTCATTTCTCATTGTACATAGGAACTTAACATCGGACTTTAAAACTGAAAAATAACTAATATCACTGCAGATAAAGATTTTAAGCCGTCATTCTAATTGTTTCGGGCATGGATTACAGTGCGCAGACATGTAAATAGAAGCCGTGTTCTAAACGTTTACAACTGTCTGCAAATCTGCAGTCAGAGTTTATACAAACTGTTTGTTTTCAATCAAGCTTGCGTCTGTGGTTTAACGTTAAACTATATATGCAGCAGTGAAATCTTATATAGACAGATAACATTTTTTCTGTTCATAGTTGTATGATCATGATGCATGACATTTTTCTTTTTTCTTCAAAATACCTCTGTCTATAGCAATTTGCATGGATTGTGTACTTTTCTACTTGCTTTAAGCCATCCTAGAGGTACATGGCTTTATTTATGATTTCTAACCACACTTGTACCTGATCAGCAGCTTGGGGTGCTTCAAAGGGTTTTCAGGTGTATAACCCCGCACTTCTTCATGGATTTTTCAGATACAAACTGTGGAAAGAAATGACGTTATTAAAAAAAGTGACGAAATTGGAAATAATTTTATCCACATTGTTTTTAGATTATAAAAATTCACAGAACATCTTAACCGAAATGTAAATTATCTAAAAACTTAATACTTGAATAATGGAAAAATACGAGAGGAGACGTGCAAATGGTTGTATTACAGACCCACGTTTAGCAGAAATTAAAGTACAAAACACCTCTGCACGTCAAAGGAAAGTGCATGCTACACATCCTAAGAAGACAATTTGCAAAAATAACTGTTGTATTGCTAAAACCGGTTTAAAGAGCTCATACTTCGCAACAAAAGTTATGCGCGATTTAACAATTAGAAAACTTTAAATTTGAAGAGTCACGAGATGTAGTGACGTACAGTCAGTACGGTCTATAGGTCTCAAACCAAATTATCAAAAAGTAAAGAATTACATTCTGGAATTAAGCTGAGTATACGCTAAATACTAAATACATTCGGGTTCATTTTTAGAAAAAAATTAAGAATATACTTTATGCGTTTGCTATGGGTTTAAAGTAAATTTGTGTATATTATCTACGATCGATTCGGTACCTCGCTAATATAGTATACAAATGTCAAATAGAAGATCGATAAAATGTTATCCAGATACGTTCAGGAAAATCTGACAAATAAGGAGTGTACGGCGCAAGTTAGCTGTTCAGCTGTCAAAATAAGTAAACTTGCTGTTTAAATAGATCACATGAACTGAATAATTCGGCAAGAGATTTTAAATACGATGTTATATTACGATGGCAGGAATGACACTGAGTTTAGACTTGTTGGTCTCTGAATGTCTAAACAGGATTCATATTGAACAGGAAAATTAGGAAAATATGAAAAGGTCCTATGACAATAAGCACATATACATATTTGAACTACAACTAGGCAAAGGCACAGATACAAGTAAAATTGACAAACTCATTTGTCATATATTCTTATTCATGTATACAACAATTTTACCTGTGCAGTTTGTGCAGTTTGTGGGTCGTAAAACTCTCCCCGTGCCAAAAATCTATGTTGTCATTCAATTCATCTTAAATTTGTGGATGAAATCGTAACAAAACCCCCAAAAGATTTTGATTGGGCCGTTTCATTTCGTTGTAGTTTATATCCTTTTGAGACATCAAAATAAAGATGAACTTCCAATGACATAGTCTTATTTTTAAGGTCTGCACATTCTCAAGTATTACCACGATCAAACCAAAATTATTTTTGATATTGTTTCAATATATTCATTATGTATGATTTCGTGTACTTTTAAATGTCTCATGTAAAGCTTTATAGTTGTCATTGCGTTTTAATAAAGTATTTAAAATGCTCATAATTGCAAATGTAAATGGGTTGAAACAAGTAGGCAAAGATTATAAAGTTAAGATAAAATGATAGTTTAATGCGCCATTTCTTGTATCCTTAAAAGGTCATTCATCAATTATCTTTAAAAAGGTTTCTTATAACTTTAACATACTTTAAGCAAATTGAATATTGAAATGTCAAAACCAAAGAGTAGATGAATTAAAATACTAAACTAAAATTTGAAATTAATTACCCAATTTTAAAATAGTATTTCTTCTTCTAAACAAAGATGGATATATCAGTTTGTGAATAAATTAATACACATGTCATGTTCCATCTAAGATCCAGGGCATCAACGAACATCAACTTTTAGGACCTTTTCAGATAAAAATGACGTGCTTCGATATTTGTGAAAAAAAAACAACTTTTGTTGACACTATTGGATAACACCTTTAAACCAACTTTCAATTTCATAGTAATGATAAAATTTTGAGTAAAGTAAATAGTTTTAGATCGGAAGTAAAATGGACTAAGATTGAAATTCGTCCTCGTAATTTGTATATATATATATATATATACAATAACACAATTATATATATAAACATATAAACATAGAAGTGTAAGGTTCACATCGACAATATGAAGTGAAGTATGACGAAGCCGGGCGGGCGATATCTGGATCCTACCATGCAAGATTACCCTACCATCTGGGACACATCGTTTAGATTTGTGAGTCTCTAATGGATGGTAATGCTTTGTCTTGAATAAATAGATAGAATCGATAGTGGTTTTAGCTACACATTAGTTAGTTCAATTTGTTATATTGCTCGTCAATTGAGGTGGATAAAATGCTTACGTAATCAGTAGACATAGTAACTAATACTGATTTCAGGAAATGTATGAATAAATGGCAATTTACTCTAAGTTATTATATTTTTCATTGGCGGTAATTAAACAAACTAAAGGGCATAGAGGAGAAAATATTTTGTCATGCAAAGTAACGTTATAGATGTTATAGATCAAGTTCATTTTTGTAAAAAAGAAAGCAATATGTGATTTTTGCAATAAAGAAATGTTTCCACGTGGCTGTGCTCGTGGACTCTTACGTATAATACACGAGTATCTATAACTTGCAGTCCATGGATGTCCCTTTTTTCCTTTTAAACTTATTTTCCTTCAAAGGCGAATTATAATTTATGATTTCATAAAGTTGAAATATCTGTTAAAACACTGAAGCATTAGATGTGTCGAATATTCTCACATTTGCAGCAATTATAATTAAACACTCAAACAAATGGTTAATAATGTTCTGCTCACGATAAACCTAGTTTTATGTTACTTCATCGCCGTAAGGTTTCAAGTAACATGTAAAGATGTATACTATATATTGTAGTTGTAACCAAATGCAAACAACTGATAAGGAACAGTCAAACAAGTACCTGTCCTTGGTTCATTTTGATCGATGATAACGTGTTTTCGAGCCTTGTGAATTAATATGTTTACTTTAAAATTGATGTTTTAGTAATTTATTAATTAAAACTGAACACATGGTATTTTTTCAAAGGCTGAAGTTTTTTGCGTTCTTACAATTATTTTAGCCATAAAAGGTATACTTTTTGAATGGGGTTTGTTTTTAAAGTGGCAAAAACAAGTAAGATGCTCGAAGTGGACTGTAAACAGAACAGACATTTCTTTTTTTCTTTTTTTTTTGTCGTTGCTGCTAAACGGCTTGAATAAAACAATTAAAAAAACAACATAATTTTAATATTCAGTACATGAATTCATACTTTTTTAATCAATAATATATAAATAATCGTATTTTGTACAAAAATTAAATTATGATTTTCCAGACAAGTCAACACATGATTTTTAACTTTATTTTAAAAATTTGGTTGGTGTTTAAACGGTAGTAATAATAAGATTCCTTGTGTTATCTTTTATTAACCAAATGTGAAAATCCATATGTCTAATGGACATTAACCGATATCCTCAACATAAAGCAACGCACTTTTCTATCCAGGGCTCTTAAAACGTTGACAAATTACCGTCATCTGTCGTCTGATACGGTTCCACTTTACATCACATCTGCTATCTAGCCCAACTAGAGCAATCCCACAATCCTTCAGAAGAGTATCGATTGTTCCCAATTTATTTACTCCTATTCCAAGTTGTTTATGTATCAATTAATAACATTCGATACTATAGGACAGTTTGAACGCTTAACACTGTAGGGGTAAACTACTAAACAGACAATGCCTGTCAGGGAGTACTTTTGCCGACGTCCTGAGAAATAACGATCTAATCAAATAACCATAACATTTTGTATTTTAAGAGAAAAAATAATCAATTACTGAACATATTTTTCCAATATTGTTGGAACAAGAACAAAACCAAATAATACAATTCAACCTTCTTTTGGTATAAAGTATATTTGAAATCTGAATGAGGTCAATGCATTGGCAATGTATATCATATATGCTATCATGATATAATGTAGAAAACTTTGCGAGTATTAAATCCTTTTACAAATAATGCTCTGTTTTATTTTTACATATAGCGTCAGTATAAATTTCAAATCATTAATAATATTTAAAAAATAAACCCTTGATTACAGCAAATGAAGCAAAGGCTTGAGGTTCAAAAACAAAGTATATTAATCCAGACTTTATTTCGAAAACAAGGGTTTAAATCACAGAGATGGAAATAGGTGATTTCGTGAAAAAAAAGAAGATAAACGTACCGAATACTTCGATCTAATATAAAATGCTGACGAAAGGCCTCGTTAAAATTCTACTTAACTTTAAACTTCGAAAAATAGAGTATTTTTCTGCATAATAATATATGGCAGCCGTGTTTAAGAAAGGGAAATTAAATTTCCGGTTTTGCAGTTAAACTCTTTCGCATTTATACCCCCGAAAAGCTGCCCAACCCTAACAGTAATCACAAAAATGCGTCTTCCACGCTTTGCTGGTCAGTCAAATTCATATGCCGATGGCACCGAAAGTCTCCAAAATTTAAAAATATTTTTATATAGTATTTTAACTACTCGGCACGCATCACGATTTAGATTTGTCTCAGCCTCGTGTGTTACCACATTTTCTTTTTTCAACACCTACCTAGTATTCTCTCGGTCTCTCTGTCTGTCTGTCTCTCTGTCTGTCTGTCTGTTTCTCTCTCCCTCTAAATTAAAACACAACATAGATAACATGCACAGGTTTTCCAATACTTTTCTGATGGAAGAAAAAACACGATGAAAGACGGATTGCGGGAAGACACATTATCGCCTTGTGGACAGACCAGAGAATGCTGGAAAATGAATGGTCCAGGAAGAAATTGGCTTGACCGGGATGCAAAAAGGATCCATTCACCAAACTGAACACACACAGTTTAAGACTTTTAAGATAAAACCACATATATATACTGTGTGTTTTCACATAGCTAGAGTACTGGAGAATAATACAGAATGTGCCATGCGATTTGTTGCTTACAGAGCAATTACTGCACTAAAAACGGCAATATTTCTCATGTGACTGCCAAGTAAAGGAAACTACAGATTTAACACTCCAAAGACTTGTATTCAGCTTCAATTAAACATTCATATAACACGTTAAGGTTATACAATTAGTCAGCAATCATAGGTTTTGTTTGTTAAATGAGTATGTCTGGCTTAAGTATGGTATAGCACAATTGTCCGTCAATAAGCCAACACATTCCTTGTTTGCGATACAACGCTACAAAGATACTTTTGACTTGTAACAATCATAGTTAGATAAGTGTATGTCGTTTTAATAATATTTTTCATTTCTGAAGGTGCATGATTATACAATTTTCAGAACAAATGTGAAGCTCCTGAAAGAACAACTAACGTAAGATGATTATTATAATAAGTAGGTGCGATGTTTATCGACAATACTTCCTCCCATTTTTTTCTGCAGATATCTTTGTGTCATAACTATTTTTATCTTGCCAAGCATGTGTTTCTGAACAACTTCAATGTTACATATGCATGAATGATTTAACATTCTTCGCCGAATTGTAAGGAAACTTGTACAAAAAAGCTCTCACTGTGTACACAATCTTCCGACTTCGTGGTTAAATGGGATCACTGAGAGCCATCTGATCAATACACCACAGCTTTTGTAATCCATTGTCATAGGTTTGACTTCGTAATGCTCCTTTATTCAGTAGGAGTAAGAGGTACAGAAAGAAGTAGGATAAACACAAGTTATATCAGCAAAGTTAACCTAATGTAAGAATTAACGAATGAATTGTTTCCGATTTTATTTAAACACGAACACGACACGTGTATTTATGTAAATGTGCATGCTATTTCTATATACGTTTCACTCTGTACACTTAAAAACCTTTGACTTTTAATAGAGTCTCAAGAATAATAGAATCGCACAATGATTTTATATTAAACATAAGGAGCCTAAATATTCTTTGTATTGGCTGTGTGCAGAAAATTCTTGTTTTCATGTTTTACCGTAGATAAAGATAACTTTTTTGAATATACATTGTACTTTGCTAATAAAAGAACTTGTATTATTGAAGAAAAGCATTCAATATGAATGCAATATTTAATTGGGTTTATATTGACCCCACTTTTTCTTATTTGATTTTTCTTTTATGACGTAAACCAATTACATTGTTGTTAGGCTGTTTTCAGTTATTTCCACATAATTAATAGATTTTGTAATGTAAATATGCTTCAAGAACCAGAACAGGCATAAACAACTGACGTAAGGCGCAGACATGTGAAAAAAACCTCACTAATAACAACTAAAAAGATTGGATCTTTATTATGATATATCATTTCTGTGATTGTTCTATTTTGCCAGACTGGGAGCAAATACCTCTAGCCCCACGTGTGTCTACTTTGGAGCTAAAGTAAACACTACAAAGCTGAAAAATGACGAGATATTAGACCCGTATGGAACTGTGGACAAGGCTTAGCAAATTACTATAGAAACAATTAAGTTTATGTAGGCGTTACAAACTTCACTGCGTCATGATTCGCCTTAGAACGGAAGATACGTTGCCATATTAGTCAATAACCAATGAATGGTGTCAGTAGACGAGTTAAAAACCAATTGCAATCCTACATCATTACACATATCTTTTTATTTCTTAAATTATAACACGGCAATTTCTCGCAGGAATAGGGTCTACCTGTACGAAAGTATTGAATTTACTTTCGTTAAACATAAAGAACGTTTACACATGCATATGCATGAAAGATAGAACGATTTTAAGCAAATAATAAAATCAATATATGAACCGTATCAAAAGACAAAACAAGGAAATACAAAAAATGATCATTGTATTTAGGTTTGTGTAACAGGATATTTGACATAAAAGTAGTCTTGGGTACTGATGGAAATATCAAATGGAAACACCCTATATGAATTTAATCAACTTTATGAGAAAGGTACATAAACAATTTGTACAGATTGCTTATAACGTAAATTATTTAAATTTGTATTGAGTGTAATTGTAAATCAAATCTAATGCCCTTATATGAATCTTTAAACAAGAATGAGCATGGATTTGATTTCTCACAACTCGCATAGTTAACGCAAAATACCTGTTTTGCTAACAAATCAACATATAAATGTACATTCACACATATTTACAAAGTGACATACTATTACGTAATCAAATACACTGAAGCAGTAACGCAGTTTCTCGTAGTGACACGAATTGTTGTGTCACACACACACACACACACACACACACACACACACGCACGCACGCACGCACGCACGCACGCACGCACACACACACATTTGTAGTATATTCTTTACCTAACTACAGTATACAGAAGCTATTCCAAGCAACATCTCCATCAGCGCCGTATGACCTACCAATTTATGGTGTGCCGATCACCGCCACCCCACCGCGCCCCGACCAAGAAAAGTACAATATAAAGAATAAGAGAATATGTTTCAGAAATACTTTCTTGTAATAAGGATTTGGATATTACTTTCCATTTTGCTTTATGGGAGACTTTATTTACTCACTGATAATTCAAAAGGTCTGTCTGTCTCATCACTCATTTGACAGTCTAAAACCGACTACAATCTTTAATCTTTTTGTTTTGTCCTGACTGTTTGGTTGGGTGGAACTTTATCAGGAGGAATTCCTACTGCTCGCCTTGCTAGTATATTTTCTTTACGAAAAAACATAAAGTAAATACCTTAGAGGATGTCAAGTAAATCTCGAAAAATAAACCGACAACGTTTTAGAAGTCACACTACGTCAATGTTTCGATTGGCGCATTAGGCAGCAAATGGTGCTCTAAAATGCTTTTGATAATGCCCTCGTAGGTAATCAAATGTATTTTCGATTGCTTTGCTAACTTTCGTTCATGAAAGTTTTGCTGGTTATCTTAACAAAGACTACAACCATGTTTGTTTTACTTAATGTCTGAACATTTGTATGCATTTCCTGCAAATCCGCGCTATGCGTTCGTTTGTTGTTTAAATCCGGGCTATTATTTGCTTCTAGAATCCCCTTACATTTAAGCTACCGTCTGCAAAATGGGTGATTTATATTGCGTGCCGCTCTACGATGGTTCTTATAATGAGAAAATTTATTCCAAACAGACCATTTTCTAGAACACTTTACACACCAGTACTGACGCAATGTCTTGAAAATGCTTAGTATGCATTGCCGCTACCGTTCTGGTATACTGCTCGATTGTTATTTTGCAAAAGTTTAATAAAATCACAAACTAAAATCAAAGTATTGTTGAAGGTACGTAATGGTGTTTTTTTGCCTCCCATGGTTTTCTAGCAGTACAGGGAACCATGTTATGACCACTATTTTAATTATCTCCTTGACGTCATCTCGAATTTTGGTTGGATTCAAATTGCTGTCATCAACTAAAATGGTAAAAGTGGCAATGACCCGGAAATGCTTATTCTGCTTAAAAGAGCAGATGATTCGAAATAAAAAGAAAAACTTATATAGTGAATAGAATTCATTTAGAATAACCAATTATAATTTTTGTTAAAGACATGACGACATTTTTCTCTTCTTACCGTCTTATCTAAAATATCCATTTGTGTTGACTAATTGTTTTGACCCATTCACTGTTTCAAATGCGTGCTTTTACTTAAGCTGAACGTACGTATCCCTGATTCTCAGTTGTCAAAATGCAGTCTGGAGATTTTAATTTTCTACAAGCCATATACGTCAATATGTCATACAGGTATGGAGTTTATTCGAAGTTTGTTTACACCATGTTTACAATTTAACAAACAGTGTTTTGGCAAGAGGTAAAATGAGTCTATCTAAAGCATTGAACCTAATCAGTTTTAATATGGAAATATACATCACAACCACACTAGCTGTTTGACTAGGGTCTAGTATGAAGTACGTTAAGCATAAAGAGCGGACGTTAAGAAATTTGGGGCAACCCATATCTTTTTACAGACTGACCATTCCACGGGGCCTTCTCTGTTTGTGTAATGTTTCGCTTCATTGATTGTGTAATCTTCATATTTACGTGTGTGTATGTGTGTTCGCGCGAGCGTGTGTGTTCGTGTGTGTGTGTGACTATGTGTCTATATGCTTTTGTCTTAAGCAGTTCAAATTTTGATAGTTGTGGTAATTCTTAGGGGACCTGTTAATTTCGACCTATTGGTATATGTAATAAGATGAGAATACATTTAATAATTTAAATAACAACTTTAATAGTGTTGCTGTCATGAACTTGACAGAATTGAAATACGAAATGACAAGATTATCTAAAACCTCCATACACCTAAATCGTAATGATGCACACTTTAAAACAATGTTATAAAACAACTCTTTCATAAACTTTAGTAACTTTATTGTCATCTTATGCTATAATGTAACTTTGTTAAATAATTTAGACTAAGTGTATTGATTTCTTTAAAGATGTTTAATCGAACCTAAATCAATATAAAAGAATTTCAATTGATAAATTGTCTTCCACAAAGACAATATTGAAAGATAATGCGTTTTGCAGTTTTTCGTACACATCTGTATCTGGCATTTTCTTGACCCTAGTCTACTTACTTCGGATGTTATATACCAATATTCGACAAGTAAGTAAACTAAATCGGGTTCTCCATGTTATACTGATACAAAGAAAAAAACAACAGATTGATTAAACCGATGACTTAAGGATTGGTTCACAGACCGCTCTCGTAGGTAAAAACACCGTCCGCTTCTGACGAGTAAGCTGAGTGCATGTCATCATTGTAATCCGATCAATTACTACGCCAAAGCTTTGTCAAACCACTTCGGAGATTTTATAATCAACACAACATTTAGTAGGAGGAGAGTCTCAAATCACAGAAGATGACATGATGAAATATAAATTAAGTTTCAGCCGATCCCGAAAGATGAACGTAAATTATTCAATGACGCATGGTTACAAGATTGAACATTATGTAATAGGGGATATATGAATAAAGAAATAGAGGCCAAAGTGATATAGTGAGAAATTTTGTGCCATGGCAGGAAGAAACAAAATAAAGCAATGAGACATTGTGGCCTTACTGAATTACAACAACTTTCTAAATATGATTTCTATGTTGCATTACTGTTAAGTGTTGAACTTGAATGCAAAAATGTTAAGTGGTCTTACTTCTGTACTAATGTATTTATTATGTATTTATGATGTTGGAAGGTTTCAAGACAGATTCAGGTGACGCAGTTGTATAAACATTTTTTGTACATTTTGTTAAACTAGAATAGCAAAACAACATTTTGTTTCATGTTGACAGCAAATTTGTGTTTTGTTGTGATTCAGTTACCCTTAGACCTACAGTATTTATGGTCTCTTTTATAATAGTATAACAAGTGTGAATCATTTCACATGTTAAAGTACTGACGGATAACGAAGACATTTGATAAACAACGTTTTTAATATTGATTTCCTTCTTTTTTATATTTTAGTAAGCCATATTCTTATGTTTTCAATGTTTAGCCAGACTACGAGTAAATACTTGTGTCAATTACAATGATAGAGCAAATACTACATGACTGATAAATGACACACTGAATAAACATTTATATATTGCAAATATTGAACCAGTAGGAAGCACAAAAGTTAACGAAACGACAAAGTTATTTGAACATGTTGATTTGATATGCTGTCCAGCCCTTTGATTTTCTAAAGACGAATACACGTTTTCATGCAATAATTAGTTCTTTCATGACACATGTAGTACTGCATTATGGCAGTTTGTTAAATGTACCCATGCATAAATGGCAATAAAACAATCATAAAGATGTTTGTAGAATTGCAAGACTACTAAGAAAAATGTCAAACTAGACATGTATCTATCATAGATATACTAAGATAAGTATGTTGAAATTTTAATATACCATTTTAAACGAGAACAAACTCAGATCTGCAGAAAGGTTGCATTTTCACCATATTTTGTTTCCATATAATTCTTATTTAGAATAAATATATGCGTAATGTTTAAATTTTAACTCTGTGCGCGTTGTGTAGGCAAGCAATATTTATGATAAGTTTGAATTGATATTTTTGCATGGATGCTCATTTATATAATTACGTTTATTTTGATTCTAACGCATAACATTATATATATATATAATGTTAAAGAGCTGTATACATGTATTACGGTGTTGAAACGAAGTGGGAGTAGTTTACACATTGCTATCAAATAGCAGAATAAGCCATCATGGTCCAACTTGGTCAATCCGTTGACAAACCATGATCACATATTTTAAAAAAGTTGTTTTGTTACAGTTTTATGCTAATTTATAGCTACCATGCCAGGCACATCAAAGTATCGTCCATGCTCTTTTCATTTTTTCTAAACCAATTCCTTAATTGAAGTCCATTGAATCGGGTTAATGAGGCAGCTGATTGAATGCGTATGTATAGTGGACTACGTGATAAACATGTGGCGTTACTTAGACAATATTAAAATACTCTCCTTTTTTAGGTGTTTGTAAGGTAGTATCGTTAGAGCAATTCATTAACTAGGAAGTATGTATTTTATTGTTTTTCGTACTTTTAGATATTTGAGAAATCAAAACCTTTTATCAGGGATGTTGTGTTTAAAGACTCCAGGATGAAATGTGAGAAGAAAGACTGATTGATGGTGGAGCAAGACATTCTTGGCTTGAGGACAAATAAAACTCTGGGCATGCTAAAAGATGGATGGCCCAGGAAGGAAGTGGCCCGACCGGGATGCATAAAGGATCCATTCATTAGACCTAAGCTCTCAGACAGTCGAAGGCAATAAGGGCTATGCTACATGCTTAGGAGTTTGAGTTTGTGACAATTGTGACACTTATGCTAGAATGAGTCGACAGTTTATATATTGTTTGTATGATTAATTATCTCAGAGCAATTTAAATATATTTCCATGTTTAGAAAAGCATTCCAGTTGTTATGCTAGTCTGATTTCATATAACGCTTAATAACATTTTGATGGTTCGAATCGGAGAACTTATTAACATTCTTGTTTCATTTTTAGCATAAGTGTTTCAAGAAGCTTAAGGATATTTCTCAACTCATATGGCCTCCTCTACGACAAGATAAATCACCACTGTGTAATTAATGCCACAAAGGGAGAAGTATATAACACGTCCATAAGTTGCGTTCTGTGTTTCCTTATTCGAACTATTCTATTGACTAAATAAATCCCAATTAGTACTTTTAAGTATGTCAATATTTATCTTAGCAACGTCAGCAAAAAGGCAATATAGGCAATTGAAATTGTAAAGCAATCAGAAGTCACAATGTTGACTTCTCACGATCCTTAATGGTAGAAAGGTCAGAATTATAAATGTATATTTATGATTTTTGAACTTTATTTACTTTTAACATGTCATATTTCTAACTTTTCAGTTTAGCCAGAATTTTTAAAACTATTTAAATATAATTAACACATTACAAATAAAACTTTACCATATTTATTTGTTTTTCTATGTAGAAGTGGAATAAGTGCAGTATGTATAGTAACTGAAATCTATATAACCTGTCCTTCATTATCCTCATAACTTTACGAATGGATCACAAAGCTCCCACTGTTCACGAAAGCTTAGGAGATAGGAAATTTAATCAATGTCGAATACATGCAAGCTAAAAATATACAACTCAAAAAAAAATGAAACAGAAAAATAAAGGCGTAAGTGTTTCACTGAACAGAGAAGAATGTAATAGTAATTACTTGTAATCACTAACTTAACCCTATAACATGCACACTTTGTCATAAATAAATGGTTTCCTTACAATGTAGACGTTTTATATAAAAATGTAAGCTACGCTAATGGACATCATTTATATTGGATTAAAGTAATTCTCTTGCGTGAGTTCGAGCCCATATTGTTGCAATGTTCTGTTAACTATACTTTATGGATTAAAGTAAACTAAACTAGTTTGTATCACTGCCATAGCATTATTCGGGATTTTAATTTGAAGAAAGCTAACTATAGTTGTCACAGAATTGCAGAATTCTGTTTTTATCGGTTCCAATGAAGCAATGACAATTAATTTTAACAAGGGTAACGCAAATGGCACTAATACAGCTTTGTGGTTTATAACACTTTTTATTAATATGTCAAATCAGAGTTAACGTTGGATCTAGTAATATAAGAATATAAAACATCAATACAAAATGCATACATTAACGTTATTATAACAGAAAATTCTAGTTTAAATTAGCACTGTTCGTTTTAATTGTAGTCGAAAACTTGTTTTAAACTACAGTAAACATTTATAGTTAAAAGTTCATTGTTCCAGCGTTGGAAATAAAGATATATATTTAACACCTACAAAAAGTTTCTTTAAAACATGATGTTTTTCGCAATAAGACAAATGGCTGTTATTTCTATCACTTGAGCAGGTGAAAATCCTATAAATCGTAAATATACACTTGTCTTCTTCCCTCTTGGATTTGATGACCTTTGCATTCATTGATATGTATGTATTTTGGGTAAGGTGGAAACTATCTTTGTCTTCCCGGGGTGGATCTATTATGGATCTACTTATGCCCTTTCTGTATCCCCTGGCTGGATCTATTATCGATCTACTTATACCCTTCTGTATTCCAGGCTGGATCTATTATTGATCTGTTTATCCCCTTCTGTATCCCAGGCTGGATCTTTAATGGATCTATGTCCAACATTTTTGTCGCAATGTGACTCTTTCGTTAAGCTTTTCGTCCTGTTGTTACGATGAACGCTTTTCTATCATTTGACCAGCGATGTGGCCCACAACCAAAGGAATCATACACCTGTATCAACAATTTGACCGTCTGTCTGTCTGTCTGTCTGTCTGTCTGTCTCTCTCTCTGTCTCTCTGTCTCTCTGTCTTTCTCTTTTTCTCTTCTATATGTTGGTTATTTAGTCCCGATGTGACAATGTAATCGAACCTTTACTTTTTTGGTATTACCACTTTCCACTGACCAGCGATGTGGTCCACAAACAAAACTCCAAACACACTCCCGTCAACGACGTAATTCTCACCAGGAACCGAGCTGAACAGAGTCGCATTTCTCACATGCACCATGACATAGCCTGGCCCAGACACAAACCAGACACTCCCATTCCAAGATCTGACGCCTCTTTGTCCCACTAAACAAAGCTAACTTCGGTTTCAATTCTGCGACAGTTGTCCTAGTTACTGTAAAAGCTCTTAAGTGTGGCATTTGCAATTTTAAGAAATGTATCTTACTAATATTAGGATACAAAAATAAACATATATATGTACCACAGTTTAAACTTTATTTTATTGTTTGAATAGAAAACTACATTTGAAGACAATAAAATGACTAATTTTGTACTGACTGCTAAAAATATTTTCAATTCTATTTAGCTTTTCGACTAAAACCTTATACATAGAATGCTTTATTGTTGGCCATTTACTAGTATTTATAAGGAATATATACCTTCTTATTTCTACATACGCCTTTGCAACTAGAGAAGAACCATAACTAACACTTTAAACGTTGACGGTTTGATTTTCTTGTGTGATTTTCTCTGTCAGAATGAAGACAAAGGCCTATAGGCACGCAATAAACAGATCCAAAGCAAACAATACAGAACCACACATGCCGATGCGGCAAATATTGTATCCGATGGGAAGTGTAGAAAAGGCATCATAAACAAGTAGTGCGAAGACGTAAACAAACGATAATGTAATGTTTATGTACGCATTTTAGAAATTACACCGAGTCACATTTGTCTTATAACGAAAATTATGTTGACATATTCAGATAAATTTCATCTATTTATTTTGTCCAATTGGGGGATAAAGATACTATAATAAGGTAACGAATCTTAAACCATTACAAAGTCTGTAATCTAATTACTTACATAATAATTTTACACTGGTGCAAGTTTAAACTTTTAAGAATGTCATTATGTTTGATAAATAAAATCGTATGAACAAGAAAGCTGCGGTTAAACTGAAACGAAATCTAAATAATGCTAACTAAAGATGCAGGGATGAATCATTGCTACTGGTCATGTAAATACCATTTGTTTGCATGATGTACTGTCAGAGATTGTTGAAAGAAGTATCAGGGTCACAAAACATTTTGATGCACGAGCATTGTGTTGTGAAGAAAAGCAAGTCCTGTTAGTGAAGCTTTTTATACATAATGTGTTTACTGACTTATAGTTATAAGTCGACATGACCAACAGAGTTTATTTTTAAAGACACAAGAAACAGCCTTTTAATAAGATGTACGTATGTTATACGTTTGTTCGACTAAGCCGGACTTTATGCAGATTATACAATGTGTATCAATTAGCAATATAAACTTACAAAGCCGTTGACTGCGAGATATTGTGAATAAAAGTGCATATATTTACTAATGTGGTTCATTTTTACCGCTACAAGTATGACGAAACGCAATGCGATCCTTGTTGTAACGCTATAGTTAGAACGAAACGCAATTGACAATAATACGTATTGTATTGTTTTTGTACGAGTAAATTTCTAGATTCATCGTTCTCTATCTTTCTTCTGGTGCCATTCAGAGCAAAAACAAAGGTATTGTTCAGATCCAGCTAAACTTTGACCAAAGAATAATTTCTGAACATTTTGCTCGATTGCAAAGATAAAGAATGAGCCTAGACAAATGCCTTATTGTTCCATCTTTTACTGACAGGAAAGATTTTCTTTGCATTTGTAAAGGAAAGACAGGCGGGTCTTTAATAGCACTGGGTCGCAAGACGCATAATTTACTTGGCACAAGTGTTTCACTCACGATATCGAACGCAAATTCACCCATTTTCACATTCAATGTCACATACATGCACACATTTACATAGAGATTTTATTTACAATTACAATACAGGTCGCCTGTGTCGATTCACATCAATCCATAGAAAAAGAAATATAAATAAAATAATGCAATCAATTCCGCGACAATTGTTTTCAAGATTGCGTACCGTCTAATGCATCGAGAGAAGAATCACCGCTGGTTGTCTGGAACACATAGCATTTTGTTGGGAAGTGAAACTGAAATTATGAGCATAGTATATTAATGGTCTCTGATACTTAAACAATCGACTGTAAATAAATACGAAAGTAAGTTCTGGATATATTATGAGCATTAGCTTTAACATGGACTGCTTAATTGGTCGGCTTTTTAAAATGAACATCAAACTTTGAGTGCCCTCACTTAAGACCAGAGGAAACGTCTACGTTTTGACACTTCTATCGCTTCAAATACTCTATTTTAGTTAGAACGAACGTAAATAACTACGCTGCATTCAGCTGCCAATAAGCAGTTTTGTTGATATCTATTTAAGCTTTCATCAGGCGATCGTTGTCAACATGGAATATAAGCTAATTCCTTAGATTTTGTTTACAGTATGCACTTGGTTTGGTATTGGTAAGAAACAGAAAGATATCAATTAGTATAATTGATGGTGGTAAGAATATATTGCAATCATAAAAGTTATTTATTACCTATTTATAAAATGAGCTTCTTTTTTTCAATATATGCCTAGAACGTTTGAGACATCAAAACTAAGTTACTTTTTAATGAATATTTTAATCTTAATCTTAATCAGTATAAACAATCTGTTTGTCAAAAGAGATCACATACTCGTCATTTTTGTATCATATTTATATTCCTGAATGTTGTCTATTAACAAAATCCCACGTCTGTGTAAAACTATTCAGGAACAGGACTAGACACACACTGTTTCCATGTTCTATGCATGCAGAGAGAATACACTGTGTTGTATTGTACAACGACTGTTTGAATGGCTCGGTTTCCCCTATTTGTATGCAAGAAATAAAAAATGCCGGAATATTGTTTTGTTACCCGGCATGTACTTTCCTATCCAGTCTCGTGCAGTGAAGCTTTTAGTAATGTCTCATTTGTAGTCTCACTAAAACCGAATCAAAATTGATTGTCCTCGATTTTCAGAATCTCCCTGAAACCACTGGCGTGCAACACTTTAGAGTTGTTTATCGTCGGATGTTTCAGTTTAAAAACGCGTGCATGGGTAAAATTAACATTTTAGCAGGTATCATTTACTTATGATTATTAATTTAAGTGATGTAACATGTTGTAAAAATGTTAAACGTGACAACACATCTAATTTCGATTACAGGTAAAATGTTTAAAAATTGTTTTTAAATGTTTTGTAATATTTGATTGGAATTAATCTTGACATTTTCATATACGTTAAAAATAATTTATCTGGGAACTGTATTTGTTGTTTGTCAATTTAGACGATGATACGTCGAAGTCTGAATGAAATATATTTCTTGAAAATTGTACAGTGTATTTGTACACATGGGAAAACACTGTTGCTATGTTGCAGTTATTGTAATTTGCAACTGTTGTTTATGTATAGATCTTCGTTCCTGACCATTTCTTTGCTATGTTCCAGTGTATGCCGGGCCTGGGTACCAAAGTTCTATATGAGCTCCTATACAACCAGCCCAAGAAAGTAATTGTCCTTACCGGCTGCAGTATTGTGTCTACGTTTGTGGCTCAGGCAGCCAAGATGTGGAATCTCATTGTAGTAAGTATACGTGTGTTATATAACTACATAATAATTGCTATTAAGCAAGCAATGGTAAGACTAAACCTTATCAAGTAAGATGCAGCTGAGGTGCTTGATAGTTTCAAAAACTTAAACACTGCATTTAATTTTATTTAAAGAAATATCTTACCTTACCTTTACAAACATATAGTTTATTTTAGATATGTACTTTAGGAATTCTAAACATATTATTATGAGTTCCTTTAAGTATGACTGAAATTGATGATTATATATTTTGTGCCCGTCGCTTTGTACTTAACATGCTTTTATATAGAAGGGCAGGCTGACATTTGTTTTTCCTCTGTTGAACCGGAATAAGTATGATCACTATAGCAACAACCTGCGTTTTGTGGGATATGGAACCCAGATGAAAATGTCTGACTAGAGCTACAGGTGTCTCGGTTTTATTGATAAAAAAGTTAAGAATTATTTAAATATTTCTTTCGTGATTTCATATCATATAGAATCGTGATTTTTAAGAAAGTTCTGAAGCTGAAAATTGTTTAGCAACAGAAAACTTGACTCAGCAATACAGTTAACATCCCAAACTAGTTAATGGCCATTTAAACCTTAAAACAAGGCTTAAAGCAGTTTTTATTGTCAACGAATGGATCCAGACAATATGAAAATGATTTGATGCATACATTATTTACAGAAACTACTTTTGGAATGGTTATTCAGACAGATTTTTCCTCCCTAGATACACGACGTCTTGTCATTAAACAGTGTAGACAGTGTCGCAATTTTCCTAGTACGTCTGGTCGTAGCATCTAATTAGATTGTCTCTTCTTGAAAAAACCCGTTTCGGTGATGCAGACATTGCGAGTAGAATGTAAATTATATGCATTCAGCCTGGTTAAAATGAACATTCCATGGACAGGCATATGACAATGCCCTGTCTCTACAGCACTATTTAAGCATACCATTCTTTCAATAGATAATTCTAATATTTATCATTACTTCGGTAAAATTACAATGCGTATGTGTGTTTTCTTGCTACATTTAACACATTTATATCTTTTTGTCAACATTCTTTGCAATGTTTTGAACATGTCCATGATCATCTACGACAGCTTGCTTACGGGTCTAGCTCACCGGCTTTGTCCAATCGAAAACGGTTCCCGACGTTCTTCCGGACACATCCATCGGCAACCTTGCACAATCCGACGAGGGTAAAGATTTTCCAGAAGTTCAAATGGCGTCGCATAGCAACAATACAGGAGACGCAGGAAGTCTTCACTTCCGTAAGTTGATACACATTTACCTAATGCAACCGTAGGGGATCAAGCAGACTAATTGGCGTCTACCAAAAGACTGCTTCAAATATAAAAAATGATTGTTCGTGTGTCGATGTGTCGCGCTAATCAATGATTCCGTTTCAATTTAAACGTTTTTAGGAAGCAGGTCTATAAATTAATGTTTTGCTATAAACATTTAATTACATTATTTAAAGTATTTCTTTATCTTAATAATGATAGCCAGTAAAGATGTCAATACGAATAAGCAGAGAACAAACACGATAACATAAGTAACATTTACATGACGTGAGTTATTATATTTATAAAACTTAAATATAAAGTGCTTATTAAAACTGATACAAACATATCTAATTTTGCTGTCTTTAGAATTGCATTTCAAAATTACATGACCATCAGGTCTTGTAAAATTTAGTGTTAACATAAACTAGAGATTGTAGACGATTACGAAAACCATATAAGTTTTTGGTTCTCTGTAGTTTGCGATTCACCATGTACTGAAATAGTGCGTTTAAGTCTTATATGTTGATAAAATATAGAATAGATCTGAGAAAGGCCTGATATTCATGTACTTTGAGGAAAAGAAAGGTTTCGAGGAGTAAATAAATAAATAATAAGCAAACCAGTATTTGCAGTATTGTCGCTTTATATGCAATTAAAACAATATCAGGGCATTTGTTCCTTAAGTTATTAAATGATAAGAAAGGCAACATAGCGAGCAAATTGTTGCAATAAAATACTCCAGTAGGCACTGTACTTTGATCAACACCTTAGGGTAAAAGCAAACATTCTGATACATTCGTGCTAGACGTCTTAATACAACCATAAATTCAGAATGGCATCTGTCAATCGATTGTTGCTTTGCAAATGAGGGATATAAACACGCACAGCTCTTATTGTTTACAGACCATCGAGGACCTTGAGAAGAGGGTAAAAGAAGCCGGTATAGAAGTGGCGGTCAGACAGAACTTTCTCACCGACCCAACTAACGCAGTCCGCAATCTCAAGGTAATGTTTGCCTGGATTTCAGCAAAAAGCACTGTTTCATTGCCTTTGACACAATTTTAAAGAGCAATTTACATTTGAACATCTTTATAAAATAAAATCGTTTGATAACATATAAAGCTACACATAGTAAACTTAGATATGATTGAACGGACTACAAAATACTTGTTCCTTCACCTGGATGTATTTTTACTGTCCAATTAAATTCCGGACCAGCATACTAAATTATTAGTCAATGGAGTCACATACTGTTATTAACACAATTTCTAAGCATAAGTTTAAACCATACGGAACAACTGATCACAAACACGCCTTTACCATTCCTCCATTTGTGGGAGAATAAATGTATACAAAAGTGAATTTTTATTTGGCTAAAAGGTTCCTCATATCATATGGAATTCAACAATCATGATTTAAACATTGATCTATCTTATTTCAGAGGCAAGACGCTCGTATTATTGTGGGCGTATTTTATGAAGATATGGCGAGACGAGTCTTTTGCCAGGTACGTCAATTACTTTCACATTTTGTGTCATCTGAACTAACATGCCCGTTATGCCGATGTCTAAACAGCTTTTGTAACTGTTAGAAAAGTCAGTCTGCAAAAGGAATGACTAAAACCTGGTTACGGCCCCAACCTTGCAACTCCTTTTAAATATTTTCTATTATTTCTATTTTTGCTTACTTTTCTCGCCAGTATGAGCATAAGATTTCTCATCAGATTGCATGGTCTATCAGATTGCGTGATATGATTATCATATTCGTCTGTCAGTCTGATTTGTTTGTATTGAGACATGGATCTAATGGAATTAAAACCTCAGCTGTGATCATTCAAAAGAAGACAGAGAGTAAAATTAACGTCTGCGAGTATTGATGCCTTTTTCGATCGGAAGATGTGACTGGGTTGCCGTGATTTTGCTAAAAAGTTGAGCCTATATGGAACGTCTCCTTCATTTAAAGTAACGGAATCTCCAGAACAAAACGAATCTTCAAATTGGAAACACTAAACGAAATCTAAAATTTCCAAAAGGCAAAACGCTGTTAGAAGCTTTAGGATATATGTCTATGCAACCCCTATCACTGCATAACCACAAAAGTGTCGTACTATATTATTATTAGGTTTAAGCCAACGGTGAACACAATTGCGTTTATATATTATTTTTTCAAGCAGAGTCAATTATAACAGTTAAGCTTAAGCACCGTATACAGTTTGATTAGAGATATCATTCCACAAAAGAAACTGTTGGCTTGAATAGGTTCTTTACATCACAGTTTCACAGTCTTTTGAATTATACAATGGTGCACTTGGAGTTTAAGAAACCAATCAACATCAGTGTCAACCTAAAACTCACTATAATTTTAAATGTTGTCCTCGGCAATGGCAGCATAACGTTTGTTTAAATAAACGATTCCATAAATATATTCAAGGGCTTGTATTCTAATAAGATTTATTTGACAGGCGTATAAGGAGAAGCTGTACGGACCTCGGTATGTTTGGATAATCATTGGCTGGTACCCGAACAACTGGTACAAGGTTCGGGATGATCCTAGCATCAACTGTACAGAGGACCAGCTAAAGGAAGCACTTGAGGGGCACATTACCACAGAGGCCGTGCTGCTGCATCAGGAAAAAACGGTCACTATCTCTAGAATGGTAAGCTTGTAAACTGATTACTTTGCAGAAATTATTTTTTATGATTTTGCAATTTATCTGCCTCTGTACCAGGAGAGATATTTATTATTCTCTTATGTGTACACTTTAATACTTTCACCCTGTAAATGATCACTGTCTTTTCTGAAATATTTCTTTCCCTTTTCTTTAATATATAACGAAACGATACGTCCTCTCGATTACACAAGGCCGATTTAAAACAATAATATATTCATATCTTCTCTGAAATTGAATTTCAATGGTATCCTTATATACCTTTTATAGATCTAGATAAATGTTCTGCTCATTACAATTGTCCATTTTGTAATAGACCCACCTTATAGCGTATGCCTTATCTCATATTTCCATGCTGACTATTGCCAGATTCTATGAAGCAAAAGTAATATGCGTAAGCAAATCATTATAATAATGAATTGTAATGTTGACCCCCGTAGATCACATGGTTTTAAACAAAAACAAACTCACAGTGTGCATATAAAACCTATTGTCGGCATACGGTATGTTCTATATTTGACCATTCCAAAAAAAAAACACGTGAAAATTGAAGGTAGTACGTGAATTGTTTAAATATTTCTTTCGTAATTTCGCACACAATCATGATTTTCTTAAAGCCGTTTATCAAAGGCGCCGCATTTCACACTCTAAAATATAAAGCAGGAACAAATAATTAGTTCCAAAGTACCCAACCACAAAGTAAAACTAGAAAGGTAGAATTGGGAACGAAACAAACACTTAAATTGAATATGTTTGTTATTAAAGGAACAGCAGTAACATTTGGACAAAACATCTTTTCAGAGGTCAACCTTTGTAAATCGGCAATAGTAATCAGACGGTATTCGGAAGTGTACATAGATGTGTACAAGAAAAAGATTTAGCCTTAGGCCTTTCAGTTGCAAAGGCGTATTTTATTCGTTTAGAACTGTTTATTGTCCATGACTTTGGAAACAGTATCAAGTACATATACACATTTTACTCGGCTGTGAATCACTTCACAGAAATGCTCTGTCGCTTAAGGCGTCTTACATAAAAAATCAAATCACATATTGCCGCACAAGTTCGAATCTTGGATGCTTGATATTAATTTTGCGTGCCAAATAATTGGTTAACACCCGTACGAATGCGTACACACATATACATAAATTAATTGTATGTCTTATTATCTTTATGACTATTTTACTCATCGTTTTGTGTTGGTGTACTTTTGGCGTTCTTACCCCTGCTAGACTAATAAGCCTAGATTTATTCGAGTCCCATTACGTTGGTAACTAGAAAGCAAACTACAGAAATGGTCTTTTGATTCTTATCAAAACAAGCTATACAGATGAATAGACTAACACAAAAAGACAAATATAACAATTTTATTAGTATCTTGTCTAATTTCTGCAGACTGCTGGCGATTTCCAGTCCCGTCTGGACAAGAAGTTGAACGTGTCAGATACAAGCCAGGTGGGTGGATACCCGGAGGCACCCCTTGCTTATGATGCTGTGTGGGCAGTTGCTCTTGCCCTAAACAAAACCGCAGAAAGGTAATATTATTTTATATATTTACGAGACCTTATATCATTAGATATTTTCTTAGTTTGATCTGTTTTATGTGTCCTGAACTCCTTTCCTTACAAAACTAGACGTCATTATAAGAGCATGCTTCTTGATCGGACAAAATTATGAACTGTTGTCTGGTCGTGACGTTACATCTCAGATATATTCTTGGATTATTTAATATTTGAAAATTGATATCAGTAATTTTACCGACAACTACAACTAACTATAAATGGCAAATGTTAGCAATTTAAACAAGACAGCGTTTGATGGAGCATGTCATTTCAATGTCAGTTGCAAACTGCCAATGTTTTGCAGCTATCTTATAAGATTGAGAGAGCAAAAAATTAATCTTCTAAAATGGACAGTTGACGCGATTCTGATACAAAACATCTCTCGTCAAAGGCAAAAACACAAACACGGTATTCACAGAAAATTCGTTCTGTCTTTCAATTTAAAACATTTATATGAATATTGTTGAGATAAAATAATGACTACACCTCAAGTCGTAAACTTTTATTTCGATGACAGATTTACTGAATCCAGACTTTTAATCCAATAATAATGTTGTTTTCATGACAAAGACAAATACGCCATTAGAGAAAAGTCTAAAATAGCTGAGAATTCATTATAACAAGTTACGCTAATGGAACAAAAGACCGGATTTCATTAAATAAATGACTTAAAGAAGATTCGTAATTAACATATGTTATGATTGATTTCCAGTGATAATAAATTAATGATAATAGGTTATTGAATTTTTGTTGAATTATGTTGCAATGTATGTGATTGAAGACGTTTTTAGTTGAATTCTGTGGATGAAACACTTCAGTTATTAAAATTGCCAATGAAAGTTAAAAACAGTTTCCTTTACTGACTCCTCCCCCTAAACATTTTAACGTTCTAAAGATGAGTGTGTTTTTTTATTATTATTTGAAACAATGAATAAGTGACTGATATAAAACATAAAAGAAAAGAACGCAAAACAGACTAGCATTTAAACATTTCGCCCCCCTTCTTTCACATGTCACTTTTATGCTAACGACCTTTATTAATAGACGGTATTCAAAACACTACCATGTGGCTCCCGTGGCCGAGCGGCCGTCGCCTCACCGCGTGGATTCGATCCCGGTCGAGGGGAAACTTTCATGCGAGGAGATTTGTAAGCTAACCTGTTATGTGCCTGTGGTTTTACCCAGGCATACATTTGAGATCTACCTTAACCAATAATAAGATGGATGCCGCCAATATAGCCACAATTGTGTCGGTGCGATGTAACAAACAACAACAAAACGACAACACTATTTCTAACAAATTACTTCATTTTGCTTACGTCGATTTGCTCTATTCCGCATTTCAGCACGACTATTAATTTAAGAAAACATCAGCATTTGGATAACTACGTGGCATGGAAATCTTGTTAAATCCCAACCTTGTTTCCAGTGTTTCCCGCAGAACAAGCAGCAACATTGCCCGTCTTTTTGATATTTCATTACAGGCTGCACATGAAAGGGATGAAAATTGAAGATTTTAATTACACCAACAAAGAGATTACAGAGGAAATCTACTCGGCCATGAACTCAACAAGTTTTCTCGGTGTATCTGTGAGTAGTGTGATAGTGTGAGCATTTATTGATTACCCCAGAGCATAGGCTTATGGATAGCTCTTGATATTTTGTTGACTCATTTGGTAAATATCAAATAAGCTCTTGAACCAAATATGCCTGTATATCTTACCGAGTATAAAATATAATGCGTTAATAAAGGCGTATAGTATAAATGATACTGTGTTAATTTAATAAAAGCTGGATTTTAGCGGAATGCTTGCTTGCCGAAAACACGGGTAAATCAGCTAAAGGAACTCTCTATTTAAATCTTGGTTTCCTTTTACGGTAGTCAACCCTATGGAGTGATGTGCAAGAAAGATACTGCGCTTTGAATAGTTTGATAAATGAACGTACATTTGCGCCTCCTTGAACTCGATCTAAACCATGACGTGTTTGCATCCGTCAAGGTTTTCGGCACGAACGATTAATTAACCCAGCACAAATCTCCTTACCTAATACTGTTTAATTTGTCCTATAGATTCGTTTAGCGTTTTCTGTGTGTGTTTCTATGGGCAAATAAATCATATACATATAGCAGACTAAGTCCAGTCTACATTTTCTCCTTCAGGATGAACATAACGTTCATAGTCGCTGACTGTGATATTTTGTTTCAGGGGAACGTTGCATTCTCTTCACAGGGAGATAGGATTGCATTAACACAAATCGAGCAGATGATTAGTAAGATTTAGTTTCATTTATTACCATATACTGAATCAAGTTACATTTTATCTCATAACGGTTTGCAATTAGTGGTAATTTTAACCAATTTTCCAAATTAAATCACAGTAAGTGACAATAGAGACCATTGTTGAACAGCCTTAATACAGCATTATAGTTCTGTCTATGGAGTTTCTGATAGGTTCGAATGATTATTAAGATGCGTATGAAGAAGTATTGCACCAATTTAAAAGCATGTAACCACATTTTTCTGGAGCAAACATTTATAAAACGCACAGTGTGTGATGTCCTAAATGTTTAATTGCCTTTCCCCACAGTTTAACTAAATCTGCCATGTATGTTGAAAATGTCGTTGGTTCGGTATACTTGTATTTTAAAATCAGCTACAACAATCAAATGTTTTTGTATTGTGATTTAGATTTATTTTTTTGTAGATGATACATTTGATGAAAAAAAGTAAAGAAAAAAGTAACACAGCATCCCATTTTTATGAAAGTGATTTCTACATGTCATATTTCTGTTATGACATTTTTTTAAATTGTGCTATGCACTCTGCGTTCATACAATTATTATTAAGGGTTTAATTACGTTTACCATGTACATGTGGTTAATTAATAATTAAACAACGTATGAAATTCATGATTCTGTTGACAGACGGCACCTACTACACATTGGGTTACTACGACCAGGAGAGTGACAATCTTACCTGGCTCAACACGGAGAGATGGGCAGGTGGGTGCCAAACATGATAACTATACCAAACATTATACGAGCAATTCTGCTGTCATGCAATATTATTATTAATGAACACAGATTGTACTTGTTTGAATACATTATTATCATTTTTTTCTCGGTAATAGTCGTAAAGTGACTTCTCACTCTTAGTGAAACATATGTTTAATGCAGATATAGAAAGTTATCTTTCCGTCATCTTTTCAGGTGGTAAGATCCCACCTGACCGGACAAAGCAGATGCCCATACTGCGGATGGTTTCGCTCGGGCTGTTTCTCTCCATGTGTAGTCTAGCAACAGTCGGTATCCTGGCGGGCATTGGATGTCTTATCTTCAACATCATCAATAACAACAGAAGGTTCTCTTTTTGTTTTTCTTTTTTGTTTCAGAAATACATTGAAACGTCACAAAGATTGTGATTATACAATTGTCCGCGTAAAACCATGAGTCAGCTGGTAGACTTTCTCACATTACGTCCTGCACCCTGAACGGGAATCGAACCCGGTGAGAGGCGAGCAGTCACAAGAGCTATAAGTTTTGTAGTTTTGATTATGCGTCAAAACTAAATCCACAGACTTCGGATGGTGTTTACGTTTTCCACAAGCTCTGATTTTGGATAAAGCAGACAGTCAGCAAAAGTGTATCGAGGCCAAAATCATCAACATTTGATTACTTTGGATTTCAGCGATTGGTTTTAACTGTTTATTCGAAAGCAACGTCTTTGATTGACTTAATTTCATCCTTATCAATGATTTATCTACAAATGAATAAATACTTGAATCACTTACATGGTTTGTAGGACATATGAAAACACCTCATTCGATTTCATACTTACCATCTACGAAAACATGCGATATTAAGTGTTATCAATTTGCATCACAAAACAGCAATGCCGTTACTTCCTCGAAAGCTTTCACCAGGTTGTCATACTGTTGTCAACCAACTTGAAACGGCTTTCAATCAGTGACTGCCTCATACGGCGACCTGTTATTGTTGGCTGATTAGAATTTGAATGGTGTCTACTATTGATTTTTGTTCCTTCAAGTCACAACTAAGACTACAAACTACGTCTGTCAGATCGCGCAAAGATACCACTGGAAGGGATGGGATGGCTAACGTATCGATAACATTGCCGACCCAAGATTGACGTTGATATATTTGTAATTTTGCTGCCGCTTCTATAGAAGCAATAACATACTGCTGCCACCAACGATTACTTATAAGACGGTACATCAATACTTTGACAGCTGTATTGTTGGTCTTTCGAGGTGTGTTCTGCAAACTTTTAACAATATATAAGAAACTTAAAACTATCTGCAAAGATAAATATTGCTGAATAAGGCTTCCAATCTTGAAATTAATTAAGAGGCAACTAAACTTAAAATTGTGACAATTGTGTATACAAAACTAGTTAAACGTACTCAAGTTATGTTAATATTATTTCATTTTCAGGAGTGTCGAACATTGTAAAACATTTAAACGGTTCCCTCCATTTTTGGATGTTGATGGTTTCTATTTTAGATGCATCGCATATTCCGCCCCTAGTGTCAATAGTATAGTGGTGTTGGGATGCATTCTCTGTCTTATATCAGTATTTCTGCTGGGCCTGGACGGAAGGTTCATCTCCGAGGAGATATATCCTCAAATATGCCAGGTAGGAATGTTTTATGGTAATGTATGGTAACCACGCCGTCAAGCAATATTTCAAATTATATCAACACTGTTCATATATCTGTTTATTTAACTGCAGATTGATGAAAGTGTGAATGCTTAAGTTACTCAAGAGACCACCAGATATTTTACCTATTGTTGCAGCTATAAATCGAAAGCAACAATAAATATCACAAGTGCGAACCTTTGTCTTAGCTGTATGTTACCAAAATTGAAATCTACATTGTTTCTAAACCCTATTAATGCAATCAAGTCAACCTCCGGTTGCAACATGTCAATGTTATATAGTATATACCACTAATTAATACGAAGCTTTTACTCTTAAACAGCTTTCCACTTTATGTGTACAATCTGTACAAGGAGAATGGTTTAGTTGTATATCAAATACACAGTACAGAATTTAAATCACAAAATATGAGGTGATGTATAACAGTAGGATGTGTAGTTCACCCGCAAAGATATTTATCTTACCTAAGACCAAAACCGAAAACGGTACTAATTTATAATAAATAACATCTTAAATATGTAGCCGAAATTAGGTACTTAACTGGGAGCCCACTTTCGCTGCATTTGACATATTACCTTTTTGTTTTGGACAACATGGCCGGGTTACGATAAAATCTGGATAGATGTGCTCAACTTATTTAAACCAGTTACAATGAATGATTGAATGAAATGTCTATATTGATTCACTGTGAAATAACACACGTTTAATTGTTGATATGGGATTTTTGTTTAATTGATTTAAGTATTATTATTCCCTAATGACATAGACACTGAGCGAAAATGATTGCTTTATGTAGAAAGCTGGAATGGCAATAGAAGAGCAGTAATGCAATGTTAAGAATGGCAATCTGATATTCTAAAGGAATATTTTCTATAACTAGTCGTAGTTTGTAAATATTGAAATATCGGGAAGAAACGTAACGGCAAACATGTGCTGTTTGTCCTTAATTACTACAACGATGGTAGGCGATTTAAACCTTGACTCGCCGGAAGACACTGAATATTGTGCATTAGCACAAAACTTTCAAGCATTGCAGTTTATATGCTGTTATATTATTACTAACGTTAATGCGTAAATGATAATTATATTATTGTAGCATCAAGGTAACTCATATGAATATATAGGCAACAGGTTAGGAATTCGGCTTTATGAAAAACGGCCTGTTAACTTATTGTTAATTGAAACAAACAAAGATATGTCTACATATTCAAGGCAAGAATCACCAGAGCTTTATTACTGTAGATAACACTTAGGAGAGTGTGCTACATAGAGAAACGGTAGCTGTATTGAAACAGGTTATCACATTATGTTTAAATATACACGAAAGGGAAATAAAGATAAATTAATTATTTAAGATGCCTTTTTGGCATTTTCGTTGTACGCTTTTTTAACACTGCAAAAGCCATTAAAATACTAAACATAAATCGTTTAACAATTCCAATGGCCTAAATATACAGTGTGATACATTCTAAGGTTCACGTGGCACTTTTACATCACTTGCAAGTACTTAACAATGCATTTTACTTTAATGAATTATTGACAAAGAAGCGTCTTCATTTCTTTATGTTTCTAACTCCTTTAAAATTACCCCTTTACTTATTCCAGATGCGTGCTTGGACCCTTTCCCTGGGCTTTTCACTGGGTTATGGTGGAATGTTTTCCAAAGTTTGGACCGTTCACAGACTAAGCACAGCTAGACAGAAGGACAAGAAAGTGTATATAAATGTAAGGCATAGGTCCAAAACTATTCAGCTTTGAACTAAAGTTTGATAACTAACAGAATCATACACATTACATAAACTTAAAACTTGTATTATAGCCTATATGAGCCTTATGGCTTGTGCTAAATTTTCTATACAGGATTATTTCATGGAATTTATTACGTTTTAGACTTGACACTGTTGACATTTCCATCCTAAAATAGAACCAATATATCGAAGAGGAATTAGTCATTAGTAATGTAGCATAATGTCTAATATTGTAATGCAAATCATTGGGCCATTAGAAAAATAAAGATAAAAAGTTTTATATAATAAGGACTTAATGTTTGTCACAAATTGTGCAAGTTTGTCGTTGTTTACTGTGGTGGTAAATCACGTACTGCTTTATTTAAAAGTAGCACTCCCATTGCGTGGTACAGATAGGCATACGTATTATTGTGCTTGCAATGGAAACTTAAGGAAATGGTTAACAAAACTTCACGTAAATCTACATGCGTAATTCAGATTATTCATGGCTCGTAGAAATTTCTTTATTGAATATGTTGCTCTCGCATTCTTTTTTTTTTTTCAATAAGCCACTTCCCGAGGTTACAACTCGATTTAAATCTATTCACTCAGAATCCAGATATGTCTCCCTTCGTACAACAGTCTCCTTTTTCATAACATAAAATAAAGTATATATATGTACAAACGATAAATTACTGTTAGCTTCTGTTCTACAAATGTGTTGTTGTTTTAGGTTTTCAAGTAACTACTCATATGTTTGTCTGTGTGTTTGTATCGAACAATCAAAATATTCAGAAAATATATGAAATATCTTCTATAATTTATCTTAATTTTGTCGCTTAATTGTGCATACTTACTGTTTTCGCGATGGTGCCATCTCATCATATGTATGGGAACGAATATGTATTGGGTATTTATGGTTTTCTACAAAAGTGGTATCGGGCAATTTGCCAATATCTAATACAGGTTACAACATAATGTGTTGCTGAGTTTGGGCATAATTATTGCATAAACTCATACCTAAGTTTAAGTGAAAACACCACCCCATGTTCAAACCTTGTTAAACAGTAAAAGTCGTGAAATCAATAGCTTTAAACGTTCTTTCTTCCCAAATGAATAAATATGCACAATTGGGATGTCAGCTAAAATGGATGTCGATTTCAGACCTGACTATGCGGATTATGATTTATGGAGATGTGATATGTGAATGGTTTTAGTTTAAAAATATATTGTAGGTAACTTTGCAGAGTGGCTCGGATAGGATATACGTTTTGTAATAAGAAAGGTGATATGCTTTGCACATCGTGTTCGAAACAGCCACCATTTTAGAAAGTTACATGTAATAAGTTGAAGTGGTTGTGTTACACAAGAGTAGCATAAGATTTTATCTTTTATTTCCAGAAATCTATCAACAGTTTTGAACTTTACTTAGTAATCGTGGTCATAGTGGTCATAGATCTTGTCATCCTGTCCACGTGGCAGTTTATTGACCCCATGTTCAGGGATACCGAGGACTTTGACCTGGAGCCGTCACCAGCTACAGATCAGGACATTATGTTGAAACCTTTTCTGGAGCACTGCAACTCACAGCACAACTCCATATGGCTAGGTAACTATAAAAGCCCAACAACATATGGTTAGCTAAGGATTATAATACATCTTCATATCGCAAGATAACTATTAAAGCACATATTCCAATGTCTAGGTCTCATCTCAATTTGAATCGGTAACTATAATAACGCAATTCCATATGATTAGATCACAATTGCACGTACAGCAATACTTTAAATCTTAATAAGTGTAACACCGCATCTGCATATGGCGAGGTAACTATCACAACGCAACTGCATTATCACTAGGAAACTATCACAACGTAGCTACATATGGTTAGGTCACTATCACACCGCAACTCCACATATCTAGTTTGCTGTTACAGCGCAAATCTATATAACTAGGTAATTGCTCACATGGCAGGTTAAATATATCAATACATTCTTAGATAGAATAATGCATATAAAAGGCTTAACAGCATTGTATAATATATACATTATATTGTCATGTAAGTATGGTAGGCATGAGACTCCAAATCACATTGCTATTTCTTGTTAGGAAAATATATAAATGTGTTGCAAAAGCGCATTTTAGACTTTTTGTTTTGAAACTTGCAACGTTATCTTAAGCTTTAAACTTGTTTTAATAAAAATGTACATTGTTTACGCTTTATGTTTTCAGATTTATTTTAGTTATTATTATTATTATTATTATTATTATTATTATTATTATTATCATAATTATGATTATGATTTTTATTTTTATTATTATTATTATTATTGTTATTATTATTATTATTATTATTATTATTATTATTATTATTATCATCATCATCATCATCTTTTTATTTTAGGTGTGGCGTTTGGTCATAAAGGAATTCTTTTGTTGTTTGGAATATTTCTATCATACGAAACTAGAAGTGTCAAGCTTAAGCAAGTCAATGATTCCAGATTTGTTGGCATGAGCATATACAATGTTGTAGTAAGTACCCGTTTCTTATATTCGCATAATCATGTTCATTAAAATAAATATTGAAATATTTCCATGCTTGTAAAGCGTCCTGAATTACTGCTATGACTTGTTAGTTTGGTGACATGTTATCATGCTTAGGTGTGAGGTTAAGCCAGGTGTTCACGACAAGGTATCTTATCCCACAAAGGACAACAAGGATCATGGATGTGCGGTATAAAAGTCAAGTTCTTAAAGCAAGAAAATAAATAACAACGTTTTACAATCACAACGCTTATACTGGTATTGACAACATTTATATGAGTTACATATATTAAACAATTAGTGTGGATGGATATTCCGATTTCCATTATGATTTATACTTTAATACTTTAAATATCTTAAAAACTATCACAGCGCAACTGCATATGTCTAGGGCACTATCAAAGCGCAACAGCGCAACTGCATAAGGCTAGGTACATTGTAACTATCACAGCGCAACAGCGCAACTGCATATGGCTAGGTAATTATCACAGCGCATTTGCATATGGCGAGGTAACTATCGCAGCGCAACTGCATATGGCTATATAACTATCATAGCGCAACTGCATTATCCCAATGTAACTACATTAATGTTCCTAAGTAGGTTTTCATTGTCTGATACAGTGCTTTCTTTATTGGTGCTTGACACATCGCTATATTATTATTGACAACAGCTGCAATATTACTGTTGGCATACAAGGTTACTGTCTTAGAAACAAACAAATACTACATTGGTATGTTTTGTCATTGCAAGCTGCACACGGAATACCGAATTCATCAGAACATTACTAAATAGCTACGGATTCCTATTATCGTCTGCTAAATTTACAAATATATTCCAATAGTAATCCGGCTTTCGAGAGCTGAATCTGTCTCTCAATATATACATGGCAATTCACCTTCCTTTGTATAAGCCATACATGTTATCTTAGACTTTCGCTGGAAAATACCATACGACTTACAAAATATAAAAAAAAATGTTTACTTTTCGTTGCAAAGAGATACAAGACGATTGATACAACAACAAATCATCTGAGAGAATCTGTGTAATTGTGTATTAGTATGAGTGTAATGTAAAGTACCACCCATGATGCAATACACAGTTTACATCTTATTTGTTTCAGGTGTTGTGCGCCATTACTGTACCAATCACATTGATAATAAAGAGCCAGCAGGACGCATCCTTCGCCTTTGTTGCCTTAACAATTATATTATGCAGTTTTCTTTCCATGGGCCTTATATTTGGTCCTAAGGTATGTTTAATTTGGCTGTTTAGGATACTACTTTTTATAAAGTAAGTCTTAACCTGTGCTGTATTTGTCTCTGTGGTTAAAAACAGTAAGTTAATTTAAAAAGTTGAAGTGGTATAGTGAAGTAAATATATGCTTGTGTATTAAACTTATAAGTGAATATGAATAATTATTTTCCATTTGCACCTATCCTGTTATATTAGATACTGGAAATAGCCCGCAATCCGAAACGAAACGTGACTGAAATTCGTTCCATGACCGAGTGTAGTATAGGCAAGGAAGAGGAGGAGAGACACCGGAAACTTCTGACAGAAAACGAACAGTTAAAGCAACAAATAGAGGAGGTTTGTCATATTTGTTAACAATTATATTTAACCTTTTAAATATAAGAAGTTTATTAAGCAAAACTGTATATAACGATAGAAAGTTATCATTAATGACTTAAAACTCTAGATTTAACAAAACATTGAAATTGTCACAGCACTTTCCTTATCGTATAAGTCGTACTGGCTTAATTTTGTTCTTGAAAATATAAAATAGAACTATTAAAACAGCCTTTACGTTGCAATTGAAAGGCTAAATTGATTAAAGCAATAGAAAACCATACACATTGAGATTTTAAAAAGACAAAGTACATAATTTTCAGAACCTATTGTGCTGTGAAAATACACCTTATAACACATTGTTGTTAACATTAAACGTTATGGTCTTGAACGATAAAGCAAATCATATTTGTATTTGCCAGACAGAATGGATCAAAATATATAATAAGTATAGTTTACAATTGTAGATGATTGAAACTATAATTTGATGATTGGCCATACATAGCTCTATCTATGTATGAACGTACCCTATTTTTTCCAGATGGAAGACAGAGTGAAAGAACTTAACCGCCAGTTACAAGACAAGATGCGTCAGCGAATCCAGCTGAGTTCTAAGGTCAATAACAAGGCTTGTGCAAGTTCTGAGAAAACTAACATTGAGGTACGACTAAATGCAGGGAGTGTTTTTATCCGAACACCCGACGATACGGCTGTCAATGCAGACTATTATTCTGACTCCGGAATACATACTGGATCAGTGTCTAAAAGCCCAAGGGAGTCTCCGCCTGGAAATGCCGTGTAGCAAGAAGTCCTTTGAAGTGTTTAGGTGCCAGTTGCAAATGTTGTCTGCATACAAATTCAGCTTGACAGATGTTTAGAAGAGATTTAATATCGGTGTTCATTCCTGTGAATTGTGTGTATTATGTGTTATATGTGTTTGTATTTGTCAAGTTGTGTTTTATTCTGTATATTTACATGATCGAAGAGATAAAAACGAGAGGACCTCAGTCTATGAACAGGCACGAATCTGTTCTTTATTATTAGCAAACTTAACTTTTCATGTTCCTTGTGTAGCATACCTGCTATAAATTCTGCTGCGATTAATGATAACTGTTTCAAGCCAGTATAACATAAAACATTATTTTCATTAATGATAAACATATGCTTATACCTAAGCATTGCATGTGTCAACTTGATAACTAAATCATTGATCTTTACCTGTAATATATTTTATATCATCTAAGTATTTAAGATTGCATGTCATTGCCAGATAAATCGAAAATTGGATTAATGCACGTAATTTGTTATTGTTTAAGTGCAAGTGGATATAAGCATTCAGAGCTGAAATGCTCAGATATATACGTGTAATAGCATTGTTTGCGTTTAATCAGTTATAAGTGCGGGAGGATGATTAAGCGTTAAGTTTAAAAAGTCAATTCTGTGGATAGCTACAGCGTATATAGACTTTAAATCGTAACTCTTAAACGATATATATTTTACTAATAGTTTTTAACAAATATTTATAAGAATACAAAGTAATCAATATGCGGATATCCATATACAATAAAAATAAAATAATGTCCAAGTTGTCCGCATAAAACCTTTAAAAACACGTTGGCGTCAAAATAACAAAAGGTTTGGATTCGAGGTGTGTGTGTATTGATGTGTGATGAAAAAAAAATAAGTCCTTAAGTATGATAAATTTTAAATGTTGAAGCCCCATTTAAAAATGAAGCTTTCTATCGCGTATAAGAACCAAGACTTGATTTATTCTTTTATGATTGAAATAGCAAGGACTACAGACATTTTTATCAAAAGTATATTACGTTAGTTCATAAGTAAAATGTTTTATGTATGTTTTTAGTTTTCTTTCACATGCGTCGTTTCAAAGTTATACAACTTAATACAACGTCCTTTCATATTTCTTCTAGGTGTCTTTAGCTATATCTAAAGTGTTGTTAGAATTGTAAGTATCTTACAAATATAATAGTATCTTGATCCAATATCTTTATGGTTCTGCACATGTAAATGTACATTCATTGAGAGGTTTCAAGTGTATTCTTATGTAGTTTATGGTTATGTTTCATTGTGAAATTATGCTAATATTTTTAATAATTTAAACACTTACGTCATTTTTATATAATACATGTGACGCCAATTACTAATTGTTTTTGAACGGCGTATTCGAATTATTGTTAATATTTCATTATATCTCTAGCACGAAGAATCACTCTTATTCATCTAAAGTAACTTTGTTAAAAAATAAAATATAACCTAAAAGTGTGTTCCTTGTTAGTATTGGTGAGATTTGACCGATTTATATCTGATACCTTGCTAGTTTAACTTTGGCTTATAGTAGAATTGCCATGACCCGTCAAATATAACGTTAGTTTAAGAATAAATGACAAAGTCCTATGAGCATTGCAACATATATTAAACTCTGAAAAGGCACAGGACAAAGGTATTTCACGCGCAAGCAAAGTGAAAAGAAAGAACCATTTTTTTATGATTTTAAAAGAGCAAACCCGACAGTTACCGCCTTGGGATGGTCAAGTCGCCTTTAGTTAGACAGATTTTTTAGGTGAATAGTTGCCAATTTTAAAATATAGTTCGATATATGATTGTTGCCATCCCAACGGGATATGGTTTACATGAAGAAAGAAGCATTGACAAATTTTATTAAAGAAGGAGAAATACATACTTTGTCCTGATACTTGTACAATGCATCGACTTAAAAGGTAATTCTAAAATATGTTACATAATATAGGGTTTTTCATGTTTATCTCCAAAGCATTTTTCAATGTACAGAACCCTATCGACAAATATATATTGAAAACATGGTATTATGTTATTTATAAACTTGATATTACAAGGAAACTTCGTCGCAAATGATGGATCATTCAGAATGTGCAAAATTATATTAACAGTAATGGACAGAAATGAAAGTCATTATTTTATTATTCTACATGTCTTTACATTAACGTAGTGAAAAACTCATTTAAACTAAAGATAATGCGTAACAACAAAAACGCGTATGCTGCCAGTACCTATAATCTATTTAGACAAAACAATGTTTATAATTATGAACAACCTTCTGTCACCGATGTGCTGCAATTTCGTGTAGTATTTTTTTTTTCAAAAACGAGGAATTTTCATTTAGTTTCCTTAAGCACCAGTTCGGGAATATGTTTATCTTTATTGATCTCGCAAACATCATCAAAGCTATTTTAGAAAATACTTAAAATGTTACAAATATTACCAATAAATACTATCAGTATTAGAATTGAGAACAGAACGAAAAAGTAAGCATTAATCCATCAGGTTCTAGGATATAAAATCAATCTTTTTTATTTAAAACAACAACAGTACATATTAAATTATTTATATGTCGTGCTAGGCACCACCTTTTGCTACCTCACGCAAAATTCACGTTCACCCCGACACAGTTTATATAAACACTGGTGGCTCTTTTTTGTAACGGAATGTTGTAACAAAAATATGTTTATTAGTACATAGATATGTCTTTTTAACAACCAAGTTCTGCCGAATTTCTAAATAAGGTAGACTGTAGATACTGACAGGAAAAACAACACCCGGTTTACAGTTGATCACATCCATTGTTCGTTGTTTTCAGTGTGATATGGGCTTAATAGAAGTGCTAATATTGGAATGACCTAAATTGGAAATTTCCCACTCCAATCCGTCGTGTTAGTGGTCTTTCATACAATCACACCACGACTAGAGTAAATGCACCAGAGCCTTCGCACATAAACTAGCTGTTCGATGTGAATGGGATAACTACATTTTGGGCTTGCGATTTTCAAAACGTGTAAATACCCAACACTATCAAGATTATACCGTAAAGTAATATATTGGACATGGCAAGATAAATGCTTTACATATCAAATACATTGTTTTATCTGACACATGTCATATAAATGTCAATACAAATCTTTACTCCTGTGTGAGTTCTTCTTGTTTACACTATTTGTTATTTGACTTTAGATTGATTTTCTAGTCACGTCATCACCTTGTCATAATTTCGTATCTACTTCCTGTATAACTGGTCTCAGACCGTTTTCAGTTAAATGAATACAATTGTTTAAAATGTCTATGGCAGCAAGAGTCAATTTGTTTTGCAACACGCCCTAAAATAGTCTTCCCATATTTTACTTAATGTAATCTGCTGCTTATAATAGAGATTAGGGAATGTTTGATTAGTTACCAGACCTTTGTGCTCGGAGATGATATCATCTATTGTTTTATTTAACTATATGTGCAGAGAAAGCACAACACCATATTTATGACTGGAAGATGTATGGAGGTAGGATGAATCCTGCAAGAAGAAAAGTGCCAGACAAACACATGTGTGATTCGTTTTGAGATACTGCTTTGGATACACTTAGGGATGCACATGCCTATTTTATTTATGATCCCAAAATCTTGTTACAGTGCTCTTTATCAAAGAAACGTGCTTCTGTGATGTAGATATTGCAATAACGAATAAGAACATATGACAAAGTATTATCATGCAAGCCAAATGTAAAAAAAAATGGGACGGCTTAGAAAGAGCAAACCTAACAGTAGTTTTGAAATAGTAAGTCGGCAAAAGGGACCAATTGGAGTGCTTGAACCGGTTTTACAGAGCTCTTACCTCGCACATCCTGAAGGGTTTCTCTTCCATAAATAGAAGACAGACCTTTTTGAAATAAAAAAAAATGTCCAAGCGCTGAGATGTTTTTTCATAAGTTATGACTATGACGAAGGTAAAAACGTCATTGAAAAAATAATGTCCACATAATATTCAGAAAAGAGAGAGGTATCATTTTTAAAAGAACAACACATAATTGTTGATTGTACGGGCAATTCATTTTTTTTGTATTTCATTTTTTTAAACAAGGAAGACAATGACTAGACTAGTGTAAATGGTTGTAGCATCCTGTTCATGTGGAGATGAAACGGAGGAACCAGAGACTAACGTCCGTAAGAGGAAAGACGCCTTCTGTTATATCAATTCAACTGCTTTCATAAGCACCGTTTTCTTCTCTACTGTCTTCATGAACAACGCGACAAAATAGATTACCGTCATATGTATGGTTTCACTATTCGGAGCCGCCTTTATTAATTGCGGGCCGAAGAAAGTAACACAGATACATGAAAATAGTTTTTAAATGACATTCAAACGCATCGGTGGTAACGTATTAAAAAAAAACACATTTCAAATTTGAAATGACAGACGGTGTCCGAGCCGGAAAAGCTACTTCCCAAGACAGGACCAGTTAGAGAATGCGATACTTTCGCGCACGGCCATCTTTACCGTTGACAGCTCGATAAAATGGTTACTTGTAAAAACGCGTACACCGACATCAGTCCTTGTTTATATGAATAGTTTTTATAATGTCTTTGACGAATAGTAAAGTGCAGATTCTATTCAGATTTTGTCCTTTTAAACAAAATGAGAGTTCAATTCGAAGAGCATCAGGAAGTACTCACTTTCGTTAGATGATCGGCATTAGCCGAACGTGCATATAAAGTTGACATTAACCAGAAACCTTCTTAAACGGAAAGTGCAAACCTTGTATCTTGTGTCGGCCTAGCCTGGCTTATTCTTTCCAAGTGGTCGTTGAAGTTGCAAAGCAAATTAACCAATCGACATGTACATGTATGGCATGTTTTCTTGTTATATGTAGTAAGTTTTGAGTAATCATTAACTTGTCGTTTTGTAAATATAATGTAACCCAAACGTCAATCAATTTAGTACAAAAACGTGTTTGTCAATTTACAGAGATGAAAATAAAAACGACGGTTATGTTACAGTGACATAACAATGTTTACGTTTAAAAAAGTGAAGCTAAATTTTAACCAAATTACAAAAGAATCTGACTTATGCTGGCTCACTGCATTTTTTTTAAATAAATCGATATTGTTGTCAGGCCATAACATTACTGCTTTTGAGGTATATGTAAATAGGTCCGCTATAGAAACATCAATAGTGAAATAACTGGGCAAAGATAATCTAAATCTTTGAAATCAAAGCGGGGTCTTTGTACAATACAAGATGCAAGTCAGATGAATAACAACAAACTTAATCTTTGTGGAATAATAGAAGAGAGGTCACCTAGGGCGGATATTATATATATATATGTATGTATATATATATATATATATATATATATATATATATATATATATATATATATATATATGTATATATATATATATATATATATATATATATATATATATATATATATATATATATATATATATATATATATATGTAATATCCCTCCTAGGTGACCTTACTTCTATTATTCCACAAATATATTTATTTATTTATTTATAAAAGCTAGGAAAAGTCAATTTAACATAAACCTGCATAGTATAAAGGTGCAGGTATAGAATAAATTAACACTGGAGAAGGTATGGACATATCTGCCTTGTGCCGCAATATTAACTCACTATTGCTGCATATATCTTGTCTGTGTCTGAGTATATTGGAATAAAGGACAAACAATGATACACATTTATAGCAATTATATATAAGTAGTAAGTAAAATACAGAGTGGGTATATTAACGTATTATTCTGAGTATATATATATATATATATATATATATATATATATATATATATATATATATATATATATATATATATATATATATATATATATACGTCTTATTAATTAAACACTATATTGCTCCAGCAGCTTTCGATTATAGGAATTTAAATGTATATATATTTTTTTATAAATAAATATCATACTCTGGGCGAAGGAAAACATTGATGGACAACACAAATGATAATAACAGAGCCATTTAAGAGGCTCTGCATCCGATAAACTGGTTGTGATAAGACAGGAACTACACAACTTTTTTTTCCTGTTTTTTATTTATTTAATTAATTTATATTTTTAAATCAATGGTTATATTAGTTTTCTTTTCAAATGCAGATACTTCATAACACAACAAACATATTATTCAGTCAAAGATTGCTGGAAATTTGTTCTAACCAATAACGTTAATGGAAAAGAACTTAGTTTTCATTAAATTAATGGCTTCAAAATTTAATTAATACAAAGTTATGATTGATTGCAAGCGCAATTTTAATGCATGGCAAAATGGTATCTATTTTCTATCATAGCTTTGCTGCAATTTATATTATTCAAGACGTTTCTGATTAAAGTCTTAAGCAGAAATGCTTCTAATATTAAAACATATTGACGATGCACGCTTGCTAGACCTTTAATAATATTTATTAATTTTGGTAATAATAAGTATTTTGTAGTTTGATTATTTAAACCATGGGCTTACGTGTACCTTTAAAATCACCGGGTAATTTAACAATCGCTTACTCGAATTTATTTGTATCTATTGACCTTTCTTAATAAACAATATTCCTATCACCACTCTAAGAAACACACTGATATAGAATAAATCCGTTAATGCTGGAACCCAGACTGCTAACATCGTCATACCCAAAAGTTTGACTATGTAATGCGATTATTCCTTAAGAAAATCTTAGCAATCGAAAAGCACTGTAGCATGGAAATCTTGTCAAGTCCCGACGTTTTGTTTGGATGTTGTTATTTTTAATTTTCAGAACAATCTGCTACATTGAATTTCATTACAGCCTGAACGTGATATGGATATGATGCATTAGACATTTAAACAACATGTTTTCTCATGTATATGGCGGAGTCTGAACAGTTGTATTTTGCATAGGATGTAATAACCGTTAACTGCTGACCACATGTAAGCAATTTGATTGGTAAATACGTGATACAGAATTAAAAAATGTGTTTGTGTTTTCCAGACTTTGAAATACCATGCTTATGTAACTAATCATGTTTAAATTATACTAATTCGGATTTTAAGCTGCTAATATAAGAGAAGATAATTTGTTTACCAAACACATTACCATAAAGGACCACGTGATCTTAATAGGAAGTTGGTAGCTGGTCCAACCCTTTAAATGCAACGTTTTGATTTTAATAAAGTGATAAATGAATATTCATCCACGCCATAAGTAAGTCAGGACTTTGGTAAGGACGATCGTTAAACGACATATCATATGTCTAAATTAAGTTGACTTTGTCACACTACCTTTATCAGCATGTTCCTTGTGTCAATTGCTCTTACGAACTACAGCGTAGACGTATCGTTTATGATCACGTGACTGTGTTTGCTAATGTTTTTATTCATGGCAGACCGTTGCACTCTCTTCATAAGGAGATGGGATTACACTGACACAAACTAAGAAGAGGATTATTAAGATTAAATTTCACTTGAAATCTTTTATTGTTGCGGTAAGCATTTTATAAGTTAACCATTAACCGTTTTTTGTGTGTATATCATAAACATTTAATTTGAAACCACTTTTTGAAATCCAAACGAGTTTCACAAAGTCCGAAAAATGTCATTTGTTCTCCGTTGTTCGCGGCGTTTTCCTCAATGAAACCCTTCGAAAAATTATACATTCAATACAAAGTGTATAACAATAATTTATGTTTTTCAGATATACAATTACATACGCTTGCATACACACATACACGCCCCACATCCACAAACACGCACACATATATATGTGTGTTATTTATATGGTTTGATGATTTTAACTTGTTATGGTTTCATAAGTTATGGAATTGTCCCCTGGTCTTCATGAATGTCATTTTCATCAAAAGATGGAGGTTTAAGCTTTGTTTTTCACCTCGCTTTATAATTAGTATGTGCATTATTTCATAATGTTACACAGTTGAACAGTCCATACTTGTGTCAAGGAGCATAATGCATACGCCGTCAGGCAATTTGTTCATTTGTTATATTTTCAATTATAATCCAATGAGTACCTTTAATTACATATTGCTGAAGATGTAACAATATTACATACTCAAAAAGATTGTACTGGTCATCTTTTTACCTGAAGGCCAAGACAAAGAGCGAAGTTTAAACACCGCCCAATACTGTACATTTGTTTTGCTTCATTGTAAAATGGACAAACTGCTGGCATTAACATTTAATTGATATTTTAATTATAATGATATTATTTTTTTCTGTGTGCTAGTAATTGATGAATGATAAAAGAATAAATTGTGGTAGAACGGTAATTATGCACGAGTCTTAGGATGAATGAAGCTACAGTGTCCAGTTTTAATAACGCCAAATGTAGAATCAGATAAAATGGGATTAGAGAAAAACATGTGGTTTCAAATCAAAACAAAAAATCACTTTGTTAACCTCGATTCCTGCCCAATATCCTTCAAGTTTATTTGGAAAGAAATTCTAAAAGTACCTTAAGATCTTGCTTTCTTACAATTACTTGGAAATAAACATGTTGAGTAGGATTGCAATTCTGATATTCTAGTGGGTGAGTTTCGGCAAGTCATTGTCTTTTGCAAATATTGGCCAGTCAGGAAGAAAAGTAAAAGCAAACATGTGATTGTTTGTCATTAATTTCGCCAAAAATCGTGAGAGATTAAAGACAATATGCCCCGAAAGACACGGAAGATATCGTGTGCTAGCATAATTATAGATGAGTACATTTCGTGTGCAATCATACGTTTCTACTTTATTTATGCATACGTGGCAATTTAATTATGTTATTTCAACTTCATAATGTAAGTCATATGAACTTTCTTTAACACGAACATTGCATTACTTGGCTAAAAACTGTTCTAAGTGTATTGTACAATGTAATTACTTTAATTTGGTAATATATTTTGATTATATGTATTATATTATCTGTGTTCATTTGTACATGTATTAACTCTGTTCATTGAAAACTTCTTTCTACAGGCATTTTCTGACAACAATGGTTATGTTTTAGTTTTATGTTAAACAACGATCATGGCGTTTGATGTTTGTCAATAATATCAAACCCGCAATCCTGTGTATGGCACTTAGCAGGGAGTATAAACGGAACAAAACTAAAAATAAGAAAATTTCAAGCATATCGTTTTAAGATACACTACAATAAAAGCAAATACCATCACATTCCTTATCCCATGTTGTGCAAATATTGTTTTTTCGATGTTTATTAACTACATTTTTCTTTATATTTAGTTTCTCAAATGAGTGTCTCTAAAAGATTTCCACTGACGATTGTGTGTCATTACAATTATCACTCGACAAATTGTCTATTGGCATGACTTACTTCTGTTACTTGTCCTTTAATTGTAATATAGAAACCTTTGTTGAAGTGGAAACAACTTAGCTGGTGTTGGCGTTATAATCTTATCCTGGCATCGTTGCGAAAAACGTTGCAGATGCTTCTCACAGTAAAACGTTGTTTTGAATTCAAATATTATCGTTTATTCTTTTAGCTGTACTTTATAATAAGTCTTCTCTCTTAAAGGATCAGCAACATCTGCTCTATTTAAAAAAGAAACTTCCTTACGAGACAACTGAACTGGGCCAGGAAACCATGAAGTGAGTAACATGCATTCGTAGACTCACGGTCAACAGGGGAAATAAATTATAATTTCATTCATTTAAAAAAATAAATTAGTACCAGTCTGATTTTCTTGTCTCGCATGATAACATTTATCTATATCAACACTTATCTGGTGCCAACGCAATACAGATTGTGGTACCTTGTCCGGTCAATGTCTTCATAAATAAAGTCTTAAGGTCCGCTGTTACCAAAATCAACACAGAGAACGGAGACCCATTATATTTTGCTGATGACGATGACGTGCACTGAGAAATTTCTTTGCCTAACATGTTAGACTTGGAACATTTCACCTTGTGTGCAGACCTTGTTGTTATAGTTGTTATTGTTGTTTTTAATACAGCGATCTATCCGAGTGCCCCCCCCCTCTCTTTCTTTCTCTCTCTCACTCCCAATATTGTTTGGACCAGTAAGAAAACAGATATGAACGTTTGCCACGTTTTCAGCCAGTAATATTAAAAGAATATTTAGAGTAAGCCAAAGGGGTTGTTCAGAAAGAGTTGTGAAAATAACGTTTGTTCTACAACGGAAACCTAAATCCAAAGCCGGACGTAAGGGATTATAGAATTTGCATAAAAAAGTATATGAAAGAAAAAAAAACTTCTAAAAAGTCCCGACATAACAACAAGATGACATGTGTTTATAAGTGCATATAATGCAATAAGTAACACGTTAAAATGTGACTATGCTTTTATGATGTTGTATTTTAAAACAATTTCCTAAGAACGAAGGAAATGCAATTTATATTATGTACAAGTTAAGAAACTAATTCATATCTGTGTAAGCATAAACAAAAGTACACATGGCCTGTGTCATAGAGATAAGGAAACACTGCTTTGGACAATTAGAGACAAGGCGGAACTGAGGAGGAAATGGTGGAACTTAGTATTCTTTCCTTCGGATTGGCCAGTACGTCTGAAGATATTGCTATTTAATTTTACTTTTAATTTGTAATTATTTAAAGCGTACCATTATCGTTTAGAAAAACGTTCTAACTTGTATCATGTTAAAACGATGACTTGCAGTTTAGGGATATTGTAAGTCTTACCAACTTCAATGTAATGCTATGTGTTTAGTCTATGTAAAGACGATTGTGAACACAACTTGTGTTTTATTAGACAGGACAAATCTAATCTAAATGTTTATTCTTTCCAAATTTAACAGATAAGAACGGGCTTTGCTCAGTTCTAATTGTCTAATAGACATTTTAAGTAAAACATCACAGTAAGTATGTGACTGGAATGCAACAAGCCACTGAGAGACGACAAATGTTACAGCTATACATTACACGCTAATGTGAAATCATATTCAGAAAGACCAAGTACAAGTATGTCTAAAAAGATCAAGAGTGTGATGGGTTTATAACATAAAGGTATGTTCCTCAACCGGAACTCGAACTTACGTGACGCGGGCTAATACATTTCAAGTCAACGACTCTGCTAACTCGATAGAGGAAGCCCATATTATAAATCATGTTATTTTTTTGGAATGACAAGCACATTTGTTTTGCACCTTTTCTCCTTTCAGTAGCGTGTCTCTGCATAAAAAATACATCGAGCATTAACGTCGGTAAGTCAAATTGTAATATATAATGTTCAATAAGCATCAATGTGTATGTAACATACCTTCGCGATTTGCTTTAAAATACTTTAACAATTACATATTTAATATGACTTAAATATTACAGATATAATAGTAAAAACAATTTTCATAGAAATATAATTACTACATGTGTGTTATCCTTAAATATGATTGGCTAAATCCGATAAAGTGACTGCTTTTTATTCTCAATGAAACGCAGTTGCCTATATCCTCATTAATGTTCATGACGGACTACTTATTTTCGACGTTGCTGTGAAGCTATAAATCATTATTTACATACTTATACTGTTGCTACTTAGGATAATTGCAATACAATCGCGCCACAAATTGAATGTCAGTCACTTTACTTAAAAGGTACTAAAACATTAAAATTACACACTTTAACAATAAATAGAATTAGAAAATGTGGATTTATCGAGCCACATTGTCCAACACGTTTTGGGTCATTTACCTTATCCCACCAATCCGTAGTTGCTTACACCAAAACGCAATGACACGAAATATTGAAGGTTCGTACTTTTTTACGAAGGTCAAACGCAAGAAATGAGGATACACTCCCATCTCCGATAAAGATTTAAATAAGAAAAGTATACACCTCTAACAACTATAAATACACTCATACAAATACAAGAAAGCATTGATGCGAAGCACCAAACACAACAAAGAACTTAGTGTGTGTGATTAATTTATCTAACTGCACTCGCTTCTTCTATGCTACTTGATTCTGAAAATTCTCTCATAATAATAATATTTTAGTTATCAATAATATTTCATTTCACGACACTTTGTAAGGTATATAAGTTACCATGTATTATTTCTTGAGAAGTAATATCATAAGGGTTTTAAGTTTTTCATGGGTATCATGGTTGACAGGCGGATAATGTTGCTGACAATAACGTCAACCGCCACTATTGCAGGCCCTGTTTGTTTGGACTGCCAGAACATATTCGACCCCAAACTATGTTCAAAAGTCAGAAGATGTGGAATACACGAAGTAGGTTACTACAATATTGCACTGTTTCAAAAGTAAACGTTCGCGGATAACAAACAGTTCCTATGGAATGTAATAAGTTCTTTGTCTCTAAAATTATGTGGCATATCATATTTGTCGTTAAGTGTCGTGTCTGTAAATCACGAGACGTTGCAGCCATCAAAAATTACAAAAAGAGAAATATTTCCATAAACAAAACAGCTATCCACTGCTATATGCACATTTTCCCATAAACTCGAGTAAATATTTACATTTTATTTACATTTTGCAAATTTAGATTTTCGTTTTTTGTCTCTTAGGGAGGAATTGTATGCATGCCAGAACGTGATTAGTATTAGGTGAATTGACAAAATATTCAGTACTGGCATTTACACAAAATTATAGAAAATTGGGCTTTGAAAATTTCGCACGAGTCAAACAAATGTAAACATCTCCTTCAGGGCCGTGGGAGTGAGTGAAGTAAATATTTAAAGTTCATCAAAATTTACTTAGGTTTTCAAAACAATTAATAAAAGAGATCTTGTTTGATAAATTAGCAAGAAAATTGCAATATGTGTATCGATTATGTACACATTCGGCACATTCTCAAAACATATTTTACCTTTTCATTAAGTCAGCTCGATCTTTCGTCTTATTTAATACTTTTAGATAGCACATTTAACTGTACACTGAATATTACACTGCTTATAATTAGCGGCGATTGCATATACTTTGTTAGGGTGTAATTACCAAGCGTATTTAAACCTTTATATTATATTTTGTAGCATTGTTACGCGGAAGCATCTGTGAATTCCAATGGCTTTGTTAGCTATAATTTGGGATGTAGGGACACGCAGGTAGGCAGCAAAGACATGCAAATGTATTCCAAATATACATAGGTAAATAAGAAAAGGTCCTATCAAAATTTTCACAGATATTGAAATTTTATCTACCTGCAGACCAAGGCAGACAAGGTAAATGTAAATGTGACAAAAACACAGAGACGAGACATAACACTCAAAAAGAAAAACCATCAGTTACCGCCTTGGAACGGTCAGTCGGCAAAAGGGCCAACTGGGGTGCTTAAACCTGGTTTGTGGAGCGCTCCAACCTCGCACTTCCTGAAGGTTTTTCTATCAAACAAACAGTGTAAATAAAAATATCCCGTCAAAGTGAAACAACTAACAGTAGGCACCTGCATCGGGAGTTAAAACAGATATAAAAAACTTATGTACTTTATTTGAAAGCACCCATAGCCGAGAAGGTGTTGTGACCAAGGATTTCTCGGTCAGCTCTTCAGTCGCTCACCGCGAATATTCGAGTCCAAGTGTGGGCAAAACAGCCAAGTAGGGGGTCTTCTCTCTGAAATATTGATCTTAAGACCTCTTTGGCCATTTTGCCGATTGACACTTCTAAGTCGGTAACTGATGGTTTTTCTTTATGTGAGTTATGTCTTGTCTCTGTGTTTTTGTCACATTTACATTTACCTTGTTTGCCTTTGTCTAATTGTAGATACAATTTAAATACCTGTGAAAATTTTGATAGGACCTATTCTTATTTACCTAGAGTTCACTGCCACTACCTTTTAGCCAGTTATATATTTCATATATTTTGATAGCTCCGTATTCTTTACACTACATGTATAAAAGAACCACCCCCACTTCAGGAAGTGCAAGGTTAAAGCTCTGTCAACTGGTTTTAGCACATTTTGCCGGCTATTCCAAGGCGGTAATGGTTGATGTTCTCTATTGTTGTAACTTTTGAACTTGGCCGGCATACTATTTTTTACATTTTAGTGTATATTTTAATTCCCTTAGTACCTTGTCATTGTGTCGTATATTGAGCGATACCCTGTCTGCAAACTGTCAGCGTGGAGACCATTATTCAAGATCCAGTTCTTCACGAACATGCACGACAATGATGTTTGTGCATGTTTTAGATGTGTGTACACGGCAGCAAAAGATTAATATTGAACTCTGGCTTTACGATATGTTCCGATTGTTGTTCTGACAACCTGTGTAACAACCAACTGTGCGGATCCTCTGGTATGTCACATTTTACATTTCAACAAAAAATGTCATAGAATAAGCACTTTATAAATCAAATGCCGAAAAGCCCTATTTGGGCGGTGATTGTCGAAAATCTGGTATCTGCATAAATATGGACAAATCCAAAAAAAAATAATGGTTTCTAGAAACGGCGGTCCTATTGAAGAATATGAAAGATGGACCTTTAATGGAAACCCAATAGAAGCTGTGCCTCTTTATAAATACCTTGGTGCTTGCTTTACAAGTACATGCACGCTATCTTGGTCAAAGATGATAATCATCTAAGCTAAAAAAGCCATTAAAACAGGTTTTGTATCTGTAAATATCAACAGTCGTTTGATCATTGTAGCCACAATTAAACTATTCGATAGTATGATACTACAAATGTTGTGCTATTCAACAGAAATGTGAGATTACCAGGTTTCAGATGAAATTAAAAGAGATCATGCTGACTAGTGTAAAAGAATATGTCGTTTAAATCAGAATGTAAACAATTTCTTTGCTTTAATAACAATATTGTAATAAGTATGTCCAGATGTATAAAATACGGGGCAAAACTAACACAAATGTCAAACCATAGATATCCGAAGCTGTGTTGTATGTTGTTAAGAAACCTTGATAATGCTGGAAGAGTGACTTGGGCGTCTCACGTAAGTAAACTGACTGTTTTGAGACTGGGGTTGCATGTGCTTGGATAACAAACGAAATTGCAAATGATAAGTTTTTTGTCTTGTTATTTACTGACAGGCTAAAGGTAGAGCAAATGTAATGCTGTCTCTTCCATTGAAGAGTATCAACATTACGGTTAAAATGATTCAAAACTGGGGGTATATATATATGCGTATAGTCTTTAATTTTATTCTTGTAAATGAATTTTACTTATATGATTTCTGTTAAATTTGATAACAAATTCGTTACCGAGTATATTCAATTTTTATTATATTTTGCAGCAACAACCAATATACTTTATAAAACATTTTGTGCAACTCCGAAATAAATCGTGCGGCTATCAAGAGCTTGGTGATTTTTGCAATAAAGTGCAATAAGCAGAAAAGTTGGAAAAAATCAGTCATAAACGTTCTGGGTTTGTAAACAATAAATTACATAAATTCTGTACATTTTCTGTTACACTTGCTTTACCCGAAGGACTGTGCGATTCAAAATCTACAAAGTAATATAAACGAGTGACACAAGACACTCTACTTTAAATACTTTAAATAATTACTTGATGTTGAAAAGTATTTATCCATGGATATTTCTTACCGGTACAAGAATCTTCTGGTTGTTGATCGCAGTTATAGATATGCCCTGTATGTCAGAATAAGTATACGAATACAGTGGAAGATGAGTTATACTTTCTTCTTGTCTGTCCTGTGTATGATAAACTACGTGAAGATTTATTTCTATTAATTTGAAAACTAATGCAATCTTCCAAACGTTCTATAATATTCTGTCGGAAACGAGTGAGAAAAAAGTATTGTCACTGGGCCGATATTTAAACAAGGCATTTGCACTGAGAGTAGCACGTGTTCCAAACTAAATACCATTTCATCCCCTTCCTTCCTTTATTGTCACTTTAATACTGAACATCTGTCATGTTGCCGAAGTCAATGATGATGGTAATGATGACGATGCTGATAATGCTACTGCTGACGTTGACGATGGTGTAGTTATGGTGGTGGTGGTGGTGGTGATGATGATGATGATGATGATGATGATGATAATGATGATGATGATGATGATGACGAAGAAGATGATAATGATAATGATGATGACGACGATGTGTCAGGTTTCCCGTCTCCACGAGGGCACTTGTGCTACAACTGTTCTCAGGTTACAGAGCTGGAATCTTGCACGACTGTGGAGATGTGTCGCCCGGGAGAAGTGAGTATTTGATAAAAGACCTAGGTCTGAGGATATATATAAAGTTGAGCTCTGAAATCATCCCTAAGCATCTGATTGGTCAGATTTTCCAATGTCAATTGAAATGCAACCTGTCAAATCCTTAAGAAGGGTCTCGGGATACAGCTCAAAGTTGTATAACTTCGGGTCCATATCATTGATGCGAGATATAAAAAGCATGATGCGTGCTCAATTTCTGTAGACTTCTATACCAAACAAACACATTAAAACATTCGTTTTTGATCATTTGTTTGCTCTATAACGGCTAAATGACTCTATCTATGTATTCAGTTCTTCTCTGTTGTTTATGTTTCTGTTTATTGTTACCCTTAACAAGTAACTTTTCTCTGCATTAAGATAAAGAGGTTATTTACAATGAGATAGTGTGGTGATGTTTTATACAAGAAAAACAAATAGGTAAACATTATTGCACCGTTGAGGTACATGTAAGTTCATTGAGTATATACCAGGTAATACCTGTCTTGTCTAATATATATATAATAACCGAAACTATTATTTAACTCTAAATCCGCGACTTATCATATCATTACAAGTTATCTGTCATTACAAGCTGTCTGTCATTACAAGCTGTCTGTCATTACAAGTTGTCTGTCATTACAAGTTGTCTGTCATTACAAGCTGTCTGTCATTACAAGTTGTCTGTCATTACAAGCTGCCTGTCATAACAGGCTGTCTGTAACAATGTTGTCTTACCTTTTGAAGCTGATCTCGACATTTTACATGTTTTAATCAGTTTGACATGCCGGCTGTTTTTACAACGGCTACAGAAACCTTGTATTTTGCGACCACTGCACTCTACTACTCTCAATTCTCAAAGTTCATATTGTTTTCAGACGTTTAACTATTAACCAGTTTGTGTTTGTATTTCGAATTGTTGTCTGTATATTTAAAATCTATTTAAAGGGAAACAACACTGTTCACTGTCTGATATTTGCTTGTTTCTTCTCTTTAGATAAAACTGTTTCACAATTAAAAGGGAATACAAATGATTTTCCTTACAACTGTTTTAATATTGTTAAGTCTAAATCAGTTTCTGTTTGAATTACTCTAGGTCTGATGTTAATTTACCTTCACTGTCTATTACAGATGTGTTCTATTGAGACGACTGTGGTAGTGGACTTGTTGCTGAAAACAGGCTGCCTTCCAAAGACGGTCTGATTTGTTAACCTTAATATATACTGATGTGATTTCAGTTTCAGAAACATTTCTAAGTTTAAATATCGCTAAATTTCTATCTATTCTGCCTGTAGGTTTCTTACAGAACCATGCTTAACAATTCAACAGCTGTATGCACCGATGAACAGAATAGTTGTTTTAGTCACACCTCGCATAGACACACTGGCCATTAAAGCAACGTTTACGACGTTTAGTAGAGGAATAGCCAAACAGTTGTCTGGGTAGAACCATAAGTACACCATAGGTCAGTCACATGACCTTATCACATTAAATCTTCCTGTGATCGAGACTCGAACCCACGCGATCAGCAACAGAGGAGTTACAAATTCGTGGCTTTAGACCTTGATCAGGAATGCACTTTCTCCTGTAAAAGTATTGAACGTATTACAGAAAAGCATTACGCCATAGTAAAAGTAAATAACGATGCTGTCAAAATGTAATCTACAGCCAACTCTAAACTAAGAAACGTTTCTAAAAGTGAGACATGAACGGCTGCCATTAAACAAGTATATATATTAATATATATTAGATTGTGCATTGCAAGAAAAAGAATTTGATTTACTAATTACACCTAAAAAGTCGTGACAGTATGATTCTTTGAAAAATTCGAACTTATTACACATTTTAACCTACCACAATGAAACTAAATTTGGAGAAGATAAATACCAACAATTAGCATTTCATTTTTTAAATCTACCATTTTTAAGGCATAGATGTCTCAACCTATTTTTACCTAATTACAAATACTGACGTAAGGTCATCTCTTATGAACATCAAATAAATCTCTGGTTCAATTCCTATTAAAAACCGTTCGTTTAGCATGTTTTCAGTGTGGCGTCAGTATTATTGTTATACCATTCCAAAATCAAATACTGACACTATATCTGTGCAGGTTACGAGTATAATGCATTTAAACATAACTTGATTCTAAGTACACTTACACACCTTAAGTTAAATCCAAGTCAAATAACACGTAACAGGATTTTCACAACGTCACTGTCTGTTTGATATATAATCGAGATACACAAATCGCATCCGATGTTTGAAGTTAAGGTTAAGTTGACATGTAAATATTGGCACGTGGGAGGGGTTGGGAGGGTCAGAGAAACATCAAATGTTAAGTAAGTAGAAAAGTATGTAAAGACAACACTTTGCGTGATCGTGTGGTGTTATTTTGTTTTGGGGGAAAATCGCATGGTGTTTCGGTACTTACAAGGTTATTTATTATAAGAGATCAAGACATAAGGTTTATAAAATAACCATCAGCCCAGTGTTTTTTTTAAGTATTTCTGCATATATTAGAAAATTGAACAAAGATTAGACGTAAGAACACATGCAAGTGCAATATGAACAATGAAACCCTGATTTGAGTCTTTGAACAAAGAGAATGGTATCAACAGTTATGTCCACCAACTGGAGTGCTTTCACCAGGTTTATGTCTCAAAGTTTAAACTAGTGATCAAAATTATAATTCTTTGCAGTCTTGTTCAAGCCATGGATACCCGAAGTGCTGTGACGATGACTTATGTAACAACAAGATTCTGAATGATAGCCAAACAGTCACCTGCTCAGGTAACGAAGGCTTTCAGGTCATAGCGTTAGAAAATCATCCAGGTATATATTAATCTACCATCTGCTTTAATTCGGGTGTCTTGCAAAACAAAAATAGAAAAAGAAATGTTGCTGCGAAGGTTTTACTCAAAGCTGCCCTTAGAGTTTACCGTATTAGATGTTCAGACATCGAAATAAACACGACGGTGTTTCCATGCAACATCCGAAGCTTGTTCAGAAATTGTTGGGACACTGTCAAGGGGGACGGCAATGGTTTAGAACATTTAGATTTGCGTAATAATGCCAACAGTAGCACCACAAACTGTTTTAGAATTGACACAAACTGATAGCTTTGTGTATCGTGCTAGTTTGTTTGTTTGTTTCTTTGTTTGGGTTATCGTCCCACCAACAATATTTCAGTTATTTGGAAACGGCGTCCACTTGAAGCAGATATAGTTATGCCTTCACTCTGTATACCATGCCGTGAACACCTTTCATGATACCACACCCAGTCATATTATCCTGAAACCGGGCCATCCAGTCGTGGATCTACCCTTATATTTGCTTGAGCGTTAGCAAGGCAGCTATACCACTACCATTTTTATGACTTAGATATGTGGCGGCACGGGATCGAAGACGGGGCCTCCCGTACCTGGGGCCGACGCTTGTGCTATAGTGCAAAGATGACGAATTTAGAAACATTAAAATAAACACCGAAATTAAGCAGGAAAATGGACGAATGTTCATTGATATTTATTAAATCGCTGGCGTAAGTCATGTAAAACTTATTCTAAGAAAGTGCAAATTTTGGCTGCATAGGGAATCGCCTTGCAAAAGGGCAAATGATGTAGGACATTTTACTTGTGTACTTAAAATAAACTGCATACTTATCTATAAAGGTTATGTTCAAAATATATTAACATAGAAAAATAGAGATAAATGTCAGCATCTAACCCAGCTCCGTGCGCTCTGATAAAATACGACGTGATTGTCACGACGTAGGCTTGATCTGATAAAATACAACTTGATTGTCACGACGTAGGCTTGATCTGATAAAATACGACAGGATTGTCACGACGTAGGCTTGATCTGATAAAATACAACTTGATTGTCATATCATCGGTGTGCTCCTGGGAAAAAGGTAATAGTTTTCAAATGGCAGCAGAGAAAACTACCACGACACCAGCTAGTCGATAATTTGGATATAATAAAGCATAGGTGTCTTTTGTATACTTTACACTTAACATGTCTTAGTTTGCAGTGTTTTGTTCATTTCAAATTGGAATTATTATATAAAGTCCCGTGAAGATGATTAGGCGATTTAAAATAACTGTTCATTTTTTAAGTTGCTGTTTTAGTTTAGTTTCTTTGAGCCAGCTGACCTGAGAACGACCGGTAGTTATTTCCAAACATTTGTCTAGAGTCACCCTCCACTAACAGTAATATCTCGACATTCGTAGGTCCACAATGATTAGTTGAACGTAGAAGACTTGAAAATAATTGTGTCGGTGCGCTTGAACAGCAGCAACAACAACAAAAATAACAACAACAACAGATAGAAATAACTGTGCTGCATGGCTATCACACCAACTGTGTTATATGGCTATTAAACTAACCTTGCTATATGGCTATCAGACTAACTGTGTTATGTGGCTTTCAAACTAACTATGTTATATGTCTACCAGACTAGCTGTTTTATAGGGCTATCAAGGGCCGTGCCTTTCTGCAAAAACTATGTTTGATAATGGATGTAACAATTAACCGTAATTCTGACTAAACAATAAAAAAAGATTTAGTATAGATATCAGTACACCAAGCATAAAAGGAGTCAAATTTGATGTTTTCTTCACCATCTCGTCATCGCAGATCCAGTTATCACAGAAATCTCCAGTTTTCCGGAAGTCTGGACCGCAGGAGGAACGGCCTACCTCCACTGCTCTGCAGCTGGTGTGCCGAGGCCGACCATAGTCTGGCAGTCGTATACGGTATAACATAGTAAATATTTATTGCATAAATCGGTTAGAAAAAATATATAATACATGTAACATACACAGCATAAATATCATATGTAACAAGTATAATATAATTTAATAAATATAATATGATATAATATAATATAATATGATATAATATAATATAATATAATATAATATAATATAATATAATATAATATAATATAATATAATATAATATAATAAATACAATATAATATAATATAATACATATTACATATTTAAAACGTATCACATATATCCAACCACGGGTGCGAAGGGGCGAACACTATTCACACCTAATATTTTACTTTTATAATGTATTGTAATACAAAAATATGTCATCATATGTTATATTATATACATATTATATTCAGCATATAAGTTATTAGCTACGTACGTTCTCAAAAAAGTTCTCTTCAGATTAAAGAAAAATTTAAGTATTAAGTTGTTTTCTATATGTTTAAACTGCCTTTATAGTATAGGCAAAAGTCTACAAAAATAACAAAGATACGTAGTGACTAAACTTTTCAAACAAATGCCACTAACGTTTGTACATAGTTGTATGGACAAAGATATTTCTATTGTACCTAATTTATGGTAGTTATTACAGTTGAATATGATTATTATAACACTGGTTTCCAATGTCATTTTAATCCATCCACTTTCTGAACAGGTTATGGTTCTTTGAAAATAATGTTAAACAAACTGCATGTGTCGTCTCGTCATGATACGAGAATTCTGTCGAAACACTGACTTTCATGTTGGTTTTCAATAACTTAAAGCCGTCCGAATTTACAAAAAAAAAATATGTTACATCATAATACCATGATACCATCTTATTATGATCAGGTTCATTGCTTGTATCACCATACTGATTCCATAAATAATAAATTTTATACAGGCTTCATAATGTGGAAAACTATTTTCAACTTTAAAACTGCGTGATTTATTAAGGTACATTAACAACTGACTCGACAGCCTTACATTATATCTAAAATTTTGTAAAATTGTTTCCATTTTCTACAGGATCTAAACGTTATTGGAATTGACGAGTCTAGTATTGGGATATTCAACATAGATTCGACCGAACACGGAGGGCTTTATCGCTGCAGTGCCGCCAACACGTGCGGAAATGTCACAAAAGATTTCAGGCCAACTTTTAACTAAATTGTGCGACGTTTTATGTACGCCGATAATGCGAAATACTATGCAAATAAATTGTTTTCTTCATAAATACCCATGCTTTTTCGCTTCCCTAGATGCATAAAGTTATGTGTAAATCGGTCTGACTTTAAAACGTTTTTAATTTAAAAAAAATGACAGGGTTTTTCATGCTCAGACTGTTCAACAAATACATTCGGATTATCTTGGTTATTTTAAATCTAAAATAGGCCTCGGACAAAATATGGGGAAAAAGTAGCTCCGCCAAGCTGTCGCAGGCAATCTCCAAAGACCGTGATTCACATGTGTCTGTTGACACAGTAAATTGCTAAATGACACACATGCAGCAATATATTGAAAAGAAACAATTATATTTATTTATGATATAAAAACTAAGACATATACACGTGTGCAAATGTCTTTGATATATTTATGTATGGATGCCATTTTTAGAAATCACACAGACCTTACAATACTGATAAGTATGTCGTAGGACAGGTTTGACATGAAAACTTGCGTTTAACTGTCAGATATTTGTGTTGATGTTGTAAGTCTTGTTCAAAAAAGGTCATTAATAAATTCATTACTTATTTGTGTTATTTGTAATAGACAATCTTCCTTTGTTCAAACGCACAGGACCGGAGCACGTACCGAGAATCCCGGTGTATTAATACTATTAACTCAAGGTTCTTATTTGAACGTGTACGCAAAGAGTTAATAATGATGATGCTAACCAAAAAAAGTTAGGTCGATATACCTTGATTGACAATGCCGACATAACCATCTACGTACAATTTGTTTTAAATTATTGTGTTGCAGTAAATATTAAACTATGGAAATACTAGATTTCGATGCGATATTGTGTCCATTTTTAAAGGGATGTGTACTGTTTAGTAACGATATGCCAACCGAATGTTGCTTTCGACCTAAACTAACACCAAGAATTATATTCAGACTGTGTTTATTTTCAAGAAATGACATACACACACATAAACAAACGTTTCACTGTTAACTGGCACGACGAATCATTGAACAATGTCTATCAGTATGTGGAGGGGAATAGTAGACTCAGTAGCTGCAATGAAAAAGAAAGATTGAATTACTTATACATAAAATATAACAAACAAGAAACGAAATCGCTGACATGAAATCCCTTTATAATTATGTACGTTGGTACTATACACTGAACTGCAGTTAAGTTTATGTCACTAGTTATAAAAAAAAAATATTTTTCTAATTATCTTAAATTAATTAACCATTTTCTCATTTTGTAAATTATTAAAATTATTTTTGCAAAGTGTGGACATTGGTGACATCAGATCAAAATTTATTCTCAATATTTGAAAATGTAAAAGTGTTTGTTGCCAAGAAATTAATGTACTTTGCTTTAAATTTACACTTGTACGCTCTATGACAAAGTAAACAAATTTATTTTACACATACATTTATGTAATAGTCTTGGAATTCCAGTGAAGTGACCTTCCCGTTGACTGAAAGAAACGAAGACAAAATCAGAGTTCAATTGGCAGTGAGTTATTACTCTCACTTCAATGGCGAGTGGGCAGGAATTGAAATGCAGATGAAACAGGGAAAAGCTGTATCTGATTAATTACAGGAAATGCTGGTATGCTCAATTCATACTAACAATTCACTGTATCATAGAATAGCAGTCAGGAAGTGTCGGGTTATGACACCGCCTTTGAATGCCATTACGTTATAATCATAATATTTGATAATCTATTAAATAACAATATACACTTACGGTCCGAATCCATGATGTTGAACTGGTCAGACACCTTGTCCACAGTAAGACAATCTGTCTTGTTGACGTCGAAATGTTCGTAGATGGTCCGGGCAATGGTTGGGGTGCCCGCCGAGAAATGGACATACTCGTCCTCAGTCATACACCCGTCATCTGTTAGGAAGAATGTTATGTGTTGAAATATGAAGCACAATGCCGATGTTTTTGTTATGCAGTGGTAGAGGGAGCCTGGAAACCAAGTCTTTGAACAGAACATAAGGTCATAAATCTAGTTTTCTATTAAAGCCAAACATCAATATTAATACAAAATACATAATGCTGGAGCTTCTAGTCGTGTCGGATTTGACGACAGAAGCCTAAAGATACGTTGTCAATACACGTATTTATTTCCTTTAAATGGATTGAAACGACAAACAAATTGGTTCTTGTTTTAAACCGATAAAATAGCATACATTTATTACTGCGACTCCCAATTATGAAGTTTCGAAGGAGAAAGATAGTGTCTAGGGAATATGTGTAGGAAAGAAAAGATGCACTGCATGTCCTTTTGAAAACCTAAAACAATATGAAAGTGATGTCTACGAAACGATCCTGCACCATCCGTTAAGGGGACATGATCGACTCTAAAAATTAAGGTATTTTCGATAAATTGTGATAATAGCTCGTTTGAGTTCACTTGTACTTTGATTCACAACCAAACCTAGCTATAAAGCAAAATACAAATTCTTGATAAGACAGACTGTCAGAGTCTCCGACGATGACGATGGTGTCAAACTCATAGCGCTCAATGTAGCCGTCTGAATCGAAATCGACGTGGACGAAACTGTCGTTTATGATTTTCAGAAGCTGGTCTCGTGGCGGTAAACCGTGACTGAAACACAAATACAAGTCAAGATATCGGACATGGTAACACAATCGGTAGAGCGTCGGCTCCAAGTACGGGAAGCCCCGGGTTCGATCCCGGACCGCGACATACCAAAGTGTTTAAATGATAATCGTATAGCTCCCTTGCTAAGGCTCATGCAAATATAAAGGTAGTTCCACGACTCGTTGGCCTGGTGTCAGGATAATGTGACTGTATGTGGTATAATGTCAGATGTTGAAGGCATGCTATACACAGTGAAGGCAGAATTATAACTGCTTCAAGTAAACACCGGTTCCGGATAGGTGAAATATTGTTGGTGGGACGATAAACCCAATAAACGTAAACGCAAACAAGTCGAGAATACTGTATTTACAATACTCTACAAGCTTTCCTTTAATAAGGGAATATGACGAAGTCTTGTGAGCATTGTAACAGTTACCAAAATTTGAAACGGCACAGGACAACTTAACTTGCTCAATCTTTTTCAAAACATTTTTGTGCGGGCTAAAAACAATTTTTTTGTATAAGATCGAGTATAAGATTGGTTTGATAACCTTGCTTGAAAACGTGTAACCATTCGTTAAGTTAAATGAAAAAAAAAGGTAGAATCTTGTACCCATAAACTACTCTTATCTGAAACTTTCATCAAGTATCAAATGGAATGTTATGTTATGGTGACAAAGGGTTTCTAGAGGTTTAAATTGATACTGTCCCTTTAAAAATAAAACAAGCAGATTTATAGTTCCCAATGCCTGATAAAGAAAACTAATGTTTTGGACCAAATCCAGAACTCTTATCCTAACTTGAATGCTATCTTTGATAAAGGACGAGAAGACAATGATTTACTTACTTTCCATTCGTGTCTGGAGTGCTTTGACTGAAAGGAAAAAAGCACAATACATATTAAAACTTAATCCCTTGTGCGTTTAAAACGCGTGCTCTCTGCAGCGACTTTGATGTCGCAACCCGTGGTATTTGGTTTTCTTTTATGGAACCAGTATGTGCGGATGGCAGACAATAACAGGACTTCGCAACTGATCTGCATTGTTTTGGTGAGAGTTTCTATGAAAAAGCCACATCTTACGAAAGTTTTATTGCGGCAGGCAATTAAAAAACTGATCAGTGTAGAAAATAAAAAAAAGTAAATAGTAAGCTTTAGTAGGAATTTCCACACTTTTGCGGAATAATGTTTTTTTTTTTTTTTTTTTTTTTTTTTTTAAAAAAGAACAGTGTGTGTCACGTGTAATAGTGCAGCATGAAATAACCAGAAGATAAATGTCGCAGACAGCAACATACAAATAACAAAAATAATAATATAATGGACATCGAAATATTCATCTTCATTTTTTTATATATGGGTATACGTAACAATAACGGTGCTAAGTTTGTTGACATTATTCAGATATCTCAATGAGATTTTTTTAATGTTTATATTTGGGACATAGGCATATTCTTTTAATTTCATTCTTACCTGAACACCAGAGCTACAGTCGCCGTAATTATTATGAGGGTCGAGCGTTTATCCATCGTTATCTTAAAAGAAAGGAAAACATTTTCAAGTCCAACCGAACCTGAAAAGAATCATATCAACTTCGTATATGCCAATGAATATTACAATACATCTTACATTACCAAGGGTTGCAAGACGCCTGCGACATGAGCTATTCCTTAAGACCCATATACGTTAAAAGCAATAAGTGCACTTTTTATTTGTTTTTATTTTACATATTCCAGATTTTACAGTGTTGCAAAGTTATCTAATTCTCTTTTTAGTTTGATACTTTTTATTAATCGCAGTAAGAGTCTACATGGTAATTCTCAGGTGTTATTTTTATGGTTTAATGTGACTTATATAATAAATCTTATTTTAAAAGCAATTTGTTTTGGGAACACAATTTTGTTAACATGGTACTTGTATAATATAATCAACAGGGAATGGAACTACAGACTAATATAATGGAATGCGTTAATGTAAAGCAAGGTTTGGCAAACTATTGTAAGACAGAGCATGTATAATGAACCAATTAATGGGTTTATGGTTGTGAAATAGACTCTTTTAAAGTGGTGCATTTTTACGGTAGAGGAAGTGTTACGGATTGTATTACGGTCGAAAAAGTGTGGTCTGTTTAAATGTAGAGAAATTATATTGAACAGTATTTTTCCTAGAAAATAAAAAAAATATAACAATGTCACCTATAAGAAAACTCCGAATATTTGAACTTGCCAACAAAAGTGTTCGAAGACAAAAGCAGCAGTTAGTAACATGCTTAGCTAATTGATTTGACTCAAGCTATTCGAAATATGAAATGAACTTTTAACATACATATACCCTTGCCGTTCAAAAGCGGGAGGATTTAAGCATTTTCTGGTTATAATGTCTACAAAATTCCCCGAGCTGGAGACATTAATCATATATATTTAAAGATTTGAAATGTATCTATACTTTACTCTCTTTGATCGTTCTTAAGAATATAAAAGTATGTTTACCATGTGTGAAAGTAACATAACTGATTGTGGAATTCTAGTATTAATGATAACAATAATATAGCATCTTTTTGGAAGGGATACATGCCCCTTCCTATACGTAAAAGTGTTATCATTTCCAAGAAGTTGTTTGGGGGGTTGTAGCTTTGGAAAAAGAAAAATAGTTCGTCGTGTAGCAAGAATGTTCCCGCTTAATATTAGACACTATTCATACAAGTTTTACGTATTGCAGTTCAAATTATGAAAAAGGTGTTATTAAAGTATAGCAAATGTAAAGCTGCACCACAAATTAAATTAGGGTTGAAATTCCTTAAAGCTGGCGGTGGAGGGTTCGAACTACGGTATGGGCCCGAATGTAATTTTGTAAATGAATTTGATGACTTGTGCTAAATTTTATTTTTTTATTACACATTCGTTATCTGGTTTATAAAAAGTCTAAAAAATCACAACCAAATTATTATGGTGAAATTATTTTTTTTTTATATTTTGCACCATCAACAAAATTATGTTAAAGATCATTTTAGGCAACTTTGAAACAAATTGTGTGACAATCAAGAGCTCTGTCCTATTTGCAATAACGTTAAGTAAGCGGACCAATGGGAAAATCAGCGTGTTAGGTTTGTAAATTATTGCATATTTTGGATAGTTTAAGTTAAACAATTGAAGTAACAGGTTTCGTTGGTTTTTCTAATACCATTTATTATTTCTAAATGTGATTCAATAGCAAAACACTTTTCTTAAAGAGAACATAATATAATATTTGGAGTTTTCTTATTTCTAAAAAAAGACTCGTTTAATGCCAATTTTAAAAGACAAAAATATATATTTTTTCAAAATTGATTGGATGGAGAATCTTTATAAAAATTTGGTATACACGTCTACATTAAGGTATACAACTCGTCTGTTGTGTTAAGGTTCAAATTATATATTTTTCTATAACACTTGATTTACTTTAAGCGAACGAGTCATTATGAATACAGCGCTATTTTGTGCTTAGTAAGCCTCTCGTGAGACGCTTTTGGCCGATCCTTACCATTCTTCTAGAATATAAAAGCCACATTATGCTGATACACTTATCTCAAACGATTGGAAAGGACCTATTTTCTTTATAATAATGTTTACCTTCAAATGTTTATGAAAATTAACATGTCTTAAATCAACATAAATTATACTGAGCTTAGAACACATAATCTGTAAGAAAGAACAACGTACCTTGATGATGTGTGGTTTGTTCCTAGACTCACTGTGACGCACGTGTGATAAGAGTGAACTTGTCTTATCAGAGAGCCTGTTATATGTATCGCCCGGTCGAAAGTAGGCCCAAAACTTTTGGCCACGTTCAGGTCATTTATATGTTTTATTGGCAACAGACGTCACGTGCGCATTACAAAATATATTAGGTGCGCATTGCAACAAAAGAACCAGGTTCAAAGCGTGCATTCAATGATATGGCCTATACGGATATTGATATTTAAACATAAAAACACAAACAGAACTCAGCGGAGATATATGCAACGTAAGACACATTAGCATAGAATACACTAAACAAGTAAATAGCACTTAACATTTACAGGAATAAATCAACAATTTGGAAGGACCAAAGCATATATTTTATCGTGTTAAATGCAATCGTGTATCAACCAAAATAAAATAAAAGATTGAGATAAGCCAGGTTAAATATATTTATTGGTATATTTGTACTATGTATAATGTCACTAAGAAACAGATTGATACGCCGATGCTTATTTGTTATGGTGATGTTCAAGGAAATTTTATAACACACTCATTTCTTTTACTTAGCAAAAAAGTACGCAAAATAGTGATGGGTAATCGGAAAGCGACGGGGCACGTTGAGCGCAGTGTTCATCCTTATTTCCGGGGTACGTAGGCATGCCGAACTATTTATATAGCTCCAGGAAACAGCATACGTAGCAACTGAAATCAAACAGCAAAATTCTTAATTGTAAAACCTAAATCTCTTTGTCATGTCTGGAAGCTTCTACTTCATGCCCTTCATGACGAAAGAACATCAAATCAATATTGAATCAAACGGAAATTAGCTAGGGTGATTGTTGTAAACATGTTACAAACAGAGTTTCTGCATTGAATATTAAAGCACATGTTCTCCTTGACGTTTCGATGAAAATAATAATAATGTCCAGTTGGCTATATAAACTTACCTGAAAATAGTAACTTTCGAATTCGTTAATTAAGACTTTCCCGTTTCCTGAAAGAAGAGAAAAATAACTGATCGCACATGTACACGTTTGCAATTCTGCACTTTAAGAGAACCTTTGGAAAGCGGACGACAATAAAAGTCGCTTTCTGATTAATTTATATACACATTGATATCGCATACACTTACGTCTTAATGCGGAGAGGTACTTTTGCTTGAGGTTCAATATCGTTCATGAATAGACAGCACGACCTCCATTGTTGTCACGTGCCTTTTCGAAACGGCAGTAGTTGCCGATATAAGTGTCTAGATATAAGGGTGTATTTCTTTTGCACTTGCAATAAGAGCCAGGATGTGCCGTAGAGAGCATGCGCTTTAAGCAAGAAGATGACTATCCCGGGAACTAAGCACTCTCTTGCTCTGTAGATAAATTCAACAAACTTTTGACAGTAACGAAAATAACACTGATGGGAAGTAGACTATTTGCTAGTTTTCTTTGTTCTCTGCATTTACAAGGTGCATTGCTAACATCGGTATACTCGGTTTCTTTTGTTAAACAATACTTTGCCAAGCAGCTGCGAATACCTATAAATGCCAGCTATTTTTTATAATTGTAAGCTTCACATTATTTTTGCAAGCTACAATGTTACAAAAAGGGAATACTCACTTGTTTCTTTTTGGATTTGGGAAGAAGGATTATGTCAAGCGATATTTTTCAAGATGTGTACTGTCAAATAGCTGAGATTTGTTGGTTTTGAATAGGGTTATGAATAAGTATTGCCCGAAGGACCCAAAACTATTGTAATATGCATGTGATATATGCAAACTAACGGATACTTCTTGAATAAATTTATGAAAACACGGGCGCATGTATGTGTATGCATGTTACTATGCTACAAAAATACCGAATAAAGAAGCAAAGTTTCAGTATTCAACAAAGTTTCTCACAAAAGAACAAAACCTTCAAATGTCCAATGTTAAGTTTCAACCCACAAAAGTACCACAGTAAAAGCTACTGACAAGTTGCGTAAGGCAAGTGTTATCACTGAAGACTCAAACAGCATGTGGCCTTTGAAGAAATCACGCTTGTTAACCTTTAAACTGCGTCAATGTTTTATGTTTCAAACATTTTATTATTCATAAAAAGGTTTAAATATGTTTGCATTTCCCCGATCTTTTAAAGCTATTATTTAAGGAAAACGAAAAAAGTCTGCATAAAATAGCTAACTGACGTTAAAACCTTGTTCTGCTGAAAACCAGTCTCATTTTGTTACGCGGTGACTGATGTTACCAATGTATAAAAACAGCTGACGGCTGTGTGCGGATTTGAAACCAGACATGGTATGTAACTAACCGTCTGAGTCCATGAGCTCAAACTGGTCGGCCACCTTGTCCACGGTAAGGCAGTCGGTCTTGTTGACGTCGAAATGTTCGTAGATGGCCCGGGCAATGGTTGGGGTGCCCGCCGAGAAATGGACATACTCGTTCTCAGTCATACACCCGTCATCTGGGTCAATCATCAAATGTCACTTTAAACAAGCAGACTTTCATGCTACATTTTTTGCATTTACATTACCCCTAGATAACGGTTTATGAACTGTTTGACTTGAGATATTATCTCTACCATTGTCAATGATTTAGTTACCACTTGTAGTGTAGAATCTATGACTTTGTAATGTTTTTAATATAAGAGGTTAACTTTGTAAATCAGACTTTTAGTTGAGATGCACATCTTAACAAGGATTATAAAACATGACCATTTATAAGAAATATTTATATTAATCCATTACTTTTTTACATTTTAGAATATATATGACTTTATTTTATTATCAATGAACTCTGGGTGAAATATATCTGGATATATCTGGACAATAGTAATGATTATTTACTGACTATTTAAATCTGTTACTTTCACACATACGTGTTAAAAGCAAACCCGAGCAGGCTGCCGTGGCCAAGAGTATAGAGTTGCCAACTTGTAACTTCTGTGACCCAACGCGTGGAGTCGAGTCGAAGTCAGGGCGAAACCTTTCAAGTGGTTAGGTTTCCGAAGAACCTGCGGTGTGCCGGTGGTTCAAACTGGACATAAGTCTATGGTATTTACCCACCAGTGGATGTCGCTTTAATTTCAATAAATGTATCGCTAACGACACGCTTAAAATACCTCTCGTCAAATTTTCGTCAAATTGTTGTGATATACATGGCGCATCTTATCTAGTTGGAATATCTCCTCCGCTTATATACGGTTCTAAATATGATTAATACAGCCGTCTTAAAATCCTAATTTAAACGTAAAATATTGTTGTGCTGGAGACATGCAGTGAATACACTTTTTTTTTTGGGGGGGGGGGGGGTGCTGTAAACTTACCGTAAATAGAAACACAACTAAGATAAGGTTTTACATTTGTACATGGTAGATAAGTCAACGACCTCAACGACATTTCAGAAAGGCGGAAAATTTGTTATCTTAACTAAAATTTATACAATTATTGTCATCTTATCAACGTCCAGCTTTAATTACTGGAGACCATAGACAAATGAACCGGCATCTAATAGCTCAAGCTATAGGGCGTCGGTTACAAGAGCAGGAGGCCACGAGTCCAAACCCAGGACGCTTCATAATCGTTAACTGGTAGTCCCACTGCTAGAGATATCAGAAAATGTGACTAGGCATAGCAGCTATATCTTCACTTAAGTGAATATCGTCAGATTATAACTAAGGGACTGTAAATGGAAGAATTAATCTAGCAAACAAACACAACAATCCTTTAAAGACAAATGTCTTTGTAAAATCCCAAGTGCATCGCCAGTCAGCTAGAAGACTTTCCAACATGAATGTTTGTGTCTCAACTTTGACTCAGACCTACGTGGACCTACGAGTAAATATACAATATTTTAGTGCTAATGTCCAGTCGTACTCACCATTACTATCACCGACAATGACGACAGTGTCAAACTCATAGCGCTCGATCGCACTGTCTCCGTCGGAATCTACGTTGTTGAAACTAGCGACCATCACCTTGTTTAACTCTGTTGCCGACGGAAGTCCCCCAGGGCTGAAACAGGGAAAAACAGGGCTTAAAAAGCAAACAAAGATATAAACATTTTAAGTTTTGTATGAGGTTTGATTGCAGATTAACAGAACAAATTAAACTATAAGTATTCTATCCGTAACATAGGTTTGTCCACCTGCTGAGCTTTTTTGTGATAGTCAATGTCCACGATCCTTAAGTAAGTTATTGGTTGAAAAACTTAATGATATAGCGTAAGCAGTTAACCTTAGTTTACCTACTCAACTAAAAGGATAAAGTGCTTTATATTGAATTATTTATTATAGATAAATTCAACGTGGAGAAATACGTCAAGACAATATTAAATAAACTACTTACTGTCCGCCAGTAGACGGGGTAGTTGCGCTGTAAGAAACAAAAGCAATTCTACATATCGTAAAATAAATATTTATATGTTATAACTCCAAATATGATTGATAGTTATATTTACGAAGAAAGAAAATGTTCAATTCAAAACGACCGATGTTTCGATAACTTACCATTCATTTGAGCGAATATTTATAGTTAAATTACATTATAGCCTATAAATAAGAAGTAACAAGACAACCGTGTTTATTTGTTATCCAAACCTATTTCTGCCTGACGTTAATATTTATTTAAAGTATTAAGCACTATGGATATTTTCTTTCTTATGACGCCAACAAAGATTAAAGACCTACTTTTTGATCCCCATAATGTCAACAAACCATGCACAAATGGAGTATGAAGATTTTTACTTGGTCTTCACTTAATATTAAAAAATAACAACAAAGGTCATGTTTTGGGATGAACACAATACAGCCTAAATATCGAGCAACAAACTTCACACCATGGATGTTTTATATTTTAACTTCGTATACAGTACAGTATACTTACCAATGAACACACGCCAAAACCGTACAGAATAACGTCACAGCGAGCATTTTGTACACTGAAATTTGAAAAAGAAACACCTTTTAAATGAAAAATCAATTACCTTAAGAAAAGACATTAAGATAAACAATGTTTTTTCTAATATAAAGGCAGCACATTCTCACGCAGACTTTGAAAGTACATACCGTGTTTAACCTACGATAGTTTATGTATTGACCCTTTCTGAAAGTCTTTGACCGTTGGTCCGGACATAGATAACGGTTATCTTGCAATAATTTTCCTAGTGGTCCTGAAGGCTGCTTATATCTAGACCCTGCACTCTTTATACGAGGTTAATTAAAGTTTAGACGCCCTTCTGTTTGTCTGTTGTTTGTGGTCTTTTCTTACAGCGTGAGGTTAAGTATGGGGAGATACATCCAGCAAACACAACTAAATAAATGTTAAGGTATAGCCTCCCTTTGAATGAAGAGTGCTGTATTCTTTGTATTTCTCTTTGTAAAATTTGTATAAATATTCATTAATATAGAATATTTGGTACGTGCACAAGTAACGCTGGTATACATGTGCTTCTGAATGCTTTCTGAATGGACGAAACGTGAAACTAATGTGATTTCCTCACTATTGGTCAAATTTATAATTAAAAATTCTGTTGCTTAGTATATTTCCAGTCTGCATATGCAAAATATCAGGAATAAACATCATGTATATGCGTTATTCATAAAAATACACCGATTGGTTGGATATAACAATGCAATAATTCAAAGGAAAGGTACATGTAATAAAAAGTTTTCTTTGTCGCGTACATACGATAAACTGTGATCATTTCGGTATAATAAAATTATGGTCAATGTTGTATGATTACTCACTAACCATAGTCAGGTCAATCGTGCAAACGAGAAAACATCTCTTATAGGTTCTGTCAACAGGCCAGAATGAGCCAGGACTTTGCTAGATATAAAGGTGGGTTGCTTTGGGTAAAAAGTAAAATCATGTTTAGTTTACAAATTTACGTTAATGGAAATAAACGAAAAGAAAAAAAGATAATTTTACTTCATTGATTATATTCATCGTCTGTTAAAACTGTACATATATTTTAGTTCTGTCTGGAATATGCCAGCAAAGTTTTCAAGTAACATTAAGTGAAACACATCAGAAGTAACAGATGTGTGACAAAATTTCCCGCATATGTAGAATTACCTTCTCCTTCTATTTGTTTCATTGTAATAAAACACTACAGTCAAAAGTCTATATACAAAAATTGCAAATAACTTAACTTAAAGATAGCAGACAAGCCTATTCCCAGTATGCTATCCTGTCATCTGGCGAATATATTACCCTACTATCTGTTCGAAAGCTAATGCGATTGTAGGGCAAATAGACTGCCGGTATTATCCGTAACAATATTAGAGTTTTCGTGCAAGTACACCAGGTCCCCAATGGAGACTGGAAACCGCTGATATACATGATCCGCAAGATATATGTTTGGTTAAATAAAATAAAACTGAACAAATGATAAGTCTGCTAAGCCACTACAATAGTCCTTTGAGGTAGGGTCTGATACTTGGCCTCTTTCGATTATATATAAGTATATATATATATATTCACAAGCGAGGTGTTTTCGGTACATACAACTATTAAGCTTTATCATTACCCCCAAATAAGAAGATTTGCCTTCAAGCTTATGTTATAAATCGATTCCATAAAACTGTCGGTTAATTCTAAAAATATATAAATATTATTCATACATGTATCACCCAGCCCACCCCACACTTTTAGTTTTAAAGAAACATCTGCACAAACATGTGTACTCAACAAGCATCCATCAGCATGCACTATTATGATAACCATATAATTTTCTTTTCCATTATACACTTTGCTTGTGACACAAAGTGTAGTATACCATCTTAAACATATACACCCTTCTATATACCTACAGTTTATGTATAACAAACAGTAATGGTATACCGTGTATGAAGTTTACCAGAAAAACATTTTAAAGGTCAGCAGCAAACAACGCAGTTTTGGGTACATCAGTATGGAAATGTAATTAAAGATACATGCGTATTGATCCAAAGTAATTTCAAGCGTTTGCGTTAGCGTTTGCGTTTGACCTAATACCAAGTCATCGCTTTGAAAGTTTATTTCATATTGATCTTTTCGTTCAGTAGTTAGGCGCGGTTAAGTTATATTTATATTCTGCCTATAGTTTCCACTGATGCACTTGCTTATTGTCCGTTGTTTCACGTCGGTGGCATGTTTTTATTTACCTCAAGAAAGTGCGTGGTGGAACTCTTAAAATAGGTTTAAGCACTCCTGACGGCCCTTTAGCCGGTTGATTAGTATATGTTATGTTCGTGTAATGTCTTGTCTCAGTGCTTCTTTTGTTACGTTGTCATTTATCGTACATGTTTGTACCATAAACTAGTACTTAGCACTTAGTACTCATTTTGCAGCTCAAATTCATCCTTTTCATACCTCTCATGGGAAGTTTTCCTATTTTAACACATAATCCAATCGTTCAAAAGAGTTGTAGCTCATAATTTATTCATTTTGTTCTGTTTGGCAAAACTGCGAAAGTAAAATTGTTTTACCTCAAAAATGGAAATATGTTTGTATCGTCATTTGGTTCCTTCAACAAAGTTGACAGCTTAAGAACCAATCAACCTCAATTTGAATATTATTATTGATACTACGTAGTCACCATACAATATCATACTGAGATCCAAAATAAAGGGTTAAATGAACAACCATGATAAATTACTACACCTTTGTATTTCGTTTTACATGTTTAACTAAATGTACGCAGTATATGAATAAGAAAAATTAGCTCGTTCTCAATTGTGGAGGTTTTACGATTGGTTCCATTGTGCTGACTGTAAGACAGTCTCTCCATGTGTATTGTCTCGTATTCGTATTTTTATTAATTGGCATCAATAGTTCATGTTTAAACTTGGCTTAATACTTGTTCTTATTTTTGGCATTATCTTAAATTTTTCTTAATTTGCAGTTTATATTGCATTTATTCAGCTTAGGAAAAACAATTGATTTATAAGAATCTAACTCCTGCCAAATCTTATGATTATTCTGCTGGTCCACTAACAGGATCAACACTGATTACTGTATCATCAACATTAAATGACAGCTAATTAAGCATTTAAGAAAGTAACAAATACAAAGTACGAAAGATAATACTCTGGTATTATCGTGTACAGTTATTCGTGTGCCACTTGCAATACAAGATGTATGTTCGTGTAATGCCATCTTTAAAAGAACAAGACAGTGTAAGTTTATGCTTTAAATAATTTAAACATTATTGAGTTTGTGCAAACCAATGCCGTGAAATAAAAAAGTTATATGGTCTGAATTAATATTTCCTAATGTTCCCACATATACACAAATTTACAAAATAAATAAAGTCATATCATATAAGCTTTTATATATGGCCAAAGACTGCAACACTAACATAGTTTTAAGTGAAAACAGACATAGCATAGATTTTACCCGGTACCGACTATATCTAACACAAAACAGAAATCACATGATTTCATCATTACTATTTAAGTGAAAGAAGCATTATGTTCAAATTTCTAGCATTAACAGTTTTTCAGAAAAAAGGGAAACAAGAAACACCCTTAATTATAAAATATAGAAGAGTGTTGATTCTACCAAAGCGATGAGTATGCAAACAAAATGAAATTATTGTTAATAAATAGTAGTAAGATGAAGAATAATAAATATAATAATCAGTGTGTCACTCGACATTACCCAAATAACAGTGTGCTAATACGTTCGGAGACCAAAAGTCAGCGACTTCACAAGTACGCGCGTAAATCGTACACGCTTATCTCCCTTGTGATGACGTCAAAGTTGATCACTAATATTTGAAAAAAAGAATTGGATGTCTTTGTGCCGACAAACAGAAAAGGTTGCGTTTATTGCATCTTGTAAAATTGGATTAAAATTAAAAATAAAAACGAATATTGAAGACAAATGCGACGCCCACACTTTTCATCTTTCCGAGCAAAACAAGCTTTATACCTGACAGTCGATCCAACTTGGTCTCTTTTCCAAACATGCAGAAAGCTTGAAGTATGTGCAATAGTGTATTGAATTTCAGTTCTACACAAAAAATGCGGACAAAACTATGGGCTAGTTATGTTTTGTATATTTAACTAAATAGATAGCTTAACTACTCTGACCATGTATAAACAATATATAAGTAAAGCCACAGTCACTCTATTGCATTGGCCGCAGTATTTTCGCCAGGTTGCTCCGATCGCCATTTATTATTCCATTATTAAACAAGACATTTTAATTTAGTCGCTGTTAAAACTTTATTAAATCATGAAGACTTGCAGATACGCAATTTCCTATACGTCTATACATATAATGTCTTCTCATATGCATAGACACAGAAATTTACATCAATTTACATAGTATTTTGATAACAGCCTTTGTTTTGAGTCTACGTTTAAAGTTTTAATATATTAATTCAGCAAATCGCTTGAATACCTTTTAAAATACTACATCTGACATAAGTGTACCTGAAAAAACACACACACAACATAAATAAGGTTTCTGTAGTTATTGCAGTATGTTTAGTCATGTGACAAAACTTTCCAAACAATTGTTTGTTTCTTGGGTTTATCGTCCCAAACAATTGCTTATATGTTATATTTATGGCCATTTTAAATATATAAGATTAAAAAAGTGAATTGGCCTCTTCAGGTATGAGTATATATAGTATCAAGTGTCACAATTATTTGTTACTCAACTTGGCTGGCTGATACGGTGGGGTAGCTTTTATAACAGGGTCTTCCATCTAAGCCAGATTGTCCAGCTCTCTTCCGGTCTCCTCTTTCGATGCCTATTTATACAACATTGGCATGTTTGTTACCCATGACAAATACACTCAGGGTATGAATTATTTATCTTATTACCATTATATTAAGGGGGTCGTGTCGATAAATGAACTTTAATAAAAGTAATTTGCTCTGGTCTTAAAATACGGCAATTCTTAATACGGATAAAATTTTAACTAAAGTATTTATCTGTCTGAAACATTTTGGTCACCAACTGTAATTGCGCCATTCAAACAACTTAATGATCACCTTTTGATGTCTGATACAAATACTGGTTATGTTCTCGTAAGTTTATTAAATCTCATTGATCTGTTGGGCTTTCACTAAGCATCGGTTCTTCATGTATGGCATGTATGACATTTCTTCTCTTTCGTTATAGTCCCATTCTTCAGGGAACATCGTGGTAAATAAGACAATCACTTGATTTTAGCATGAGTCGAATTAATACGGTGTTGTTCAGTATGACTGTGATAGGTAAATGTGTGTACAACTAGATATAACATAACGGTCAAAGTACAGCTTTCTTATTCAGACAAGGTAAGAGAACGACGGGAAGTTAGTGCCTATTTTTAGGACTCGGTCAAGTATCATATTTTTGTAACTTAAACATATATTGGCGATAATTTTTTTAACCGGATGTATGTTTTAGTCACACGTGAATTACATAAAAAAATGGCAAACATTGGTGGAAAGGATTGCCTCTCGTTTCCCTTTATGGAAGCAATAACAGGTGGTTCCCGATTCGACACATCATGTAGTCAAGGTTTCGGATAATTTCCGTAGCAACATCCGTTTTGGAAAAGATTAAAGGTGCTTCAAATAGAAGTTGCTTGGATCCTATACACTACAGTGCTTTGCGTCTGAAGTCAAGGAATATTTAATTGCATAACTAATGCATAAATGTTATTTTCAAACTCGCAACCATTTAATTATTATATGGTGTCTAATGAGGTTTTGTGATAAACATAATTCATTTATTACTTTCATTATTTACGTCAGCATTGGTCATGTTTTCATTCTTTTATACGTTGTTTGCCTTCAAAATAATGACTGTCTGGTTAATAGGTAACAAATATGATATAAGGTATGCAATTAAACAGCCCAGATTTAGTAAGCGAGTTGAATTATCTGGCTAACTGGCTAACTTTGAGCCACGTTCATAGACTGTATATTAGTTTATTTTATCAGTTTTAACTCCAGATACAGGTGCTTATAGTTAGTTGTCTCACCTTGATGGAATTTTTGTATTTACACTGCTTGATAGAAAGACCTTAAGAAAGTGCGAGTTTGGAGCAATCCACAAACCATGTTTAAACACCCCAGTCGGTCCTTTTTGCTGACTGACCTTCCAAGGCGGTCACTGCTGTTTTTACCTTTAGTGTGTTATGTCTCGTTTCTGTGTTTTTGTCCCTTTTAGATTTACCCTGTTGCCTTGTCCAAATATTTTTGGCAATTCTTATATGACCTTTTCTTATAAACCTATTCATGTAAACAAACTGAAAGAAAAAGAAGACAGTTTTCACTTCAGTTTACACGTTTGACATTTGTCTTGATGGACTGTATGCTCCTGTGAACGGAATTTCCGAATGGCAGCAACTTCGGTGTCAGAGCACCCGTAAGTAAATTACTGCGTCTAGAAGTTCACCATATGCTAAGAAGTAGAATGCATTGAAGAATGTGACTGAAACCTTGGTCATGATACCTATTTTCATTTCCCGATCATCTTTCAGATTTACCGTCCCTGGAATATGATCATTTTAAAGCTTTTAAGGAAATGGATTTTTGACAATTCTTTATCAGTAATTTAATATTAAATGTTCGCCTGCAAATCAAAGGATCGTATTTAAATAATTTTCATTGAAACGCAACCGATTTCACTAACTCGTTATCTGATTTTACATTGTACTGCTTACCGTTAAAACCTGACAATATCCGTATAGTGACTGAATAATGGAGATGCACTACATTCATCTGCATATGAAAAAATTCCAACATCTCAACTTAAACAACCAGACATCATATTAACATAATGACAATACTCTTTCGTCTGGCAAATATTTCTTTTGGTATGCAATCATCCATTGAAGCCAATGTAATTGTAAGACAAGCAGTCGGCTGGTATTGTAAATAGCACCATAAACGTTGTCGTGTATGACCGCCAGACTACCCATGGGAGACAAGAAACCGAGGGTACAAGATATATATATATATATGAAAGCTGCACTGAACACATAAAAAGGTTTCAAGATAAAAAATAATTGCATCTTATCATTAAGCTTATCTTTGAATCTAGTTTTCATTTAAAGCACATTTAACAGATTTTGAAGAAAGTTCATTTAAAAATGTTGTGTTCCTGTAGATAAATCTGCTATTGACATAGTTATCGCATTTACAAAATATAATGATGACTGAGTGATCAGCCATTGATAAAATATGGTGACACTTACTAAGACAAGTTAAAAGTATTCCAATGGCAAAGAAATTGCATTCTTGAATTCATAGTTTTATATATTGCATTGAATGCGACTTTGTGATTTTACTATTCCCAACCCGAAGCCATATTAAAAAGCAATACATCAAGCATAAACACACGTCAGACTTTCTTGACAATATTCTTACTATAGAGAACCCATTCTTCGCTCAAATGACCCAAATGATTTATTGCACTAAATGCTACTTTATGATATCTCCATCCTCTACATGAAGCCATAGTTTAAAAGCAATACATCAAGCATATACAAACGCCCCATTTTCTTGACCATACTATAGACAATAATTTCTTCGCTCGAATGACCCAAATGATTTACCATTTTTAAGGTTAAGTTGATTTTGTGACTACTGTGATGTATTTTAACATTTATATATTTTATTTGTTTATTTATTTTTATCCATACTTACGTAATTTTACTAGTATTTTGGGTATTTTTGGAGTGTTTACTCTGACGTGCATCATTTTTCTCTCTCTAGCTTTATGCAACATCGTTTTTTTTACTCGGATAAAAGTAATTTTATTTGTACTTGTGTGGTCAGTTGAGTCCACATAGTTTTCGATAAATTCGTAGATTACTCTGATACGAGTACAGAAAACGTGTTCGTACGTTAGACAAGACAGTTTAGCATTACTCCCGCACAACTCCAGGTAATCTACAAGTACCTGTCTGCATGGCCTTTCAAGAAAAGCTATATCTTTGGACTTTTATATGATTTTTCTGGACACATGGTGCACGATGCCACAGTTAACAGATACGTAACTTTCTCAAATTTACTTCTTAAAACATAATCCTAACAAAGGAGAGGCATTTTTAAAAAAATCAAAGTATGGTACTGTAATCTTTCGCGTTTAGTATCTGGCAAAGTAAGCATTTTTCTGTAGAAATGACATGTTTCTATTTGGACACATCTGAGGTGGTTGGAATTGGGACAGCTCACATCTTTATAAATAATAGCTTTATATTTCTTTAACAGTTGTTATTAAGATTCAGATAGCCAGGTTAACTAGTGATCAGTATAGCATACAGAAGCAAACACATATTGTCATTCCAAGCTTGTAACACAGTCTATTAAGAATGTTCTTCGGACTTCTCAAATACACACGTGCTTATTTGCAACTCAGTGGCTGTTTTGGTTTTAATGATGTTGATCCTTTTCGGCAGTTCAATGTCCTTGTGGCTAATTAATGTCACTGGTATCTCGTCTGTTCGACCAATATCACTTTATTGAAGTCATCTATCACTCTTATAACTTTATTTTGTTTATGTTGTAATGAATAAATTTATTGTCGATGTCTGTTGTAATGAAGTATCAGTTGTGTATTATTTTACGCAGAAGGCTGATTAATTAATTGACTTGCAACTGGTTGTGATGTCAATTCACAATAATTGATTTAGCAACATAAAGTTAATAAGAGAATTAAAGCTTTTATATTCATATCTTCTTGCATTTGCTTCTTTTTGATCATTCAACATCACCCGTGTCATTCTGTCTAGAGAGGTTTACAGAACCAGTACAGTTTCATTAACTTGTAAGCCGGAAATTAACCTTAATAAAAGTGTTTAATATTATATTATATTATATTATATTATATTATATCATATTATATTATATTAATACGGATTAAAAATAACTGTTATACACCAGGTTTAATTGTTAAAATCTTTTGATAATTGTTAAAAGCTATATGGTATTAGCGGTTGCTCTTATTTCTACTTCAGGCTGATGGAAGTGGGTGTTGCATGTGACGTTCTGGCGGGCAACGCTATCTGTTCTGGTAGAGTTTTCAAAGAGTAAGACGTACTTCAGAATGCGGCATAACAGATGTTGTTGTTGCATGTTCTTGTGATATTGTTGTCTCTTTTGAACGGACCGATAAACGTCATAAATAGATTTGTTTGTGACCAGTCCTCGGCTAAAGCAAACGCATCAATAACAAAAAGAGGATGTCAAGCAGCAAGGTACTGTTGGTTATAACGCATTATATTAAACATAAATGCAGTGGCCGAAAATGTAAAAAATCTAACCTTTTGGATTTATATGAATGCAACACTACCAAATGTAATAGTTATTCTACTCTTCCAACATAAACTATGGTTGCTACAATTGAGAACAGACTAATGCTACTTAAATATCAATGGGAGCTTTCAGAAACGTTAACACACGCTAAGGAAACATATCTGTTGCAACCTGTTAACTTTACAGTGGGCAACAATATGCATATGTTAATATTTAATTGTTCAATCAACACAATCGATCAAATACTCAAACTCTGTTGATAAGGATATACTTATATTAACTACATTTTGTTTGGTGCATAAAGTTGCGCCTATTTTAACTTACAATAACAAATTATATTATTAAATCGACTTGTCAATAAGCATCGATCATAATCTAACTAAGCGTGACTTACATGTAACAAACCAGTAAAGGCTAGGAATTCTTGCTGCTAAAATCAACATTTGTTCTTTTCTATGGACTCGTTCGCAGCTATGATGAATACCTGTCTGGAATATTGTCTACATGTCAGTATGTCTTTAGCGCATTGCTGCCTCTGGCTACTGCTTTCTCACAAACATAGTTTGCAACCAGTTTTGTAACAATCAACTGTCTAGAACTGCAACTTTATGTTATACATTATACATGGATATCATTGTCTCCGCAACAATATTTTAGTTACAAAAACCTTCATTTCAGAAGATATGACAACACAGCCAGAAAATGTTTCATGGCATGCGGATCAAAACAACATTTAAAATAAAGTAAAAAACTTCCACAAGTAAATTAACTGTTATTCTCTTATCGCCTGATGTTGATAAAAAAATTGATTAACTTTCAGAACAGTTATTCGTTAAAATGCTTCATAAAACGCATAAATAATGAAAAATATTAAGGCAAGATATCAGAACATGAAATTGTTTATACAGATTATGAGTGTATGAGTTTCATTTTTTACGATTTATTTCTATTCAATTTTCCGCATTTTCGTTCTGTTTTTAAATTGTAAAGCATCGCAAAGTGTAACCCAACAGGATATTGGTCAGGATGAAAGCTAATGCGAGTGTGGTCAAAATCAATTTAAACATCGGTAAGGAGAGAAATATAAAATTGATTAATTTAAATTTAAATTTAATTAAGAAAATGCAATTTATTAATGATCACCTATTATCCACATGACCACATCTTCTACAATTATGAATGTCTGTAAAATGTAGCTCATATGTAAAGGCTCTTACAGACAATAATTTGGCAGTTTTAACAAAAACAGGATCCTTCAGAGACTATAATTTATTTGACGAGATTATTGACAAAAGTACAAACAATATAATTATTCGAATGAATGTCGTAAAGTATTGATTGCTTCATATACTAGCTGTAGTTTCTAAATCTAGACAGATAAAATGAGTCACTCTCTTGAGTTATCATAAAATCCACAAAAGGTCACGTGTAAGCTCAAAAAGCATAAAACTGCAAACTATTATACAGACACTGTAATCAACATTCTTTAAGTTTAAATGAAAACATAATTATAATGCAATACTTTCTGTCTTATCTAAGCAAATGTCAATGTGTATCTATTTTACTTATTATATAAATGGACTTGCACATTCATATATAAATGTCACTTCTCAAACTTTATTTGGGACCAGAAAGTAATTGTATGGTGTCTTACATTTTGTTATGTACATAATAAATTTCAATAATATACCCTGGCAGTTCTCATGTTTTCTTTTCCTGTATAGGATCACAAAATAAGCTTAATCCGGTATAAAAGCATCAGAGAAAAATGAGTCAGGTCAATGCTAGCCACCAATCTTGATGATCGGGAGAAGAAATGTGTTATGTATGTTTAGGTCGACTCAATAATCTATTTCATGGATGCCAAGAAGGATGAATAGTTTATACAATTGAGATATTTATTTCGGCGATTTTGATACTTAAAATGTTCATGTTAACAGCAACTTCGGTTTCATGGCATTTCGAACTCAAGTATGACAAGTGTCACTGCAACATCGCCATTACGTTAGAAAGTTTTGTCTTTAGGGGATTAGAAGATGTAAGTAATGAGCACTTTTTCATCGAACCTCAGATTTATGACAATCCCTCATTACTTTGTAAGTTTTACCATTTAGTAATTGACATAAACCCTACCGATTATTGTTGAACTGTTGATGTTTCCTTGTGGATATATTATACCCACTGGAAGTGTCAGGGCAGTTAACTTATGTCTAAGATGTTCGTGACATAAACCATATCATGTCAGAGACCATAAAAGAACTAATTAGAAGTATCATAGCATGTTTAATCATGTTAAACAACTTAAATAGAAAAACTTCTCACAAGTATGTAGCTTGTATTTAAACTGGTGTATAATTGATGAGAAACGCGATAGAAAGCACTTGCTCGTTATACCGTTTTACATTAAATGGCTATATCGTTCAACAAACCTGACCCAACCACACTTTGTAGTGCATTTTGGCGTTGCACGTAGGACATCTTCATATTGAAAAAAGCTTAATTTAAACATATCAGACATAATGTTAACATACTGTCATAATACCCTGTCATCTGGCAAGCATATTTCTCTATTATACCTATAATTTACTACAGTAGCTAATGCAATTGTAAGACAAACAGCCGGCTAATATTGCTAATAGCATCATTACAGTTTCCGTGTTTGTACACCAGAATCCCCGCTGGAGACAGAAAACCGGCGATATGTATATACCGTAAAAGAAACAACACTGCAAAAATGATTTCGGTTAGATCATTTAAAATGGATATTGACTTCATAGAGACTATTGTCAATATCAAATACATGGAAAGATCGCTTTGGATGTTTGGAAATGACGAAATGTTTACTACTTTAAAGTGTTATACTGTGTTAGTTACCATTCATCTATTCATATTCTTTTAGTACGGGCGATAGTGATTTGTTTTTATATAGATATCCACGCTGACCGAGAATTTAAAACTCCTTTGAAAAGGACTGATGTAGCATTATTAAACACTGTTTTTCCTTTGAAGTAACCCGACAAAAAGAAAGGTTTATCTGTTTATTTGTGATAAATTAATATTTTAAACAAGTGCGATGGATTCTTATATCAAATATGATGCATTTATACATTGACAGATTCAGCCACATTCCAATTTGGACGCCACAATTGATACAAAATTACATGCTACCTTTCACACAACATTAATCAGCAGCTATAAGCAGACACTTTCAAGTAAACCTATATTGTTTGCTCTTCATTCTGCTATTTATGGACAGATACCAACTTATATAGATTTACTCATTTTTCATTAAGAAGTACGACGCAGACATGCTGAAGCTTACAACATCTAAATAGCACTTGACAAGGGTATAATCGCGCAGGATAAATGTAAAAGTGATAAAGTCACTTAGAAGAGACAATGCACAACTACATGTAGAGAGGACACCGTCAGTTGCCTCCTTGGAATGGTCACTCGACAAAAGGACAGAATTGTGTGTTTAAATTGGCTTTGGCGCTACAACCTCGTCATTCTTACAGGTTGTTTTTGCATAAACGACATCGTAAATGAATAAAAAAAATAATATAAGAAGCAAACAGTAAGCACTTGAATGTGGATTAAATAACGTCTTCTTAAATTATAACTAAAAGAAAGCCGATGCCACATTTAATTCATTTATTAATGATGAAACCTTGTATTTCAAGGACTGTCATTCATTTCTTATGCAATAACAGGTACCTTGTCATGGCTCTGATTTCCCATGACTGTTTGTGAGCATTTATTTGTCAATTTGACATTTTCATTACTATTAAAATGGAATTAGAAAGCTTTGTGAGTAAAACATACCTGCAACTTAAGATATTTTTGAAAAAAGCAGTACAGATTCATATGAATGCTATCGCCACATTATTTAAGGGTACTTCTACTGTCCCACTGATGGCAGCAACAACGCCTACAATAAAAGACAATAGACAACAATACAATAAAAATACGATAAATGCATCGAAAACAACAGAAACTAGTAAGCACCGACTTCGTCACTTCCTTTTTATGGTCTTCATACATTCGAGTAACTATGACAACCGTAACGAAATGTTTATTACAATATAATACAGATTTCAAAAATCAAAAGTGTCGGTTTTACATTTCGAATATTGTTCATAAGAAGCCAAAACAAAAGAAAGGACACAAGTTTACAAAGTTTAGCTTCTATTTACAGTCATACACAAACTGCCATGATAAAAACGTGTCAGTAGCCATTGCTCACCAAACCCCTGATGCCATAGACAGAATGCAGCTACAAGCAGCTTTTCATTTTTTCAGAGACTTGGTCGTGGAAACAAACAATGACTGTCTGGAAAACTGTCTCTACGTCTCTAACATATTGCTCCCTCGGGCTCCCTCGGGCTACTTTCGTACGCTAACAAATTATGCCTGCGGTTGCAACAAAGGATAGATGGAAGCTTTTTATGCATCTTTGTGGGAGCTTAAGTTTGATTAATGTGTCACAACGAATATTTAAGTCACACAGAACTTTCATTTACTATTATGCAAAATGTACAGTAGATGTGAAACAAAGGAGAGTTGGGGAAATTTTTGATGTGGTTTCATATTGGATTTTTGTTGAATTATGTTTTGCCAACGGTATATCAATTTCACAAAGAATTTCCATGGAAGAAAATACAACACAACAAATAATTGTTTTCTGACATCGGACAAGTTGGTCGAAAAACCTTTGTAAGCAAAGCCAAAGAACAGTTTGTTATTCGATATTTCTGTAATTTATGTAACCGTTATTCTTTATACCTTTATTTACTCAATAAATTAACGAAGGTGACATTTATGTTCATAAAAGTCGAAAATAAATAAGGTTAAATATCTGCATGCCATTTTGCCATTTTGATTTAGATTGATTTAACTCACAGATTTTACAAAACTTTTATCGTCTCAGTACGTGTGAAGGGAATAAACATCGGTGCATTTTAATATTCAACATATACAGCTGTGCGCTAAAACCCTCGAAATACTTATTTTTTTAATTTTTTTTAATAAGATTTTTTAATCTTTCACAGCAGAATTTAGTCAATATACTGAGTTAAAGGCGTTATATAATGAATGAGAATAATACAAGACAGTAGACCATTTAATTGTGCTATTCTGATAATAAATTCACATCAATAAAGGTACATTGGTATACACTGAACAGACGCTACGTAGGAAGCTAGGGGAACAATAGGTACTCTGTGGTGCCAATAAGCAAAGAGGTGTTATGTGGTTTGATGTTCTCTTAAGCCTAGAACAGTCAGTACACAGAAAAGCATTGAAGAATTTCCGGTCAATTTGTTAACAAATTAGCTTTAGATTAGACTTTATTCCATTGTTTCCTCTGAATTACTAACAAGAGCACGGATGTGAGACATCCAATGAGCTGCAGAGAGTATGAGCTTTTAAAAACATGAAGATGTGTATCTTGGAACGAAACACTTCCTTAAGCTTTTAAGACATTACGTAAATATTTGAGAGTTACGAACCATAACTTTGGTGGGCACTTGACTATCTGATCCTTTGCTTTCTTCCTTGTTCGTTTGTTAAACAAGACCTCGCCAAAGAGTTACGAATAATTATAAATGCCTCCTATTTTATAAGGTACTCTTTATTGTAGCAAACGACATTGTTAAAAACGGAATACTCGTTTTTTTCTCTGAAAGTGTCAAATGAAAAAAAAATACAACATAACAGCTGCGATTTCCAGCGATTGCCTGCTACACTATCGTCTCCATAAAAATGCATTCCATAAGAGGCACCGCTATCTAGAGCGGATTTAGTGTCATAAATTGTTGGCATTTGACACGTCATATCCGAAGCGAGGGATGCAATATAAATATTCGCATATCTCAAGTTTGGAAAAAGTTGTCTTAATGTTTGTTTAGATGTCTTATAGAATGCTTAACAAGAAATTATAAAAAAGGTTACCAATTTGTAACATGCATTTCAGAGTGTGTAATCCTTAACTTAAAATCAAACAATTAAAAAAACCTGTCATAAGAGTAGTGTATGAATTTTAATGATCTGTGCTTTGACATATAGACGAGCTAACTTGCATAAACATGGAATGGGACATAAGCAATGGTATGACATATAGACGAGCTAACTTGCATAAACATGGAATTGGGACATAAGCAATGCTATGACATATAGACCTGCTAACTTGCATAAACATGGAATGGGACATAAGCAATGCTATGACATATAGACGTGGTGACTTGCATAAACATGGAATGGGACATAAGCAATGGTATGACATATGTACGTGCTTACTTGCATAAACATGAAATTGGACATAAGCAATGCTATGACATATAGACGTGCTGACTTGCATAAACATGGAATGGGACATAAGCAATGCAATGACGTATACACGCGTTGACTTGCATAAAGAATGGATGGGACATAAATACTGACATATGTTTGTTGACAAATCGACTTGAGTGGCAATGGGCCAGACATTTAACTGTGTTATTAGGTACTTGTGCACTTTTAAAGTTCGTTGTATTGTGTTTTAACAAATAAATTTCGCCTTTTCATCTACAATTTTACAGTGACAGTAGTATGTTGACGTTTCGTTGCTGAGTATCACCTGTCTGCGGCATAAACTTTCTAACATAACGCTAAATCAAGGCTCGAGAAGAGCAGTGAAATAGAATAGTCAGGAGTCACTTCATATTAATAATCTCTGCACAACAATGTCTAGTTGCGTTAGACCAAAATCGTGTTTACCCACATAATACTCCGGAAAGTGTGTCGTCCAGACATTCAAAAAGTGTATTATCCATCATCCCAGAGAAGTGATAACAACAGACTAATCCTCTTTTTGTTTCCATTTAATAATATCTATCAATCTAGACTATTTATACAGGTACAACGTGTGTACAGTACGATACAAACTCTACTGATTGTCGGGTTGATGCATTTGCATATATTATATTTGTAAGAAATAACAATAGCTTCGAAAAGCTATTTACCGACATTCCATATGTTTTGACTTTATTAAGGCACATTAGACAAAAGAATCGTGGTCGAAGTAAGTGTACCTGAACTGCTGTAGCAAAATATTTTACCAATCAGAGTGGTGCGAGACAAAGGAACAGCTCTCCCCATCCCACGCACTCAGCATACTTTTAAACTTGCTGAGACTACCTGAACCTCAAATATGTGGCAGAGCGTCCAGATCCTTGGCGCCTTAGCCTCGTCGCGGATTTTACCTTGGGTACAATGGTGTTTACCAATGCGTTTTAAATCTTTAAGTTATCTTGTTGCTTTTGGACAAAGAAGATATATGGAATTTAAGCTTGAACTCTATTGTTACGCCGAGTAATTTGATTACAGACTCACGTGCAATTATTGATTCATCTAGATTAAAATAAATGTCTCGCCTTCTTGTCTTACGGCCAAAAGCAACTGCCCTGGAACTTATCTGGATTGGCCATCATTTGATTGTGTAATAACAGGAAATGAGTGGTTAAATTAAGGATTCACTGTCACTTTAAAAACTGATTTGACAGATAAGCTATTGTCATCTGCAAAGTTACAAAGACAGCTACCTTCTTCAAACTTAAACATATAATTTGTTTACAAATCTATGAATTAGGACGGGGCCTAATATTGATTGGGTATATATATAATTTTAAAAATATAATAATTGTAATAATTATAATCCAACAACATTTTTAACTAATTTCAGTAGTGAAGTCTGACCACCATTGACAGGCCTTAACGCGAGAGGTACAAATTTAAAACAAAATCTCTCAAAAAGCATTGACATAAATAGTAAGATTCTGACGGGTGTACAAGTTGTCACTTTGTCTTCTTCTTAGTGAAGCAATGTGTAATATCTTAAAACCCTCTGGAAACAGTTTATTTATTAGCTGTGTAAAGTGTTTAACAATATATGGTTGGACATGTAGGAAGAGTTTAGCAGATACTATCGTGGCTTGTTGCTTTCTTAGAAATAGAGAATCGTTATTGCTTTCGGAAAAAACTGCAATCAATTTCTTTAAACTTTAATTCATTTTCTTCTTGGTAGAGTGACATGATTTTAATGATGTTTGGATGATTAGCATCTCATGGGGTATGCTTTTACCGATGTATTTAGTAACGTTTAGAGAAGAGAAAAGCCACTGAATATATGGTATATTCCATCCTGATTATTTACAAATTCGTCTTGTGTTGTTCTGTACTCAATGTTCCTTTTTGGAAGTCAAAAATGTTGCAAACACTTTCGCACCTATCGATAAAATACTTACGAACTGTATTCTATCAAACTGTACCCTATTATTGACATGCATTTGAATGATGCGTCGCTTATAAATTTACATGTGCAAACCTCAAATTCATATTTAGTGTCATTACATCTTCGAGGACATAGCTAAATTTCACTGAAATGTCTTAATATTTAAAAATATGCTATATGAATAGTATTGAGACGTTTGTTTGTCTAAGAAAGAAAAGATATGGTAACACAATATTAAATGCTTCAGATAATCCACAAATAAAAGATTGAATGAAATTTTATATTTCCACCGAAGGGTTTTAAACACACAAGTTGCAACACATAGAACTATTGACGGAAAGAAAATTATTTATAAACAAACATTTATTTATAAACAATTGTCTTCCTTGTCGAAATAGGCTGCAGAGATATCCCAGCACAATCACTGTTGGCGGTGTTTAGGTCCCAGGAAAAAAAGGGCAAGACAAGAAAGTATGCGGTCCAAGGCCTAGCCAAGGAGGCAGAACGTGTATCCAGCTGGCTTTGGCTCAGATTAAATGAACTAGCATAGACGCCAGCACAGACAAGTGATAGCTGATTCCTTTTGCTGCCTTGCCATCTAGAGGGTGTACCGAGTTTGGGTTGAAACATCCAGTGATATATGTGCTCTCGTGCTGATGATGTCTTTGTTAAGCAGTGCAATAGAACTGTATTCCAACACAAACCTTCTTGGTGCTGCGAACATTGACGTATACAATGATGGCATCATTAGCAAGGCAAACACCTAGTTTAGAATGGATGAACAATTTTTTTATTTGTTCTCAACTTTTTAGTGATGAAATTGTTGTTTTTAATCTTGCAGTTCTATTCTTAAGCGAATAAAAATTTAAAAGATGTACAAGTAGATGAAACATTATTATCACTGTTATTTTTATTACCGTTTGTATGTATGTGATGCATTTTAATTAGATGTTCCGCCCTTAGTCCCAAGCCTAAAGTATCATCGCTGAGCAACTAGTCACGGCCATGACCTGCTCTGCCCCTAGTTCCAAATCATAAAGTACCCCCGTCCCCAAACAAATCATATAACGTTGATGGTCTGCCACATGCCCAAATTTATAGTACTTTCATTTGTGTGTATGTTTCTTTTGAAGACGTTCATCGTTTAAACATAATACAAAGGCCAGTCGTAACGCATATTATTCTGCCAGTTGACTTTTTTAATCACTTAAAATGTCAGTCGTGTGTTGGCGTTGTATGCTTCATGCCAATAGTTGCAAGAGTTCGTTTTGAATCTAATGTTCAGTTACGTTTGGCTATAATCAGTAACTATTGTGTAGACAATAATACTTGACATGATGTTTTTTTACTGATGGGACGCAACACCTCACCAGCTTGAAGCCTGTGTCGTCACAGATATTCGAAATGTCAGACACGACACGCTTCGATCAGCACTTTTGGCGTTCTTTGTTGACCCCATGAGACCAGACATAGACATTCCGTAAGTGAACAACACTTTAAGTCAATGAGATATGAGAAACTTAACAACCCTTTTCAAACCACAAAATGTCCATTTTATTTCGACTATGCGAAAGAAGTGTCATTAGAAAATGTTAGTTTATAACCATATGAATGCAGATTATGTTCTCTTTCGTGTACTACTGATGGACTAAGCACGTGGACATATCTATTGCATACGCATCGGAATAAAGATAAATCATTTACAAGGGAACTCATGTTTTATTAATGTCTACAACATCTTGATATTGTTTCAAGTGGAAAGCTTCTTAAATCCGATCCCAATGGGTCCTTTGTTTGAAAACAGACAATGACACACGAAATACTTTAAAATGGAACAGGCTTACAACCTATTTTGTGATAAAAGCCACAGTCTAAAATAGCTATAACGGATATGACCAAACACAACGCATTTCTTGTGGAGGGGTGGAGGTGGGAGTGTATTAAACCTGTCTGTGTTTGCACCAAAGTTATTCAATATTCAAAGCATTCAGATAACAGCTACAAACATACATGTAACAATAAACTGCCCTTATATGTTTTGTATGTAATACCAAACGTACTTTTTTTAAGTAATTTCACAAATGTATTATATTAATAGTTTTAATATTAATATACTTTATCTCTTCCGTGTCGGAATCAGAATATGAATGAGATAACATTTTTGCAGTAAAATCCGTTTGAGTTGCTTTTTTAATGCCTCATTTCAGATTTGTCCTTACTTTACGTTTGGCGTGCCTATGATACCTTTGTCCTGTGCCTTTTTAAATTTTGGTATTTGCTATTCTTCATATTTCCTTATTAGTAGACTATTTGTATTTACGCTGCCTTCTATGACGTGCGAGCAGGGGCGAATTCAGAAAATTTTGGCGGGGTGGGGGTATGAATCAATATCCATTTAACTTTATCGCAGTAAATACTTAATATTACACAGTTAGGGACCATAACTTGGACGGAAGCAGTCAACAAACAAAAATTAAAAGCTTAACATTTTTAAGCTCACGTGTATGTTTTTCACAACTCTACTCTTTAACAAGGTTGGCTGGGGGTGGGGTGGGAAGAGGGGGCGGGGTGCAATCCCCCCACCCCACCCTCTTCACTGGATCCATCCCTGCGTGCGAGGTTTGATCGCCGTTAACTTATTTAAGCATCCCAGATGATCTTCTGCTGGACTAGCCGTTCCAATGCGTTATCGGGTTTTATTTGTGTTTGTTTATCTCACTTTGTTTTATGTCTTGTCTCTGTGGTTCTTTATCATTTCAACATTTTCTTTACAAGTTTAGGTGTGACACACATGTTAAACTTGTACCCGAAAGTTGTTACATTATTGTGATTTTATTAAACTGATTATTTAACCCTATTTTAGTAATTTGAGCATAATGATTTGTTACAGTTTACTTAATTTTTATGGTGTTTTTTTATTTAAATATTTGCGGAGTCCATTTAAGTTTAATTAAGTTACTGGCCGCCGACTTAAAAATCAGACCAACACCCGAGTCCACAACAATATTGTAAGAAAATCTATTACATCAAAGCAGTTTTGGCAATTTAACTTGCATCCCTCGCCCTCCTACATCGTCGGGGTTTGAGTAGCGGTCGGTCGAGAACTTTCATCTGAGGGGGTTTAGAGCTTTCCATGACGCTCGCCGCTGGTTCTACCCAGACAAACGTCTAGAGTCTTTCTCTAACTTAGAGTTTGTTTATCGATTCATTCATAATTTGGTTTCGTTGTTGTTGTTCGTTTACGTTATGTTTACTGCTGAGTCATGGGAACCAAAGCAGACAATTAATACACATAAAAAAACGATATTTAACATCAATCGATCTTCAACTTGCTTCATTTTCTTTGGCTGTTTTCTTCAAATGTCTGTTTTATCTGTCAGATTTATGTTATTGTTTTTCAAGCGAAGCCGCGACGGATTTTTTTTTTCTATGACTCCCGTCATTGGAAACACCTTGCGGAGTCAGCGGTCTATTTACTATAGGTCTCTGTAGGAACCATGTTGTTTACATATTTAAATATCAAGAATATGTCGCCTTTGTGTTTAGAAGTTAGCATTAAGTGCAGCAATAAATTATGCGATATGGAAATATCCATTGGCTTTATGACATTCTCGTAATAGCTTCGTCTGGCAAAAATATATTATTACAACAGTTAATCATGATATGTGCACATGAACGCGTATTTGCATTGCATCTTTATTCCAACGTTTGCACAGACAAGACCTTACAAGACAAAACGTTCACATTCTTTTTCTTATTTGGATTATTGTAACATATGGAAGTCAACATGTATAGAAAACACTTATTTTAATACATCGCAACGGCATAACTATAATTAGATTTAGAGCTATGTTTAGTGTAGAAAAGCCACTGACAAATGTGTGGGTAAATGTATGGCCAGCTGGAAGACTTTCCCACCTAAACCCTTCTTAATTCTGCCACCTGTAAATCGCGTTTCCTACACTTTTGTAGGAACCGTTTAAACACGAGATTGAGCACTGCAGGAATGCCCTATAGTCCGCATGAACACTGCACTGCAGGAATGTTAAAATACGCGTTATAGTCCACATGAACACTGCACTCTAGGAATGTTAAAATACGCTATATAGTCAAAATGTACACTGACACTGCACTGCAGGAGTGTTGCAGGTTGGTTTGTTAAATTTAAGGAGTAGCAGCCGGTCGGTTGTTAAATCTAAGGCGTAGCAGCCGGTCGGTTTGGTAAGTCTAAGGCGTAGCAGCCAGTCGATTTGTTAAATGTAAGGCTTATCAGCCGGTTGATAAAATGCTACTGTATTGCATTGTCACAAACATACTTAAAGCGAAGAGCTCCCTTCGCGTCCGTCTGCTCTTCGTATATAGATAAATCGTTTTTATTGTTATTGATATCTTGTTCATTTTGTTTTCAATGGCTTTTATTTTATGTTCTTGCGTGATGATATTTATGTTTTTATTTGTGTTTTATTTTCATGACTAAACTTTCTATGAAAGCCACATTGCTGTATATTGCCTAATGTTCTACCTTTTCTAAATAAAGCTTTTATTATTATTGTTTATTATTATTATTATTATTATTATTATTATTATTATTAATTATTATTATCATCATCATTATTATTACTATTATTATTATTTTTATTATATCTATTATTATTATTATTATTATTATTATTATCTCCTTTAGCAGACAAACTACCGCCTCGCTACATGGTATGCAATTTTTTCACAATAACATTCATTTTAAGAGAGTGGATTGATACTCCCACCTAAAGACTATTTTAATTATATTATAATATAAGTAGATTATATATGTAAAATGACTTCTCGATCTCAAGTCTTTGTTGGATAAACTATTATCGTATTGCCATAAAAGCCTCATCAAGGCAGCAAAGTATTATCACAGATAAATAAGTTTTTATATAACAAACACTTGTGCGAAATAGCTTCTACAACACCATATTTTAATATTGTATCATTATATTCACTGGAGAGTAAAAGTATGACGAGCTCTGTTATTTGATTTTGACGAAGCGCTTTGGGCAAAAATTATTAAAAAAAATCTATGATTTTAATTGCATTCTTTATACAAAGACTTTGATTTTGCCATGGATCGAAACCGGAGGTAGGACATCTTGACAGGCAGCAATTAATACGGAGTTCTAGTTTGGGGCTGACTAAGCTATGCCGTGCTTTTGATAATAAACTCGCCTTATTATCACTGAAATAAATTACACATAATTATGTTTGTGGATTCATTAACAATACAAAACAGAATTGTGCTTTCAATTTTATAACTTTTGCTCAAACAAATTCGACATATGTATAAAGGACGGATAAAGAAAGTTTAGAAAATATGCAACGGAAAAAAAAGAAATGAATACAAACTGTAAATACATGTTTCATGTTGGCATATATCATAATATATTAACTGGCAATGATATGCATACTTGTTATTGACAGTTAGTAGTCAGCACTCAGCCATTATCTCAACTTATTTAACAACGTCAATATGTCGGCAGCAAACAATGTTGTTTATCTCTCTAGCGTTTTTCTGATGCATAAAGCTGATCGACACTGCATGTAGGATAAATCAGCGCACATAATCAGTGTCTTCAAGGGAGATAACCGATGGACTATCCACATCAAGGGAGGTAAGGTCATGCCCGTTTTCATTTTGGAGGGGACGTTCGGACATTGCAATGTCATCGAGGTTCTTTTCAGGTTTTCAACTATCAAATGTGGTTAATCTTTACTCTCCCGATCGTTAGTTGTGTAAATATTGCCAACGCATTGTAACTGCATACGTTTACTTATATAACTTTAATTTTATCGCCCAAATAAATATTTTATAAACTCAAACGGGGTCCCTTAATAAGGTATTTTATAAAATACAGGGAAAGGTTGTGGTGAAGAAATTCCTATTCTGTGGAAAAAGGAATCGGTAATTGGTTGTAGTCAACCTTACAGCTAGTGTTCGTCATATAGTGGGGTTTTATTTTCTAAGGTATAACACAATCAAGATTTATTATGTTTCATTGGTTTTATCGTCCCACCAGCAGTATTTAAAGTTATCTGGAGACGGAGTCCACTTGAAGCAGATATAGTGCTGCCTTCATTGCGTATAGCATGTCGAGATTGAGCACTGCAGGAATGCCCTATAGTCCGCATGAACACTGCACTGCAGGAATGTTAAAATACGCGTTATAGTCCACATGAACACTGCACTCTAGGAATGTTAAAATACGCTATATAGTCAAAATGTACACTGACACTGCACTGCAGGAGTGTTGCAGGTTGGTTTGTTAAATTTAAGGAGTAGCAGCCGGTCGGTTGTTAAATCTAAGGCGTAGCAGCCGGTCGGTTTGGTAAGTCTAAGGCGTAGCAGCCAGTCGATTTGTTAAATGTAAGGCTTATCAGCCGGTTGATAAAATGCTACTGTATTGCATTGTCACAAACATACTTAAAGCGAAGAGCTCCCTTCGTGTCCGTCTGCTCTTCGTATATAGATAAATCGTTTTTATTGTTATTGATATCTTGTTCATTTTGTTTTCAATGGCTTTTATTTTATGTTCTTGCGTGATGATATTTATGTTTTTATTTGTGTTTTATTTTCATGACTAAACTTTCTATGAAAGCCACATTGCTGTATATTGCCTAATGTTCTACCTTTTCTAAATAAAGCTTTTATTATTATTGTTTATTATTATTATTATTATTATTATTATTATTATTAATTATTATTATCATCATCATTATTATTACTATTATTATTATTTTTATTATATCTATTATTATTATTATTATTATTATTATCTCCTTTAGCAGACAAACTACCGCCTCGCTACATGGTATGCAATTTTTTCACAATAACATTCATTTTAAGAGAGTGGATTGATACTCCCACCTAAAGACTATTTTAATTATATTATAATATAAGTAGATTATATATGTAAAATGACTTCTCGATCTCAAGTCTTTGTTGGATAAACTATTATCGTATTGCCATAAAAGCCTCATCAAGGCAGCAAAGTATTATCACAGATAAATAAGTTTTATATAACAAACACTTGTGCGAAATAGCTTCTACAACACCATATTTTAATATTGTATCATTATATTCACTGGAGAGTAAAAGTATGACGAGCTCTGTTATTTGATTTTGACGAAGCGCTTTGGGCAAAAATTATTAAAAAAATCTATGATTTTAATTGCATTCTTTATACAAAGACTTTGATTTTGCCATGGATCGAAACCGGAGGTAGGACATCTTGACAGGCAGCAATTAATACGGAGTTCTAGTTTGGGGCTGACTAAGCTATGCCGTGCTTTTGATAATAAACTCGCCTTATTATCACTGAAATAAATTACACATAATTATGTTTGTGGATTCATTAACAATACAAAACAGAATTGTGCTTTCAATTTTATAACTTTTGCTCAAACAAATTCGACATATGTATAAAGGACGGATAAAGAAAGTTTAGAAAATATGCAACGGAAAAAAAAGAAATGAATACAAACTGTAAATACATGTTTCATATTGGCATATATCATAATATATTAACTGGCAATGATATGCATACTTGTTATTGACAGTTAGTAGTCAGCACTCAGCCATTATCTCAACTTATTGAACAACGTCAATATGTCGGCAGCAAACAATGTTGTTTATCTCTCTAGCGTTTTTCTGATGCATAAAGCTGATCGACACTGCATGTAGGATAAATCAGCGCACATAATCAGTGTCTTCAAGGGAGATAACCGATGGACTATCCACATCAAGGGAGGTAAGGTCATGCCCGTTTTCATTTTGGAGGGGACGTTCGGACATTGCAATGTCATCGAGGTTCGTCTTTGTATTGGATTTGATTTTCTGGAAATAAAAGAAAGGTATTTTTGACACAAAAAGCCTATAAACTATGTAATGAGAGACAGGTGGAAAATGCATTTAAAAATCTGACTACTTATAACTGAAGATGTAGTTGGCAAACTTATGTTCTTTATTTATATACTCAGAGAAGTGTGCACTTATGCTTGCTAATTGTACCAAAATTGTATGCAAATCTCCATATTTCGTTTAATATTTAATGATACATGGAAATTTAAAAAAAAAAAGATTTTTCACCAAACAGTTAATTGTGTTTTCAAAAAGGCAAAGTGAGCACAATAATCAAATAAACGATAAATATGGATGCATTTTACATAAAACATAACTGGTTACCTTCTTGGGAGTTCTGTCGCTGCCTTTGTTTTTCTTGCCTGTATCCTGTTTAATGGTGATCACGTGATACTTCTTCTTCCACGAGTCCAGTTGACGCTGAATTCGGGGAAACGCGCACTATGAAGGAAATATCATGATTTTGAGATGAAAGGAACCATTTGCAAAAGACCATTGTTTTCTGGTTTTATCAAAATCGGAAAAAACGCATTAACTTCCATGTATATTGATGTATATTGATGACGGTGATTTCAAAAGCTTACCTGTCCCAGTCCTAACATGCGGAAATGAACTTTTTTAAATATATATTAGAGACACATTTTTTTCCAGCGTGTTTTCAATGACTTATCAGTATCCAATAACTAACAAGGCACTGTTTACACAATTCAAGAGTAACAAGCGACTCTAACCCCCGTCCTTTGGTACCACTAAAGTCAAATTTTACATTAGAATTATGCATTGTACTGAGTGTGGGCTTTAGAATGATTAACTGACGATGACTATTGACCGTCTTGTGCAGATTGCATAAGATATTTATAGGTCAAACATGAGTATAGAGCTACGCAATGTTTGCATTTGTTGGAATCGACCGGGTAAAATCTGAGGTGCCGTCTATCGCTAAAAATAATAATGTACTGCGATATAATCATGAACATTGATAAATATGTGGCTTTTGTGGCCGTGCGGTCTTGAGTTTGAGTTCGAGTTTTATTTACAATTTATATTTTATTATCTATATTTTTGACGTTTCACATGATATTCATGCACATATACTCCTGTTACTGTAATACAATTGTATAAATAAGCTTATTATCTATACTTTTACACTCTCAGTTTCCTATGATTAAATGCATAGTATATCCCGCCATTGCAGGAATTTCTTTTCAGGTTTTCAACTATCAAATGTGGTTAATCTTTACTCTCCCGATCGTTAGTTGTGTAAATATTGCCAACGCATTGTAACTGCATACGTTTACTTATATAACTTTAATTTTATCGCCCAAATAAATATTTTATAAACTCAATAAGGTATTTTATAAAATACAGGGAAAGGTTGTGGTGAAGAAATTCCTATTCTGTGGAAAAAGGAATCGGTAATTGGTTGTAGTCAACCTTACAGCTAGTGTTCGTCATATAGTGGGGTTTTATTTTCTAAGGTATAACACAATCAAGATTTATTATGTTTCATTGGTTTTATCGTCCCACCAGCAGTATTTAAAGTTATCTGGAGACGGAGTCCACTTGAAGCAGATATAGTGCTGCCTTCATTGCGTATAGCATGTCGTGAACACCTGGCATGATACCACACCCAGTCACATTATCCTGACACCGGACCAACCAGTCGTGGAACTACCCTTATATTTGCTTGAGCGTTAGCAAGGGAGCTATACCACTACAATTTTTAACGACTTTCGTATGTCGCGGCTCGGGATCAAACACGGGGCCTCTTGTTCATGGAGCCGCACTTCTACCAATTGCGCTATTAGGTCCGTTCGATTTATTACGATTTGTAAAAAATAGACTGTATTAAAATTGAACAAAAACATGGATATTGGCGTCAAACTCTATGACCAGATAAAGACATTGAATGGTTACTGCGTTTTCTTTCAACAGGCTTCCGATCTTTTACTATACATGATACTTATGCTCTAAGGGTCTTTCGTGCGTAACATTTGCTTCTTGAGTGGATGTAGGGTCACAGCTCAGAGGCCAACTTAATAAATAATAATAATGACATAGTCTTCAGTTTTAGTCACGTTACGATCTTTTCTGGCTCTGATTCTCTATTAATACTTTTATTAATAATAAATGTTATGTACCCAGGACCAGACTGCGTAAAGAAGGCACGTTGTCAGGGAAACCATAATGACGATAGTTGATGCCACGTGACGGTTCTGTCTATTCAGGCGCAGACCGTAGATAAAGCACATGACGCAGACGGCAACGACGAAGACGAACAGACAGATGGATAGAATAACGTCAGTGAGGAATGACTTCCGTTCTTGCTTGAGTTGAGGTTGCTTAAGATACTGTGGAATAGAAAACGGGATATAACTGGTTAACTGTGTGATTGGGTTAAGATTGTACGGCTTGGTTTACTCGTGCATTGTTAGACACCGCTGTTGTGAACATAAACCAATTACATAGTTTGCGTTCGCTATCATATCACAACGGCTACATGTTCGTAGTCATTTACCAATGCTATGCATTGGAGGCTATAGGCGCAAGCATATGATTTCTTTAAAAAAAACGGTTGTTTGCTTTGATTGACGATAAGACCAGCAAGCTTTTGCTCGTGCTGTTCTATTTTTTTACAGACGTTTCCATGTGTACGATATACACACGTGACGTATAATAGAAACAAAATGATTATATTAATTTGAAAGAAAATGCAGGTTCACACTTATTTGAATTAAAAGATATCGATTAGTTCAAACTTTACACAAAAGAATAGTTCACGATGTTCTGTATTTGTAAAAACGGTTATTTTCTTACTCAGATAGACCATTACTTACCCATGTTATTGGACGTGGGCACCGGACAACCGTAAACTTGAAAGCACAGATCTCACATCGGGTGGTGTTGGAGGAGCCGAGCCATCTCTCCAGACAGTTCATATGCAGCATGCCCATGGTGCCCTTACAGTGACAGGGCGACACCAGGCGCTCCCTAGCACCGTCCTCGTGACAGATCCGACACATCTGACCCCAGGCTGGCAGGCTCAACTCGCTCAGAGGTCTGCACGTGTAAGGGGTGGTAAAAGGGGTGGTAAAAAGGGTGGTAAAAGATGTGGTAAACAAGTTAAATCTGAATTTCTTCGCTTAAACCAAAAACGGTAATTGTTTAAATAGTAAGAGCTTTAAGATTGATCTTGTCAGCAGGAGAATGCCTGTTTTAAACACACAACAGATGTAATCCCTAGATACATGTATGAGCAAGAAAAGTTTTTTTGGAACAAACAAAAAGTGCTTTTTAGTAAATGTATTCCCCGAAAGTATGTTATGTGCTGTTGTGAATATAAAATACTTTAAAAGGTTCAGAATGTGTTAACACATTACGTAACACATGTGTGAGACACAGATGCACATGTTATATGATAGTTTGTAGAGAAATGCTGACTCGTTATGTCTGAAGAAAGATGCTGGATCCATTCAGTAATATAGAATCGATAAATGGGTATATCGTATAAGAGAATGAGTTTCGTGGGTAAAAAGAAAAGTTTCATGTTCTGTGAGCTAGAGCAGTTACAGGTCATTAAATGGTTAGTGCATTACGTAGCGCCCATTAAACATGTTATTTATTATCAGTCTCACAGAATCAGACCCTTCTGTAACCCGAAAAAACCAAAAAAACTGCTAGGGTTAATTTTCCTTTTTCAAAACTTAAAATTTATGATAATTGAGTAAACAAACTAGGATGCATTTTCTTCTTTTAAGCCTGTAAAACTCGTTTTTTTTTTTTTCATTGTTACTGTAAGTTTTGCTTCTAGCACCATTTGCAATATAGTTTTACAGGAATAGTAGTGTTTATCTGATGTGCACAGACTTCTAAGTTTAAGACAGTCTTACATGCACATCTTGGTGACTTACATAGCATTCAACAGTAAGATAACCTTACATGCATATATTCTCCCTTTCCAACATTCAACAGTAAGACAACATTACATGCATATATTCTCCCTTTCTAACATTCAACAGTAAGACAACATTACATGCATATATTCCTCCCTTTCTAACATTCAACAGTAAGGCAACATTACATGCATATATTCCTCCCTTTCCAACATTCAACAGTAAGACAACATTACATGCATATATTCTCCCTTTCTAACATTCAACAGTAAGATAACATTACATGCATATATTCTCCCTTTCTAACATTCAACAGTAAGATAACATTACATGCATATATTCTCCCTTTCTAACATTCAACAGTAAGGCAACATTACATGCATATATTCCTCCCTTTCCAACATTCAACAGTAAGACAACATTACATGCATATATTCTCCCTTTCTGACATTCAACAGTAAGACAACATTACATGCATATATTCCACCCTTTCTAACATTCAACAGTAAGACAACATTACATGCATATATTCTCCCTTTCTGACATTCAACAGTAAGACAACATTACATGCATATATTCCACCCTTTCTAACATTCAACAGTAAGGCAACATTACATGCATATATTCTCCCTTTCTGACATTCAACAGTAAGGCAACATTACATGCATATATTCCACCCTTTCTAACATTCAACTGTAAGACAACCTTACATGCATATATTCCTCCCTTTCTAACATTCAACTATAAGACAACATTACATGCATATATTCCACCCTTTCTAACATTCAACAGTAAGACAACATTACATGCATATATTCTCCCTTTCTGACATTCAACAGTAAGACAACATTACATGCATATATTCCACCCTTTCTAACATTCAACAGTAAGGCAACATTACATGCATATATTCTCCCTTTCTAACATTCAACAGTAAGGCAACATTACATGCATATATTCTCCCTTTCTGACATTCAACAGTAAGGCAACATTACATGCATATATTCCACCCTTTCTAACATTCAACTATAAGACAACATTACATGCATATATTCCTCCCTTTCTAACATTCAACTATAAGACAACATTACATGCATATATTCTCCCTTTCTGACATTCAACAGTAAGACAACATTACATGCATATATTCCACCCTTTCTAACATTCAACAGTAAGGCAACATTACATGCATATATTCTCCCTTTCTGACATTCAACAGTAAGGCAACATTACATGCATATATTCCACCCTTTCTAACATTCAACTATAAGACAACATTACATGCATATATTCCTCCCTTTCTAACATTCAACTATAAGACAACATTACATGCATATATTCCTCACTTTCTAACATTCAACAGTAAGACAACCTTACATGCATATATTCCTCACTTTCTAACATTCAACTGTAAGACAACCTTACATGCATATATTCCACCCTTTCTAACATTCAACTATAAGACAACCTTACATGCATATATTCCACCCTTTCTAACATTCAACTATAAGACAACCTTACATGCATATATTCCTCACTTTCTAACATTCAACTATAAGACAGCCTTACATGCATATATTCCTCACTTTCTAACATTCAACAGTAACTCAACATTACATGCATATATTCCTCCCTTTCTAACATTCAACAGTAAGACAACATTACATGCATATATTCCACCCTTTCTAACATTCAACAGTAAGACAACATTACATGCATATATTCCACCCTTTCTAACATTCAACAGTAACTCAACATTACATGCATATATTCCTCCCTTTCCAATCATTCAACAGTAAGGCAACATTACATGCATATATTCCTCCCTTTCTGACATTCAACAGTAAGGCAACATTACATGCATATATTCCTCCCTTTCTGACATTCAACAGTAAGGCAACATTACATGCATATATTCTCCCTTTCCAATCATTCAACAGTAAGGCAACATTACATGCATATATTCCTCCCTTTCCAATCATTCAACAGTAAGGCAACATTACATGCATATATTCCTCCCTTTCCAATCATTCAACAGTAAGGCAACATTACATGCATATATTCCTCCCTTTCTGACATTCAACAGTAAAACAACATTACATGCATATATTTCTTCCTTTTTAACATTAAAGCAATAAAACAACATTACATGCATATATTCCTCCATTTCTAACATTCAACAATAAAACAACATTAGATGCATATATTTCTTCCTTTCTAACATTAAAGCAATAAAACAACATTACATGCATTTACTTCCCCCTTTCTGACATTCAACTGTAAGACAGCCTTACATGCAGATCTTGGTCGCTTTCTAATATGCAATTTTAAGACAACCTTACATACTATGTATACGTTCATCCCTTCAAATTCAAGATGTAAGACAACCTTTGATGTACATCTTGGTCGCTTTCTAACGTTCAATTGTAAGACAACCTTACATGCATATCCTGTCTCTTTCATAACATTCAAGATGTAAGACAACCTTTGATGTACATCTTGGTCGCTTTCTAACGTTCAATTGTAAGACAACCTTACATGCATATCCTGTCTCTTTCATAACATTCAAGATGTAAGACAAAGTTACATGCATATCTGGCTTGCGGATTAGGAGGTCGTGGGTTGAAACCCCGGCCGGGTCAAACTAAAGACTTTGAGGTTGGTAGTAGTGGCTTCCCACCTAACGCTCTGGGCTAAGGGTACAGAATTACGCCTGACTCGTCGGTGTCAGTATAATGTACCGGCCGGGTTCAGTAACTGAGCACTTCATAAGTGCCCCTGTGCTATAAAGACAGAAATGCCGCTGCACAGTATCGGCAAATATGCCGGCAAATCCCATTCCATCCCATTTCATGAAACCTCCAGCGTAAAGCCTCACCTTGGGTTGACTGTGGTTTCTTCTAGGATTGTGTGACACAGTGGGTCCTTCATCGCTGGATCGCTCGAGTAGTGTGGCCCGTGACCATGTGTGCCGCCCGTGGCAGGGGACTGAACCAGAAAGGCGGCTGGGCTCATGGGCAATGTCGGCACATCGTTGTCCGAGGTCGCTTGGCGGGGTGGAGGTGTGAGGGGTATGCGGTGCGAACCTCTTGTTGAGATGGGAGACAGTGAAACAGGATGGTCTCGCTGACTGACCCGGGGGATGTTGGAATAGCGAAACACTCGACTGTCTTGTTGGGTCTAGAATGGAATATTCTTTAGTTATATTTTGTTTTTTACAGGATTGGAAAGTGGTATTTCAGGCACAGGGCACCACTCAAGTTGCTTTATGGGCCAAGACTACTGAAATTTTTATTTTGACAGAAAAGAAAGAATGACATATCTTGCAGCTTTGGAATGTTTTTCCTATATCTGTCTAGGGTTTCTGTTACATACGTGTTATAACCATTAGTCCCCAAATGTGTAGCCACAAAAGAAGTGCGTAAACATAAGCACTTCCTTAATTTTTGTCTTTGATAACTGTATGTTTATTATGTTTAGCATGTTCTCTTTCCACACCCTATCTGTAAACAATGACTTACAAAGTATTTTTACATAATTCTTGATAAATGTATAACCTTTCTAAAATATCGCATTGATACAATTTTGGCCATTATAGGCAAAAAGCTAGTTTGTGTTAAAATTATTTTCAGCGCAACGACAAAGCGAACTTTAAGGGAGAATATTTAATTCAGCCTAATAAATTGAATCTTACATTCCGGTTCACATGCGGAATTGGAGTGCTTTTGTCGACGGGACCACCAGGTGCACGATACATACTACCTGGTCCTTGCATTCCGGTACTTCTGTATATACCTGGGGTACCAGGCTCAGTAGGTGTCCATGGTTCGTCGTAGCTGACGTCATCGCCGTCATACTGGCTAAGACGGTAAACTCTCGGTGGTCTAACAACAAATTGCAAACGACATGACGCAACAATTGGGTTTCAAAAGGAATTGTTGGAATATAATAAGAAAAAAAGACAATTAGTAGACAAAAGCTCATTGAAAAGCACATTAAGTAAAAAGCAGCAGTATGTTTTGATAAAATTAAAATGAAAAAGTGACATTTTCATCGTGTTAACAGAGGTACAATGTTTACTTTAGTGGAGAAATCCTCTTGCTAAAGCCCTGGTCCACCGGAAACCTCGCAACCGCTGCCTGGTTCCCCGCGTCTTGTTGTTCTTCCATCTGCGCCAGGATGGACTCCAACTCCTCAACTGGGCCCTGCAACAATAATTGGATGATATTACGTTGCATTACTTACGTAAAAAATCTCACGTTATGTTACTTATGTTAATATTTTACACATCAGTTACCTCATTTGCTCCCGCAGTTTCTGTACCTATTTTTATTTTATATTTTAACCATTACTTGTGTTAAGTAAGTTAGTTGTGTTACGTAACGTTAAATGTTGCATAACCACTGTTACGTTACCTTTGTACGTTTCCTTTGTCACATTGCCTATGCTACGTTACCTTTATTATGCTAGCTTTAGCAGGCTTTTACTTTTACATTACCTTTGCTTCGTTACTTTTGTTTCGTTACACTTGTAACTTTACTTTTTTATACCGTTTTAACGTTACCTGTGTGACTGTTACGTTTTATTTTTATACATTGCCTTTCTTACGTTACCTCTAAGACGTTTCTTTTTTATCTTAGGCATGCGACGTTACGTTTGTTCTTTTTCATGAAAGGTTATGGAAAAGATGCGCTTTGTTAGGTCCCATCTTTCAATTGTATTTACCTCTGACGCATGGTTGGACTACTTAAGAGACCTTGACTCACGTTCGATCCTCAAAATTAAATGACGTCAGAGCAAACGTCGGTTTAGAATATATACAAAGGAAGTCTATACATTGTATTGGCTACTGATGGCGTAAACCTATGATTTTGAAAGAATTGTTAGTTTAGTACAAAAAAATGAAAAAAGAAAAGTGGTACCACTGATGAACTAGCTAATTAGAGTTGCAGCACATCTTTTGGGTGATGTGGGAATTAGTCAAAAGCTGCGTTTAAAATAAACTTTGTCTAGAGCTGTCTGCTAAGGCAGCTACATGGGAAGAAACGACTGACTAGAGTGCAGAAAGGTCGTGAGTTAGAACATTGCCCAGGTGGATAAATTACATTTTTGCAGTTAATATAGCAATATCTGAAACATATTGTTAACTACTTTGTTCTGGTATTAGGATACTAAATGACCACCAAACCTCATCCTTTCCATGGGATCTTCTGTTGGAACCACACAATTCCTGGCCGTCTGCACGTCGGTCAACATTCCTGTATAACACCTGACGTCGCAGGCTCATTCGTGACATGGTGACGTCAACGTAAGTTGTTTTACATGCCGGAGGTCAAAATGTCGACAAGTGCTCTGAAAGAAACATAACGGACCTTATAGCACAATCGGTATAGCGTCGGCCCCAATTTTGGGAGGTCCTGGGTTCAAACTACGACATAATAAAGTCGATAAAATGGTAGTGGTATATCTCCATTGCTTACGCAAAGCGTAGTTACATGACTGGCTCGTCCAGTGTCGGGATGATGTGACTGTAGTGTAGCATCACGCTAGGTGTTTGTGGCATGCTATCCAGAGAAGACAGCACTATATCTGCTTTAAATGAAAAAAGTCACCTAAATAAAACTGAAAAAATGATGAAGGACGATAACAAACGAACAAACATAATAAACAGTTTCTGTCTGTTGTTGGTCCCTGTGATATTAACAAAGTAATACACGTTTCTCCAATCAAATAAATAACGGTATTTTATGTAAAAATGCAGATTATGTAGCAATGTCAACATAATGTATCACATATGCATTTACATGCTGTAAAAATACACTTAACATCAAAACATCAGAACATCCAAACCATTCTATATCACCGATTACAACCCCATGCCCCATGCACTTCTCTCGAATGTATTTTACGTAAAATCATACTCACCATTTCTTTACACACTGTGGTAAATTGTGTTTACCTTGATTGGTCCATAGGATGTCACATGACCAGTATAACGGTCATCCCGGGATTATGCTCACGGTCATATCACACATAGCACGTGCAATCAGTGCTCTGCAATTTCCTTGCTCACATCTGAAGTGATAATTTGTACACATGTGTCCATTTTGCCGTATAAGTATAGTGAGATCTGTGTGTGTGTGTGTGTGTGTTTGCGTGCATGCGTGCGTGCGTGCGTGCGTGCGTGTGTGCGTGCGTGCGTGTGTGTGTGTGTGTGTGTTTATGTGTGTGTTACAATACATACATATTAAAAGACATCTCAATAAATGGTTAAACTGGTTTGATTTGATTTAAATATATATTTGGTCGCTTATATGTAAAGTACTTGTACGAGGGGTGTTCATTAAATAATGAAACTACCTTCTTATCTATGATGTTTATTGTCTGATGCTGTTTATTTTTAACAGTCCCTCAAAGTACTCTCCTCCTCTCTCCACACACAGTTGCAGTCGTCTGCGCCATTTATCAAATGCTTCCCGATACTCTTCTTTAGGTATCCCCCGTAACTCTGAATTAACTGCTTTTGACAGGTCTTGGGCACGATTTTATTTGTTTCCAGCTAAAAGTTCTTTCAGTTTAGGAAATAACCAGAAGTCGCAAGGTGCCAGGTCAGGACTATAGGTGGGATGAGGGAGAGTTGCAATCCCGTTCTCTGACAGGTACTGAGTTATGGCCCCTGTTTTATGGGCACTAGCATTGTTATGCAAAATCATTACTCTAGAGGTTCCAGTGATTAGGCGGCTGTCCTTCAATTTAGAAACGACCTGAGGTAGGACATTTTCTCTGTAATATTTATCAGTCATAGTTGCTTTTTCTGGTAGAACGTCTACAGTCACCGGACCTTCGTGGTTAAAAAAATATGGTGAAAGCCTCTTCTGACTCTGAAAACCTGGTTTACAAACCACGGGTCTGGAGTCATTTTTTTGCCAGCCACATCATGTTAGAGCGTTTGTTTGGGATCCCATAAAAGTATATCCAAGTTTCATCTCCAGTGACTACATCTGTTATTCGTTTAGGTCCATTGGGTTCGAACAAGTCCAATAGCTGCCTGGCACAAGAAACCCGATTTTTCGTCTGTTATGGCGTCAAGACGCGGGGTATCCATCGTGCAGAGATCTTTCTCAATCCCCAATTCTTCATGTAACACTTTATGGACAGTACCAAAAGAAACATCTAACTCAGAACTTATTTCACGAACAGAAATATTAGGATCATTGTCTATCTGGGTTTATTTTTTTTACATTCTCAATCAAAGTCCCGTTCACATTCGATTTTAGTGCTCTTGGACGCGGCTTATCAGTTAGCAGCTTTCTTCCATCTTTATATTCTCTGACCCACCTGGCACATGTGTTATGGTACAGCTAGGTTTGCAAATATACCAAATAAATCATCATGAATTTTCTTCAATTAAGATATATATTCCATGACTTTGTGTCATATCAGATTCTATCACTTTAAGAAAGCTAAAACTATTAATCTCTTTCTGATTCTGGGCTCTTTAAGGAAAGAGACCGTCGGTAAAATTTTAGATTGTGATATTTGTACAGATATCTCGTCTAATCTATAATGGCGATTATAGGTTGTATCCGACGATTCACATACGAGTGACAGTAGCAAGCCATTACCTTTGAGTATTTAGGAATTAAAACATATGGTCGGTTATAATTCCGGAATACAAAAAAAAAGTAATTACGTGTGATCGTCTTGACTAGAACGCGGCAATTGCAAACACAACTCCATTGTTTGTACAGTGTAAGTCATACAATACACACTCCGACTTATCATTCTAATTTATGTTTCGACACAATGTAAATTAACCTTATGATTTAGATAAAAATCCCCATATTTCAATAACATGTTTTCGATTGAAATATTATTCCACAATATCTATCAGGAAATGTAATTTCAGTTGACATATTCACCCCACGTTTTTCGTTGACTGTTTTCATTTAAACGAAGATACGATGACATTTACCAAAAGGGTTGCGCTTATATTTGCATGTCTGTATAATGATAAACTTCGAAAGAAGAACTGCACGTAATTAGCCCTTTGAAAGGTTACAATAATTTAAAACTATGATTTTAAATTTTAAATTTTAATTAATTTTACACATAACTTATCAATTCATAGGCTTTACTCAAAAGGGCTCGATGCAGTTTTAAAAAATTGTATTTCAGAAAAGTGCTGGGAACGTTCAATTCTATGCAAGCTACACAAAGGTTATTAAAGAAAACAAGGCGCCAACCAAAAGGAACAAATATTTCCCCGAAGGTGTTTGTCCGTGTAGCGTCGTATTTCTATAGGGATTAAATTATTTACAATCCGAGACGTTATCCGTCAGAGCTTCGTGTGCTATCTTGGGAATAAAGCGCCATTTGAGTGCTTAAGTCAGCAATATTGGTTGGTTGTAAGCGCTTGTGGTGATAATATTCAATAATACGGGTGAAGCATTGTCCTATTTGATTTGTAGTGCTGGAACAAAGCTGTTTCAGCTGCGAGGTATACGCCTTTTAATACTATACAAATCGCCAGTTGTAATTCGTTTTGGCAACAGACTTTAAACAGACCAAGATGAAACATGTCGGAGTGTACAAAAGATTCTTGAAGATATATGTTACATCTAAGACACAAATATTGCTTTGTCAATAATGTATTAAGTGGGCACATGATTTGTGCATTCAAGTTGATATTTGGCGATTCCTCTATCTTAAATGCACAATTTGTACACATAACGTAAGCAGGCCTTTGCAAACAAAAGTAAGGCATTTCATACCAGGAACATTCACAATCAAATTTTTTGACTTTGGTATTTTAAATCCATCTACACATTTAATTTAGAGTCAAGAGTTTTGTGAAATAGTTATAATAGAAATAAAAGTTTTAAGTTCACCCAAATATAATGTGAGCAGTATTTTTAATTACGTCACTACTTTCTTTTAAATGATATCATTACTTAGTTGTCTTAATACGTCATCACTTAGACAGTTAAAACTATGGGTTTTTTTTCATTGCTTTCATTCGAGAAACCTTTAAGAAAGTGCATGTTGGAGCTCTGTTAAATCAGTTTAGTAACTCCAGTCGGCCCTTTTGCCGACCGATTATTTCAAGGCGGTAACTGTTTGGTTTTCTGAATTTCACATAATGTCTTGCCACAGTTTTGATGTAACTTTTATATGTTACTGGACTGTGAACACCTTTGCCATGTGCTTTTTCAAATTTTAATAAATGTTGCATTACTCATTTGACCTTGTCATTTTTCATTCATATAGGATAATATTAAATGTTTTGTTGTTCTTACCGCAGCCAACTGATGAGACAAGACGCGGCATTATTAGATGTTTTAACATAAATATTTAACTCACATTTTATTAAAGTTATTGCAATAAATACAAAAAAAGATCGTGACAGTAGGCGAAGCAATAGGCGAGGTAATATCAGTTTAAATTACAAGAATTTTACATTGCTTTTTGTTTATTTATGATTTTAGCATACACCCTAATTTGACCCTTCACCTAGAGCATGGCCACTCCGAAGCAATCAGGTCCACCAAGCGTAAAATTGGTATTATTAAAGTATTAGCCATGATTGCGTTGCTATGGCACCTTTTCCCGTTAACACCTTTAATAGCCAGTTTGCAACCATTCTCCGAAATGCTTGTTAGAAATTTCAAGTGAGGTATTCTTTATTTCATTTATTTAAAATTAATACAATTTATTTTATTTATCTATTATTTCTTTATTAAAAAGGGAATAATGGCAAACTAAATGCATTTTCCATTATCTAGCTATACAGACATCGCAGCCAAAACAGACAATTCCCTTTTATTGACATCGATTGTTGGACACCACAGCAGACAAAATCAGAATCAATTAACTGAAGTCAATTGATGACTCTCTCCACAGATATATTATCGAAAACGTGCTTCCAATCAGCATTGCGGGGCTTAACTCAAGGTAAGTAACATTCAGTTGAATTTGATAGCATCCTGTTAAATGGAAAAAAATTCAGCATTGTTGTTAAAGTTTTAAGCGTACAACTTTATTAACAGTTACGTGATATAAGTTCATAAAAAAAGCTTGCTTACACTGGTAGTAGGAAACACAGACAAAATTATTTGACTATTGGTTCTTCATTGTTACGGAACATGGTCAGCTGATAGACGTCAACATTTTAACCCAAGCCAGGACTCATATCCACACCATAAGGAGTTTGTGTTTTAAAATCAATCTCTTATCCTTTAAATGGGGTCCTAATGATTAAGTCAAATAATTTAATTAAGTAAAAATAAGACATAAACATGTAGTACGACTATGCACGATACTGCTGAATTTGTCATAAAACACCAAACGCTATGAACCCGTTTTATATTATTTTGAAGGTATACAGTTCCTAAGAATATCTATCCAGACTTTATCAGAGAAGGAAATGAATGGATCGGAGCCAAAAACTGGTTGTTGATCTACAGTATGTCCAGATGTTGCTATTACATATGACAGCTGGACCAGATGTAGAACAGAGTATCATGGGACTGTGGCTAGACATTACATGGATGAAAATTGGCAACTGAAAGCAATTAGCTTACAAATAACAGAAATAAAGGGCTCCCACACAGGTGAGAAAAATTTCAGCAACATCCTTGAGGTACAGACGAAATAAACGTTTTCATCCATTGCTGCCGTGATTGATTAAGCGACAAATGAAAAAAAAAAATCGAGAAACTTGCATGGACACGAGTAGGGTGCTATGTACACAGAATAAAACTCGTTGTCAGACTCTTTCCAATAAAAACCGCAAGACTTGTTGGTAAAGGTAGAAAACTGGTGACATTTGTCCACCTGTCATATAGTGCTTCTAGCCTCCTTCGTTCAAGGCAAATGCTACTAACCTCAACAGACGTGTCTCTAAAGTTGATAATATGAAAAAGCACATAAAAATCTTTCAGCTTATGCCAAGCATAATGGCTGTAACAAATGACCAATCACAAAACAAAGCAGCATTATTTAGAACTGTACTTACACAATTCCAGGAACAGGCATTGATTGAAAAAGTAATTGAACTACTTGAAACTTTTCTCAAAACAACAGACAGTGTGTCCTCGGATGATGTAACGTAAAAGACAATGCCAATATGGTACAAGATAAAACACGTGATTGCTGAGAGTGAAGACGGTACTGAGTAAATCAAATATGTGAAAGCATCCATTAGCGAAGAACTAAACCATGAACAAAGACATTGACGTAGCTTTGATAGCATGTGTATTTAATTCGTTCACCAAAGTTTATTATTGTTTTGTTTTGTCTTTTTGCGACCAGCTGAGGCAGAATAAGCCAATAAAACTACTCTGCACGATGCATTGGAAAACTCCAAATCTGTTACAAAAAAACAAGAAAATGACAAGACACACACACCATTCCATCAATATCCAAGTAAACCTTTCAACTACAGAGGTGCAAGAGGTGAAAGAATGTGGGTTAAATCGTGCTGTTGTTTGTTGTTGTTGGGTGTGTATGTGTGTGTGTGTGGGGGGGGGGGGGGGGGTACAAAAGAACGTGAAAATGTTTTGATAAAACGAAATTGCTTGAATTCAGGCTAACTATGCTCCAAGTAAAACCCACGGAACATTAATTTTGGAATGTTTATACATCTGTTGTGCTGATTACAATAATGATTATAAAACAAACATATCTACATCTGGTATACTGTTTACAATAATGATTATAAAACAAACGTATCTACATCTGTTAAACTGTTTACAATAATGATTATAAAACAAATATTTCTACATCTGTTGTGCTGTTTACAATAATGATTATAAAACAAACACATCTAGATCTGTTATACTGTTTACAATAATGATTATAAAACAAACATATCTACATCTGTTGTGCTGTTTACAATAATAATTATAAAACAAACATATCTTGATCTGTTATACTGTTTACAATAATGATTATAAAACAAATATATCTAAATCTGTTATACTATTTACAATAATGATTATAAAACAAACATATCTACATCTGTTGTGCTGTTTACAATAATGATTATAAAACAAATATATCTACATCTGTTATACTGTTTACAATAATGATTATAAAACAAATATATCTACATCTGTTATACTGTTTACAATAATGATTATAAAACAAACATATCTACATCTGTTATACTGTTTACAATAATGATTATAAAACAAACATGTCTACATCTGTTATACTGTTTGCAATAATGATTATAAAACATACATATCTACATCTGTTGTGCTGTTTACAATAATGATTATAAAACAAACATATCTACATCTGTTGTATTGTTTACAATAATGATAATAAAACAAACATATCTACATCTGTTGTGCTGTTTACAATAATGAACTATTAAACTTAATCACCTTTAATTTAATCAGTGGTAAATAATCGACAATTATTCATGTTATTCAGATCGTTAAGAGATTACATATTTTGAATCGATTCTTATCACTAGAATTATGGCATTATCGATGACAACTTTTACATAAGAGCTCTCTATGTAGACTTGAATGGATGTTTGTGAAGCTCAATGTTTCCTACGGGACAATATTTACATAAAATGCAGTAACACCTTATTTACATAAGTTATTTGTATTTATATAAACTGTATACCATTAATTGTAGTTTCTTTTTATACTCTGCGAGCGTGATTTTATGTTAACCATTTTCCCCTTAGTAACATAATAGGGGTTTTCAACTTAACGTCACCATATCGTGACAATATTCTAACTACCCCATCTTTTGCTCATATATTGATCTGACTTACCATCTAGAGAGCTTAATCTTAACAAAGCACATACTTGACAAATGTAGCATTTCTATACGTTAAGATCCCATTTTCCAGTTGACTTCTACGACGGTAACTATTGGTTTTCATTTTTTGTGTGTCATATCTCGTCTGCGTGTTTTTGTCACTTTTACATTTACTCTCTATGCCATTGTCTAGTGGTATGTCACTTTTAAATATTGGTTGTAATGCTCTGAGGACAATTTCTTCTTTTTTCCTATTCCGCTGACAATGTTTCGTCTAACATCGGTGACAATAGAGACGATAGCTTTGAGAATTATTTATACCTCGATAGAAATTCTCTTCGTGCTACCACTGATGGTAGTGATACATCTCAAGATTTGCACGAGTTTGTACTAAAGTTTATATAAATTTTAACTAAAATTTAATCTTTTCAAAGCATTTTGAATGACTTAGTGAAAACAAAACAAATATTTTTGGTTGTAAGATTTCCAGACAACGACCATAGAACTATGTTTCCGATTCGATCTTACACTCTGGTCTCTGGTAAAGACACTAGGGACTGGGGAAACATCTCCATGATGGTGGTGGTGGTTGTTTATCACAAACACGATGGAAGAGTGGGACATTGCCAAGCAAATCATCAAAAGCCAGATGTATTCTACATACTCAACAGCATCACTTAAAAGAGGCGTCAAATAGTTTGGACCAGATATTTTTCTCTGAAACAACTAAAGGAATTATTGTTGCCTGAAAGAATCTCACAATATACTGATTATTGATATCCTACATCTATGTGAAAAGTGAAGCATAGCGTATCACTTGTCATTACAATAGGTATTCCCTATCTAAGCCACGCTGCACAGTTAGCTACTTTAACTAAGAAAACAACGTGACCCGTAACTTTATATACTCATTCTGGTAATCAGCTCTGACGTCGATGCCTGTTTTTAGCAGAAATTACAATCATGCTTATTTTATAAGTAGTTTTTAGAAATAATGGGCATGTAAAGTGATTTATTTGACGATTTTTACTATTGTCTTACAATTAAAACAATGTTCACAATCGTCTTTTGTTAGACTTAGGTTTGACTTTTAGCAGAAATTATGCCCCAATTCCCCCAATTCAGGTTTACCAGTATTTGATGGAGACAAATTGTTGGATACTACCTTTAAGTATTCGTAGTAAAATCCCATAGTGATGGATTTCCCAACCTAACTAAACTTGCAAACATAGCCTTACTCATTCAGTGCAGTTATGTGATTGTAAGACAACATTTTAGGCCCAATGTCATGTTAAATCGCATTTAGAAATAGCTAATCACATCAGAATATTGCGACTCGTTGATGAGAATGATGAAGGGCCCCCACATTTAAATGACTTCACCTTCCACAAACTGCGAAGCAATGAGGTGAACCGGGAAGATGATCAAATGATGCAATTAACCATAAGCATCTACATCGAGAGCAAAGATAATATTACCATTCGAACAACGCAGCAGACTTTTTGAACTAACAGACTGGCCTATCTAAAATCTGACATGTGCAAACGAGATAAATGCCCTGGCAATTTAACCTTTATTAAAGGTGATCCGTTTAAAACATTCCTTGAGATTACGTCATTTGATAAACAAGGTTGTACAATTAAGTGCACCCCCCCCCCCCACCCTAAACAAAAACAAAACAAAAAACAAACACACAAACAAAACACACACACAACTGTCAAGTAACATTATTTTCAGGTTTTCAGGAAATTAATTTTACATGACTGTAAACGATCCATTCTAAGCAAAACAGTAGCAGCGGATTGCCGGGTCAATTTCAGCATATCAGTAAACGAGTTCAGTGAAGTTATAATGACTGACTGACTATTAATTGTATTAAACTTCTAGAGAGAACTTTCATTAATTGCAGTAAGGCTTATGTCCTATTGCATGAATATTATAAATTATCGGTGAAAGGATATTGGCAACGCATGTCCCATTAAATAAAATGTAAATAAAATGGTAAACCTAATATAACTTGTGTAGTAACTATCTAGTTTTGCACTTTTTAATTTTCCGCCATAGAACACGCTCGAGCAAACCTAGTTAGCTAGTACATAGTACATATCAATACCCTAGGAGGATTAGATAAGGCGTTATTTTTGTGGACCGTAGCCTTGTATCGCATGGTAGACATCTAAAGGGATACATAAACTAAAGACGAGTGATCTTATTATCCGCAAAATAGTTCTATGCCATTCATACGCTCTGTTTGTTAATTACGTCTAAGGTCGCAGGCACTGTGTCTCGTTTTTTCCCATTTAAAGCAAATATAGCATAATATATGTCTTTGAAAACGTTTTGAAAACTGGCGTCAGGCATCAAAATCTTTACCATTAATTTACTGTACAAACCACGTAAGCTGGGAAAAATATATATGAATATATTCATGCATCATTATCAAGGTAGAGAATATACAAATTACTCAAGTGGAATTCTCTTTTGTCATAGATTGTAAGACAGAAAAATAGCATTCGAAATGGTATTCCAGCAGTTAACGTTCTTTACCACCGTCTTTACTTTTGCCGTTTACAATGCCATTTAACATTTAACTCGATTAATTGTTACATCGTTTAACCCATTTATCCCACTCTACAATGTTAATGAATACATTATTTTAAGTTTCAGCGTCACACCAAACAGAGGCAAGATAACAAATACCTCTGGCTAAAAGGAAAGCGATAGAGGTGAACAGCATGTTGTATTGACATTTTTAATGGTCTTATATTTAACCTTTTTCTAATTGTATATTTGCAGAACATTGAAGTGACATGATAACTTCCTGTCATACAGTAGTGCAATTTAACAAAAATCATTTGCTGGAAATTTAATTTCGGATATTTTACTTGCTAAATATACGTGTTTTCATCTTCGTGTAAGCTTAAAATAACTTTTATACCATAAGAACAATGAAAATATATATGCTATATGGATAGCTGTTAGTAGTGCGTTATTAGTTTCACTGGATCATATATATTATTCTATTATTTAAGGTATATAATGGATAGAATAATACAATGAAGAGGAATTCAAGAAGTTTTTCATTTAAGTATTTTAAGACAATTCTTGTGGAACAGTATTGTAAATAGTTTTCGATTGTTCGGCCATTCAATCAATCGATCAATCACCAGATGCAGTAGACATGTTCACAGTGTTCTGTCAAATATATCTTCCTTATACATTCCTAAAATCTCATCAAATATTAATTCGATTTTCTTTCTTTCACACGAAATGTGCATTATATTGTCAATATATGTCACTCAATGATTGTAAATATAACAATTTCTCGTAATTTTGGCCCTTCTTATATTTTCGTTACGTCACTTAATGCCGGAATATAATTTATGCACGTGTAAAGCAAACACAGACACATTCTTTATATTCATCGATTCGACAGCTTCTACAATTTTTCAAAAATGATCAGAATAGTGCGCGCTTAGCAGGTAAGTGAAGAAGAAACAACAATAAAGAAACAAATACATAAAAAATAAAAATAACACAAAATCAAGCTAAATGAACAGAAAATTTCCTCCTTTAACTTAAACGAACTTTGTTCTGAATTCGACATGTCTTCTCTATAAATAATGGCGGATGTTTCCACATGCGGATCAAAGCCAGTAAGAGATTTGTTGTTTATTTTGTACAAAGTTATGGGTACACTAAACGCTACCAGACGCTCATATTGAACAAATAAAAACACGCCGTCAAGACAATGAAAGGCCAAGTTACCGAATTTGTCAAAACTAAGAAAAATCAAAGACACCGACTTCTTATAACCTAATATCTACCCAAGTTACCAAACTATTCTAAAGTATAAAATTAAACTCAAGAGTTTATAATATGCTTCAAAATAGACCTAAGAAATCGAATTTGTATACTTTTCTATCCAGAGCCAACCCTCGAATAATAAATGAAAAATAATTAAGTCTCTTCTCAAGGTTGCGAGATGGTGAAGGTCAAAGGAAGGGTGGCGAGGAGCTGCAAGGATCTATAGTGGACCAAATAAACACTACGGGATCGATCATTAGGACAAATTGACCCAAATCTGTGTAACTCTGGGCCACAAACATTCTTGACGCACACGCGTCTTTGGTAGAAATGATGATGGCCGAGATGAGATATGGTTACTCACGTGTTAAATTTAAATATGAGGCATATTTCTTCTATGTTGAAACATGTTGGGAAAAATATCAACAAGTACATTCGTGCGCTAGCTTGAAAGGTTTTCATGACGGCGATGGCACCGTCCAACATTCAGTCTGGACATTTTCTATCTATCCACAGTTGTTGACATTGAACATCTTTTTCCCACGTGAAAGCTTCAATTAAAGGCATTGAAATCAACAAATGCTGATGCTGTGGAGTTTATAAAGAAACTTGGGGATCTTTTCAATGTTGACAATACGTGTTAACGCGCATGTGTTTTGCAGCAGACGAAAGGAACGCACATCTATCAAACCAAATGCTGGCGGTCATGATATAATTGCGGACGACTATGCAGACGAGGTGCAACTTTGTAGAGAAAGAAAGGAGTCTACGGTTAACAAGAACCCAGAGCACAAGTCTAAATATCATTAGATATTACTTTTGCCGTCTCTGTCGATCCCCAACTCCGTTATCAGTTGGTGAGGATGCCACATGAGATGATGATTATAACAAAAGTTGCATGTGCAACAGTTTATCTTCACCAAACAGTAAAAATAAACGTATCAATTTCTGTTTCTTATTGCGGCAGAAATACATATGTTATTATTATTGCCCTATAAGTTAACTACATATACAATAACTTTTTAAATGACCAGCTGTCACTCATAAGGACAAATATACTAATAAGCATTGTTTAAATTTATACAACTGTATAATGTCTACTGTGTTACCTTGCTGTATTTATTGAACCTGTTTAAGGACAGTCATTTATGTATTTTCCATACACAGTAGAATCAGCATATCTGTTTCAAGTGGACACCGTCCCCGGTTAACAGTAGTGGTGGGGCGACGGACCGAATAAACTACATGTACAATATTAAAATAAAGAAAATATACAAAGTAAGGTTCTAAACAGGTTTGTTTGTGTGTTTGTTTCTCTGTTTGTATTTGTTTTTGTTTGTGTGATTGTTTTTGTTTTGTCGTTTTTGTGTTTTTATTTGTATAGGGTGGGAAATGGTTAAATTGTAAGTATTTTATGCTATCACTAAAACAAAAGTATTTTATGCATTTACAGTGATTGAATTTGTTTTGCAGGATTCAAGGACACGCGTAACTTAACAGACATACAGCACTGATTGCTGGTCTGAAATACTTTATGGTTCATCAGTTTGATTGGCTATTGTCTAGCCAGTGGTAATTGCTGTCAGTGGTAGAAGAAGCAAACTTACTCACGGATAATATCATCTGATAGAAATCCACTACAAACAGCAGTGCTGCGATATATTTAATAAACTGGCGATTTTAGTTTGGTTAGTAAACTCGTCCGATATAAAATATAAAGATATTTTTAAGCTGATATCTGTATTACGTTTTGATAATCTAATGCAAATACATAAGAAGGTCCGGTAAAAAATCACAGCACAAGAACAAAGTTTAAACTTAGACCAGACAAATGTAAAAATATACCCAATGTAAAATTGTCAACAAAAAGCGCTGAGATATAACATTGCATTAATGGCGGAAAACAATCCATTCCAACAAGACAAAATGTAGCTTTATTAACCGATTATAGGTAATGAGATCTAAAAGAAATATTAAAGAAGGGCGAGGATTTATCCGCAAAATGCAAACTAAATAATCAAAAGCAAATAAAATCACAAAGTTATACCTACAGTGCAATTCCCACTTAAAGGGCATAGAGAGTTCTCTAGTTTTCTTACCTATATATGGCACGACTGGAGAGAATAAAATACACAACAATGACCGTCTAACTTAAATCTTGAGTCACCGTAATCATGTAGTCTCAACCAACTGTCCGGACATTGTGTAATTTAAAAGCAATACAAGTTCTTGACCTTAAAAAAAGGTCACTTGTAAGCAATGCAGTAAAACGAAGGATATCCTGGTTGTAACCAGCAGCAAAACATTTTCTCTGAAGTTTTGTAAAAAGCCATTGATTTTGGGTACTCTATAAACATTCCAGTACAATACAGGATGGTGCATACCCTGCTGCATAAGTGTTTTAATTCTGCATTTATATCTTTAAGCAATAAAATCACAGCGGTGAAAGAATTTTGAAAACACCTTCCTTAATTTGTGGAATCTTTGTCAAACCTCGTAAGCTGGTTAATTACCATAGATGTATGTTATTTTGAACAATATAGAATGTACAAAGCAATTAAACCACAAATGTATCAGACAGGCTAAAACTCTAGCGACTGATTTCTCATTGATCTCGAATATAATTCAAACTAATAAGTGGCGATTGAATGCCACCAATATCATAATGCCCAATAACATAATGCCACCAATATCATAATGCCCAATATCATAATGCCACCAATATCATAACATAGGTTATGTTGAAAGAAACTTCAACCGGATATAACCAGAAAACTTCCAGGTCTGTGCTTGTTTTAGAGCAATCGGAACAACTCGGGGATTTCAGGAATCATCTCTCGGATGTATGTTGATAGTCGGATCACCTCATCCATTTCCCTAAATGGGACTACTTTTGTGACGGACGACAAAACAAAGATGGCAGCTCGGATGACAGCTCACTACAGTACGATGCCTGGAAAATCATCCTGTTTAAATTTATCCAGCGCAGCAGACACGCATCAAACGATGGCATTATTTATGTTTTGTGCATTCTTCTTCCCAGGGACTTAATTACCCGAGGAGTTCCAATTGGTCTTAGAGCTGAAATAGCAGTGAAGCATATATTGGCAATGTGTCTGAACACTATTTGAGCTTCCGTATACTGTGCTTAAACGTGCACTTTGTTGTATGAAAGCGTAATAAATGATAAATTATGATATATGTCAACATTGTCGCTATATAATAGTGTATATGTTATGACTAAAAACACAGTTTAAACAAGACGAGAATAATATTTATGTATATTTGGTCAATATCGGGTGGTCAAAACAAATTAATGTCATGCTAACACATTGATATAGCAGTATTTTACCAATATTTTCTCGTGAACAGCTCAATACTCCCTTACTTACAAGAGCTATGCCACTTACATTAATTACACACAGTTAACTTGTACGGATGTAAAAGAAAATTACTCTTAAATAGTTTGACATTAATATGAACGAACTGTTTTTATTTTGTTAACAAGCTATAAAACTTTAAACAAATAACCAAACAATATTTGCAGTCAGTATGCTATTTGAAAAGCTTAAGTACGAAAGAAATATTATTAAAAAGCGAATTACAACTTGGCACTTGTAATTTGCAAGACGAAGATATTACGTGCAAAAAGATCTTTCCAAATAGAGGGAATGTTTGACTAGTTCCATTTGTAACTCTAACGGCCCTAATATACATACGCCTGATGCTGTGTATACAATGTAAGGCATACACTAGACTTCCAACCTGTCAGACAGATACGTCAAACCGGTCTGGTGCATTTCAAACAGTCTCGGATATTGACGTAAGACCGTTCTAAACATAGACTGACATCGTTACATCATTAGAAACAGAATATTTCGTAAGATAGTTGGTTGCTTATTAAGAAGCATATTTTTTTACTTCTCATGGTCTTTGCCAAGGAAATGTATGTGTTTCAGTCAGTATGCCCTCTAGTGATCAAATAAAGGAATAGAATTAACATAGTATTGTTTGTCTGGTTGGAGTAAATATTCTAGCAAATACAGAAGTTCTTAAGCAAAATAATTCAGTGGATTTGTAAATAGTACTTATCATTAACATTACTTCAGACATGTCTGATATACATTAAATATATATCTTGTCCATCAAATAATATATGAAGTGAAACGTCTGTGTAAGGGATTGTAAAAATGAATGTATTCCCTGTAAAAGAAAACGACATTTTCAAAGAAAATACTTAACAAATTTATTTCTCCAAACTCGCTACATTAACTTCGGTCATATTAGCTTCAGACCAACTATTCTCTATATCCCGATATCAATATATGTCTATAAAGTGTGTTAGTTATCTCCCTTGGGTTATCAAACTTTACTATACCTGACATTTGGCGTCAGATTCGCATAATACAAGTGTGATTTTTGTCATCAGATTAAATTACCTCGTTGTTTAAGGCATGTCCAAGTTAAATAGTTCGAAATAAGTTCACCTAATTTATGACAAAGCCCCTTTCAGAACAAATAAGCTTTATCTTACATAACAATAGATCAATGCATCATAATGTCGAATTTTTAATGAAAGATTTATTTCAATGCAAATTAAGGGGTTTCTGTTGTTTTTTGCTTGTTTGTTTTTGTTCTATTTATTTATTTATTTATTTATTTTTTGTTTATTTATTTATTTATTTATTTATTTATTTATTTATTTATATATTTGTACATGTATGTTTTTGCTTTTGTGTGTGTGTGTGTGTTTTCTATATAACAACTGATTGTGAGTTCTTGCCTTATTGTAAAAACTCCTGTTTACTCATATCTACCTATTGACACATATATGTAATGGTTTGTTGTTCGAGTTTAAAACATCAAAACTACCAAGACTCATGCATCCATGTAGTGTTGACATCAACATACTTACCATGAAAACCACATGTTTGGGTTGTTTTCTATATTAAACTAAATTCATTCGGCTACAGATTCAGTATCTGTATTGAACAAAATGACAGAAGTCCCAACCTAAGACAAATTGTAATGTCAACACGATCGACGAAAAATATATGCATTTAACAAAGACTGTAAGTACCATGTATTATTTTCTCATGTACGCGCAGTAAAACCGATGAACTATTTTTAACAGTTCGTACAAACTCCTTTGTTATAAATTAACATTTCAAGCGTGATCCAGTTGCGTATGAACACAATTACGATCTTTGACTAATACTGTCAAGGAAATTTAATTTTGTTATGACGTCATTAATAAATATCACGATAGTTGTAAATAAAACAAAATAAATAAAAATATTCATAACCTTCTTTAGTTAATGAAGTCGGTTTAACGTCTTAGACAGGAAAAGTTTGGTTTTGTGTGATATTTTGCAGGATAATGCGCAGTGTTTTGTTCATTTTCTTCGTGATTTTTTAGCTGTGTGTTTGTTTCTTGTGATAAATTAAGTGCAACGGAACGATGTGTTAAGCAAACCAAACTGGATTTCCAAAAGAACAGGTAACTATGGCAAGATCCTAATAAAAGTCACGATATATATTGAACATCGAACTAGCACCTGGCAAAAGTACCTAGTACAAGTTAAACATGCTTGTATAGCTTCTTTCTAGACTCCTTTCGACTGGATATTTTTTGACATCAAATGACGACATTAAACACTTGCTGAGGTCGTTATTTGTTTGCTGTAATATGACGGAAAGGTAACTGCTTAATAATTTCCCTTGCACAATACATTGTCATGATGAAGCCAACGTATATTACACAACTTCATAATAATACGTTGCATCGGTAATAACCTTTGGTGCAAATCTTTTTTCAAATCATTAGTCTAGAACTAGACTTGAGGTATAGATGGGATTTGTTTCATTGTTCAGATTATTAAAATGTTTCTTTTATTTTTAAAAACATATTTATTAGTGCAACAATTTTTCTTGGCGTATGATCATAAAAGTAAATCCAATTAAAAAAACTAGGATTTTTTGTTTAATAAGGTTTTAAATATTGCTACTATCGATAACGCATTTCTCAGCTTCGTTTTAAGGTGACTCAAATGTATGTTGCACTTTGTCCAGATTTGGGTACATTAGACCAAGGCAGGACCAATCGGTCTGAATTTTTATTTATTTCTTAGACTGGACACCGTCGTTATATTGTCATTAGGCAGACACTCTGGTATCGAGTAGTCGGCTAGGAAAATGTACACTTTCTAGAAACTTTTATCTCATTATTTTCGAACCGTGGATGGTCATCTCCGCACCCAGAAGAGCAAATTCCGTGTCCAGGTAGAGCAATGTAAAATCTACGTTGATATCTAAAAGCATAGTATATTATACAAATAACAAGCGTTGTACTGACAATAATAGAATTAATGTATGCAAATACGTGTGTTTATTCATTATACAATTAAAACATAATAGATAACTGGTCTTGTTAACGTCCTGTTAATTACTGGTGAAGGAAGAAACCGGATGCATGCCAGCTAGAAGACCTCTCCACAGATTTTATCAAGACTCTAAACCAGCGTTGAATGGACAGAGAAGTGACAAGTCGGCGATTCTAGGCGCTCGACAACGAAATGTTTCCAAGTAAAATATTATATTTAACTGTAGTCACAGTAACTGCAGTTAGTTTTGATGGTTGTTGTAATGGGTGGCATAATGTTTCTGTAATAGTTCCTAAAACACAAAACATAATACAAAAATAATCCCATGAACGATGACATAGCTCCAAAGTTCAGGTACTGTTTCTCTGTTTTACACCCATCTGTCACTACATACATAGGCTAGATTTCGGATTTTCTCTTTTCAGTAATGGTCTGACAAAGGCTCGCGATAAGACTATCAGATTTGAGTGAAACTTTTTCTTTTCGCTTTTTTTCTGGTTCTAACAAGAAGAAAATCACTGAACATCTTACCGATAAACTTGCCAGTTTGAACATAATTTTGACTTTATGTGAAGAAAATAACGGGTTTCAATCGAGAAAAGCGTTACTAACGTTGTAATTTACGGTGAGTTTTGACTTCACTATTACACATTTTAGACATTTTTCTTGTCACCTTTGTATTCTTGTATCTAATTTTATTGAAAACCCTAGGTTCACTATTAAATGATTATTTAAAAACTCTTTTTAAGTCGTATCGGGCCGAACACGATCACAGTGTTTGTTGGCAAATCTTGGTAACTTTCGATTTGTAACATACAAAATATACGACAATGTGCAACACAGATGTCCCTGTTTGAAATACGACCACGGTTTGTCAGAGAACATCACCACTGCCACCCTGAAGCCAGCCCATACATCAACAACAGCATTCTGCTTACATCTGCAAAAAGTTTCATCGCCGTTATATTTGTTATTCCTTCTGGCGTCTGTATGTATTGCGGTACAGGGAAAATGTATATATTTTACTCACTTTAACCATAGTTTCCACGTAAATATGCAAAAAAGTAAAATGAACTGTCGCCCAGATGACTGCCTATACCGAAGACATTTTGTCTTTAACTGAGATGATATGTTTAGACGGGATCTCGTGACTTGTATTCCAGGCACGGACCTATCAATCTTGGCTGTTTTGAAGAGTGCTTTCATGAGCCAAAAAATGATCGTGATGTTGATGATGATTTTGCAAATGCTTAACAGTATCATCATATACAGAATCGGCAATCATTGCTAGCGGTTTCTGAGTGGTGTCTCATTATTTTTTATATCGGTCACAAACCTATCGGTCTTGGTGGGCAAGAATAAATAGTCACAATTCTATCGATCTTCGTGAGCTAGAAATAAATAGTCACAATTTTATGGAAGATAGGCTAGAATATTAAAATAATCACAAACATATCGATCTTGGAGGACAAGAAGATTAAAATAGTCACAAACCTATCGATCTTGGAAGGCAAGAAGATTAAAATAGTCACAACCGTATTGAACTTGGTGGTCAAGAAGAGTAAAATAATGTATAACTGTTGCGTGGCATACAAGGAAATACAATGCAAAAAGAACGTTTGCCGGTTCATGATTTATATATTTACTAGACGAAAAGTATCCTACTTTTTCCGATTGTATCTACTCGACTCCGATCCCCGTGAAAAGGTCTCGTAAAAAAAGCTGAGGTGTTCCGAGTGGTTTGTTTCTCGTGGACAACTTTAATGAAATGTATTATGGGACATCGCTTTTAAACAGAAAACAAGGTAAATTTAAATGATATATAGTATTTTAGCTTTTTAAAAATCGTTTGTATTTATATTCGTGTCACAGTTGCTAAAAAAGTTATGAATTTGGAATAGTTATGTTAGAGTAAGTAATTTGCAAGTCAAGCAAAGCTAAATATGTGCACATTTAAAAGCTTTTTTGGTTTTAATGGGTATGATTTCTATATGGTAATGTGAACCATTGCAGCCTGCAAAGAACAACTCTTAACCCTGGAGCCATCATACATCATCGCCAGTAACTTGCAACATCTGCACACGATTTCTCCGCCCTTCTATTTGTTTGCTATATCACGTCTGTATTTTTTTTGCTCTTCCTTATATTGATATTTATATTTTATCCAATCTCCGTAAAGTTTAGCTATTGAATTGCCAAAAGTAAATAAACTGTCACCGAATGATATCCTACTCTGTGGATTGTGTGCATCAATCACGAAATAGCGCTTGCAAGTATTTCACGCAGCCTGACGTGAATATAATGTTCGACAAACATAGTAACATGATAATCTACCAGTCATTTTACACTCGGATGTATTTCAACTTACAATGATTCACATCGCCACTCTTATATTAAAGTATTAAATCACACTTATATACAAGTATTGGGTCACATTTATACACAAGTATTAGGTCACACTTATATACAATATTAGATCACATTTATACACAAGTATTAGATCACACTTATATACAAGTATTGGGTCACATTTATACACAAGTATAAGGTCACACTTATATACAATATTAGATCACATTTATACACAAGTATTAGATCACACTTATATACAAGTATTGGGTCACATTTATACACAAGTATTAGGTCAAACTTATACACAAGTATAAGGTCACACTTATATACAATATTAGATCACATTTATACACAAGTATTAGATCACACTTATATACAAGTATTGGGTCACATTTATACACAAGTATTAGGTCAAACTTATACACAAGTATAAGGTCACACTTATATACAATATTAGATCACATTTATACACAAGTATTAGATCACACTTATATACAAGTATTGGGTCACATTTATACACAAGTATTAGGTCAAACTTATACACAAGTATAAGGTCACACTTATATACAATATTAGATCACATTTATACACAAGTATTAGATCACACTTATATACAAGTATTAGGTCACACTTATATACAAGTATTGGGTCACATTTATACACAAGTATTAGGTCAAACTTATACACAAGTATAAGGTCACACTTATATACAATATTAGATCACATTTATACACAAGTATTAGATCACACTTATATACAAGTATTGGGTCACATTTATATACAAGTATTAGGTCACACTTATATACAAGTATTGGGTCACATTTATATACAAGTATTAGGTCACACTTATACACAAGTATTAGGTCACACTTATATACAAGTATTAGGTCACACTTATATACAAGTATTAGGTCACACTTATATACAAGTATTAGGTCACACTTATATACAAGTATTAGGTCACACTTATACACAAGTATTAGGTCACACTTATACACAAGTATAAGGTCACACTTATATACAAGTATTAGGTCACACTTATATACAAGTATTAGGTCACACTTATATACAAGTATTAGGTCACACTTATACACAAGTATTAGGTCACACTTATACACAAGTATAAGGTCACACTTATATACAAGTATTAGGTCACACTTATACACAAGTATTAGGTCACACTTATATACAATATTAGATCACATTTATACACAAGTATTAGGTCACACTTATATACAAGTATTAGGTCACACTTATATACAAGTATTAGGTCACACTTATATACAAGTATAAGGTCACACTTATATACAAGTATTAGGTCACACTTATATACAAGTATAGGTCACACTTATATACAAGTATAAGGTCACACGTATATACAAGTATTAGGTCACACTTATATACAAGTATTAGGTCACACTTATATACAAGTATTAGGTCACACTTATATACAAGTATTAGGTCACACTTATACACAAGTATTAGGTCACACTTATACACAAGTATAAGGTCACACTTATATACAATATTAGATCACATTTATACACAAGTATTAGGTCACACTTATATACAAGTATTAGGTCACACTTATACACAAGTATTAGGTCACACTTATACACAAGTATAAGGTCACACTTATATACAAGTATTAGGTCACACTTATATACAAGTATTAAGTCACATATATACACAGGTATTAGGTCACATTTATACACAGGTATTAGGTCACACTTATATACAAGTATTAGGTCACACTTATATACAAGTATTAGGTCACATTTATACACAAGTATTAGGTCACATTTATACACAAGTATTAGGTCAAACTTATACACAAGTATTAGGTCACACTTATATACAAGTATTAAGTCACATATATACACAGGTATTAGGTCACATTTATACACAGGTATTGGGTCACACTTATACACAAGTATTGGGTCACACTTATATACAAGTATTAGGTCACACTTATATACAAGTATTAGGTCACACTTATATACAAGTATTAGGTCACACTTATATACAAGTATTAAGTCACATATATACACAGGTATTAGGTCACATTTATACACAAGTATTAGGTCACACTTATATACAAGTATTAGGTCACACTTATATACAAGTATTAAGTCACATTTATACACAAGTATTAGGTCACACTTATACACAAGTATTAGGTCACACTTATATACAAGTATTAGGTCACACTTATATACAAGTATTAAGTCACATATATACACAGGTATTAGGTCACATTTATACACAGGTATTAGGTCACACTTATATACAAGTATTAGGTCACACGTATATACAAGTATTAGGTCACACTTATATACAAGTATTAGGTCACACTTATATACAAGTATTAGGTCGCACTTATATACAAGTATTAGGTCACACGTATATACAAGTATTAGGTCACACTTATATACAAGTATTAGGTCACACTTATATACAAGTATAAGGTCACACTTATATACAAGTATAAGGTCACACTTATATACAAGTATTGGGTCACACTTATATACAAGTATAACGTCACACTTATATACAAGTATAAGGTCACACTTATATACAAGTATTGGGTCACACTTATATACAAGTATTAGGTCACACTTATATACAAGTATAAGGTCACACTTATATACAAGTATAAGGTCACACTTATATACAAGTATTGGGTCACACGTATATACAAGTATTAGGTCACACTTATATACAAGTATAAGGTCACACTTGTACACAAGTATTAGGTCAAACTTATATACAAATATTAGGTCACACGTATATACAAGTATTAGGTCACACTTATACACAAGTATTAGGTCAAACTTATATACAAGTATTAGGTCACACGTATATACAAGTATTAGGTCACACTTATACACAAGTATTAGGTCAAACTTATATACAATATTAGATCACATTTATACACAAGTATTAGGTCAAACTTATAAACAAGTATTAGGTCACATTTATACACAAGTATTAGGTCAAACTTATACACAAGTATTAGGTCACACTTATACACAAGTATTAGGTCACACTTATATACAAGTATTAGGTCACACTTATATACAAGTATTAGGTCACACTTATATACAAGTATTAAGTCACATATATACACAGGTATTAGGTCACATTTATACACAGGTATTAGGTCACACTTATATACAAGTATTAGGTCACACTTATATACAAGTATTAGGTCACACTTATAAACAAGTATTAAGTCACATATATACACAGGTATTAGGTCACATTTATACACAGGTATTAGGTCACACTTATATACACGTATTAGGTCACACTTATATACAAGTATTAGGTCACACTTATATACAAGTATTAGGTCACACTTATATACAAGTATTAGGTCACACTTATATACAAGTATAAGGTCACACGTATATACAAGTATTAGGTCACACTTATACACAAGTATTAGGTCAAACTTATATACAATATTAGATCACATTTATACACAAGTATTAGGTCAAACTTATATACAAGTATTAGGTCACATTTATACACAAGTATTAGGTCAAACTTATACACAAGTATTTGGTCACACTTATACACAAGTATTAGGTCACACTTATACACAAGTATTAGGTCACACTTATACGCAAGTATTAGGTCACACTTATACACAAGTATTAGGTCACACTTATATACAAGTATTAGGTCACACTTATACACAAGTATTGGGTCACACTTATATACAAGTATTAGGTCACACTTATACACAAGTATTAGGTCACACTTATACACAAGTATTAGGTCACACTTATACACAAGTATTAGGTCACACTTATACACAAGTATTGGGTCACACTTATATACAAGTATTAGGTCACACTTATACACAAGTATTGGGTCACACTTATACACAAGTATTGGGTCACACTTATATACAAGTATTAGGTCACACTTATACACAAGTATTGGGTCACACTTATATACAAGTATTAGGTCACACTTATACACAAGTATTAGGTCACACTTATATACAAGTATTAGGTCACACTTATACACAAGTATTGGGTCACACTTATATACAAGTATTAGGTCATACTTATACACAAGTATTAGGTCACACTTATACACAAGTATTAGGTCACACTTATACACAAGTATTAGGTCACACTTATATACAAGTATTAGGTCACACTTATACACAAGTATTGGGTCACACTTATATACAAGTATTAGGTCACACTTATATACAAGTATTAGGTCACATTTATACACAAGTATTAGGTCAAACTTATACACAAGTATTAGGTCACACTTATATACAAGTATTAAGTCACATATATACACAGGTATTAGGTCACATTTATACACAGGTATTAGGTCACACTTATATACAAGTATTAGGTCACACTTATATTCAAGTATTAGGTCACACTTATATACAAGTATAAGGTCACACGTATATACAAGTATTAGGTCACACTTATATACAGGTTTATTAGGTCACACTTACACACAAGTATTGGTCAACACTTATACACAATATTAGGTCACACTTATATACAAGTATAGGTCACACTTACACACAGTATTAGGCACACTTTAGATCAGTATTAGGTCACACTTATATACAAGTATTAGGTCACACTTACACACAGGTATTTAGTTAGGTCACACTTATACACAGGTATTAGTGTCACACTTATACACAAGTATGAGGTCACACTTATATACACGTTTAGGTCCATTATATACAAGTATTAGGTCCTCACTATACACAGGTATTAGGTCACAACTTATAACACAGGTATTAGGTCACACTTATATACAAGTATTGGGTCACACTTATAACAAGTATTGGGTCACACTTATATACAAGTATTAGGTCACACTTATACACAAGTATTGGGTCACACTTATATACAAGTATTAGGTCACACTTATACACAAGTATTGGGTCACACTTATATACAAGTATTAGGTCACCTTATACACAAGTATTGGGTCACACTTATATACAAGTATTAGGTCACACTTATACACAAGTATTGGGTCACACTTATATACAAGTATTAGGTCACACTTATACACAAGTATTGGGTCACACTTATATACAAGTATTAGGTCACACTTATACACAAGTATTGGGTCACACTTATATACAAGTATTAGATCACACTTATATACAAGTATTAGGTCACACTTATATACAAGTATTAGATCACACTTATACACAAGTATTAGGTCACACTTATATACAAGTATTAGGTCACACTTATATACAAGTATTAGGTCACACTTATACACAAGTATTAGGTCACACTTATACACAAGTATTAGGTCACACTTATACACAAGTATTAGGTCACACTTATATACAAGTATTAGGTCACACTTATATACAAGTATTAGGTCAAGCTTATATACAAGTATTAGATCACACTTATACACAAGTATTAGGTCACACTTATATACAAGTATTAGGTCACACTTATATACAAGTATTAGGTCACACTTATATACAAGTATTAGGTCACACTTATGTACAAGTATTAGGTCACACTTATATACAAGTATTAGGTCACACTTATATACACGTATAAGGTCACACTTATATACAAGAATTAGGTCACACTTATATACAAGTATTAGGTCACACTTATATACAAGTATTAGGTCACACTTATACACAAGTATTAGGTCACACTTATGTACAAGTATTAGGTCACACTTATATACAAGTATTAGGTCACACTTATATACACGTATAAGGTCACACTTATATACAAGAATTAGGTCACACTTATATACAAGTATTAGGTCAAGCTTATATACAAGTATTAGATCACACTTATATACAAGTATTAGGTCACACTTATATACAAGTATTAGGTCACACTTATACACAAGTATTAGGTCACACTTATGTACAAGTATTAGGTCACACTTATATACAAGTATTAGGTCACACTTATATACACGTATAAGGTCATACTTATATACAAGAATTAGGTCACACTTATATACAAGTATTTAGTCACGCTTATATATAATTACTAGATACATGTTGGTAATCGAGACACAAATTTCCATTATTTAAATCGCGGTATGATATTTTTAAATATTTGGTTTGTTATAAGCTGAATACCTTTTTAATAAAAGATATAAAGAAACAGAAGATGTCGGTTCATTGCATTTACCTAGTTAATAGACTGTACATACGGGAATCTACCCCCTTTCCTAATATGAATATTATAACCATTTTAGCCATGTAATTCTGCTCTGAAAGTATTTATTTACATTTAAAACGTAATTTTATATTTATGTTCACTTCTCCGGATATTTGTTTCTGCGGAATGCGAGTTGCTTCGATACCCTTAACACGTTTCCTGTTAAGTGTAGTAAGTACGTCCTAAGTTCGACAACTCGATTATATTACAATTGCTATGGACGAAGCTGTCATTCTGATGAGACAAATTTAACTTAAAACGCAGGCGTTTACGTATATTGTATTATAAAGCAGTAAGTGGCATGCATTTTTGACAGGTTTAGTTTGCCAAGAGGTTGTTAAATGTTTATGAACACCAATAACGATAGAGTACATGCACCCATTGGTAGAGAGCTTCTATGTATATGTTTTGTCAAATATGGATACAGGTGTCCACCCAAGGCCATAAATTAACGTCAACGTACGCGAGTAAACACGGATAATGACGTGACGGCAAAACGTCGAACTCGACACGTCATCATGGCCGGGTTTTAAGTTAACGTCAACAGACTGTTGATGGAAGGGGCGAGTCATTGGGCGGGGCAATGTTAGGGCAATACCCGAATTGTCAAATACACTTGCTTACTCATGTGAATATAGTTCACGAGCAGGTCGTACGTGTAACGTTGCGTAAGACTAGCTGGCGGAGGAATACAGATTAAAACGACGTTAGCTGCCTTTTGAACAAATGTAAAATTCATGTATAATGCCGAAAGAATAGCCGCATAACAGTGTTGCAACATTTAGAATAAAATGGCAGTAAAACTACATGCTAACAAAAGCTTTGAGATATATTTCAGGCGGTTATACCATAATTATAGTAAATATAAAAATGAATAAAATAAAAGCGACACTTTGCAGTATATACATGTGTCGCATGCGTTTTTGTGTTACTCGTACATTGAGGTATTTGTTTTAGCTTGAAACTATAGTGACTTTAGTCCAAATTAATCAAGGATCCATTAGTGAAATATGTCTCGCTAGGGGATTCAACTGTGTCATGTATGTCCTAGCTTTGTCTATATCCGCGACTAGCATAGTTTCAGAATGACGTATTACTTTTGAACTTGGACAAATGAGCGACACCTAGGTCAGATTACTTCTCAAAGCAAAAGTTTGTTCTCAGTGATATTGCAATGTGATAAAAATAACAATCTAATGGCATTAGAATAATTGTATTGAATTTATCTTGAATTTCCACGGATAATTTAATAATAAAAATGGTTTTCTTCATTTTAATTCGTCAAATAACATGTTTTATTGTTTTGTTCAAATCGAAGTAACACCATTTGCTTTATGACTATCAGGCTGGTAGCCCTGTCTTTGAATTCCTGCCAGAAGCATCGATCCGTGACAAGAGCGAGGCCGTCCAAGCAGCCTCGGTATTGATTTGTACTGTATTAAAAGACACGTAACCTTACATTATGTATAATGCGTTGTCTGCTTATAGAAATGATAAACAGCGAAAAATGTTACAGGGTGTTGTTTAACTGTTAGAGGAGTTATTGATTTTGACAAATAATCAGAAAGAATATTCATATCAACATTGTTTCTTTTGCTGCAGTAACATACGTGACAGCATGTTTGCTAATGACAGCGAACAAAGCACAAAAGTGTTTTGCATTTAACTGTTTTTGTTGTCTGTTTTAGACAGAACAGCAAAAACTGTCATGTTGCCTAACAAATTAAGTTACAAGAAGGTTGTCAGCGGCGAAGACGAGCTTAATTGAAACTCTTTTGTCAGAAGAATGATTGATTTTAAAATGTATTCAGACAAATTGGCGTACAAAGCATTTCATTTTGCTGCTCCTCTTGCTGCTGCTGTTTCTGCTGCTGCCCTTGCCATGGCTGCTTTAGTCACTTTGAATGTATTCTTCCTCTGTGACTTTGCATACTTGTAAATGATGTTGATGATAAGAGGGTGATGCAAATGTTTTAAAAATAAGATTAAATAGAAGAAAACGATAATATATGTACATGATCTATTATGATGATGATGATGATTATGATGATAACGATGATGATGATGATGATGATGATGATGATGATGATGATGATGATGATGATGATGATGATAAAGATGATGACGACGACATCATCATCAGCAGCAGTAGCAGCAGCAGCAGCAGAAGCAGAAGCATAACCGCTGTCACGATCAGATAATGATATTTGTATAAATGGTAACACAAGAAACGCATAGCTTAATACATTGAAATCTCTGTGGTCAATATTTGCCCGGGCTTTTGGATGCGTGTTAAAACTGTTCACGATTCATGTAGAATGCTCCTTTGCACTTTCTAAATATAAATTGTTCCCAGCGGCTTACTGTTTAATTCTACAGTTACATGAATAATGTAAGCTGATGCTGCTAATGTCTTGGTTCAATATTACTAGTGATTCAATTAGTTATTGGATGAAAAGACATCGTCTAAAGTCGACAGTTAATCGAAGAGTGATGGGGTAAAGGATCAGAAAACAGATTCCACTTAACCGAAAAGCGATGGCAATTGTATAATGTGTCTTAATGACATTTCTGCTAAAATGTCGGTCGTTAAACGTAAGTGAAAACAAATTTCAAAAACCTTACGGCTCACATCACAGCAGCATTCTTCTAAATTAATCGCATTGCATCCAATTACGACTTTCAGAACTATATTTCGTCTCAAATTCGGCGACGGATTTGTCATAAGGGGAAAGATCATTTTATTATTCAAACTGTTTGTTTTGTTTAAACATGTACTTGTTTGTGTATTGTAAGACAAATAATATACTCCACAATAGTACACTATCACTACTACACTGTTACATGTACATAGCAATAGTATATATAATACCTTGATATATAAAACGGCTAATAGCTATTACACCTGAAAGTAAAACCTTAGTTCTCTAAGTGAATGCTTCGACGACATTGGTCAATTGATAATAATCCATTTCTGGTCCTGCTACACTCACTAAAAGTATACTTGCAACATACCCCTCATAACTAACAGGAAATTTTTTATTATTTCAATAATTAACATCTTTACATAAATAATAATTACTATGTCATAACACAGTTTAAAATACAATGTATATGATGATTCTCTACATCGATTTAGACAAAAGATATTTTACGGATGTAATCTTTATATTTAAACAAAAAATCTCAAATTATGTGGCTCTTGGTATTTAAGACCATCTTGGTAACTGTTGTGAAATGTTCACGATCATTTCGTGCATAATTAGGTTGTTGCATTTACCTTCATAAGACAAGGAAGTGCATGGTCTGATATAACAAGTAAAGCTCAAATATCACTAATAAGAAAAAAAGTAAAATTTTCACGTCGGCTATTCTATTATTTTTCTTAGAAAGCTGGCTTTACAACGGTTAATCCAGTTATTATGATACCAATCGTACTTTTAAATTGACTAATAGACTTCCACCAACATGTAAACAGGATTTCATTAATTGAACAATAAACTTCCACCAACATGTAAACGGGATTTCATTAATTGAAAAAATAGACTTCCACCAACATGTACACTGGATTTAAATTAGCTAACAATTAAAGAATATGCTGATGCTACGAAAAACGACTTCAATAGGAACGATCTCTTGGCTTCTTCTGACGTTAAGTTGTTTCAGCTACAGACGTAGTGCTGCCTGTGAATATAATTATATTTCTAGAGCAACAGGATTCCCTAACTGGCAATGCAAGTACGCATAATGTGAGCAGAAATATGTTAAAGGTCGTATAAGAACATAAACGGTACGAAATTAGTGTGGCTTTCCTTAAATGTAAGCCTCCCACAAAGAATAGTTATGTAGCGCAGGAGCCTGGGGTCGAGCCGTACGGGGTCGAGCCGTAAGTCGGGCCGTAAGTCACCGATTGAAACTCGTCAATGCCAGGGTGCAAATCCCGGTTGGGGCGAGATTTCTCTTGGTGTGGGGGTAGGGGGTCATCTGACATGGTGACTTGCGGTGCGCCGGTGATTCTATCCTATCATATATATGGAGCGTCCTTCATCTGGATGTCGCCTGTACGACCATAACTGTCTGTGCAATGACAAATAATATTAACAAAACATTTGCCAATCACATATTCCGACCAGGTTGTACACCTCTGCAAGTATGACAATAGCTGGCGTATTCACTGTAACAATATGTGTATGGTTGCATTCCAGGCACATAAACTGGAACCCTAAAAGATCGATGGAGTAAGCCTTGCGAACTACATAAAATGATAAAACATCGTTTATTTGCAAAAAAAAAAAATAAAATACAAAATACACACTAGGTTATATTTTTTTTGGACAAATGGTTACTTTGTTGAACTTGTGGCCTTCCTGGAATATTGGTAAATCTGTACGCAATCGACTGTCGTGTGCAGTATTGTTTTTAATTCTTCTGCAACAATAGACTGGCAGCCATCAAATCGTGATACGGATGTGTTGGTCAATTAGAGACGGTGCTGTTACTGGTCGGAGGCACGAGATCCTCGGGCTGCATTGTGTACGGGGATGGAGTTGGAGTCTAGCTGATCGATGAATGCGATGTTTGTGAATTATTTTCTGAATATCTTTTGTAGCCAAGATGTAAAAATAAATTACTCAAGACGTCTAAGCTATATTAAAGTCTGATGTCTTAAAACGTACACATTGTGTATTTGGAAACAATAACATTACACTATGTATTGTATACACCTTGACTGATTGTTTGTTTATTGTTTTTTGTACATACATATAGTTCTTAATGTTTCATTAGGTGTTAAAGCAGGTTGCTTTGCATTAAGATGAGCGGTAATGACTTTGCGTAAGTTCAACTGACATCAGAGCTGACTTTTTAAAAAATACTTTTGTAAGAAAGCACTTTGGTGTTCATCATACTTTGGAGACGGATCCCATACGGCCTAACTAGCTTTAGGTCAGCTTTAAAACTTCAAGTGCCTTTAATTTTTTCATCGTTACATATAATCGGATGACGGGTGTGATATATGATAATATTCACTACAAACATTAAATTCACTACGACGTCGACGTGTTGTATCAAAAAAAGTTATTGTAGTGGTTGTATGACTCTATGACAAATTGTATGATATGGCGTGAAAACAACAACAACATCGGTTTTCTCGTCCGCATTTTGATGCGATCTTTTTCTATTATAACGGTCTTCTCTGATTATAACACCACGTATATATCTCAGTATCAAGGGTGGTAGCCGACAGTTTGGGCCATTGTTTCAGTCTCCTGTAACCAAAAACATCATTGTTAACTGACAAATCCCGAGAATCGTTTGGGGTTTTTGTTTTTACGTTGCCGAGGCTTTTATCTAGTGTACTTACTGTACATATGTTTATAGGTTTATTTTATTGCTATTTGTTATGTATATATATAAGTTCATTGTATCTGTTTTAACTCCCGATGCACGTGCTTACTGTTAGTTGTTTCACTTTGACGGGATGTTGTTATTTACACTGTTTGTTTGCTAGAAAAACCTTCAGTAAGTGCGAGGTTGGAGCGCTCCACAAACCAGGTTTAAGCACCCCAGTTGGCCCTTTTGCCGATTGACCGTTCCAAGGCGGTAACTGATGGTTTTTTCTTTATGTGTGTTATGTCTCGTCTCTGTGTTTTGTCACATTTGCATTTACCTTGTTTGCCTTAGTCTACTGGTAGATAAAATTTAAATATCTATGAAAATCTTGATAGGACATTTTCTTGTTTACATATTCATGGTGCCGTTCTTCTACGGGAAACGTAAATCATAATAACCCGCTTTACATTACAATCATGTATTTCCTATCGGAGCCACGTTGCACAGTTAGCCGTTTTTAAACTTTGACAATCACGTGATCACTAACTTTTGAGTTCACTTTATCATTCTGGTAATTAGCTCTGACGTCGATTTTTTAACAGAAATCCCCGTGCTTATTTATAGATTTGGAATGAATAACTATATAGTGCGATTTTTTTTTTCAATTTGTACTCACTAACAATCAAAATAGTGTTCATAAACGTCTTTGAAGCACGCAGAAAATTATGTCGAAATTACCCCAAACTGGTGTAAGGAGTTGTTAATTGTATTGTGATATTGGCAATCTCTCGAATACCATCTTAAGTATCTTAGCCTGTTCACGGACAGATGTTTTTTTAACGTGCCACTGACGATATTCCGTAGTAAATTTTTGTGTAGCAGTTCAAACAAGTTAGATATACAAAGATAAAGGAATAATGAATCTAACTGCTATAAATATATAGATTCTGAGGCGTTGAAATGTACAAATAATTCCACATATTATTTATACATGCAAACTATATCCCGATATTAAAAGCGGTGAGATAAGATATTTAAATATAAGTATCAGTAAACAAACAAAAACAACAACAAAAAAGCAATAATAATAACAACAACATAATCAAAATATATCATTCTCGCAATGTTAACCGTGTATAAATATTTGTCATGGCGTTCAGAGGTATTCTCAAACTTTGTTTGAATTTGCATTAATGTTGAAACAATTCCAACGCACAACATAGTTCAACAAGTACAACTGACAATCTATTTAGCAATCAGTTTCAAAAGAATAAATTGAATGTTAAACTTTTTGGATTACACCTAATGCATTTGATGTGGATATAGTTAATTGCTAAGCCGGCAATAATAATTGATCTGAATATATTTAAATTTCCATTAATTAAAAAAACAAATGCCCTCCAATCGGAACTCCTCGGGTCATTCCGTCCCCGGGACAATCATGATACTTGAGTTATCAGAGTCTTTCCGATTGAAATGCCCTGATGTGAACTTTAAAAAGAGTCACTGCCTAAAAGTGATATGGATGTGTTTTTAAGTGCATGCAAACGGTTTGAAGTATTTAAAGTGAACTATTTTTATATAAAACATATAAATAAGATAACGTTGGTGTTTGTATAAAGAACATACAACATTAGTGTTTCCAACAGTCTCACTTATGTTATTGCAGTTGTAATGTGTTAAGAATAAAACGTATAACTTTCCTCGTCAACATAAGCATTTGGTAAGCAGAAAAACAGTAATTTATACTTATGTTTAATAAATAATGTCCAGGATTGTGCGACATATCAGCAACGAGCAATCAATAACTAGTCCATTGTGATTTGTTCAACCGTTATAATGAGGGAATTGTGTTTTGTACCGATGTCTTTAAATTTTCATAAAATATAATTGACAATTCAATTACAGTGTAATATGTGAGCACATATCCTTTTTCAAATACTTCTTTCAAATCAACATAAACGAAGTTGGTTATTACATTGACTAAAAATACACTCATTTTAATTACAACACGCCGGTTCACGTTAATTGAGAAGATAGTACTATTTCTTTGCTCTAGGGTGCATGACTAAAGCAGCCATTTTCCCTTCGTATTTTTCTGGGCTGCGTGCCTGCATGTATACAGTTGGTGTTTTGTGTTAAAATGTGGCAGCCTCTGAAATGACCAGGGAAGGAGACATGGGCCATTCTTCATTCAGCAAACCTCTGGCGTGAGTCAGTCCGTAAAACGTCGTTGACAAATGACCCGGTATGACGTGATGGACGTAGTCTTGAATAGCATGATGCGGTTAAGGCAATGGCAAGATTCAACTGTCTTGTTTGTAAAAACTGCATAAATTGGTTTTAAGGTGTTCTTTCATGAAAACGGACATTGTCTATCTAGTGATACGTTTAGGCATTATAATTGTTACCAAAATAGTTTATAACAATTCACTTTAAAATGTACCAAGAAAGAGAATACACATTTTTTTCGTTATATTAAATAGTTTTTTTTTACCAGCATGTACATATTTAACATTAGGCTATGTAAAAGTAGAAAGCATACTGGTGGAAAGAAGGAATATTTCCACATATTGTTATTCACTTTCAGCCTGACAGTTTTCTAAAGTGGATGTTTTCTCTAAATATTAAAATAAAACGAGTATTAAATGACAACCTGTGTCAGATTCTTTGTATCACATCAATTTGATAGCCAATATACCATTTTAAGAAATTTTAACAACAATACTTGGTGAGATAAATTTTTGAGACGTCGTCAATCAAACAAGCTGTATAACACTAGTTTAATATAACAATATATGTAATGGGTGTATTGAACGGAAAACAATGGAATCATGTGATAAATACTTATATTAACCAGTGTATCAATCTCCATCAACTTTCTTTCAACAAAAATGCCGTAGCCGTATTTACCTTCCTACATTTGCAGCTGTCTTGGTACATATTATAGACAACCTATTTCTTACTTGTTGAAATTTATTATAATTTAGCTGCACCAGTTGCGTCCATATGATATCTTCATATTATTTGACTAGAAGCTGTCGGTCACAAACAGTACACTACCCTACCATTCTTTATACATAATTAAAGATAATATTTTATCGTGTAATAAGTCATGTCTTGATGATATTTTGACATTTATATATAAGAATTGCATAGTTTCAGCGACCTACTCAAGAGTGAAGTTTGTTTTGATCGCATGATTTTCTCCGTTTATCGTCTGAATCCAGCGATCAAAACAAACCGACGACAAACGTAAGACGTTTGTCGTCGGTTTATAACAGCGACAATATGACGGATTTTTTTAGGTTGGCTATGGTGGTACTGGTCATGGTGCTTCCGTTGTTATGATTGTTGAGAGAAATACATGTAATGAAGCATACTGCGATGAAACCACCTCGTTACAACTACCTCTTTTTATTTCCCACCGACTTTTACTAGCTAGGTCGAATTGTATATTCCAAAACGAATTTGGAGCTGTATATAGAACATCCATATCGGAAGGGAAAGGTCGTAAGTCTGATACCCAACCGAGATATACTTACGTCTTAACCCGACGGTACGGGTAAGCTTTCACCAACCCTAGCTCGGACATTGCGGGATAGGGATTAGGGATTAGCCGGCATTTTTGCCGATACTGCGCAGCGACATTTTTATTATTATAGCACAGGGGCACTTATGAGGTGCCCAGGGACTGAACCCGGCCGGTCCATTATACTGACACCGACGAGTCAGACGTAATGCTGTCCCCTTAGCCCCGAGCGTTAGGAGGGAAGCCACTACTACCAACTTTAAAGTCTTTGGTTAGACCTGGCCGGGGTTCGAACCCACGACCTCCCGATCCGCAAGCCGACGCTCTACCACCTGAGCTATTGCGACCGGTCCGGACATTGCGGTGTCTTCTGTGGTGTAATACTCTTGTTCATGTGATGCTATGATACATGTTTGTCCCATCATACATTGCCTGTGGAGGCAGCACTTAATCTGAAGGACATACCGTATCTGAGCGACTTGATGATGGCTGGCGAATATATATTACCAATTAATCTACACCAGCAATTTCCTGCAATGTTTGTAATTTCAAGACAACATAATGGTTTATAACATTTGCGCTGAAACAGTGTTTTTGTATGGCTTACCGCCAAGATATCGTGTGTATGTTAAACTGCCAAATATTTTATGTTTAACTGATTGCCGAAAATATATTTATATTTAACTTAGCAGAAAAAACAACAACAATAGTTTGCTACTTTAGAAGCCTATATACCAAAACTTACATTGTCTTTTTTACATATACGATTATACATACATATATTGTATCTCTAGTTTTCCAATGTCTGCTATATATTTTATTGATGCAACAATAAGAAGCGACCCCTGGAGCCCCCTGCAGGATCTGTAATCACACTACTGTGTTATTTTATGACTGCCACCAGACGGCTTATATCAAATAGTCGATTTTCCACTTGATCCCCATTTAATTTGCATTTCAGGCACATTTTCTGACTTTTCCGAACGCCTGCTTGTAGTTCTTGCGCAAAGATTGTCAATATGTTGATCTTGTGCACCAAAATATCCAGTTCACCAAGTTTAATCTGTACAGGGCATGTTCAGTTTTATACTTACTTGATATGTGTTAATCACTTGTATATTTTTGTTGCTTTTATTGAATAATTTCACAATTCGTACGTCCTCAAATAACTGTTACTGTCTAGTAAGTATAACTTTTACCGCTGGTTGTTTTTATACCGAGCACTATAACTACATTGAAAAAGCTATGTATACCATCACCACCGCCACTTCCATAATTACTTTTGTTACTACTACTACTTCTGCTGCTGTTGCTGTTGATATAATAATAATGGTAATAGCGATGATGATGATGATGATGATGACGACAATCATCGTCACATCATTTATATAATAATAATAATAATAATAATAATAATAATAATAATAATAATAATAATAATAATAATAATAATAATTTAATGTTTCTGTTGTTATATTCAACATTTGCATTCAGTTGCCCGCCTAAGCGCGTGGTGAAATGAGTTATAACGAAATACACAGAACAACACATTGTTTGTTACATTACCACAAATGTGACTTCACTCTTAATTGTTCCACCCTTTTCTGTCAGTCAAGAAAGCCTCCGGCAAGGGAGGCTAATCTTGATGACTTGAGACCTTAACAAGATTTTGGTGTCAAAATCAATAATTATTTTCCTTGCTCCCTTGTACACTGGCCGAAACGCTAGCCTTGCCTATTAACTCCGCCACTTTAGACATATGCGGTGTGACTCAAAAGTAAGTAATTCTTTGTACTTCTGTCATTGCGGCCGAAATAGGTGGAGGGGTTTGTTATTTGGCATGTCATTAGTTAGCCAAGACAAGGAATAAGCCCAACCAGCACTTTCTTGCTACTAGCTAATTTATGAAGGACGAAATCGAAAGTGCGAGCGCAAGGGTTACTCCTCCTGTTGAATCATTTCAGACGAGACAGTAGGCCATGTGACCTGTGTCGACCAATCGGATCGCTGGTTGGTCTATGCCTGTATATGTACAAAATATAAAAGCCGGTCTGTGGTATTGATAAAACACTGTAACGTGAAGGTGTATGACAGAACGGGACGTTCAAACGAGTTTTCAAGTGTAGGTTTACAATTCTGCACCTGTTTACGTTTTAATTGTTTCGGATTTAATGCATAATTATAGGTTTGCTTTCGCTTATCTGTTCATTTCTGTGCAGACGTAAAGCTGATCTTCTCGGTGCTTTAAGTTTGTTGTTTTGTTTGATAACTTCTTCATATGGGTGGTAGGGTTTACACGGTTTAACTTTCAACTTCACTGTGAGTAACACATTTACTATATGCATGTACAGATTTTTACCTGTGCAGTTTTAAATGTATGCAATTTGTGTTTGCCAAAGCGTTGGATTAAGATATGTATAACCCTTCTATTTTTCAGTGACTTTTAATTTCGATAGACACCTAGCCTAGTGTAAGCATGTCGCAATCCACTGTGACAGAAAAGCGGACTGTAATTACCAGTAGTAGCAGCAGTGGCAGTGCCGGATTCGACTCCCTGGACGACATCCCGTACAAAGCCAACATGGGTTCCAGAAGCAACATTATGAACCGGTCCTCCCTCCCGCTCCGACACAGCACCGGGGGTGGCAGCACCATGGTTCGAACCGTGGAATATGGTTACGGGTCAGGCATGGGTCACGGAGGATATGCCAATGTGTCCAACACCGGGGTGAGTTCGGTTAAGGAGACCCGCGAGAAGGAGAAGAAAGACATGCAGGATCTAAACGAGCGCTTTGCCAGCTACATAGAAAAGGTTCGATTCCTGGAGGCGCAGAACAGGAAGCTTGGCACTGAACTGGATGAGCTGCGGTCCAAGTGGGGCAAAGAGACATCCCATATCAAACAGATGTACGAGGCCGAGTTGTCAGAGGCTCGCCGACTCATTGATGACCTGAGCAAGGATAAGGCCGCCTTTGAGATTAAGTACACCAGCATCCAGGAACAAAATGCCGACCTCAACAGACAGTGAGTAGATCAGTTTGGTTTTGACTGCTTTATCTTACCATGTAAATCAAAATATTGATGCCCTTTGACAATTCATGGTATTGGCTCTCAGAATGTTGTATTCCCAGTTTATCTGTCTCTTTTTTGTCGTTTCTTGTAAATCACTTATTAATGGGTCTAACGCCACCCGCCCCACCGCCCCACCTCACACTTATGTTGTATCCTCACGATATATTCAACACCAACTTTATCCTTTCTTTCAAATAATGATATGAAGGCATTTGACTCTTCTGATGAGGTTTCTTCATATCTACCTCAGTTACTGTTCTATCTTACACAATGTAAGGCTCTACACATACCAGTTAATAAACCATACCTTGCACTGTTCATAATTCTTACATCTACATGCAAACGTGTCTCGACCTATTACTAGAGACTCCACTGCTAGATTCTCGACATATTACTAGAGACTCCACTGCTAGATTCTCGACATATTACTAGAGTCTCCACTGCAGTGCAGATTCTGGTCGGATTGAAGCTGGCTGATGTAGACCTTCATCGTACATAATGCTGATTAATTCTTGCTTAACAAGTTATGGATTAATTTTTATTTCACTGCGTCAATGCTTGGAGTCGCATTCTGGTATTTGTGAGGAGGTCAGTCCTTGAGCTTAAATTTGTGACAATAATCAAGCGTCCGATATAAGATCAAAACTCATAAAATTGCAATCTAACTACATGTTATAACATTTGATAACATTTATTGAATCTTGTATCTCTTATTTCTTCAGTTATTACCTTTTTATTGATAATGTTATAAATAATTGTACCTTTTGAGTGTAGAACATGGTAATAGGTTCCTCGGCTTATTGTATGCATAATATTTAAAAGTGTGGAACAAAAACTGTTATGGATAGAATGCATGATAAGTCCATCATATTAAGTTAAAAAACTTTGCTATAGTTCCTGCTTCAAGTATTGTCAAGATAAAGGGAATACTCCTTAAATCATTTGTACTAGATACTTTTTATTTTTCTATTAAGTAAATGTGCTACAACATTCCAACAATCGTTTTATACACCTTTCACTTTAGAATACCCAAGGCAGTAAACGACTTTATTTATGGATAACATTAACACTGAAAAAAACACTTATTCGAGCGGTGGTCTTAGCCATCTTGACACTTTAGCCTGAATGGATTGCAATATGACGACTTGCTCTATGCCGGAGGTGTCTTCAGCGTTTTAAGTTCATCCGGGTAATTCAGTGGCCATTTTCGACTTCTTTTGCATCCCCACCCCTGCATCCATTGTAACAAAGTGGTTTTATATCCATTTAGCGACTGGGCAATTGTAATTTAGAGTTAGGAGGTTGGCTAAGATTTTGACAAAAGGCGGATTTATTTAATTTTAAAAATTTATTTATTTTTGATCGCCTTGAAGATTGTATCAACTACCTGCGATTTATGTCGTATGCTATGCAAAATATATATTGTGTCTGCTAAAATAAATAATGTTTAGTCCATCAATATAGTTTCATTAGTTTTATTTTTAAATATATGTCGAGGGTTTCGTTATTTCAATATTCCTGGATTGTTGTACATCCTCAGATATCATCATCTGTTTAATTAAATACACATATTACTAAAAACAAGGAACAAAACAGGAAAACCATTATAAAATGCAATAAACCTACAAAACTTCAAATTCAAATGCATTCTTAATATATTTCGGTATAACGGCAACGGAATATTTCAGTAACTGCAGTTTGTTCATTTACTAGACTTATTTGCATACACCAACAACAGCCGTGGTCGCTTTTCCAATTGTCATTTTAAAATACATCTCATCTACTTGTTCTGCTGCGTAACAGTAGCCGTGCTATCGAAACGTAGGAATGTCTGGCCGGGTACCATCGTGCACGGGTCACGTGGTTTAGTCACGTGACACTTCACCACTTCTGCTTAATCTTAGGTGCGGGCGTGTCCCGCCTACGCAAGCTTGTATCGTGTTACAACTGCGCTGTCATGCGTCTGGGTTGTCGAATAAGCAGATTTATGGTATTTTATTGAGATATTATTTTCGGAATTTTGCTCAAATTTAGTTTTAATTTATAGAAAGCGTTTTACACGATACTTGTGTGTCTGTGTTTTCTTCGCCGTTTCCCGTTTGTTTTTTCTTTTTGTGTTCTTTTTTTTGTTGTTGTTGTTACTCGTCACTCTCTTCTCTCTCCTCTCTTTCTCTCTCTTTCTCTCTCTTACTCTCTCTCTCTCTCTCTCTCCCTCCCTCTCTCTCTCCCCCTCTGTCGCGCTAATTTTCCCCTTTCCATTCTTCATCTTACATCTATTACCATAACAATGGCGTCTCATCACATAAATATTTATAAACAAGCATAATAAGTGTTCACCTGTAACAACAGAAAATGGCTTAGTGATGTTGTTTTTCCTGCCAATATATACGTAATCAACGCAACTTGTACGTGTACGCATGCATACATTTTGGTGTCAACTACCGGTCCGAGCTACTATGATCTTGGTGAATGCTGTGTGAATACTAACGATATAAGGTTCTGACATTTTAATTAAATTTCTGACGATCACTCAGTGTAACGAAATACTCAACAAGTTGTTAGATACAATTTGCATACGGTATCTTGCAGTTATGGCGGAACATAGCCTATCCTTATGTATTGGTTTATGTCAATGAAATAAACAGGCGAGCATTTGTGGTATCAGACAATAATAGATTTGCAGTTTTAAGCATAGTCTAATCCTCCAAAACACAATTTGTCACAGACAAACCCTAAAGGGTGGGCGAGTATTAAGTGTCAAATTACGGGGTTCATGTCGAGGGAAGTAATGGTGTTGCAGACAGGTGCTTAAAGCCAAGATTGTTAAATATTTTACTACAGACATTTTAAGCGACTAATCAGAATAGAAAATACATTTCAGTCCTCACAAGCGCACATACAGTTTTAATATTTTCATTTAAATCTGTTCTAAAGTTGTGATTATATAGCTAGAGAATATACTTGATTAGCTGTTCTAGTTAAAGTAGCTACTCCATTGTTATAATCACTGGACATAGACTGTTAGGATGATACTGTTGTAAAACCTCATTATCGTAAATTTGATTGAAATTGATCACTAGAAGATACATGAGTTAGGCCGAAGCTTTGTAAAAGCACATACATGAATATCCATAGCGACTAGGCGTGATGTTTGATCCTGGAACGTGTATAAACGTCACGTGGCTAGCGCAGTTCTCGTAATTGCATCGATTGTCCAGCCGTGGAGCTACTGTCTTGGGAATTATGATATTTGTATATATTGACAGATGATGCTATATTTTGTCGGTGCCAATAAGCTGTCTATTATATCAATTATAAAATTCAGTAATTCCAATTCTGGGAACTATATGTATCTTTTTGATGCACGTGACGCACACGTCCATATGTGCACGTGATAAACACATAGTGTAATAGAAACTGCTGTTGTTGTTACTGTTCAATATTCAGATATATATTTCTTTTTATATGAATATATTTAAATCATTAAGTAAAATTTGCGTCTAAGACGGAAATTATTGTTCTCCTTGAAAAACAGGTCAGGATACATACAACTAAATCGAAAAGTATGCGCACGTTTACAAAAACTGTACTTCTGGGTAGAGAACAGTGAGGGTAGACTAGTTTGTTTCTAATTTTCGAGGGTAAAACACAACATGTCATCAACCAATTACAAGGGATTTACACCAAGCTTCATCAGTCTTTAAAACCTGGAATCCGATGTTACATGACATTACATCGTTCCAGACACCGATCGATATGCTCTAACAACCAAAGAGTACAAAACTTCTGCGGACGAAAAGTATATGTCGTCGGTTTGGCGACGAATTCCGATCAATATAATGTATATTACTGTAACTTAAGGGAAAACAGAGAAATCGTATTGTCTTACCGTTCCAACCTATAGTGATGTCTGGTTTAGAATAGGCATATCATTACCTTGATACCTATTGAGAAAAACAACAACAACAGTTCTTTCATTTTCTTTTATTGCAATTATTGGCAAATTGTTGTTCCTTGTAGTGGGAGTGGGCAGAAAATGTGTTACTGTTCTGTTAATATAAGCAGTTGATCATTGGTGGACCATGTATGGGGTTTGCTATCATCTGTGTATCATCCCACCACTCAACATAAACTGAGTATTAATCTAACTTGAAAATGTCGACATCAGTAGTTTGAAATCCATTTAGAATAACTATTTTTGTTAAATTGTGTCTCCTTACTGACAAAACTACAACAAAACAACGCGGCTTTGTTCTATTTGATATACTACATATAAGATAGATCCATGTTTTCAAAGGTAATAGCTTTAGTATTTGCAGTGATGCAAATAACGTAAAGTATAGAATGGTTATAGTTCATGGGTTTTAATTACTTCAACGGCGCCACGTTTTCTTTGTCTGTCACAACATTATATGCCCTGGCTAATAAATTATATATATTGTCAGCTTAATGGGAAAAGTTGCATTTGAAGTAATGTAATTTGTCAGATAACATAAGCATAGTTTTGTTCTCTCAGTCATTTGCCTACAAATTCTCTTTTTATTCAAATGGAGATGAACGCAACAAGAAAATCTGGTTAAACAGCTTGTTGTTTAACAGGGTCTATGAATTGAATTGGTGCTTTCTGTAACATGTGTCCGCTGTAAGTACAACAGCTATATTGATAAATGAGATGATAGTAGTGAAAGTTTAGTTATACAGAATGCTGACCTCTTGCATGGTGTCGAGAAAGTCTTTATTTGAATCCATACATCCATTTTACATTGGTATTACATGTAATAAGATAACGACAAATTTGTCGGGTCTTCAATATACTTAAATCAGTTTTGTTAAGTCAGTATCAGTTATTTTGATAACGCGGGTTTTCACACAGATTTATAAACGTATTATTCGATTAAACATATTCCCCAATCATAGTCTGAATAAGTACTGTCCATATCTTACCCCATTTTATTTAATTAAAAGGAATGTCAATTGATTTTATACCAGTTTTTTAGATGTGTTGAATCTTGGTGATAGGGCTTTTATATTGTTATTAATGGCATAAGTAGTGTTGATAAAGGGACAAGTTAGACTCGTTCATGAAGAAACAAAATCATATTACACCCTGAATAAAATGATCGTTTGATATCGGTCACCCACTGTACACTGTATGCCCACCGCTCCATCCCCATGTAAATCCTTATAATAAGATTCGGAGTGTTTATACTTGTAAATTGAAGGCTCTTAATTTCAATTTATATACAAAGCAGAAGTTCGGATGTCATTTCTGATATTTAATCGCTTGCTACCAAATATTGTCGAAACACGTTTCAGGTGCGGTTATTTTTCAAAGAACATGTTTCTTTATTATTTTTTATACAAAATGAAAGCACGACATATATATTTATTTCAACTTCACCCGTTCGCCTCTCCCCACTCGCCGGATAAACTAAGGCCATTTCTCTTACTAGCACAGTTTTTCCTTCACTCCTACGCTATGTTATGAACAGCGAGGTAGACTTTTCTTTTCCAACAGGTACAAGTTAAAACAGTAAAGGAAATATTTAATTATACATAGTTTTGTAGAATAGTGTATTTTCTTATTAAGGTTGCCGAAGCTCAGTATGATATAGAAGCAGAAAGTTGTTACTTCTTGCTTATTCCACACAATTTACTAATAATCAATTTACGTGTATTCATTATATTACAGGTTTCTATTCCATTTCTTATTAATGGGTAAAAAATTTAGTGTTGCTATGGTCATGCTCATCGTCCGTAATGATGCATCTTAAATTGGCTACTCTAATGAAACACAGTTGGGAACTTTGATTGTCTGACGCCCCTGCAAGGTTAATTTACATCAAGTACACAGAACAGGATAAATCTTGCAGCCATGTCGTTTCCGCAGCCGGTGCAGTTCTTAATCGATGCCTTCATGCCTTTCGCCTTGTTTTTAAACAAGTCCGCCAATAAAAGAAAAACGTCTATGCTTTTGCCATGCCCTTCGTTAATTATATTGAGTTGAAGTTCTCTTGTTATTTCCGAGCAATCTTTTAAATGTGGCAGATAAAGTTTTCGGACCTGAACGTTTTTATGATTAATTCTAATTCAACTAAAGCGTCAGTTGCCAGGACGTAGAGCATTGCAGACTGGTGTCTTGTTTCGATTACTGATCAATGAACACACGTTTATCATACGCAAGACGTTTAACTTTATGTTGCGAGTTATACCAATTCGACTATCAAGGGAGTGGTATATTTTGTTTTATTGTCTTAATAACAAGTTTTATAGCACTGTGACAGACGCGCATCATGAGTCAACTAAGATGTTCACAATTAAACAATTATCACAGCCTGGATCAGGTAGAATTGTCAGATGTTATCGCTAGAACAGAGCATGGGAACATACAATATTAACACTGGAAGCAGCAAAATGTCAGATTTCCACGGTTGTTTCCGGTGAGTCACATACCAGACAATCGCCAACTGAGCATAACGTCACCATTCGGGTACCTTGGATACTTTATGACTTTAAGGGGCTGTGCTGGCTTGGTTTTGTCTCAATGTAATTATGTGACGTGCATTAAAACATGCGAGCCAAAAACGACAGCAAAAATAAACAAGCACGTTTAATGCGTCTTGTCTTGGCAGGCATCATCCCATGTCTCGTACAGGCCTTGACATTGTTTGAGTATCAGTCTGTCGGGATCTTTTATTAGTCATTGTGCGAAACGTCTGTTGGCATTGAACGCCCGTTCTTGTGTTCAGCAAGACAACTTAGACTCCAGTAAACCTGGGTAGGCGATTTCTAACCTTGAGTTGCCATTGCTTTTGGAATACATTGAGACCTTTAGTATACCTTTGAGTATACCTTAACAGACAGCGCTTGTATCATGTTTTTTAGGTTTTTATTTATAGGAAAAACAATTAATTAGTAATTGTCTTATTATCACATTAATACAAAATTTATTTATTCTGAATTACTACTACATATTGTATATAATGAGCTGTTTTCACTGCAGTTACGCATTTGAAAGCATTTAAGAACAATAACCACTCTCTGGTACTTTATTAGCGTAAAAGTTGCTTATATGCTTCTTATTTTGTAATTGAACAGTAAGTAATTGGCTCAGATGGGATCAGTTAATCGCAGTAAGTTCGTTATCAGTATTGTCAAACTAACTTTTCTCACAATCACCCACGGCAGTATTCGGACACATACAATTACTGCGGCCCTTGTATCCGGTAACTATCTCCTAGATTATCGAATTTTCCAGTTGAATATCGTGGTAGACATTTTGTTTCCAGGGAGGCGACAAATACTTAACACTGCTTCACAAGTCTTCATGTCTCAGACTTATTGCTTCATAAGCACTTTCCAAGCGCCCTGCGCTCTCCATGATTCAACAGGCGCTACAAGTATGAATAATGTAACAACAGACGCTTGCACGTCGATCAATCGAGCGCCCCAAGGACAAAGATCGATATTTTTAGATGCCTGTTCTAGAACTGCTACAGAATGAAGTGGTGTTACATGCTGATAATGCTGCCAAGCTTCTTGTTATTGAATAAAAAATGAGATGATTCGATTAACCAGCTTACATAATAAGGCAGCCCTTAAAAGATAACAACGTATTCAAAATATATCTGACACTTGAAGACAAATAATTGTTACTGTTCCATTTATTTCCATTTACCGAGATGTGTATCAGAAAATATATTGTTACAGACTTTTGGTCTTAACGATCACCCAAACTATATCATGTAAAAGGGACATGAACATTTGCTTACAACAAAAGTATTAAATAATAGCGGAGGAATAACTGTTCCTAATTAACATGAAAGTTAAGAGTGAATGAGGGACAATATTGGAATGTCACCAATGTTCTAGTTGATGTAATTCCAGTAAAGTATGGTCCAGGCTGACATTACGGAGACCCAGCCTCATAATGGTGTCCTGACTGGCGATAAAATCATAAACCAGACGGTTAAGTTCCCAGGCAAGCCGTCAAAGACATTACAAGAACTAATTTAGCCTTATTTATTGGACATACATGGCGCCCTTTCACTTATTGCAGACATAACTGTGTATTACGAACATGCATTACTCGCTCGTAACAAGGCCGTATTTCTACATAGAATGAATAACAGATGTGATGAAAAAATAATTATAGTTTATTTCTATAACAGATTAAATATATTTGCTTATTCTCAGAGATAAAGGAGATGGATTTATAAAAATTGTCAATAAATTTAAAAATTATAATTGATCTGCATCACTAAACTGACAACGCCAAATTAATCTATTCGATAAGTGAACAATTATATAGAAATGTCTTACAGTATGAAATGCTGTACGACGAGTCAAACATTAGGACAATACTCACAGAACTTAAACAGTAACTGTATAAATGAGCAAAAGATGTATTCGGCAAAGGTACATTTGTTTGGATACATAGAGTTGTATGCGTGCCGTACTGTTAAGTTCAAATATATCTTAGTTACGTTACATATGCGAAGCTGCTTAACATCCAGTATTTAGTCCGGTCGTCTTGTTATTCTATGTTCTTATCATAATAGAGGCTATTCACAGTATGCATGAAAACAGTTGTTTTAATCCATTTTTCAGTTAACAAGTCCTTTCACGTTTTTATTTCACCTATCAGCATGGTTTAACTTTATACAACATATATTCATGAAGATTAGCTGATGGTGCGGTTTATTCTGATTTATGCAAGTGTAACAAAATACTAGATCATTAAAAATACAAAAAGTCTTCACATCTAGTTGACATCAAGCCCTCTGTTTGTGAGTGAAACTAGACCTTGTCTTCGTCATGGCCTTTGAGTGCTTATACCACGGTGTGAGATAAAATGTTTGTCTTTGATAGAATACAGATTCACCGATACGATTAAGTAGTGCACATACCTTTTATATCTTCTTTCTGTAATGGAATGTGGTAATACATTGTTATTTCATACTTATCCTTTATTTAGATCAGCTAACTTGACATATAACGAATGGGATAAGCAGTTTGTCAGAGAAAGTGACAATATATGCATTATCCTAGCAAATTAGCGATAAATTATAGAACTTTACAATTTATAACTTGATTTTGGCAGTTCATCGTATGACGATGAGGGATGTAAAATGACCATACTATTTTGGTCGATAATATTATTTCATGAAGTTTTTGAAGTTCGTCATTTCAATGAGCGAAATAAACACATAATACGGGGTTTATAGAGCGAGCGCAAGTAATAATGTTTGAGCAATATCTCAACTTCTTTGTCGAGCTTACGTAAACCAACAGTCCTGTCAGCAATTATTGTACCTGACAGATTCACGACCGTGTCATTTCTACGTGTGACCGTCTTGACCTTTCGATGCGTATGTTGACAGGTTTTCTTTTGTAAAATAAACGCAAAGATAATTATTGTTTGTTCATAATAAACTTCTTGACTGCCGGGTTTTCTTTCAACGCCGAAACATTTGAAAACTGTGATATATATCGTACTTAACGGTTAATTCATTTGAAGTCACTCTCACGACTCTGTATGCTATGTTAAATTTATGATTATAAATGCTTGGCTTCACTGCCAGAACATAATACAAGTAAATTATCCTTTTTCAGCGTCATTAATCAAGTAGTTATGCCTGTCGTCGTCTTCAAGCTTGCTGCTTTTACATTGAAATAACAAGTTTTCACAAGCAAAATCACAAACAAACAAACAAAAACAGAGCGATTTTACATGTTGTGTTTCTCACAACTATTATAATCTTAAATTTGCTTCGAGGCTGCATATCAATGAGTAAGCCATTACCACCATTGTCAACGGCAAGTAAATCTGGTCTAACCTATATCTATCTGATCGTCACGCAGTCTGGGTTTGTGTAGGTCGACCTACGTTCCATTCATCGAAAATGTCCCTGTGATGTTGTTGAATGTTGTTGTAATAGGAGTCTTGTATATAGAAAACCCAATCGTCAATGGATATATGCAAAGACCCGTGGACGCATGTGTATATCAGTTTGGATTGTCGGAAACAGTGATATGCTGATGTTGATATATTGTCTTTAAATCCCCTATTTAGAAATATAAAAATAAACAAAAACACAATTTGAAAAGTAAAAATATTTTCATAATGGTAGAACAACACTAATGATTCACCGGGTACGTTGATTTTAAAATTCTTGCATTTAAAAAGAATGCCATTTGTGCTTTCTCGCAGTAAGTATGTCAAAAATGCTTTCTGTTAAAATGTAAGTACAATGATCAGGGGTGGAACGGTTCGCAACATAAAAGATACAATACGTATCACAGTACATGTATACAAATTGCAATACTGAAAGAAGTATGAGTATTGTATTGTAGCCTGAACTCTGGGCACGATTTCTAACTAACATATTCGTTCCTTGAGGTTGATAAACGTACAGTGAACCGAACCATACATTCGAAACCGTGATATACCATCGGACGGTATATGGTTTCACCCTACAATGATTATAAATTACGAGATAAACAGGCAAATAATTCGGTTATAAATGTTGTTCTATCAATGACAATGACATGTATTCCTGCGCCCTGTGTAACTTATAACAATAAGTAGTGTATTTGTATATAATCTCATAGAGTTCAGTTTTCCAAGATCCAATCGAAAAAGCTCAAAAAGTACTGAAGCGTGGTGAAGATATTACTGTGTGGATAGCTATGTAGAAATACATTCTCTCGCTGATAGAAAATAGTGTTTCTTTCCCCTTTGCATCCATCCCTCAGTCAGTCTAACTTAACCACCACATCTGCATTGGTAAACAAGTCTATACTTATGTACATTCACTATACTGTGTACACATTGCTGTCACATCTTCGTTTGTCATGGTCCAATGATCAATTTTACAACCAGGAGGACTTGTATACAAAGCCCTCCATACCGTGGTTGCATAACCTAACCTCTACAAAATCAGTTAACTACTGACTAAATGAGGAGAGGCTTATTTTATGAAGGGTATATACTTTTTATATGGTTGTTATTGGACTGTTCTAAAAATTCGTTGTATGATGTCTTTTATCTACGATAAAGATTAGTGGCAAACTGATTTCTCGACCCTATTCTGTGCATAAGGACTCATTTGACAGTCGTATTGTTATTGTTGTTGTTTGTGATGTTGCTGGTGGTGATCTCTTTACAGCCAGTATAAAACATTCAACAGTGTTTCCGTGCACAAAGAAATTGCACAAATTTAAAGCCAGATGAATGTACGTATACCGAACGTATAGTAATACCAAAAACATACCTACTGAGACATCATTGTTCATTATGCATTATTTGCACACAAAAACACAACATATTTTAATATTTAATTAATATTAGTATGCACAGCATATTGTTTCAAGTTTGGTTCTCTTGGTACTCATGACAATACTTAACGTGTGTATTTAGAATTGGATCTGTCAAAACGCCGCAAATCCGGACCGTCATTTCTTCTTACAATCATAGTTAACAATAAAATACCGGGCTAAGTCACCACCATATATCATTCCATAACAAGCCTGTATGTTTACTGTTGCATGTTTCACGGCCGGGTAGGTCTGTCATATATTATCTTAGTGAGGACTTATTTTCTGTCGCCAGGTCGGTTAATGTGCCAATGTGTGCGTGAATTAGCGCTCTTCTACTGTCTTTGTGATAATAAATGACACAATAGGACAGATCTGACAGGCCGGTGGGTCCATTAGTTCATGTAATTGATAGCTGATTTGTATCTGGAACACCGTGACTTATTGACTGTCACACCAGTCTACCCTCTGTCAACTTTACGTGCATTTCACGCGCAGTCAAGAACTGGACATTTTGCGACCTAATTCTTCAGAATGTACATAAAATAGAACAAACAGTTTGGTGGTAGCGGGTCTGCATTTGCACATCGATATATGATGTGGTATTAATTGGTGTATACTAAATATGTAAACAATAAATGGTGATGTAGATGACTGGTTCAAACGTGTTTCTGAAACATAGACCAATGACAGGTGGTCCTAAAAATTTTGAAAACACTCCGCCTATTTGTTAAAATATATTTTGATTTTTTAGTTATGCCCTTTTTGATATCATAAACTGAATACACTGTACATTGACATTTTTAAATGTTGTTCTACCAATAACAGCACAACCATCGTAACCAAACAGATCTAAGGTGTTCCTTAAAGAGTCGTTTTTATAAAGGGTTGTTAATAAGTCTGTAGTTTGATTATTTAAAAAAAATTTTCGCGGCCTCACAGATTTTATGGTGTGTGTAAAAGAAACCTACAAGCTTCCTATGCTTTGTTACTTTTGCAGATAAAACGTACTCTTGTCTATCATTATAACAATTCCTACAACTATATAACAGTTGGCAGACTGTCACTGAACGCAGTGCTCACATGTCGATGATCGAGTGAATTCTTCTCATAAAGGACAAATAGAAAATTTAATGTCTTTTTCATTAATGATAAATGATACGATACCCATAAGAAAGTATAACAATGTTCATAAAAGATGTCTCTTGTCAATGGAATAAATGTTATGTTTACATAGATACTATAACCATAGAACTACAAATATAACAATTTAGCTAGAAACACTATATATTTACCGACCTATGACAATACAAACTATCCATTTTTACTCTCACATATGTCAAAATTGCGTATCTTTAATCACAAGAAGATTGTTCTTATTTTCAGTCATAATTTCTTGTTTCAAACGCAGCTTCTCTGTCACCATACGACATCGATTATCAACTGTATAACACTATAATAATACTGTAATATATATCTATGTCATACAGGCTTCTCGCATGTCTTTATTTCTCCCGATTTGACAACGTAATAACAGCGGTCCCTGGTCTAAACGTCCCTTGTAGACAGATAATATAACCGTTGCAGAACCGACGGCCTCCTAATTATAAGCTTGTGCGAAGGAATAAATACCGGATATACTACGTTTCGGATGCTAATAAGCCATTATGTCGCGTGTTGGCATATTCAAATGCCAAGCTGCCCCTTTTGTGTTGAAACCAATAACTTCCTGCTTTCATCATCGGTTAGATTCTATTAGTCGGTGACAACAGAAATTTATCGAATTGGCACTATCAAATACTAATGACTGGACTTGCAAATAAGCTTTTGCCAAGCATGTACCTGTAAATGGTGTGAAGATGATATAATTAATGCCAGCCGTTATTTGTTAAGATAGTTGATATAAACTAAATTAAAATAATCGTTAAGATAATTGATATAAACTAAATTAAAACGACCTTGCACAAATTGTCCATTCTTACGCATCATCGCTATTAAGCTATGTGAGAATATTTATTAGTAAATATGTCTTGTTAGCGTCCACTCTTTGTTTGACGTCATATCACATACTTGATCACTTACCTCAATTTCTTTTCAACGTAAAAGCGTCACAAACGCTTACCGATAAAGCGTGCATTTTGGATGTCTATTATCTAAGAGAACTATTAGTACCAATCAAAACCAAGTTAAGTATTTTCGATACATAAGTTGCGTCAATATTAAACTATTCGTGTGAAGTTTGCGGTTTCCTTCCTGCAGAGAAACTGGACAACAAAGCAATCTGCAAAGAAATGATAGAGAATGTATTGTACCTGCCATAAACGAAAGTAGAGGACGAATATCATTTTATTATAATATGTCCTGCTCATACTCAACTCTGCAATAACTCAATTATGCAACATGTATTTACAAAGATTCTATTATACAAGTGTGTAATTTTTTGACCCGATGAAAACATGTAATTATAACTGTACAAGCTTGCCTTGTACTGTATAAAGCTTTTACTGTCAGTAAATATCATTTAAATAACCGGTGAACACTTGCTGTATAGCAATACTTACATTTGTTTTCTTTCTTGCAATTAAGTTTATTGATAAACAACGCTTGCGATTGCTGTATTATGTGCATATACATACTTTGTTAATAATCAACGTAAACTGTTTGTTCAAGTTGAAGGACTACATTTCATTTCTGTTATGTTATTAATTATTATGCAAAATGACCGTCGGTACGGTAACGCCCAATTACCGACATCAGACTAACCACACCCGTCCCGACAGACGGTAGCGTAACCTCTACCTGACGGCCGAGACTGGTCCCAGGGCCATATGATGATAAATGGCATCACACCACTTCTAGAAGTCTTTGCGGCCACTGGCCAAATGTTAACATTCCAACTCCCCCCTGCATCCCGAAACCGCCTAAACGTCTGTTTATCACTACATTTATACACGCATACATGTATGAAAACATCCTTTCGTATTATTTCTTTATAAACTTTTACTCCGTACTTCTTATCCACTGAAAATTTTACATAAACGATATTCTCGATATTTTTTGTTGACATACAAAAACTCATCAAGTAAATTTGTGTACGTTTGTTTTACGACGGCGCTGAATAACAATGTTCACCTTACATGCAAGGCAAAGGATACGTAGATAGGGGTTCGTGTAGTCACAACCAACAATAGCTGATCAAAGACAAACATTTCAACAATACTATTTTGATTCAAGAAAGAAAATGAAGCGTGAAATTTTATTGAGTACAAGTTTAACGAAAAGTCCATTTCCATTGTTCAAGTAAGTTAACTTGTTCATTACTAGAAAATTAGATTTACCTCACTGGTTTTAGAACTTTTTGCTGCGGTATGGTTTGGTGTCTTCAGATGCGTTGAGGCAATATTTTGATTCACACAAAATGGTGAAAGTTGACAAATTGTTCCGATCAACTATCGCCTAAAATTCAGTCTGTTTTCATGGCTTCATAAAAGCCAACTTGATAGGGTGTGGGTCTTATTTGCATGCGTTTAAACTAGCATCCCAGTAATTTGCTTCAGACAAATAAATAGACTGACAGTCATTAAACGTTGAAATACCTCGGGGCAGCAATTTACAGTCCGTGAGTAAATGTTCCCTTTTATTCCCAAAAGTGAAGTAGTTAATTGTATTTTGCCTCGCTGCGAATTATCTCTCTTAAATTGCAAGGAATACGTTGGTAACTTAATCTCAAATATGGACAGATAAATACCTGCATAAATTTATCACTAAAGTAGTTGTTATATAAATGGAAATAAGCAAGGAATCAACCATATTTAACTAACATATATCGTTTGCAATAAATAAGTCAGTATAGTTTGTGGTAGTTTGGTATTCTTAAAATGGAAAATGCATGTTGAGTTAAAACATTGTAAGTAAAGCTTTCATTAAAGAAGATAAATAATGTAATTAAAAATTGATCCTGGAATAGAAGTTGATATTTCATTCTTCAGAAAGTACAACCTCAACTTTTAATAGATCAAAAGATTGATTTACGCAGTCACTCCTGTTGTTTAGGAAGACTATTTAGCATGTTTTCCAAGATTCTGACTCAGCTGTTTTTTCCATATATGGACCGGTGCGGCCTGTCACATCTGCTTGGGTCCATTTGTCAGACGGATGATGTTAGCCAAGGGCTAAAAGGCGAATCGTGCCATTTATCCTAGCTGTTTGCCGATCCGAATATCTCACAATCGCCTGACTAATTAGCTTGCTTTGTATCTTTTTACCCGGTCCGACATTGGACAAAATCTAAGCGCTGATAAATATTTTCATGTTTAATTGCGCGATGAGCACGTGCACGCTAATGGTCATGCCGTCTTAAGGAAGAGTTAAAATTGATGGTTTATTAAGATTTTGGTCTCGTCTGATTATTTACCACGAACTAAGCTTGAAGTTTATAAAAAATATCAAAAGCCGTTTAGGCGCTTCATTTGCTGAATGAAAACTACCACTGCAATGCACCATCTGTACATAACCATAAATGTATTCATGAGATGTGCATGATGATGACGATTATGATGATGAAGATGATGAAGAAGAAGAAGATGATGATGATACCAAAACATCGTTATAATGGCCATTGGCGATGATCATGAGTTCATTAACAGTTTATTCTTGATTGGAGTGCGGTACGTAAATTCAATTTACCTTCCTAGTCGAGCAACATACAGAAACCACAATTAGATTACTAGCTACCTTTTTGTCGTAATTTGATCGTGATTTTCGCCCAAGGCAACACTGAACTCAGTCTGGACCTTAAAAGTTTTGCTTACAGAACTTACAGAAATTTCACTGCACAGGCAGTTATGATCAGCATATAAACTTCCCCTTCTTTTACCAATATTAAAACCTTAGATATGATATACACACCGATCTATATACATATTTCTTGACCAGGAAGATTCACAAAGGAAATAAATAACCCGGTGTTTTTGCAAACCAACAATTGAGACATTTATCATCTCAAGTACCTGTCGTTTTTTTTGCCAGAGTAAACGTACAAGAGTCTGGGTTAACCGTTTTACAGCGGTGGTAGATTTCCCTTTCATTAAAGTTGATAATACTGAACAAACAAACTTAGTTTACAGAGTAAATACAGATCTACCTCGGTGTTCGCTGCGGATAGATTGTCTGCGGGAATTAGGACGATGAGGGTGTGGATGTTCCCTTCTATCAACACATAGTGACACAATTTGGCATATTGTGTCAAAATATCCGACGAACGCACTGTCTGCAGCGCCTCTCTAGAATTGACAGCTGTGTTCCTTTATAAACTGCTGATCTACTATAATTGTCCTTTATATTTTAGCACATATTTGTAAGAGGACGAGTTGATTAGGCGCTAGTATTAACCGGATTCTAAACTTTATTCTTTTGGTGTATAAAGGTGACAAAAGTATGGATCATAATGTACGAAAAAACTTGATTCTGTATTTATTTTATTATACTTAAATACGATTTCAGTTTCGATTATACGTGAAGTGTTCTCACATTGAAGCGTTATCAGACACAACCATTGCGACTAACGAAACACTGGAACGTTTGCATACCTTTAACTTTCTAAATGCTTTTAGCTCCCGTAAATGGCCTTAACGTTGTCGCGAGTAAAGAATGCAGTTTTATTTTCTGTAGTCGGACGATTAGCTTAGAGTTATAAAAATAATTGATCATAAAATGTAAGCATTTCGTCAAATCCGCTCCTATATTATGACGGGTTTAAAATTACCAGGCGTGACATCGTAACATAACACCACATTGTGCAACGTAAGGTTTTTAGGTATGCCACAAAATCACCATATAAAAATGTCACTGTTTTTATTATTGATTTTCTCCAAAATGTTTGTACATTGTACATTGTACATACGTCGACTTATTTGTATTTTATTTTATATTTACTATATTGTACCTCGTTCTAAACATATACTGACTGTTGGTTAAAATTTAGATATATAGTTGGGAGCATACCAATCTAAGATCTCGATATCATTTTTGGTTTTGAAATTCATACTTAAACTTGCATGAAACACATTTAATTCAATAAAAATATCAGTGGAAATTTAAATTCGATATTACCCTTAAAATTCACAGTTAGTCCACTACAAATAAGCACAGATGGTTGAACATCAGACAACAGGAACAATCAGCGACAATTGCCTGCGTAATTGCATAGTTACGTAATTACGGTGTAGAATTACAAACAAGAGAACACATTTCACATTGTTTATTCATAAAAATAAGGTTATATGAACAAAACTTTAGATGTAAAGATGTGAATAAACGTGCTTGCGTGCAGAATAACATTGACTTTTATTAGATGTGCAAGTAGTTATAGTCAGATTATTTCAGTACACATTTTTAGATTTTTGCACAGGTTATTATTCTTATACATTATTATTTAAAAATACAACGGTTATCTTTTGAACAGCTTGTAAACAAGCTGACAAAAACATACGTCTTGCTTTTACATTTAATGATAGTGTGGCACATATGTTAATAGACATTACATCTTAACTCGTAGCTTGCTACAATTTTCTAAAAACCCATGATAAATTCTCATCTATTTCATGCTTTTAAAGATATATATGTTACATATCAGAGTTGATACACTTATAAACAAAGACTGAGTAGCAAAGAAATGTAGGTCCCAATCAGACAGCTCTTAGCAGGGACCTGGTTGATCGGGATCTAAACTATTTACCTAAGCCTTATAAATACACGAATTGCAGACTAAGAGTAAACATCCATGTTTCTCAAATTCTAACCGACTTTCTTCATGCGTGTCTATCATATGATCATCGCCTTCGCCCTCTAAACATTGATATCCAGTTTACGAAGCAGTTAATAATCTGAGTTGATAGTTGAACTTGGGTATCAAACACGGTAGATGCTTGCTTAAAACGACGCCGTCGTGTTTGGGAGTCTGATTCTCATAAAAAGTTAATCTACTGGGTTAAATCAACCCCCGTATGAAATTTATAGAAAGCGATTTTCAGACAATCACCAAATATGTCTTTTAAGAGCAATGGTTCCGGCAGTAATATAACATGTTGCTGATGCAGAATATTTCGGTGTCAGAGATCCTTGCATTTCAAATTTAATTTCCTCTTTCTCATTTATCACACTTTATTTGCTCAGACATTGCGTTTTCTTGAATCCGCAGAATCTAGTGTTGCGTGCAATACTGCTGAATACCATTCTCATCTATATTAAAGAAAATTCTAATACAGTCTTGCTCGTAGTCCTGGACATGTTGACTTACTGGCTGGAATCCATCCAGCTATGACAGAACTGCTGATGCAGCAGGGCGACCCTTAACTTTCCCTGTCGTGTCCTGAGATACGTGCACAGCTCAGGACGGCTCCCAGGATTCAGACTCATTGTAATGTCTTGTCGTGCCAGTCTCTATATATAGGTATGGTACAGATCTGCTAGTTTTATGTTGTATTGGCAAACGGTATTTTAATCACTTAATTTCAAACACAGAATTCTCAAAGGTAATGGCCTGGAATTGTAATTGTTTGTCCCCATATTCGCACTTGCAAGAGGTTTCAGAAAACGTTGTAAACATATTCATGTTGTGTTTGTCATTATTATGTTTTATTGAAAGGCTTTTCAAAACCTACCCAAAGTGTGAAGTCGTTTATAATGGAGGTGACCTGTTGGTTAATTAGCGATAAAGTAACTAAAATAATATAAGAATTATTTGTTTTGTGAGCCTCATTCATAGATTAACTTTTCACATACATATATTAAATGAATATACTGCATTATACGCAATATAATGCATTATAATTCTGAAAAAATATCAGTGACTCCTTGCATTTACATAAAAGCAAATACTTTATTTCTTTAAAGTATACATATACAAGTTAAATCGTAATTGTGTGGCTTACATTATGTCTTTTAAAGACCAAACAAAAACAACAAAAATAATATCTTGCATTTATATACACGCATTCTCATTTCTTATCACAAATTTTGAGGCGAAATAAAATAACGTGTATCCATAAAAAAGGCATCGCTCACCCACTTTCCTAACTTCATCAGCGTTACGGACTCACTTGACTGGACTCGATTTGAATGTTTATGGTATTTCTCCATGTTATCTTCTCTGTCCATCTTTTGATGTAGGTCCGACAATTACCACGATCCACTCATCATATGATTGACTTACGCTTCTGTAGGTCAGGTGGACTTGCTAACAGGAATTTAAATCCTGTCTTCTTATGTTATCCTCTAAAGAAAACGTATTCCCCTTTATCGACGCAAAGAACCGGATAACAGCACGAAGATACTGTCCATTTGTGATGTCGCTAGTTTTTTTTATTGTATATGGAAGTATTATTCCTTAAGTCTGTTTTCGTTTTGCATACTACTACTACTACTACTACTACTGCTGCTGCTGCTGCTGCTGCTGCTGCTACTACTACTACTACTACTACTACTACACTACTACTACTACTACTACTACTACTACTACTACTACTACTACTATTCATTGACAATATTGTTGAACTGGGCGGGTGCGGGAGGGGGTGATGGTGGTGTTAATTGTAGAAAGTACAATAATATAAAAGTAAAAAACCGACAATTTATAGAAAAAAATATGTTATTGCAGTTTAAGCATGCGAATGACTAGAACATTAAAGTCACTGCCCGGATAATTGAAAAAACATCGAAAAAGAAACAGTTTTACTTATTTGAAGGTGTTGGACTGTTTGGATTTAAGTAAGTAAGTATTAAGCCATACGTTAAGTATATTTGCCTGTGTTTTTGCCCCACTCCTCGCTCAAGCCTGTCTGATTAAGCGACCGTTCACAATCCACGGCCGTAATGAAGGATTATGGACACTGAGCAATGTTAACGCATAACTGAACCGCCTTAATCTGTTTTGATTCCCCCTGATTTATTTCGCTATTGAACTAATGGTGTGAGAGAAAGTAAACACACACACACAACTGTAATGCTCCTTCCAGATACTAAAACAGAACAGAACGAATTGTATGTTCAGAGGTGTTGATCCTGAAAAAAACAAAACAACAACAAAAAAAACAAGACGACATAATTACTATTCACAAACATGATGTATACTAGGCTTTACTTATAAAACAAGAAAGTCCGTATACTATCACGAGATTACATTAAGCTCGATAAATAGAAATTGCCTTAAAATATGATATATGCATTAGAGAAAAGAAAAGTCTCCTTTCATGTGTGGTTTTCCATTTAAATTGCTTCTTTGTTTATGTATGTTTACAAGGTAAAACCTTATAAATAATGTTTCCGTCATGACATTTTCAATGTAATCTGAACGAATAAAATTATTATCTTTTATTTACCATGTTCCCGGTGAAGTAAACAATTGCTGAGCCAGCAGTTTCGTATTCAGACAACTGGCAGGCATGAATCAATAGTGGACTATATGGCCGGCAGATAACGACCACGATTACTGGCAATAGTGATAGCCGTATGCTCACAGACATCGCTCATAATCTGTCATCTTGGGGAAATAACGTAGCTATCCGAATTATATACACGATACAGGATCCGGAAGTTCAATTATTCACTTCCATTCAACCTATAAATAAATCGGTGTTAATGTTGCATTATGGGCAATAATCAATCTGGTCACAAGGTCATGTTTCGCTGACCTAGTGGTTTCATATAATGGAATTCGATCAGGCAAAGGCAATACTAGATTGGTTTCTGCTAAAACAAATGAGAAAAGAACCGCCATCAAGTGTGACAATAGTTGATTTATTTGGAACAATTACTTCGTTATTGAATACATTTGTTGTTTTGTTTTGTTTTTCTTTGAAGTTTTATTAAAAGAAAAAAATATTAAACAAACTGATATCTGTAAAAATCGATATAAAATGCCTTTGTATTTCTGTAAATGGCCGCACAGTGTCGTTCATTCAAGGCTAAAGTGTACTATTTGTTATATAAACAGCTGTTTGAAGAGACATGGTCCTACATTGCTATTGTGCATGTTGAATAATTTTTGTTGTATCGATTGGTATAAGTATAACAGGTTTTAATTCGAATACACTTAGTTGGTCATATATGGCTGAAAACTGCCTCTAAGGGATGGTATGGAATTGTAAATGAAGCGTTCACTTGTTTCCTCCGTAGGGTAATTATGTGCTGTATTGTCTGGTTCTAAAACGTATGGAACTTGCCGCGTCAGCCAAAATGTCGGGAAGCATTGTCAGCACGTGACTAAAATTGACGACAACCAGGCTTAAAACCGGACGTGAATTATACACGCTGGTTGCCATTGTCTAGTTAATATATAATTACTTTCAAGTCATGTTTGCTATTATTAAAAGAATCGATTTTATCATTGCAGCAATGTTTTCTCCGTCATGGCTATTGAGATGTACACAAATATCACATTAACTTATATAACGTGCTGTACTCTACTGGTGGTTCAAGGCTAAACTGATTGAAGTATTTTATTTTTGTGTAAATCTATCAACAAGCTGTAATTTAAATTATAGTTCATGTGAGAACATTCGTTCGTCATCTTTTTACATGATATTTTGTTCTGTTTTAATTTGTCTGCTTCTTGGTTTTTATATAAACTTTATATATTATATTCTGCTTCTGTATTAATTTATTATTTTTTATTCCTACTGCAATATGTTCATTTCGCATATGTTGGAATCTCAATAATTTACTTAAGTTGCTTTGAGGAACATTAACATAAGTGTGTTATATCTATCATGTTTAACGACTTAATCTTAATTTTCCATTTATAAATGTTATTCCAACTGAAATGCCAGCAACGTCCAACGCAAATGAATAACAACCAATCCCTCTTGTTCAATTAAATCTCACCAAACACATTATTGCTGCCGTTTGGACAAGGATTAGGTCTTTATTGACTGCTGATATTTCAAAAGGTCTGTGCACAAGTGCAATTCTCAATGACCATCACAATCCCTTTAACCTGCCACATATTTTGAAACGACGCCAGACAAAAGAGCATAAAATAGTTCCTCGCGGACGCTAGGGAGTGTTCTTGCACAAGAAGCAAGCGGTAACCAACCGATCAATACCTGAAAGCAATGTGCAGGCAAAATCGCATTCTCGCTCAAGGTCGGCCTGCAACTATAGGCATGAAAGTCTAGATAGACACGGTCTCTGGAAGTCTATTGTTAACGGTGCCGTTTGCTTCTTGGCTGTCCTGTCGGGTTGGCACCGTACCAAAGCAACTTCAAATTGTCAGCAATACGCATATCCCCACCAACTATGCTGTATTTATCAATAAGTCATAAGTTTATCAATTAATTCTCAATTATTTTCTAACAGCATATTAACTACATGGGTACATGCGTAGCATCAAATAGGATATATGATGTTCTGAAAATGAACTCGTGCTAGATAGACTAAGAATGGAGAAAACCACTGTATTATATGCATTGGTACTGCACGTTCTGCAGTTTTTCCTATCTGTGCCCTTTGAGGTCAAATTTCATTAATGTACAATTGAAAATGCATTAACATAGTTGTTTGACCGTAAGGCACTACATTTTGTTTCTACACTTGTAGTAGGATTGTCTCCTTTCGGGTTTATATTTCGTATGGTTTTGTTTCTTAATTGTCGTTAAGTTCTAAAGTCATTTTTTCGCATTCATATTTTCTGATCCTTTCAAATGCTGTTTGTAGCACTATTGTGACATATACTCTGCTGTGTGTTCGATAAAAATTTCTTTTGTTAATTCAAATGAGAATAAGAAGAACAATTATTTTCTTTGGGCAAAATTGCATGCATCAGGTAATTTTCAATTTGTGACCTAGTATGCACGTGGTTTCAAGGACACTTCAGTCAGTTGTTTAAGCATACGACTTCCAGCATTTTACACCATTGTTATTAGAACAAAACTTTTTTATCATAAGTAATTGGTTTGCATTAGATATATACTCCAAATACTATTCAAAGGTCATAGCAGAACAAAACATATTTATCCTTGTCTGGAAATCCTCCCTAAATCATCTTCAAACAAAACAGAAAACAAAAACAAATAAACAAACAACAAAATAAAACAACAACAAAACAACATAAACAACAATAACAAAGCAAAACATAAAGTACTTTGAGTAGTCACATGTTTCTATCTACTGCGCGTGTCTTTTCATCAACATATATTTATTAACATAAAAAAATGATGGGCTAGGTCACGTGTAGTACACGCATAAAAAATAACGTGCAGTTGATATTTATTTTCACGAAAACAATATGATGCAGTGTACTAAATACAGAATTGCGTGTGTTCTGTTGATCGATTGCAGACTGCAGATAAACGCCTGTGATGCTCATATAACTGAACTATTAAATACCAAATACTCAAAACCTTTGAGATGCTAAGACATTTACTAAGACTGATAATCGTTAAACTTGGATGCTCGTAAAGAAGCTGCAAGACTTAATTAAAAGTGAATGTAGTTTAACACACGCTTTGTCATTAATGGTCTTGAAACATCTGCTTTAATTTGTGACTTTTTGTGGTTCGTTGGATGAATATTTTAGTATAGAGTTACACGCATGCGCAAAGAACAGAAGGTAGAAAGACGTTAACACGCACAGAAAAAAAAGTTTTCAAATAAAATATTAAACTAGGCGTAAAATAGTCGTCAAAGTCGCCGTGACTTTGGTGCACGTGGTCAGGCCGTGTCGATAATCATTGAGGAGACGAGAAAGGTTACCTGAGGTAAATGTCGTCTGCTGCGTGATTGGTTCTCACTCATTCTCGCAGACCCTCTTTGCAAACGATGTTTTAATCGATAGGGTGGACACAAGGTCGCTGCATGTCAGCAAGTTCGTTAGCTGCGATGCTTCGACAAGGCACACAAACCTGTCCAATATAAACAGTAAACAATTACCAGTTTTCACAAAACTACTGCAGTTATGATTTATAATAAACGCAGATGTGGCAGACAGAAGAATATGTGCATCTTCTTATTTATATCCACTTCTAACATGGCATTTTGAGAATCTAAAAACAAAAAAAAATATTTTTCTAGATACTGTATGATTCGCCTTTAGAAAGCGTCGTCATTTTGAGCATTTGAACAAGTTGAGCATTTCACTGCAAGTAATACTGTGTTTTAACTTCCCTTCCGTAATGTTTGCCTTTGTTTATCTTCCAGTTGATATGCATTTTTTGTTTAATTCTCAAATGCGTGTCTTTGTTTCGTTCTAGACTTGATGAGGCCAAGAAGTACCGCCAGCAGGACCGCGAGGTGATTAACAAGTTGAACCAGCAGATTGCCGACCTCGAGAGTGAGCTCAACCTTCTCAGACGTTCCATCGACTCACTGGAGACCGAGAGGGGCAGAGACAAGGCCACCATCAACCGACTACAACAGGAAGTTGACAAACTCAGAATCGTAAGTTGCCTCCGTAGCAATTTGTCTTAAACATAATTGATTTAAAACGTCTTACTAAACACAGTTTAAAGACAACATATTGAACATATTGTTTCGCTAACTTCTGAAATATTTCAATATAGTTTATGAAATGTAATGTATTGACAAAAAGGTTAAGTGACATATTGCAAACGTTAGTTCCAGCTCGTTTCTACAAAATGAATGAACACACACTTTTTCGTGGTCTTCAAATGAGTAAATTAATGTCGGTGGGACAAGAAATGCAACAAATCGAAACACAACAGGTTCATGTTGTTTTCTCCGAGCTAAAAGTTGGAACATTGTGACACATCATCTAAAAGAACCATTAATGCTTTCCACTGCAGAGTGGTGAAGTGAGAAGTACGAAAGAATCACTTAAGTATATTGAAAAATCGTAAATGTTATAGTCAGTACTGTTATAACCTTAAGAAAGAAATGCAGAACTGTAGTTTTCCAGTTTCAAACATTTTAAGCAGTACAATTTTTAATTATTTTTTTTTTTATAAATTTCTGTCAGTGCCATCTCAGTTTGTAAGCGTCGTTTTTTAACGTAAGTATATACCTACAACACGGTACCATTATTCCAAACAGTACAGGCATATAATTCTTATGACGCAAACATAGTGTTTACATATTTTAGATTTTCAGATACAAATGCATTTGCTTAGCCCATCGATTGTAATCATAGCCTTGTACAGCAGTCTTTACCAAGCTGTTGCAGGACTTAATTGAAGAGTTACTTTGTATAAACTGAAATCCGAAAGAACATGCTAGTATATATTTTATCAATTTAACACAATTTTGAAGATCATCGTTTTTAGTTTGTTAAGACTCGACATAAATGCATATTGTACACCACGAGAATTTGATAAGTCTTTTCTTTTCGTGGAGATGAAAATATCTTTACTGGATTAGCCTCATCCATTTATGATGCATGAGTTTCGCACTTACAAGGTTATGAAGAGAGACGGATGCTGCGGGGCACAGTCTGTTCTAGTCTAACAATATCTACTGTGCCTCTTTATGGCCACGTAATAAATCATTCTTATCAAGCATCGCTGGTTTCTTGGAGAAACTGCTACATTGATCGATAAGTTTGCTAACAACATGTGCTGGCTTTGCTGCTACTGCAGAAATTGCAGAATTACAGCAACTCTAGACGTCTGATACAAGACCGCCCTCGTCTGCACTACAAAACTACACACATTCACATTACATCGCGATTGTTTCTAATGTTAGATAAGTATATGTATATGAAATACTGAAAAGTCAAGAACATAATGGGTTTTTTTAATAGACGTCTGATACAAGACCGCCCTCGTCTGCACTCTTAAACTACACGCAATCACATTACATCGCGATTGTTTCTAATTTTATATGAGTATATATATAATATATATATATATATTATATATATGAAATACTGAAAAGTCAAAAACATAATATGTGTTATTTAAATGCAATGTTTTGTTGACATTTATAGTACACTACGTTTCTGTAGTGTTGAAATTGTTGTTAGACTTTTGAGATAGATCAAGACATAAATATTATCATTGGAGGCAATGGCACATGTATTGATATACAATGTCACATGTATAAGAAGAAATGTATAGCCGAACCCACATGTGCGTTTCAAAATCAAAATAATTATGCAGACTGACACAAAATAAATGTACCCTGGAGCACTACATCGAAACACGTTTGTCTAGCATATTATATCCACCACCTACTTGTATAGCTCGACGTGGTCTTGATTACCACGAGAAGCGTTTTGCCAGACTATTAAAACACCGCATGCCTAATTTCTTTTAATTGTTTTTCAAACAACAATCTAGCAGAAATACACTTTTACTATAATCTTTATAACACTGACTACTGGCAATTATTACATACATGTATGCGTCTGTGTTTTCAGGACCTTAACAACGAGACCCTGGCTCACCTGGACGCTGAGAACCGCCGCCAGACACTGGAGGAAGAAATGGAATTCATGAAGAAGGTCCACGAACAGGTAGGTCGCACAGTAGACAGCCTTGCAGTATCTGACAATAGAGAATCAATGATCATTTTTCTCATTACATGTTATCACATTGAACGATGCATAGAAATAGTTATGTACGAAAACCAATACATCTATAGATTTAATTAAATTTAAATGATACGAAATTTGGCCTAGCTAGAATATTTTACTATGTATACGTCAAATCGTAGCATATTTTAATGAATGAAACGAAAACTTCACTCTGCAATTTATTTCATCGTTATGCACCAGATACCAACCTTAAGTAGCTTACAACTGTTTGCTATTTCCGTATTCATAGCCTCTATATTCTTTTTTTTTTCTAACTATAACTCGGATGTCAAACTGAACTGTAAGATGATTTTACATTGCTTCTGCTTTTACCGTTGATTTTCACTTCGACTTCCATTTGTAACAGGAACTGAAGGAGCTAGCTGCCCTTGCCTACCGCGACACGACTGCCGAAAACCGCGAGTTCTGGAAGAGCGAGCTGGCTCAGTGTATCCGAGATATCCAACAGGAGTACGACAACAAAGTGGACCAAATCCGCGGAGACATGGAGGGATTCTACAACCTCAAGGCAAGCACTTGATATATGGCAAAGGATATAAGCAATATCGCTTGAATCCTGTTTAACCACTGATTGTGCGACTCAAGAAGGAACAAGTATATTTACCAAAGGTCTAATACATTTATGAAATGCATGTTCATTTTTATTCAGTTACGTGCTCTAGGTAATTGCTGTACATCAAAATATAAAGCAAAATAACAAATACTGTACGTTTGTATGGTCTGAATTGATAAATGTTATTTTTGGTTTAGTTAATATAGTGCACAGCAATCTTTTAACTCCGGTCGTTGGTTTCAAGAAAGTCATACAACGTTGTCATTGTATCTGATGTTTCTTGTCATTTCAATGTCTCCTCTATTGTGTCTCAGATCCAAGAGTTCAGGACCGGGGCCACCAAACAGAACATGGAAGTGACACACATCAGAGAGGAGAACAAGAAACTCAGCAAGCAGATGTCCGACCTGAGGAGCAAGCTCGCCGATATGGAGGCTAGGGTAAGACGGCTCACCTCAACGGTCATGATGACACAAGGACTACAGTGATGATCAATTATTATTATTTTGCTCTTTAATATATCTTATAACTACTATATGTTATTGCTAATAAGATAGCATATTTCTGATAAGGACAGCAACGACATGTGACTCTACAATGTATGCTAATTGAATATCTTAACGACTTTGCTTCCTTGTATGTGTACCTCTAACACTTTTGATAATGAAAATGATGCGTCTCACAAATAACATAAATGATACTGCAATTCCGGATATCTTGTCCTGGCTCTTTCGACAACATTCAAAAGCGGCTCCGGAAATCTTATATTATCAATCAAAAGGAACATGGTTCATAAACATGAAGAAGTATAATCAATATTAGAGTAGCTGGATATAGCGTGGTCTTAATATTATAATTGGGATTTATTAAGTTGGTTTTCATGTTCTTTTCATGGCAAATATCTTGTTGTCTACAGAACGCCCAACTTGAGAAACAGTACCAGGACTGTCTACGAGAACTGGAGAAGAAGGACATGGACCACGTAATGGAGACCACGCAGCTTAGAGATGAGATTTCCAAACTGAGAGTAGAAATGGAGAACATTCTGGCCGAGTTACAGACCATTGTCGACATAAAACTGTCCCTGGAACTGGAAATCGCTGCATACAGGAAGCTCCTTGAAGGAGAAGAGAACAGGTCGGTGCCTTCTTATAGAAATGGCATTTATAGCGGCAAGTATTCCTCGTCCTCTAAATATTCTGACAGAGGACTTGACAAGGCAGATGAGACAACTGCCGATGGTAAAGCTAATGAAAAGGAGAAGGATAATGCGAACGAAGGGGGAAGTAGCAGCTCTGATAAAAAGGAGGAGAATTAGATAGATAGGAACATCTTATTTTGCTAGATAGGTCAACAAATTTTTTGTGTTTATGCCAATTACAGCGGCTTGTTAAATTTAAATTAACTGTAAATCTTACACCGCAACTGCACAATATTTAACATGTCAGCTTTTCATGGTCATTGTACGCAAGCGTTTAGTGTGTGTTTTTCATTTTATTAACTAAATTAAAAAATAGCCCACGCAAAATCAGAGATACGGTACACATTTGAAACGTCGTTTGTCACAAGTGTCACACTTATTACTTACAAATGCAATAATTACAAAGAAGAACGTAATGCCTTCAACGCTATGTTCCCGTATTTTTTTCAGATATTTGCACTGTTTAATTTCTTGGTTTTCTTTTTCCATTGTAGGTTAGGAACATATCCCGACCAAGTATTGTTTAATGAGATAATTTGTCAATTTTATATGCATATTGTCAATATATTTGTGAATTTGTCATTATTTATGGTATCCTTAAAACAAAAACAACTGATAATCTCACTTAGTCATTATGGTATTTTGAACGATTATTATAAATTTACTGTCATTTTTCATGTGTGATAGATATATGTATGTGTTGTCTGTATGGACCATGTTCATTATTTAGATATTTGAAGATAATGCTAACCGTTTAAGCCCACAAGGACAACAAACAGCTATATTGTTAACAGGGTTGAGGCTGCCAGGAGAAGATTCGATCTTATATACAGGGATGCCTACCCGCCATATGAGCGAAAGTCGACAGAGTACGATAAGCCTAGTAAAGACAAGGAAAAGCCTCTTGAATCAGTTAAAGAAACAAAGACAGAAGAGAGTGTATTGGAAGCCCTACCAAATCAACAGGATGCCAGCCCCGATACTGATGCTGCAAGTTCAATAACAATGTCAGACCAGGCAATGTCACCAAAGGGCGACGATGAACCTTCTGACTTTGCGGAAATCGGTAATAAAGATGATGAACTACCGACCGACAAAACGCAAATTGCTGAAGAAGAAACTACAAAACAGCTGCCTTCACCACAAGAAGAGCATGTATTGCCGGTGAAAACTGCAGTAGAAAAACTAGAAAGCCACTTAAGAGATGAACATGATGGACACGGTCTCGGTGCTAAAAGTCCCTCTTTGTCACCATCAGCGAGAGAGTCCGAAATGACCCAGGATGAAAGGGATATGACAACATCGATAACGCACGTCTTATCACCCGTCAGCGACAAATCTGAATTACAAAAGCAGTCATCGCATGAAAACAAAGATGAGACAGAAATAAACGAAAACATTACCAAGAAAAGCGTGAGTTTGGTGGAATCTTCAGAAGTTATCGATGTAGTTGATGGACCAGAAACTGACTCAAGGGAGTCAGAATCAGGAGAGGTCACACATGATGATAACAATGCAAATAAGGCTCTAAGCTACAAAGAAACAACAAACGAACCGCCTATAAGCGATGACACGGGCATTTCAAATATGGAAGAAGATTCGAATGGCGAGACCAGTAAAACTGAACACACGAAAACAGAAACCGACGTAACTGAAACTGGAAAGATTACAGATTCAGCAGAGCAATCCAAGCTTGAGCCGTCTGAACGGTTGTCGACAAAATTTGACTGTCCAGTCAAAGATACGCCAGAATTTAGCAAAGAAACCGAAGTTCCATCCAAAGAAACAGTATTACCGGACATTTCTGAATCGATTTCGCCAAAAGAAAGCACACAGTCCAATAAACCAGAATGTGTCTCACCCAGTCAATTGGATTTAGAAAGTATTATTACAGCTGATCCAAAGAAAGATAAAACTCCTGATATTTCGCCAAAGATTACGAGTCCCGAGGTCAGTTTACAGTTAGAGTTAGCAGATGATAAAATTTCGCCAACCCGACAGGAGTTAGTCGAAACTGACCCATCACACGAAGAAACACAAACAAAACCTCTGTATAGATCTGACAATATGGTTGAATCAACAACAGACATTAAAGTCGATATGAAAGAACCGGAGCAGGATAGTTTTACCGTGAAATCTCAGTCTCCTGGTATCGATAAAGCTTCAGAGAGTCAGCCGTCAGCGGTATTAATAACTGAAGCCGATGTGGACCGAAAAGACTATGACACAGGCGAGGTTAATGATGATGAACATATTATGCCAGAAGAAGAAAGTATTCTCGAAGAATGTTCATCAGTTGATAAACCAACGGCCCAAGAAGACGTTTTAAAAGCAGATTCGGCACTTGACATGTCAGTTGCCACAAAATCGCCGTCTCCAGCAACAGAGCAAGTAGACGTTAAAATAGCCGAATCAGTTATATGTCAAACTGTAATCACGCCTTCGCTAGACCAAGAACAGACTGATTCCGCTGTAATACCAAAATCACCCACCCCGGCAAAGGAAGCTGCATCTCCAATTTTGGATGCTCTTAGTGAAGTAACCACTGACAGAAAATCACTTGAAATTGAATCGAAAAGCGAAAGTGCTTTAAAAACACCATCACCTGTAATTGAACAAGCGGCCAGCAAAGAACCGGAAATATCAAGCGATAAAGATTCACAGGTTATGGCGTCGGGAAATGAGCAAGACCTTGTTTTAGAAACAAAGCCCAAAAGCGATCAATCAACTAAAACACCGTCACCAATAAAAGAAAAGGACGCCAATGCAGAATCCGAAGACGAAAGCAAACAAACGCCAAAAACTACAACGCCACCAAAAGAAGAGGATTCCGTTTTAATTAAAGAGAACGAAAGCGACAGAGGGTCAAAAACATTATCACCAGAAAAAGAACAAGAAGTCCTTTCAGAAACAAAACCAGAAAGTGGACTTTTGTCTAAAACACCGTCACCCCTTACAGAATCTGTCCCTGTTACGGAATTAGAAAAAGAAAGCGAACCAGCGCCCACAACAATATCCACATCAAACGAACAGGGGCACATTTTAGTAAAGGAAACAGAACGCGACCAAGTGTCAAAAACACCATCGCCAGAAAAAGAACAAGTGTCCCTTTCAGTTACAAAACCAGAAAGCGACCACACGTCTAAAACCCCTTCACCAGGAAAAGAACATGTCCTTGCTACAGAATTAGAAAAAGAAAGTGAACAAGCGCCCAAAACTTCATCGCCATCCAACGAACAGGATTCCATTTTAGTGAAAGAAAAAGAAAGCGACAAAGTGTCAAAAACACCATCATCAGAAAAAGAAACAGCACCCTTTTCAGTTACAAAACCAGAAAGCGACCACACGTCTACAACACATTCACCTGTTAAAGAACATGCACCTGTTGGAGAAGTAGAAAAGGAAACTGAACAAGCGCCCAAAACTACATCGCCATCCAACGAACAGGATTCCGTTTTAGTGAAAGAAAAAGAAAGCGAACATGTGTCCAAAACACCATCACCAGAAATAGACCAAGCACCCCTTTCAGTAACAAAACCAGAAAGCGACCACACGACTAAATCTCCGTCACCAGTTGAAGAACATGTATCTGTTACAGAACTAGAAAAAGAAAGTGAACAAGAGCTCAAAACTACACCGCCCCCAAAGGAAAAGGATCCTGTTCTAGAAAAAGAAAGCGAAAAAGTGTCAAAAACACCATCACCGGAAATAGACCAAGCACCCCTTTCAGTAACAAAACCAGAAAGCGACCACACGGCTAAATCTCCGTCACAAGTAACAGAACATGCGCATGTAGCAATTGAAGAAAAATCAAGCGACCATGTATCAAAACCGACGTCGCCAAAAGAAGAACAATTACTTTTCACAGAAAATGAAAAACCAGATGGTCAAGATGAAGAAACAATTATTGGCAAGACTGAACCGCCTGCAAAGGAACAGGAAGATTCTCTAGTAACACATGCAGACCGAACTGCAAATACACCGTCAACAACCAAAGAGCATGAAACAGTAATAGAAACCGATAAACTTTTACAAACGCCATCGCCGGCGACAGAAGAGCCGACTGTGCCAACAGTTGACTTAGCTGCAGATAAAACTTCACAACCTTCATTGCCTGCTTCAGAAGAAGATAAAAGGTCCTCAATGTCTGAATATCTGCAAGCTGATCTATCTCCCGAAAAGTCACTAAATGATCAAATAGACAATACTAAAACTGATACTAGTGAAACTGACGGTAAAACCCTGTCCGATGAAAAAGAACAAACTCAAACAAAAGAATCTAAAGAAATTATAGACATTGCACAGCTTGCTCAAAAGAGTAATAAATCAGCAATTAAATCAGAACTAGGCGAACCCGAACACGATCCTAATGCGTTGTATGAAGAAACTGTTTCAAGACAAACAGATGTGAATACAGACAAAGATAATATCATTGAAGGTAAATTTGAAGAAACTGCTGATGAAAAGACAATGTCTCCGATAAAAGCTAAAGAACAAATCCATTTAGAAACACATGAGGATGATAGCAGGTCTACTTCGCCTAAAACTGAAATTTCAACTCTTATTATCGACCATGATGTTAGCAAAGATATAAATGTAGAAGAGGAAAGCAAAGACAATGTTTCGGGCGGTAAATTGCATCTAGATGATACGGAAAATGAAAAGCGCAAAAGCCCTGATAAAAACGCTGATATTTCACTAGCAAGCACAGAGGACAATTTAAAGACAGAGGATAGAGTTGACATACAACCTGTTTCTACAGAGGAAACAGACAAAACTGTTGTTGAAACTTCAACATATGTCGATTCTAAGGACATTGTCAATGATATAAAATCTGAATTAAGCAAAGAGATCAGTAAATCAATAAGCGACTCTTCAGAGAACGAAAGCGCCCTCAATCTAGATTTAAACAACGCGGCCCATGTGGAGAAAACCGAAGATAAAGTACTAGAAAAGGTCGTTAAATCTGAAATAATTGAAAAGACATCGCAAGAATCGTCCGCTACAGTTGAGCTTTCGCCTACTAAAGAATTGCCTGATTCTCTTCCTACTTTTGACGAAGCGACTAAACCATCTTCTCCATCCAAAACACACTTAGAGGAACCTGAACTGCCAGATAATAAAACAACTCACACTGAAACATTTACGAATGACGCTATTGAGGATGACAAAACGCCTGACGATGAAAAGGTTGAGCAAAGTAGAAAAATAGTCGAAGTATCTCCAACTACAAGTCCTTCAAGATCTGGAGAAATTTCATCCCCAAAACATGATAGTAAGGATGATTTAAGTGATATAGATGACAGCCAAAACGTTGGGCCAGATAACAAAGAGTCTGAAAAAGACATATTAAAATCAGTGAGTGATTTCGAAAGTAAAACTGTTGAGAAAACAGTTGAGGTAACTGACGGCTCACAAGACCAGAATGTTATAAATGGCGAAGAGAAATCGTTTACTAGTGGAAATACAGACAGTGTGAGTGTTACGGCTAGTGTAGTGCCAGAATCGCCCGTCAACCTTTCTGAAACGGTTTCAAAATCTAGTACAATGGAGACAAATGTGTCCAAGGTCTCCGAGTCAAGACTGGGCTCTAGTGAAGCCATCCTAAACGGCGACTCCAAGGAGACAAAACACAAGAACGGGGTCAGTGGCGACCTCTCTCCGGAACCTGTCCAAGCAAGTGATGACAAGTCCAATGCCAGCATAGAGAAAATTCTGCTCTCCTCTGATGGTATGTGGACAATGTCGTCAAATGCATCTCGATAGAAGCTCAATGTTGTGGTCTTTACCCCGTTTTGTGACACTTTTTGTTCAGTCATGCATGTCAAACTTTTCGGTTGATATTGTGTATCGCTGTTTGATTTACTTTTTTATATATTTTATTACGAATTCTTTTCAGTGTTGTGACTTTAAGTTCCGTTTCCGTGACATACGGGTGTATGTACATGTAACAATGTACAAGCTTGCCTTAATAGAATGTTGTCTTTCCCAATAAATGTTTCCAGCAATTTTCTCCCAAATTCTAGCGACATTCAATCACTTTTTTTCTTATAATCGCCTGTAATTGTATATTCATATTATTTTATTTTCAGTTTAGTGTGTTGGTTTGTGTGCCAATTACATGTTGAAGTAACACTGTTTCTTTTTTACCTTGCCTGCTCTGCTTACTGTTTCGTTTGGTTGCATGGTTTTTCTGTTGGTGCGAATATTCTTTTTATTTTTGTTTTTGTTTTTGTTTCTTTTTCAAAAACCAGAATCGGTCTGAAAAAGGTAGTCGAACAAGTGGTTAATACACAGAGCAGTGGGGGCGAAATGCTCTCTGAGGTTGTTCGAGGGTATGAGAGCAAAGGCGGTGCGTATTTAAATTTTACTTTTTCATCAGAATTAAACTGAAACTTACTGGGCTACCCGCATGTACCTTATGGGAATGTAATCATATATTGAAGTTATAAATATGCAGTTTTCAGCAGATCTGTCACACAACAATAAGTACTTTATATTTAACAATATTGAACTCTTAATGCATATTTTCTAATGGATAGCTCAATATGAGAAGTATAAGTTCAAAAATACTGCTGTTACAATAAACTAGAAATATGTGTACCGTTTTTCTTGGGAGCATTTCATACACGTATAAGATGTCGTCAAAAAGTAATAATTTACTTAATAAACAAAATTTCACTTTAAAGATACTCTCAAACGTCATTTCATTAAAAAATACGTTTAATATTTTTTCCAACTTGCAATATTTTTAAATCATTTATCCGCATGGTTTTGATTTATATGCATGCTTTATACCAGATCTTACATGTATTCCATATAGCCTATACACGCATGATATAGGCTCAGATTAATTTGGCTCTGTCATATTTATCCTATTATCATATCCATAGAGATTGGCATAGAAAACGATGCAGATGCAAACAACGGTAATTTTTTATAAAAGATTCTGAAGTGGACCTACATGCAAACATTATTTACTTGCAAATAGTATTAAGTGGATAATTGCTGTGATATATTCGACGACTTTGGACGCCGAGATTGTAAAACTCATTTAAATTAGGAAAATGTTAATGATATCAATCCTGCTTTTTGCATCAGTTATGCTTGACAAAGCAACTCTCTTATATAGCTTCAAGGTGTTAATGGTAGATCGATATGTCTATATTGTAACTGCAGTTCAAAATTGTTGACAGAAATTTTGCTTTTCTGTTTAATTGTTATATGCGCTTATTTTATGAAAGAAAAACTAATAAATTTGTCTATAAAAATGTTAAAACATGCCCGTAGGTCCAACAAAGAGTCTGTATCCACTGGTGTGATTCTTATCAGTTTTGCGTGAGTTTTGACGACTTTCACTAATGTCTAAAAGCAGCATTTTAATACAAAATGTATTTTCCAAGATCCTTGCTTACTTACATATGTACAAGAACGCTATATTCGTTACAATGTGTACAAATGTTTAAGGAACATAATAATCATTACGATTGGCGTTTTTGGTTTCTTTGATACTGTTATATGTTGTTATTTCTATGTTATTTTTCTTTAAAATAACTAAAACGACACACTTTGCAAGACGTTACTTTTCTTCAAATTAATCTATTCAATATTTCTGCTAACATTTTCGTGGCTGTGGCTTCGTGATTGTATTTAAATTTGGATTATATGTCTTAGCCTTTTATCGTATTGTCTTTTAATTTAAAAATATGATGTTTTATATGGAAAAGTCCCCTTTATTTTCATTAATCTTTAACAGATATTAAAGTCTGACAGTTACCACAGGGCGGCCTATTTAACGGTACTTCAGCTGCAGCTCGCTTTGCTTGCCCATAACATGATGGCGTCTAGATCGCTCTCACTTACCATCCTACCGACTCTCTTTGCACCGAAACATTATTACCGACACCTCTTTATTTCTTTATGATAACTAAAGGAAAACATAGTTCATTTTTAACAACGATGTTCTTTTGCAAAATATGATTATACAAATGCAGCTCGGACAGCCTATGGCCCGCGAGTGGTAGAATCGACGGCTTGTAACACCTCTGGGTGTTTTAACTTTCACCGTACAGTTTGAGCCCTAGTCGGGGTATAGGACTTAATGTGGGAAGGTTTTTTATCTGACTTGCGATACACTGGTGTCTCTACCCATACACTTGTCTGTGGGTCTTTCTCCACTAAAATAGTAAGACGTCGCTAAAATGGCAATAATCATGTCGCGGCGACGTATTTGCTGTTACTTTGGTTGTGGTACAAGATTGCTAAAACTTCAAAACTACAGTGGGTGATTGGTATTTAAGTCATGTTTCCATATGAAGACAGGCGGTGCTATCAGCATATATTTTTGAATGTCGATAATCCCTTCTGGATTTTGATTGTATGGTGATTAGTTTGTGAAGCGTTGGGGGTAGTCATTGCGAAAGATCTTGGGTAATGCTGTGATATATTTCCACCGTTGTCTATATTTATGGGCATATCCGCAATTTCTTTCAAGCAATTTTGTTTAATACACTATTCTGAATTAGCTTTATATCACGTGCTGTCCATTAAAGGCATTTATAAAGCTGTCTATTGCAACTTTAGAATGTGTTTGAAAGGGTTCTTTACAACGCCTCTTGTTACAGCTAGCTTGGAGAAAATAGCGGATAACAGACTCTATTCAATGTTCATACTAACAATATACTTTTTAAGATTGACCGAGCTTTTGCAATATTTTACTGACCGTTGATGTGATCATATCCTTATTTTAACGCTATTTGTTGTTGTTTATGTTTGACTAACTTAATAGTTAAAAACATTCATTCAAACATTTGAAAGTTTAAAAGTAACATTGTTTGTTTTAACAATGTTAAATGTTTACATTGCCCTTTTCAGTCGTCTAAACCAATGCTAAAGAAACTTTTCTTTTTTTTTTCAATCGACCTGATTTTTTAAAGCTTACGGTTTCATTTAGAATCAGTCATATTATCATCGCATTATAAATTACTTATATGTTAACGATTACTTTACTTAGCCCAGAATGCATTATCGCGTAATTTACCTTTTTCTTTGGTTTATCCGTTTCCATGGTAACACATGGTTTTCGTGGTATCACATCTTTACCCCGGTTTTCGTTGTTCACCACAGACTCCTCTGTGAGTATGAAGATGATGCGAGGCGAGGTGTCTGCTAAGACCACTTACCAGAGGACGTCTACCGGCCCCATTGCTATCAGTGAAGTGAGCCCCGAAGGCAAGTTCATCATGCTAGAAAACACCTCATCCGGACCAAACAGGCGGGTAAGTTACCAACAGTTGGAATAAAGACTCTCTTCAAACAACCGTTCATACAAAATACAGCTGATTTAAATGTCGTTGGTCGGATTCAATCGATTTCCGATTTTTTTTTAAAAACACAACATGTTGCACGGGTCGACCGTGAACTGAGGCGCAATATCGTTGGTTCCAATGACATTTTCTAAGAGTTCAAGTATTCAAGCTATCGATTGTACAAAAAGTGAGTTTTTAATAACGTAGGTTCCATTTGCTTTTACTGTGAATGCTAGCCTATTGAATGTTCGTTATATTAATTTTATTTTAAACCGAATTCTTACTCGACAGTGTTAAATGTGAATATATTTAAGTATGTAAACTAAAGGGGCTCGTTTAAGCTAAGTAACGTACAGATATGTTATGAGCACACATAAATTTTGTTTTATATCCTGGTATCTTTAAACTTAAACTGTAATATCAGTGATGATATCTAGGTTGTACCGCTTTTAAAGACGGTTGATTACATTTATTTCTGTCACAGACTCATACGGCATTAGACCGTTTGACTTCAGTTTAAACGTCGATTAGGAATTTTGAAATTAACTTGAAATTAATTTGAAATTATAGCCTTCGTTAAATTCAAAGTTTAGCGGCCATGGAAGTTTAAGCTATTTTCGTTATGCCTAGTTTATAAACAATGTAAATATGTGACATACAATTCTAAAGTTATTGTTCTTACTATTAACATTGATAGATATGAATTAATCTATTATTCCCCATTGCTATAGGACACAAAGGGCAAACAGCGAGCCCCGGTGGTGAGCGTGTGTTTTACACGACTAATATTTTTTCATTCTCATCCTCATCAACCTCTTCACGCTAACAACTAAAACGTCAAAACAAAACCACTTATGGAAGGCAATAAATGGCGATCTATCACAGCTCATTGAAACTTTATGCAAACGAAGACTTTTCTTAACATGTTCAGTGTTGTTTCCTTTTGAAATTAACATTGATGCAAAACGTAATTTCATATTAGAATTTACATGATTTAAAGCTGGTATATAACAGTTTGGACAATTTTTTTCTCAACCAAATGAATTTTCGGTACTTGAAAATTCACCGCAAAATTCTGGTTTTTGCTGCTCTAGATCAATATGAAAAGTGAAGCATAACACCCCATTTGTCTTTATTAAAAGGTATTTCCTGTCCGAGCGACGCTGCACAGTTAGCTATTTTTATGTTAAAAAACAACAACAAAAACACGTGACCACTCACTTTTGAAATCTTGTTTCAAGATCAGGTTACTCAGCTCGTACGTTGATATCTATTTTAAGCTAAAATCTCCATAGCGCTTATTTATAGATTTGGAAATTATGGTCATTAAAAGCGTTATATTTCACGCTATGTATTGTGAAACTTTTAAAGGTCATGTTATAAACAGCATATACTTAATAATGGTATAAGTTTATGCAGCAATTGTACACGTAAAAAAAGTAAGCTGTTGCTTTGAGATAAATATAAAAAATATCAAAGTTTTATGGATATTTGTCTTTGAGTATACACAGCAACCGGCCTATTGTTTGTTATATCCCTACATTTATATTCAGTTACACTAACATTCAGAGCCTTGGTAATCTTTATTACGTGAGGCAGTTTCTCGCTGCGACATTTGGCACCCATTTTCCTTGGCCACGAATGTGTCTGTAGGAGTATATTTCCAGAAAGCATGCCAGCTTTAAGTCTATTCAACGTGACTTTTCAGTTAGCTTCTGTTGCTTCTACGAAAATAAGGACACTCATGCCGTGCGTGTTGAATCCCATTCATCGTTGCTCGAACATTACCATTCCAAGTAATGAACACGGCAGTAACATGTATAAACCTAGCCAAATATTATTCAGTAGAGACTCATTAATGAAACAAGATGTGACCTTATTTTGCCTGTTTAAAACCCACGAGGAACCATATCTTTCATGGACGGTCAAATAATTCAATAATTGAAAACATCACCAGTTTGATAATGTTCTTTGTTGTTGTGGTAGAGCGTCGGCTTGCGGATCGGGAGGTCGTGGGTTCAAACCCCGGCCGGGTCAAACCAAAGACTTTAAAGTTGGTAGTAGTGGCTTCCCTCCTAACGCTCCGGGCTAAGGGGGCAGCATTACGCCTGACTCGTCGGTGTCAGTATAATGGACCGGCCGGGTTCAGTCCCTAGGCACCTCATAAGTGCCCCTGTGCTATAATGATAGAAATGTCGCTGCACAGTATCGGCAAAAATGCCGGCTAATCCCATCCCTCTTTGTTGTTGTTGTTGTTTTTGTCACGTGCAAACCAAATTTTATTGGTTAAAGAATCGAAGGTGTAATTCATCACCAAGACCAACTAAGCACTACTTTTATACATCACACATCATTTCTTTCTTTGTCACAACAGTAGACTTAGTTGACTTAAACTTGATTACTTTGGCTTTCGGTCGTTAATGCTTGTCTGAATAAAACTGGCAAGCTTTATTTGTGACGTTTTCGAGTGAACTGTCTGGCATTTGGGTTTAAATTGTTTCTTTTGCCATCACGTCCTTTTGACATTTTCTTCGTCTCATTTACATAATAAGCTCCATTTGGCGAATAGGAATTTAATGCATATTTCACTTTTACGATTGTCAGTAATGATTATTTGCATGTGCTCGTATATGATTCAAGCCTATATGTCATTGTAGTTAGATATTATTTGTGAACTCCCAATAATGTTTTTAGTTCCTCAGTCAATTAATATCGATTTTACATAATTAAATAAGGAATCTGTATGTAAACTGTTGCACTTTTTGACCTTATCTGAAAAACTTTGAAATTGATAATGTCTTCTCACCCATACAACGTTTCCATGAAATCGTTTACCACTTTGGCATGGGCATATTTTTTTTTTTTAATAACTTACACAATTTTTATGAAAACAAAATCAGGAAAATCTTCAATCTCCCGTATTCATTCTAATCTTTTTGCTCATGTTACTATATGGCATAACCTTATATAATTATTTCGACAATGCACCATTATTGTAACTTAATTACCTCTGTTCCTTAAACGGTTCCCTCTGAGAGAACTTTTGCTTACCATTCTCCGGTTTAATCTTCCTCTTACAGCTGTATTCCCCCATAAATTTATCTACGTTCTCAGCATGTTCTTATTTTCAAAGCTATAAAAACACGAAATACGATATAGATTGACTATGGACTGTCTACTGCTTTAAATACAACAGAACCCTTATCAACGTGAATCCCATTGTTACAATATTTACACGTTATCTGTATTTTTGACACATGACTGAAATAACAACAGAAACTTTCAATTTTTTAAAATACTCGAAAAAATGTATATGACAGTAATCAGTCATACGTTGTAAGAACAGGTTGAGACGAATGCTCTTCCATACCGAGTCTGAAAGAATATTGAAATATTAACTGTAAGGTTTCCAGACATTTATTCCGTCGACTAATGGAAACATGGGTCTACGTCATAAATCTACTGTCGTCATGACATTACTTGTTATTATTGTAGCCGCATTCCTGAAATATTAACATAAAATCAAAGTCCAGTCAACGTTTGAAAAGTGTCTTGTCGTAATTGAAAGAAATGAAGTTATTGGAATCAGGACCTGTTAAGTCAGATAAATAACAGGAAGGTCTCACGGCTTGAAAGCAATTTACAAGTTATCACGGAAAGTCATCCATAGGGACCGGTGTTTATTCTTTCTATTGATAGCATACCATTATATGTTGTATGGAGTCTAAAGTTGACTGACGTCATCTACATTAAGATAATGGTTGTTATCACATATTAGCTTGGAACTTTTTTGTTGTTATATAAACCGATTGTTAATCTTGATTTATGTATACCCTACTACCATGTGTGCTTGGTTACACGCGTGTTTTATTTGTCACGTTAATGGAATATCCAAAATGTATGAATAAAATTTAAAGAGATGCGATTAAAAATGTTTGAAAACGTTTGATTATACTTAAACCGTAAATGGTCTGGTTATTGTAGCTACTCTTGGGAAAATCTTTACACTTAAATTGTTCTAGCATAAAATACTAGTGGTACATGTAATACTGCAAAGACCAGAACGCTGGCATTGATCTCTTTTAACATGTTAACAAGCATGTTTTATCTTCTATTGTATATATAAAATAACAAAATCCGCTTCCTAACGATCAGATAGATATTAACAGTTTAATCAGCATTTTGTAACGTGACGAAACAGCTCATTTCTGTATTTCAGTAGCGATTTAGAATTGCCCGACTGACAATTGTCTAGCTATATAGTTTAATATTTTGAAAGGCTGTGCATTCCGTTGGCATTTTATAGTAATACACGTACATGTTATTTGTGCCACGAGAACTGTATTGCGTGTTTCAGCACTCAATTGTCATTGAACACCAAACCACAGATATGTCGGAAATAAGTTCAATAACTGCCTGTTTGTCCAGATGATTGTAGATTGCTGAGGTTATAATATTCCAGAAACATTTAAGATCTCATCAGGTTCTTGTTCCAATTATCAATAAAATGACGAATACGGGGGGTTTAGATGAGGTAACGACTGCAACCGACAGCACTTATACATGACGGGATAGACTTTAGTTCCTAGAGACGTCAGTAAAATATCTGGGGAGTGTCGGGTTTCGGTAACGTGAGAGGGAATGCCAAGCTTGACTGACAGGGTTGTTCCAAGTGAGTACTCAAGGGAGATAAGACGGGCATATATGACAATTGTAATCCATGAAGACAAATAAGTTTTATAACTTATGTTGCTGGATATGATGATGTCGGTTTTGAAACTTGAATTACCTATTAAAATATACTTGTATTAAAGTCAATCTAATGTTTTGATTTATCCTTTTATTTGTCTGCTACAGACATAGTACACACGTTTATCGACTGTTCCTATCAACAACCCTTATGTGTCCATTGTCTTTAGGAATAAACACACGTTGCATATTAAATCTGTTTTCAACGTGAATAGACGAACTAATGTATTGACAGTATATCATGCCATGTCTAGATCCCCATGCGGCATCTGTTGATGTGTGATCCAATTTTGACAGTATTCATTATTTTCATGATTCATTATGTCTAGATGACTGTAAAGTATTTGTTGTGAACAGTGTTATTTGATGCTTAGTTAAAATGTGTTTCATATTGTGGCACTTAATATTAATAATATGAACATTCGACCTCGAACTTGAGCCTTTAAAACCTGTTGTTTTTAAGGACGTCAACCTGGACAGCTGGCGGCTGAAGAGGACAGTGGACGGCAAGAGAGACTACGTGTACAACTTCCGCAACTTCACACTGAAGGCTGGCAAGAAAGTCAAGGTGAGAAAAAATGGGAAAAAAATCTCTAAAATAACATTAGAAAATATTATTTCAGTTTTATGAATCTTTGTCTCAGTAAACTTTGCAGCGCGAATCTCATGTCATTCAATCGGACTGAATGAAAAGAAAATGGCCATTAAGAGGATGTTGAAAAACTATTTAGTTTATAGGCTACATAAATTAGAAAGATTTTACCGAAAGTCATGTATGGAAAAGAAGATACAAGGGCATGTAAATAAAAATCAGTTAAATGGAATAAATTGCATTTGCACGAGCTATACATGGTGTAAATGGGTTTCCTGTAAAGAAACCGGTAGTTACTATCATGTTTTTACTGTAATAATTGACTTGAAAAGTGTTTAAACCCGCATATTATACTATCCTAATGTTTGCGCAGATTTTTTTTATTGTACGTTCAAGCTTATGTTGCAACATTAGTTTCAATAAAACCCTCTTAACTTCTTTATATATGTTATTGGACTATTCCCGACTGTCCAAAATACAGGACTCTGGTAACTGTCAAACAATTGACCTCCTTGCCTTAATCGTCTGACTATTTCCGAGATAATAACTCCCAGATGTCGAACTACGTTCAGTTCCAATGAAACGCTGTGTAATTATGTGTTGAAACGTCCCACAAACTTGCTAGATTAATGTATTCGGCAACAGTCCGGCAGCTGATCCAATACTTTCACCTAAATCATTAACACAAGGTAGATGGCGTCAATTTATTATGTGCTATGTTTTTTTTCTCACTGCTAAATAAGACAAGTCATTATACAATATGTGCGACCACGTGGTGCTTGTTGATCATGGCATTTCGGTTGTGTGTTATTATATATATTTTACAAATGAGTCTTTTTATTGAACAAAAGGGTGTTTCCCAAATTTCAGTTGAACAATTAAGATAACAATCAATTACATCAATTACTAGTATGCATGACATATGCACCTTCCTGTTATATGTACATTTTTAAAAGACACCTGCTTTTGTTAAGTATATCTGTCGCTCCTATGCCCGAAATGTATGAAGGGATATCTTTTAATTTGAAATATCTACTTTATGTATAATATCTTAAAATATTTTTAAATATATTACTTGTAATACCTACACTATCACAAATATCTACAATGCCCAAATCACAAATATCTACACTTTCACCAGTATCTATACTGTCACGAAAATATACACTATAACCAATATCTACACTTTCACCAATATCTACACTATCACCAATATGTACACTATCACCAATATCTACACTATCACCAATATGTACACTATCACCAATACCTACACTATCACCAATATCGACATTTTCTCCATCTTTTACACTTTCGCCAATATCTATTCCATTACCAACAGCTACACTATCACCAAAAGCTACACTTTCACCATTATCTTCTACGTCTTTAATTTCTATTTTATCTTTAAAAAAAATCAACATCTTTAAAATTACTAATATCTCTACTCTCTGTTCAGATCCTGGCCCGCGGTTCGGCGTCAGAGGCCGGTCTCAATGACCTTGTGTTCCGGGACGAGGACAACTGGGGAGTCGGCTCGCAGGTCACCACCAGCCTTATCAACGAAAAGGACGAAGTGAGTGAAACTGACGTCATATAACTAATAAGATATATATTCGAAACTTTTTGTACTTAGATTCTTCTTGAAATTCTTACGTAAAACAATATGTCTGATCGTGCCACATAAATCCTAGTTAAGAACGAAATCCTTACGCATTGCCCTTCGTATCTTTTCATAAACCCATCAGATTAAAGGTAACTTTTCAAATTACTGGTTCATTATTTTTATTGAATTTAACCGATTAATTAAAAGGCATTGCTTTATTACGTTTAATCCAAGAATCTATTGGTCCACGTAATATAAAAATTCAGAAACTAGGAAAAATGGGTTGGTGAGAGAAATAATCTCGATTCCGAGACAATTGTTAAGCATCTACTTTGCCATCCTTTGTCAGGATAAGATCATGTATCCAGTTCTCATTATATATGTTATAACCCTTTAAAGGCTGCCGGATCAATGATTTAGTGCTTCTCTGATATCTGTGACGAATGTATATTTAAGATGCAATCATTTTGTGAATTCTTCAGACGAATAGCAGAATAATCTTTACAGTTATTATCGATTTACCAAGCACTTGTTTATATCCCGAGAAGCACTCGATAAATTGAAAGAAGGTCTGAAATAGTAGTGGCGCTTCATTTTAGCTCTTCATGATCAATAAATGTATTTCTTGTATAATATTGTTTTGTGCATTCTTCTGTTTTTCTTTTGGTATTGGCGTAATTGATAACAAATCGATTCCCTTTAATTATCGCAATGTTTGGTATGTAGTGTATCCTAAAAAATCAATCATTCGAAGCTGTGTCTATATTCAGTCTAAAAATAATATGGTTTGAAATCATTTATATTTGTTTCACTGCGTAGGACGGAATATTTGCTATGCCCTGTGTTATTTAAAGGTCGTCTGTAAATAGACTGGGAGGATACAAATTACATTGTCTGAAAAAGATAAGATATATTATCAAATTACGTACAATAAAGCAATGTAAAATCGATGTCTGGTAAACGTATATTGTTTTACAATTTAACGTCAGTAAAAGATATAAAGTGAGAATTTATAATATAAAATCTGCATGTCTGCTTATATTTATCAACTAATTTCTAAGCGACTTGTAATTTTTTTCCAATAATGGTATGGCTAGTTATGTTTGATACCTTCGTGTATGTCAGATTTCTTCCAAATCTAATGCAGTAAAACTAGTGCAAGACTAGAAAAGGGAAATCTCCTAAGACTTGAAAATAATTATTGATTTTCCCAACATTTGCATGTACGCTGTCTGGAAAACCGGGAAGGGATCGGCTTAAGTGATCTATTTAAAATAGTTTATGCTTGAAGGACTGAAACTTTTTTCTAAAATGACATTTTTTGTTTTTGTCATTTTAAACAGTAATTTATTTGCGATTTTTAAGATTAATTAACGAAGAAATAAAATAAATGTATGCCTGTTGGCAATATCTGAAAGCGTTTCGAAAAGATCCAATGATATATTCATTAAATGTCATGTTTTTGTTGCCGGCGTGTCTCTTTTTGTCTAAAAAAATCGTATATGACAGACTTTTGTAATTTGAATAACAAACTATTGACTTCAGAACCTATAATTTCAGATTTAATTGAACTGTTTCTTTCAGAAGTACGTATATCATTTAACTCACAGAAAATGTTATCTCCCTTGCTACCAATACGTTGAACTCGTTGAACTGACTATAAGGCTAATGTGTTTAATAATGATTATGAATATTGTTATAATAAATTGTTTTTTTCTCTCTCTTTTTAGGAGAAGGCCAGCCACATCCAAAAGACGCTGTACAACTAAACCAACACCAAACTCTTACGCTGCCATATCTAAGTCAGACCAGTCAGCCTTAAACCGTTTTTTCTTCTTGCCACATTTACTCGCTCCAGCAGTTATCCCAGACAACACGTGATGTATTATTGACTTCACTGATTGGAGGAAAAATCAGACATTGCGAGACAATTGATAAGATATTGTTTCCAATTAACTTCTTTGGACAACGTAACAGAACCTTATCGTTTCTGATCTGGATATATTGGGACTTTCTCGGAAGTCATCCACCAAGATAGCGGCTCTCGAATCATCCACCGGGATTAGTAGAATTACCAAACGAGGATTTTAATGCGGATTTGCAGATGCATTGCGCGGAAACTAACATCAAAACTGAAAACCGCAGAAACAGTTACATCCGGGCAACTTTGGGGGTTGAATGGAATTCGAAACTGATTTAAATTTACTAATATAAAATGTATTTATAGGAACAGATGTGCACTTGAAAATATCCCAAAGGTTTTGTTACAGTTTTAAATATTATGCAACACTTTGATAGCTATTTAGATTTGATCCGTTTTATCCATTGTTATTAACACACGACAAATGTTTAAGCACATATTCGTCGTTTGTTGTCTTCTTGTTATGAAGTTTTTGTGAAAACATTGTTACTTAATTCGTCATATCATGTAGCCGATACTCGACTTGTTGGAGTACTTAAGTCTGTGTATATAATTTAGGTAATGACCATGTGAGATTATCAGTTATTTGTCATGTTGATATCAAATTAAAATCAGTCCTGTTTCCTTTAATATCAAACATATATTTGTCAGTGACGTAATGGGCAGGCGAAATATCGCTTATATCAAAGAGGTTTAACCCTACTGCCGTTGACAGATCTAAAACTGTTGTCTATTTTCAGAAAACGGTTGACATGAAAGAACGAGTCACCCTGACATTTGATATCAACATTGACGCTAAGAGGAAGAATGAATTGTTTGTTTTACCTTGTTTGTCTGATATATTTTAAATATATATTTTAGGATTTGGAATCTTTATTTTAGAACTTACCGCATCTACATTTTTTACATGTTCATGTACTTATTCATACTTGCCAACCAACGAATGCAACTTTGATTGTTTACAGTTTGAAGGTTTCGAGATGTCATGGATTTTTGTCGCACCAGCTTGGAAAATGAAGATATGCTTTTTCTGTACCTCCTACAACACAATGCTAACGATAGCTTCCTTGTTGAAAATGTCTTTTCACACTAGTACTGTCCGGTGCGATTATTATCCGTACAGTAATTCTTACTTGGAATCCGTTAAAGGTTGTGAAATATCTAACTCAAATGGCTGTCTATCCGTTGTAAAGCAACTGTATTTCTACCTGCTTTAATAGCTTCACATTGTCACAATTACTTTTGTCATTTTTTATAATTTATCATTTCATAGTGTTATATATTTTACGTTTTATTTATTGTTACGCTTGCTTTAAATGATTTTCCATATAAACATACTATATATTACATAACTAGATATATTAATGTGTGGATGTATAGTTCTCTCAGCTTGCTTTCACTGTGTAGGTTTAATTTTGTGCAAGCTAGGCATTGTTTCATTAAGGGTTTGCTGGAGATAAAGAGTGGTTTTCTATCTTGATAAGGTACGTGAAATGGGAATAGCTTATTCTCTACAATAGAGACTGTAGTATTTCCGGATGATTTCGGAGCGTGTCAGTTTCTTACGACAAATGCTCTATTGTTGTAGATGGTTGTATCTCGTAGTGTGTTGCCCGCTGCTAGAGTTTTTGATTTCGACAAAGTAAACAGTAGAAATAGGAATATTGTTCCCCAACTCAGACTTGGCCAATTTATGTTTAGGGTTTTATAAAAGAAACTTTTACAACATTTCTTGAGCGAGACGTATTGTTATACCGCCTTAACGAGTAAGAGTGTTATGCATTTGAGATATTAAGGAAAAAGATTTTTTCAACGTTTGTTTTTTATCAATGCTTTTAATCATTTTGGGTCTTTCTAGTGTTTTATTATCGTGATATGGTTAGCTGTAACCACTTTGTTACAATATTTGTGATACATTTTTCTTGCCTAATCTTGCACAAACAATGTGATTTCTTAACAATGGCAATATTGTGATAAAACTGAAAAAAACTTGCTGCTCCCTTGCACATGCCCAGTATCTTGATCCGGTAAACTTGCATTTCCGGTATAAATGTTGTCACTTATTAATATTGTTGTTGTATCTTCTGTAGATGTTGTAATTTCAAATCACACACTAGGTACAATGATAAAACAAAAAGGTGAGAAGAAATTCAGATTTAAAAAAAAAAGAACGTTTAAGAATGAATGTGTCCTTAGTATCAGTCTTTTAAATTTCACCATAAACTGATAAAGTGACTGCTTTATGATAACTTGCTTTGACATCATGACAAAATGTGTACGCTTGAACGCTGATTACAGAATACGCTGTCACTTGACCATGATTTGACGACGTGTGCCATCATTTGTTCGAAAGAATAATTCATGTTTACTAGAAGTAGAATCTCATAATAATCTGTCTAATGTCTTTTTTCTACAATTCTTGCTTTTAAAATTCAGCTAACAAGTAAAAGTGGCATATAGGAAGCGGAGTGTATCACCTCTTCGAGTAAGAATATTTAAGTAAAAGAAACATCTATTAAGTCAAAATTTGTTAATTGTAAAGACATATTGACAAAGTAAGACAAAATAACCATGAAAAATACATATTAATGTCTGATAGTATAACTAATAGACAGTTTCAATAACGCAGTTCGGAAAAAAAAAACCATAAACGTTGTCCCCTGACAAAATAATTGATTGAGACATATTTTGTGACTTGGAGAGATATAAGTTCACAAGGCAATACTCAAAAAATGTAATGTGTCAACATGAATATTAAAAGAGCTGCCAATCTCGTGAGGTTAGTGACTGAAGCAACAATATCTCAAACTACTGTTTGCTGGATGAATGGATTTTTACTGTCTTTGCCACACTTTTCTCTGCTCTCTTTTATCTTTCTCCGAAATAAAAGCTTTCCATGTTTATGTGTGTTTATATTTTATTTTTTTGTTCACCTTCCCTCCTACTACATTGTGTTCAATGAAATCAGCGGTGCTTCCCAGACAAACATACCTGGAAGGTAAGTTGGACAAAGATCAGTGACTCCAGCACAAGGACTATGCCTTTAGAAACATATTTTTGTAAAACCATAAATGAGTATTTACTTCAGCAATTTAAAAAGACTTTATTAATGAATGTGGTTGTATTAAATGACACTAATCAAATGTAGGTAACTTAACCGAAATCACAATAAATAATTCATAAATCGCATCATATTAAATTGTATACAATATTGAGACTGAATGGGATTATACATTGACAAAAACTATTTATTTCGATCTTACAAACACAATAAACACATGTGCAACAGAGATAGTCATTTGGTTCAAATAGTTGGTGTTTATTTGAAAAATAAGCATGAATGATTAGAAAATTTGGAACTTAAGAAAGTGCAAACTGTAAACAAACATAAATATGTGTAACTTTATCCAAGTATTCGTTGTACATGTATCAACACAACAGATATATAACCGCATAAGATATCAACACAAAATTCCAAATAAAATATAAACAAAACACCAATCCCCATATAAGGTATCAAAAGAACAGAAAATCTCTAAATAAGATATCAATACAACAGAAATATCATCAATAAAATATTAACAAAACCATAATCCCCATATAAAATTTAATGTGTAGCTACTATACAGATATATGAATCACTAGGTGTGAGATCAATGATAAGCTAAGGAAAGGTAAAGCATTCCTTCAAAATATGTAAAAATATTTTTCTTAAGTTTATTCACTTATAAAATACACTATATCATAGCATAAATCTTAGAATTTATGTAATATAAAAATAAGTATCATAAAAATAAACATCTAACAATACAAATTTCCAATTAAATACAGCAATAAATCATAACTTTAAAATAAATAAAAAAAAACACATAACAATTTGAATTTCCAATTGAAGACAAGAACACTTACAGATAATTTCTAATTAATTCTAAATACATCTAGCAATAAACATTTTTACTTTAATTCAAGAAAAGAACAGAGACCAAGTTTAATGCTTATTAATACAGTAAATGTATTAAAATTCAAATGTTAAAAAAATGAAATTTGCTTCAGGTTAAAAGAAACAACATAGTGACACCCCTTTTAATGGTTTTTAAAATGCAGACCTTTGTCAAAATCAAGCTAGAATATGGTCGATTCAACCCAGCTGTCTATCTGAAGTCCCTATCAATAAAACTGCATAATTTATAATGTCTATAAATGTGTCAGTATAATAATATAAAAGACATTAATATGTGCTGAAAATTGCCTGCATTAGAATCCATTCCCAACATGAGACAATGGTAGGAGGTTACTGAGAGAATGTTCATAAACCAACTAGTGTGTGCACTATTTACTGGAATATGATAGTGTAAAATGTCTTAGTACAGTACGATTTCTGTCTACTGTGATGTCACAATGGGAAAGGTCATAAAGCAATTAGTATGTGTACTATGTCACACTTGATGTACATGGGCTTACTGCGTTGGTACTGGTCAGTAGGTACTAAATGAAGACTCAAATCAGTATTGCCCCACCCGACTACTGAGACTCTTTATGTGTCTAATTGTGCTTACTCAGTAAAGATCAGTAACTAAACAGCACGGATGCCAAGCTTTGTAAAGCAATTTTCAATGCCTTAAAAATAAAATTACGTAAAGAGATATGTATTTTTCTGCGTTTGATTGAAACGAATAAGCAGATAAATAATTTCCCTTGTCGTGAGATATATACGGTAGGTGTCGATGTAACGCACGTGCACTTCGTGCATTTTTTCTAGTAGATAAGTCATTCAGCTTTGGGCAGCCGACAGTGATGCACGGTTAATTTTTAGTTTAAGTTTTACTGATGTTAAGGGTATGTTTAAAACGAGAGTGTATTTAATATTATATAAAAAAACGGCAGGTTTCATGTTTTATGCATAATGCGTACTATGTTTCATACAAATTGCATTGTAGGTATTGAAAGTGGTTTGTAAGATGGATTGTTTAAATATGTTGCTCTAACATATACTTCAGTTGGTTGCCTAAGTGCAACTATAATTACAAATAGTAATTATATCATTTGTGTTTGTTTTCTTTATTCAAGTATATATTGAATGATGAAGGGAAAGAGAACATCAAACAAGTGCCAATTTTAAGTATATATTAATATAAATCTGACAAAAAATTAAACTTTTACAAAGTAAGTTATGAAAGACTGTGTTGTGAACTTTAAAACAAAGTTTGAGACATTAAAAGTAGATTAACATAAAATTAAGTGTTTAAAGTTTAAATGAAAGTTTGTAGAACCTTTATTTTTTTTCAGTTCCTAGCTCATAAATGATTAATAGCAACATTTGTTAGCAAATGAAAATTCAATGAAATTTGTTTTACCTCAACTAACTATACCTGTGTAGGAATTTAGTCTTGGGAGATACACAATGAAAAATTATTAATTATTGTTATATGGCAGCAAAATGTCTGCCTTACTCAAATAATATACATCAGGATGGCATTAAATATTTATGGTCCTGAAAAAGTGCCTATAAATACATAATTTGCTAAAAAAATTCACCAAAATACTGGTTCCATTTACATCCAAAACACCAAAAAGATTTCATTATCTAAGCAACCACTCAGACCTAGTCTGCATGTTATGGTAAGAAATGTGTTGCACCATAAGAAATTGTGCTTGCTTTTTTTATTTTCAATTTTTTACATTTCTAAAAAGTGGGACACTTGGGCTTTCAGAGGGCAACCATTACAGTGAAAACACTGTTCTAAAAGATAAAATATACGTTTGTTATGATCCATGATGCACAGTCAATCCGCATGTCATGAAGCATCTATTGTAATTTTCAAAATGTATACAACTACAAGTACAGACATTGTTAATACTTAGAAACACTGACAGGATCCACAACTATAATATTACCCTGATTCTTTCTTAGATTAGTTGATAGGGGGCACCCATGGCCAAGTGGTTAGACTTGCTGACTTGAAACTCCTCAGCCCCTCACCACGTGGGTTTAAGTCCCGGTCAGGGCAAGAATTTCCATGTGCGGAGGTTTTCCAGCTAACCTGCGGTGCACCGGTGGTTCTACTCAGACGTAGTAACCAATAATAAGCTGGATGTCGCCAATATGACATTAATTGTGTCAGTGTGATGTAACAAAAAACAAACAAAACAAAAACATATTAGTTGATAATTAGGAAACACATAGCAACCAGGAAGCTAAACACACTTTCTAAAAATTAATGATGTTAAAATTCACGAAAATATCAGTCTCATGTGTATTATTCTGTGATGCCATTGATGTCTATATGGCACCTTTTTCACCGGGCAACATATACATGTTTAAGTGTAGAAGAACTTTTTTTTTAACTTTTATTGCCTTCCTTTTCAACATATAACAACAAAACTTGTAAATTTGAAATATAATGTTAAAGCATGAAAAGACCAATCTTCATAGCACATGGACGAAAAAACACCAATAAAACATATAATTTTCATATATTATTATAATGATGTATATGTCATCACCTACAGTTATCCCCCCTCAGTTGCAGGTGAGTGCTTTTTTAATAAGGTTATTTACATTTAATTGATCGTAATATGGTTCATACAATTGTTAGAAAGAAGTTGAACAACTATTGGGCATTTTTTTTTTGTCACGTACATATTTACATTGGGCATAAGTTACTTATACTTTAACCATCAAAACCATATAGATAAGATAGTTTCAACATTGTCCTAGAAAACATTTTACCAACTGATGATACACTAACTAGTTACACAGACCCGTTATTCTTTACCATTATTTGGAAAATTGTGTCTTTTCATCATATAGTTTACGATGATCTAAGAAAGTAAAAACAAAATAAAATGACAAGCAATATTCTTGAAAAACAAGTAACAGTATATATTTGTTCTTAACAGTTTATAACTACAAAAATAAAAGATATATAAAACAAGATCTGTATTATCATACAAAGGTTGTAAATAGGGCAGGCTTTGTCAAACCTTGGCACAAAAATATTGCAATACAAATGGTTTTTAACATAGTAACAGTCATAAGACAGAAAAAAGATAAATAGACAAACTGAGTTACAATAAAAGTAGACTCACTAAAGTTAACCAAGTCAACTCAACAACAGTTAAAGTTAACAACCATGGGAAACTATATATTCTGCGAAAAATTAGACATTAAAATGGGCAAATACATGGTAAAGTGGATTTGTAAAATATTAAGAAAAAAATAGAAGACAATATGTTTGTGTCTTTTATCAAACTTAGACAATCTTTGTCTCTGACAAGCTTTTTTAATGTTGCTGTTATAGAATTATAAAAACTTATGCACCTGCATGTTGAAAATATGCAATATATAATGCTTATAGGTTTAAAAAGTAGTATAACTTATTTCGAACAGCTGCAAGCTTGCTCCCATTGACTTATTGTTGGATTATTTTAAGGTGAAACCTGAAAGAAATTAGGTTTTGGCTGAGGACTCGTTGTTGGGATCAACATTTGTCGTCTCATCTGGCAATTTAGTTGACATTTTTAGGCAAAAGATTTGGAATGAGGATACAAGAACCAAATTCAAGGCAAACATAAAAATCTGTCTCGTTGACACAATATGCATCATACTTCACATATGCAGCCCCACTAAAGGTTTTTTCTTACGAATTACGGAATTTTTTTCTGACTGGCAGTTTTGAAAACAAGGAAGCCCTTGTGCATAAAAACCTCAAAAGTAGAGTAGACATAACACTTAGCAATATACATATGTAAAGTCAAATGTCTAAGGGCCATACATTTATGATCAGCCCAAGGATGTGTTCACACTACTCCCTAATTTCTACATGGTTTCAACACTAACTCCAGTCATAAAACTTTTATAGAAATACCTTCAGATAATTTTATTGTCTTATGACAATAAAGAGGTCCTTGGACTTTTGATTAAATGGGGTCCAGTAACAGTTATTTTCTGTGTAAACATTTTATGCTGAAAATATAAAGGTACCATCATTAAGACAGTACAAAACTAAATGAAAACAGGTTTTTATTTTGGATAATAAATATAACTTTTATATTCAGTTAAGCCAAAATTTGTTATTCCATAAAGAAAAGTGTTTGAAAAAAACAACCTGGTGAGAACAGTCTTCCGTTGGCCTATTGATATTCTTTGCTTTCTGATTTTCTCTAATATTACACAATGCCTACCACTGACAGGATTGCCCAAGATGTGACTTTCCTAATGTATGTAATTGTTATTTAAATGGATTTCACATTACTACACAATCATATTTGTACAGATGACATTTGAAGATGCTTTAATAACCATCTGCTATAAAGAGGTATTATTTGGTAGCTGGGTATTGGCTTCAAATGTAGGGCAAAATTTCATTTAAAGTCAATAGAAATGCCTGGATTATCTCCAGAAAATGTTCCCAATGTGTCTGTAGAATGATGTTGACCCGGCCCCCTTTACTCTGGTCATTCATGTCCTTCAGTGACATCATACCTCGCTCTTGGACCGCGAGGGGATCAGAGGCAGAATCTGCAACAAATGGGAATGATTCATTATGTAAACACATCTTGATATTTGTTGTGACAAGTTTGATAAGAGGGCACTGGGGACTTAAAAATTGGCAACATCTCATGAAAAGTTCAACCTTTATTTTTGAAAACAAATGACCCAAAGAAACTGATGAAGGTTTACTGTCTCACCAACAGATATGAGATCTTTCAGTTATTACATGATACAGATACAGGCCTTCTTCACTGTAATAACATGTCATAAGCACTTGACACGATACAACCTAAAGTCTCACTAGTCACGAACCAAACCATTACGACCAGCCGCAAAAGCTCAGGTGGTAGAGCGTCGGCTTGCGGATCGGGAGGTCGTGGGTTCGAACCCCGGCCGGGTCAAACCAAAGACTTTAAAGTTCGTAGTAGTGGCTTCCCTCCTAACACTCGGGGCTAAGGGGACAGCATTACGCCTGACTCGTCGTTGTCAGTATAATGGACCGGCCGGGTTCAGTCCCAGGGCACCTCATAAGTGGCCCTGTGCTATAATGATAGAAATGTCGCTGCGCAGTATCGGCAAAAATGCCGGCTAATCTCATCCCATCCTAAACCATTACATATGCTTGACTATAATCTCTACCTTATCTATGATGCTGGTATAGCACCACCTCGATTTGAACCATGTCCTACCATTATAGGCTATGGAAGCTATCAATCTTCAACCTTTAACTTCTCTGCTACTCACAGCCTTGTTTTAACTCTTGGTAGGTGCAAAAACTTTCATGTTGGGGAGGTGACCTGTGGTATGTTGGTGGATTTATCGGGACATTTGGCTGAAGTCTTCTGTTACTAATGCTAGCTGAACGTTGATATAACACTATATGTGAAGCTGTGATGTATTTCAAAAGCAAAGCAAGGAGTCAACTTAGACCTACCTGTTTATAATCCCATCATAGAGATAAATACCATTACTGGTATTTTGAAAAATGAAAAGAAGAAAACTTAAACTTACCTTTCTAAAATCCTGATAATGAGGTTAATAACAATACCGATATTGTAAAAAAAACGACAATAAATCAAATTTTAATTGAAACAATGGGTAACAATGGTTAAGTTCCAATAAAATCAGCATGACAGTAAATGCGAGGAATTAAAATTCTCTGGTTCTGAAAAATCAAAGTCTTTACTACTAAATTACAAGTGTTTCAATGATGTTTATAAAAACATACAGGTAAGCTGAAACACGTTATAACATATAAAATATAACATTAAAAAGAAATTGAAATAAAAACTTAATAACAACTTAATTAAGATTTCATCTGGCCTGATGACTTCATACCAACACTAGATACCACATATCATAGTTATGAAGTGTTGAGATTAGCCCGCAACCATTTCAAACTGCCTGATTGGTCAGAATTAAAATTGTTTTCAAACCATACCAAATAGATGGGGAGGTTACACAACTTACAGCTCGAGTCTGTGTACATCTTATCGCATCTCATTTATTAATAGAAACCAAATTTAAAATAAGAATAAAAAAGATTCTCAGAAATTATTTAGACTTAATCCAAGCTTCATGACATTGGACACAGTACTGTTAAAAAAAACCCACCTGAGTCCCTGGCACTCCAAGACCAGGCCCCGCTATATCCATGATTATAGGCCCAGGTAAACTGTTCCTGTGATGTCATCATTCCACCTTTCTTCTGGCTGAACTCACCAATTATCAGAGGTTTGTCAACATTGTACAGTCCAGCATCCGTCTAGTAATATTTGCACAACAAAGAAGTAGAATACAATAATCATACATTGTTTTATATTATTCCAAAGACATTTTTGCTACTTTCATTTATTTTTTTTATTTTTTTTTTATTTTTGGAGTAAAGCCTAATTAACAGCTTTTTTATTTGATAGAAATAACCTAAAAATTATGTGGAAAGGAAATAGAAAATGAAATAACTAGCAATAACAAGAAATAACTTTGCTTTTAATCTTGCTATTTTTATATATACACATGTAAATAAATACTTTCTAGATTAAAGTCGTACCAATTACTTGGTCACAAAAGGTCAAATTGGCACAGATTTTTGCTCAAAACTGCAGAGCAAAACCACTGTGAACACAATGAATGTGAACATGCTGCCAGGTAACTACATGCCAAGGTTAAAGTAAATCTATCCAAAGGTTTTAAATATATCTTACACACACACACAAAATCAAGACAAGTAAAAAATTAACAAAGAAATAGTTACATTATTTGAGCAAAGCATTTGTTGTCGACATAATATAACTATACATCAAGTATGAAGTGAACCAAATGATGTAATAATGTTATAAATTCAATAGTTATTGTGCGTTTCACTAGCTGAGTCCCTTAAAGTGTGCTTCTTTGACATTTACAACTTTTTTAGACATTTAAACCACCCGGAAGATATTTTAACAGTCTTACATAAGTATAGCGTTGCTTGTCTAAAACAGATGTTCTATAAGGCACTGTTTGATGTGTGGATTTATATCAGGACTACATGTGTATGTGGGTTCAGCAGCTGGTGCCGTAGGTGTCAGGTTCTGGATTCACCAGCTGGTGCTGTGGGTGTCTGGTTCTGGGTTCACCAGCTGGTGTTGTGGTTGTCTGGTTCTGGGTTCACCAGCTGGTGCTGTGGGTGTCTGGTTCTGGGTTCACCAGTTGGTGTTGTGGTTGTCTGGTTCTGGGTTCACCAGCTGGTGTTGTGGTTGTCTGGTTCTGGGTTCACCAGCTGGTGCTGTGGGTGTCTGGTTCTGGGTTCACCAGTTGGTGTTGTGGTTGTCTGGTTCTGGGTTCACCAGCTGGTGCTGTGGGTGTCTGGTTCTGCATTTTGTATGTACTTAAATAATCCCACAACTATTGAGCCTTACAATTCTAGGCATATTTAGGTTTAAAGCACAAAGTGGTGAAAGATTAGAATAATCAAAAGCAATGAAATACAATGAAGTTATTATTTTATAAGTCAATAGACACTCTTCCTAAGAAGCTGCCATGTTTATATATGTTTTATAATCAGTGAAATGATTCTCCAATTTGCATAATATTGCAGTAATATTCTCCTTGCCTAGTATAGTCCCATAAGAAATGTTGCATGTATATTTGTCATGTGTCATATTATACATTTTGACATTTTCCATTACTAAGAACCAAATGTGACTAGGCTGTATAACAGCATTAAATGTAAGCATTACAAACTCATATTATTGCTTTGTTTAAAGACTAGGCAAAATTTACATGCACTGCCAATGTGTTCCACCAATGTGAAACCTTTCTACGGACGGAGAGGAGAACTCACCAAGAATGGATCCCCTGGCAGATAGAAGAACAAAAAATCATATGTATGGATCTGATACACATTCAGTCTTGCCTCCGACAGTCCCCCTGCAGCATACTGCAGACATGTGTCGGAATAGAAGTTCCGACGACCCAAACGATTGGTGACAGTTTTATATTCCCAGCTTCCAACAGTCACTAGAGCCTAAAGGAGTGTCAAAAAAAAAGAAATAAAATACTTCAAATAAGACTTATCTGCAAATAAGAGATTTCAACTAAAGAGTTTCTTTAAAACTGTGTGCATAATGGCTGTATGCATGGTATCAATAAAAAAATTTTAAAACAGATGTATTTTTAAGAAAATTTAATGAAGAAATTTAATTTCTTAATAATTTATGAATTGTATGCCTATAGATGGTCAGAGGTGACTAAACTCTAGCTGTCAAATATGATACTTTCAAACAACCAGGACTATGCTTTTCAAGTTGATTTTCATTGAAAGTATGGCTGGGCAGTTTCAATGTTGGCAAATGCGAACACAGAAATGCCAAAATAGAATTTAATTGATTAGCAAATGAAATAATTAAGATGATAATTGTCAGAATACATAACATATGCATAAAATTGTTTAAAAATTCCTATATAAAGTTACAAATTAAACAAGTAAAACCACACTTATTTTGGCCTTTGAATCCTAGGTATGACGACAATCTTTGAGCTAGCTGTGTTCTTGGAGCAACACACAGCCTTATCATGGCCACAAAACTTGGAACTGCATTATGCCAGAAGTCTCAAGAAATACTTACCAGTACTCGTTAATATAACAACAATGGACCTCATGAATACTATGAATAGGTTGTTGAATAGTCAAGGTACATGCATGACAGAAATAACCCTCCCTCTTACTAAAGAAAATGTTATGCCTTGCCACTTATGCTACCAATACTACCTTAGGATCTTCTGTATGGATAGCAGCTGCCTGACGGGCTATGAACTTCAGGATCCTCTCTAGGGGTAACCCAGTATGGGTCCAGTCAGCCATGTCATACACGTGCACACTGGAGGTGTCATAGCAGGGCTGGGTTAGGTTAGGTTGCTCTGGAACAGTGGCACAAGGAATAATATAGAACATGAATAATAAAAGTCTTCAAATTATCAGCAAATCTTTAAAGTGGACTTCGTGTCAATAGTTTGAAATTTTCCTAACAAAAATACAACACTTTGTTAGATCTAATGAGTAATGGATAAAATATCACCTCTAATGACTTGTTTATGTCAAAGATTGAAAAAAATGATGAATGAAATGTTTCAATTAGAAAAAGAGAAAGATCTGAAGAGAAGTTATATTCTGAATACTAAATAAACAAATAAACAAACAGCATAATGATTAACTGTAAATAATACAAGAGGGCCACGATGGCCCTTAATCGCTCACCTGTGGACACAGGCTTTTAGTGGGCAATATCTGGCATCAAGTAATTAAGAGTTATTAACTTAAGAAATCTTTGGTGAAGATTGGACCATTAGTATGGCCACTGGGTTGATAACATTTTCTAGAATTTTACCTACCGGTAGTTGTCTGCTGAATCCACATGATCCACTTCAAAACGAATGTAAGATTTCATAATAGCAAACATTCTGGCAAAGTTTGGTAAAGATTGGGCCATCAATGTGGCCTCTAAGTGTTTTCACATGTGTTGTTTTTTTCTAAAATTTGACCTAGTGACCTAGCTGTTGACCCCATGTGATCTTGTTACAAACTCACCCAAGATTTCTTGCAGGCAAACATTCTGACCATGTTTAGTGAAGATTGAACTATAAATGTGGTCTCTATTGTGTTCACAAGCTTTTTGTGAGATTGGACCTAGTGACCTACTTGTTGACCTCATGTGACCCAATAATATACTCATCCAAGATTTCATGCAGACAAACATTCTGATCAAGTTTGGTGAAGATTGGGCTACACAGATTTATGTTGATCACACATTTAACTAGTCCATGTTTTGTGTTCCTAATTCAATAATTCTGTAAGATTTTCAAGTTAGTGCAATATTCCTTGGTTTCTCAGAGGACAATTTTTTTTTCATCCTTATAATGTTCAGTACCTCTAAGGCAACAGAAAGTTTGCTACATGTTGTGAACAATATTCTGCTGCACTACCAGTACAGTTACCCAGATGCATATTGCAGACTTAGCTCTTGGAAACTAACTCTCAATAGTCATATTTAAACACAAACAAGTATATACCAGAGTAATAAACAATGCATTGATTGGCTTGCTAGTGAAACAATATGAACAAAATTTCCAATTTGGATCATATGTTCCCTGGTATCATATATACATTAAAATGGGCCACATGTACATAGGCCATACACACATTAAAATGAGCCAATTTACTGCACAGAAAAGGTTTGATTATTTATCATTGTTTATCATACTTATGAGATACTTATAGGCCAATCTGTGAATCTGAGTATAAAACTATAAGCCACAAGTGACAAATGACTGACCTTGGTTATAGTACTACTCTGGTTCATTCATGAAAATAATGACAATCAAGGAGACATGAATCTTCAAGGTTATGAATAGTCCTCAAAATTTTAGCAATAAAATGTACATGCATAATAATTTAATCTTTTATTTAGATATAAGCTTTATGTAGGGAAATTTAAAGAAACAAAATGTCTATAGACTATAAGGGAAGTGCACTAAGGTGGGGACATTTTATCCTGGATGCTAGGCATAAATAAACTAACAGTGCAATCAGCATAGACTCACCCATTCTAATACATCCCTCTGGTTCATTCATGATTTCCCACAAGGCAAGACTTCTGGCAGACTTAAGTGCCTGCACCATGGGCACCAAGGCGTTCTCAATGTAAGACTCTAGTTTAGAGTCATTCATTATCAAACCGTACAGATGGGAGCCTTTAAGTATAAGAAAAGTCTGTTGTTTATCATATTAAGACTTAATTATTAATAGCTGAAAAATAAGATTTCAATAAGTATCTCAATTATGTTAATGTTCATGTAAATCCTGGTTTATTCATCTAGAAAAGAACACTGATTTTTTTAGATAAAATTTCATCACCCTTTATGTGAGGGAAACAAGCAATTTCATAAGATGCCAGCAACAATAAACAGATTCTTTCAATAATCAATATGGCTCCAATTTGTCAAAGTATAAATACAACAAACATATTAGAATGGAACAAAAGGAGATTTTGATCCTCCAGATATATGCCCTGTAAACAACAGAACACAACCCAGACAAAACATGTGCAAAAATACCGGGGCAGTTAGGTCTTGGGTGATTTCTTTACCACTGCCCTGGCAAACTACCTTTATCCATAACAGCACCATTCCAGAGGCTGAGGGTAACCAGGACATTTCTCTGTCGTGCTGCTTCCAAAAAGTCAGACAGGTCATGTGACATGTTGCCATCCAGGCCAATAACAAGACCACTGGAGTCGAAAAGAGGTGTGTTCTGTCCATCCACATGCAGCCATATCCCTGAAGGTAAAATATTGTATCTTAGAGAAAATTACCATCTCTATCCATTTCCGAACATATAGGCTTAAGATTTCCACCCATGCACATAATGCCATCTTCATTTTATGAGTAATATCTTGGGTTTATATGGTAGACAAAGAAATAATGGCATAGTAGAAATATCAGCCCATTTATATATATGCTTAGATTTATACCTGGGTGTATATTTCTTTCTTATTTAAATGAAAATGAAACCCAGGGTATATAGGACAATAAGGAAGGCCCAATAAAAAATAAAAATAACATACTGTGTAGAGATGGACTTAGATTTTTACCCAGCCACTCATTTCCATCACAAGTAATATTGTGTATATATGTAAGAGATAGAAAGATTAGCCTGAAAGAAACATCAGCCTGTATAAAGAAGGTCTTATGTTTCTACAAGGGTACACATTTCCATCTTAAGTAAATGTGTAATACCTGTTTATGGTAGACATATGTCATTGGCCTGATAGAAACATCAGCCTATGTATATAGTGAATTTCATTTTGAAAAGGTAATTTTTATTTTTTTATTTTTGCGAGGCATCATTTTGTATAATTATACCCAAATATGGTATGTGGGTTAATTAACAGACGATTCACTGCATGCCAGCCTTTTTTTTCTCCAAGTGCGAACAATTTTGAATCAAGGATTATTAGGACCAATACATAGTCAATCCAATGGAAATATTCTGACAATGTCTCAGTTCCTTAAGTATGGTGTTTTAAGCCTTAAAACATTTATTATAAAACACTTTTTAAACCAGGTGGGAATGGAAGAAAATTTCAGCATACTTAGTTAAAAAATAGCACTCCGGTGCATAAGCACAACTGAGAAATTTAAGCACAGTAGAAATTCAGGTCTTATCACGGATACACATTTAATGAGTTAGGGGAAGGGTCATTGGAGTGGGGTGGTCTGCCCGGCTGGACACAGCCTCAAACTGCAGTGGTATCGACAAGTGCACTGGGGTGGCTGCTGGTCAATGGAAGTGCAGTAATCCCATGGGCATGTGCATCATGTTTGACATGTTACTAAATGTTTTTCAACCTTCATCCATTACAGTCTTCTGTCGGAGTGGGAACTCTAACAAGGCAGAAGCTTACTAATGGCAGTGCTCGCCATGGGCATATGCAAAAGGTGAAAATCATTCGGTTGGTTACCTGCGCACAGGTAATAGACACATTGAGAGATCTAGAAGCACTTTATTTCTTCTTTTTTTTGTTTGCCAGTCTATGTGCCGGGAACCTGCAGCGCACAGTTAACACTTACGTATTGAATTGCCACCACTTTTGTGTATTGCATCTAATGTGTGAAGAAGATGAGGTTTTGATTTGTTGTAAAACGACTTCCCGAAATCTGCACCATACGTGTACCATGCCTGGTTAACTCCAGATAAAAACACCTTTTCACCATTGAGCATTAGCTTGTTGTCCATAACAGTTAAAAAATACTGTCCATAAATAACTTCGAACATGCAAACAATAAGACATATCAAGGAAGCCATTTTCATTTATTTGCAAGTGCTATTTTTAGGTATCACGTGATCAGTAAAAACATCCGGTCACATGGGTTCCCATGACTACGATCAAGCCAAAATGGAGTACACAGGTAGTTCATATGAAGGAGATTACAAAAACGGAAGGTATTTCTAACCGATACTAAGTTATATTTATATTTTACACAAAATATGAATGTTAGAAGATCTTTTTTATATTCGCATTATTATGGAGATTGTTTTTTTAACATTAGATGTTATTTTCATACAATTTACACAGTAGTTTCGAAACAACAGTAGTTCCGAAACAACCACTTGATTACTGAATGTTTACTCGCATAGTACCCACGGTTTTTTTGAAAATGTATAATCTCAAATATACTTTTTATATAGCCATTGCATGTCCCATGTCAATTCTTAGAGTAACCTGCCATGTTAAGTAGATGTAGAGGGAAAAATCTGTATGACTTAACTCGAATTACTGAATTACAGCTACTGTTGCTTTTAATGCATGTTTAATGAAAAATTGAACATTATAAAGTCTTATTTGATACTATATAAAACACAACATCAATTAACCGGTATATAACATCAGTAAGCCCATTCCATGGTGCTTATTACTTATATGATAGCTATATATATGACCATGGATAATTTTTCAAACACACACAAATTTATCCAGAAAATATTTTGGTATATATTTCCAGACTAGAAGGAAAAGGCAAATACACATTTCCAACAGAGACCCGCTATGAAGGGGATCTGAAAGATGGGATGTTCCATGGCCAGGGAACACTCTTCTTCCCCAATGGCAGCAAGTATGTGGCCACCTGGGAGAAAGGAATTGCAGTAGAGGTAACCAGCTATATATGAATGTTATATTTAATTAAAAAAATGTTGATTAATTTATTTTAAGAAAGAATAAAAGCTATTCAGTTCCACAGATCATGTTTATTTTAATATTTACCAACATTAAATGTTATCTAAATTAATACACACATCTCTGTTTTTGTACTTTAAAATGCTAGTATTAATATATATTGTTTTAATGCATTGCAATTTAATATTGTTGTAGTATTTTTTCAACAGGAGCAGAAAAAATTTAGCCTTCATCATGATTTGAACCGTATACCTTCCCATCACGAGGGGATTCCTCTTCCATCTGAGCCAAAGAATGCAAAAGAAATACCAGTGAAAGTGCTACACTATTAATGATTAAACCTTACAAATATTACAACTGATATATCTTACACCTAGTATCTGTTTGTTGTCCTGTTCTTGTGTAGAACCTGTAATTACATAGCAACTCTACCTGGACTGATGTGCAGCACATAGTCTTGCATAGGGACTAACCTCATTGGTTTTGAACTGAGATGGAACCTTAATTTTTACAGTGTTATATTACATATAAGTGTGATATTGTATTAGATTTGCTCCTCTAATTTGAAAAGTACTGAATCAGTTAGTCTGCTTTCCAGGGCAAGTACACATTTTCTGATGGTCTTCAATATGATGAGGAAAACTGGGAGTATTGTGATGGCTATGACCGAAGGTTCTACACAGAGATCAAGAATGGTCTGAAACCTGCAGGTAAACAGACATTTTATACAAAATGATTATTATTTTTGTAAATCAAAGGAATGGCCATGGTAAATTGATATATCAAGTAACTGGATAAAATGTCTTCACATAAAGGGTAACCAGTTATTAATTCATTAACTTGTTAATCATTTGTATACCAATTTACAGAATATGTTGGAACACGTTTATGTGTTTTTTCACTTTAACACGAGTGTCTTTTGAAATTGCAAGATGAAGGGATATCCCAAACCCTTCCCAACAATCTGATAGTCATTGAGCACAGCATGTCAAGGCATTACTTCAATGTGTATAAACACAGTCCATTGCTATGAAGTGTGTGTCTGAGCCCCAACTTTATCCCTGCTTCCCCATCTGAACATATCTTCTCCACTGCAGGTTGACTTTGCTGTGCAACATATTTTTCACACAGAAAATATATTGTTATGCATTTATGTGAATAATCTGAGCAGGTTTATCATTTACTGTTTATTAAATTTTTTAGAAAAATTCCAAACCAACAATTATCTTCAATCATTCATATGAAAGTGATTGTGACAGATAAATATAATAACTATTGACTGCCATTATTTTACTGTCAAATTACCTTCTTATTTGTGTCATAAATTGTCCAAAGCTTTGTGACAATAGTCTCTCAACATTTGAAAACTTTGAGCAGATAATAAACTAGATGGACATACATTTATTTAAATCAAAGAACCGATACACTGTGCTTATGCTGTTATTTCTGCAGTTAACAGGTCAAACATTTGAAAAGGTTATCTGGTTTCTGATTTCACAACATTTGCGATCATAGTAAATATGTGTATATATTTGGGATTTTAATTCTAATTATAGTTTTTGTGTTATATTCAGCAGTTACTGGTAAAGAAAAACCTTTCTTGAGTGAAACCATTGAATCAACAAAATCTAATTGGATAACACTATTAGAGCAGGAGGTTAATAGTGTTGTTATTGGATAAAAAAATGAACACCCATTGTTCACTGGTCCTGGAAGTGTATTCAGTAGAGCGTAGGCTCCAGGTACGGGAGGCCTCGGGTTCGATCCCGGGCCGGAACATACTAAAGTCATTCAAAATGGTAATGGCATAGCACCCTTGCTTACGTGCAACCAAATAGTGGCCCACTGTCAGGATAATTTGACTTGATGTGGTATCATGCCCGGTGTTCACGGCATGCTATACAGAGTGAAGGCAGCACTATATCTGCTTCAAGTGAACATCATCTCCAGATAACAGAAATACTATTGGTGGGATGATAAACCCAATAAACATACCGGCCGCAATAGCTCAGGTGGTAGAGCGTCGGCTTGCGGATCGGGAGGTCGTGGGTTCGAACCCCGGCCGGGTCAAACCAAAGACCTTAAAGTTGGTAGTAGTGGCTTCCCTCCTAACACTCGGGGCTATGGAGACAGCATTACGCCTGACTCGTCGGTGTCAGTATAATGGACCAGCCGGGTTCAGTCCCTGGGCACCTCATAAGTGCCCATGTGCTATAATGATAGAAATGTCGCTGCACAGTATCGGCAAAACTGCCGGCTTATCCCTAATCCCATCCCTTTGTTTGGGTTGAAATAATGATATATAATGCTGATGTTGACATTACTCCTGCTGTATCTGATTCTGATGATAATTATTTAAGTGATGACAAAATGCAAATTTTTGGTTGAAATGAGGATGATGCCTCTGAAATGTACCTCCTGTTTATGTGAATTCTTCTGTCATTTTAAATGTTGTTCTGGGGCCTTATGTAATAATTGTATGTTTGTATTCCAGGTCGATCACAGTTGACAAACCGTGTCCCACCCAGGGAGATTCCAGAGGGCTGTTACGATTGCGGCGATGGTTTCTATGATCCCAAGTCAAGGGTTGTTGTTGATTATAACAAAAAGTTTTTAAGAAATGCAGGTCAGTATAATAAGTACAAATAAAGTTTTCTTCTCCTCAAAATTCACATGGAATGACTCTAAAATTAAAGTCAAGTGACATTAATGGTTCCAATATCTATGTCAACATAGAATTAATTGAAAAATCAATTTCTTATTCTGGTGCAAAATTTACTAAGAAATGCTAGTAAAAATGTCCCCATTAACAATTGAAAGAATTTGTGTTATCTCCTTTGCAGATAGGTATACGTCATAAATAAACTTTTTCATCCACAATGTTAATTATCTTCATATTGCTTGCTCATGCATCTTTCAAAATTGCTTATTTTATTCCACAAAAAATGAACATACAAATTTATGTTCTTGATGTAGTACATAAAAAATAATATCTTCCTCTGATGGTTCTATTATTATTTGTAAAGTTTATTTTATCCTGCACTTTTTTATTAATATTCTTTTCATTGAGCCAAAATTGTTATATTACTCAGTTAATTAAGAAATACCGGTAACTATGGAGTACATCAGACTTTTTTTGCAAAACAGATTGGTACACCAATGTAAACAAGAAAACAACATTCTGGGCACATACATGTGGTTCCTAACACTAAATGAATCATAGACTGTTTTGAAAAAACAGAATGTGGTCATTCCCTTTAAATCCATTTTACATTTCATAATTTTAGTATATGTAAACATGTGAAGCAGGTTCAACAAATAGAAAAATATTAAGTAATGTATAGCCTAAAGATGTTTTTGTCTCTTTTTTTCTTGATGATGTTAAGTGAGTCACATGATCTAAAGTACTCTAAGACTACATCAGAGGTAAATGTAATGCATCAGAAGTGAAGAGTCTGTGGCATAGTGTTAGAGTCACCTACTTGTAACACCTTTGACTGCATAGCCTCTCACCTTGTGGGTTTGATTGAGTCCTGATCAGTGTGAAGGACTTAATGTGGGAAGGTCTTCCAGCTGGCCTGTGTTGCACAGGTGGTTCTACCCAGACATTTGTTTGGGGTCTTCCTCCAACGAAATAGTTGGACATCACTATAACAGTCATAAATGCTTACTGCAATGTAGTCCTAAACAAACAAACAAACAAACAGAGTAATGTTTGTTCATATTTTTTATTTGCCAACAAGGGAGGTAAGACAATGAAATGTTAGGTGTTAAAGTAATGTCCCCTAGAAAACTGTTACCGAAAATGGGAATGATAACTTAATTTAAGACTTTTGATGTTAAAATTGTTTTTTTTTATGTGTTTGTTTTTTTAACATTTATAAATAGACTGATGAATACATTGTGATAATGTGTCACAAAAGTCTATTTGACAATCATAATTTTCATTCTGGGGTTTTCTAATTATTTGCAGGTTTTATAACTTCTTAACAGCTAATCCTTAAGTACAATAAAGCTCTAAGTAAACTGTTTACAAGTACATATATTTTTAGAATAAGTTATAAAATCTGCAAAATATCAGGTTACATGGATGAGCTTAAAACATTTTAAACAGTAAAATTTAAAATGAAAATGTAAAACACCTATTCAGATATGGCATTGAAGTAGAGAATAAACAGCTTGATCTTGGGCCTGTTATAGTATTCAGTGCATCAGTTCATGTGTAATACCTCTCCTGATAAAATTTGTTCAGTTAGGTTTTTTAGAGCTAAAAATTATACATAATAAGAAGACATAACTGTATCTTTATTAAGTAGTTATTTTTATAAATTATGGATTTGTCATATATTGAGCTTTGTTGGTATGATTTAATTTTGTATCAATGTTATGACCGGACTTGGTAGCGTAATCGGTAAAGCATCGGCTCCAGGTACGAGAGGCCTTGGGTTTAGTCCTGGGTGGCGACATACCAAAGTAATTAAAAATGTTAGTGGTATAGATCCCTTGCTAATGCTCAAGCAAATATAAGGGTAGTTCCACGACTGGTTTGCCCAGCGTCAGGATAATGTGACTAGGTGTGGTATCATGCCAGGTGTTCATACACAGTGAAGGCAGCACTATATCTGCCTCAAGTGAACATCATCTCCAGATAACTGAAATACTGTTGGTGGGATGATAAACCCAATAAACACAAATATCAATGTTATGTGTTGTTACAGATGATGATGAACACAATTGGATCATGAAGACATGTCGGAAAGGATGGGATGACTTTGTAGGATACAAGCAACAACCTGTTGTGTGATAACTGTAGAACATAAGTCACCTCTGTCATTATCATCTTCATCTATATTATTTTTGGTTGATCATATTGAAGCTCATCGTTAGGGAGTTAAAAAAGTATCTGTAAAATTAGTGTGATAGCCAAATGCTACATTTTTCTGCAAGATTGTTTTTGTTTTTAACTTTTAATTGGCATTTTTTTATGGAAATATGTTATTTCTTCACAAAGGATCAACTCCATTGCCTATTTGAGTATTTTAAGGAAACTTTTATATGATTCTATGTATTTTTTATACATACACATACAGATAATGTAGCCATCAAGAATTTTCATTTTCTTTGTATACTATATACTTACAATTGTTAATTGATTTATCGTAAATATGTTTAATTGTTTGTATAATATTTATTTTATAAATTTATTTGTTTAATTAATGTTTGAAACATGATTTTCTCTGATTTTCACTAGGAGTAGAGATAAAACTTTTTTTTTAAGAAATGCAATTTTACAAGTTTTTTCTTATAATGTAGAATATAAAATGATTGTTCTGATTACAAAATAATAAATTATTCCATTTATGTATTCCATTTAAGTATTTTTTTATGTTTGCAAATTTCAATCATGTATGAAATAAAATATTAAAATGTGGTAAAGATGCTTCTGTTGTTTTTTGTGAAATTCCCGATTAAAGTACATGTACTTACATATTTTACTTTGAGGTAATATTCCAACTATTTATACTCTACCAACAGGGATACATCCCACTGGGTATGTTGATTATATTTCATATTTGAAAAAAAATATGTAATGCAGGTTTGCAAGAATCACATCTTACGTAATTGTTGTCGCCTGCTTTAGTCTTCATTTTTGTAACTTTCTATTTCAAGTGGACAGTTTAACCAGTGTTATAATTGTTAATTCTCAAATTATAAATATATATGTAATATCAACTAATAAAATTAATAGCAGCCAGAAAAATGAGACCAGAATATAAAAAAAAAATCATAAGCTATAACTAATCCAATTAATGAAACCATGATTACATGTATAAGCTTGTACTCAAGAAGTAACAATAAAATTATAATTATGTTGAAGTCTTAATTGTTTAAAATGGCATTCATTATTTATTCACATATTTTAATGAGAATCAAGAATGCATTTCAATATAAAGTATATTCTAAAAGCACAACTGTTCATCACCATGTCCTGGCATGTCTCAAGATGGTGACCCAAAGGTCTAGGTTTGACTTGAAGGCTTTAGATTACAGAGAATTGAAGTCTTTCAGTGGCTGTATCTCACTGATGCTTTGCAGTATTCTGATAAATCATTGCATAAATGTTTGACATGACATGTCATGAGCAAAACCATGTCCGTGTCTCAATGATCAAGTTCGCCTTTAGAGTTCATAGGTCAAATATAAGTGATATGAGCTTGTCTGGATTGTAATTTTATGATGGGACATAGGATTATCAAATATTTCTTAGCAGTTAGTCATGATAGGGCTGTGTGTCATGCCCAAAAATCACCCGCCAGTCTTAACGCCAAAATCACTAGGGTTAAATGTGCAGAAAATTCTTTAAATGACATTTAAGTTTCTTGACACAAATGTTTGTCATTATGAGGCTTTTTTGCATACCCTACATAACTAGTCCAAAGGTCAAGTATGAACCTAGATCCACTTTATAGCAGCAAATACTAGATATATAAGCACAGTAACGGACCACGGCTTGTGGGTCGGGAGGTCATGGTTTCAAACACCGGCCGCGTCAAACCAAAGACTTTAAAGTTGGTAGTAGTGGCATCCCTCCTAATGCTTGTGGCTAAGGGGACAGCATCATACCTGACTCATCGGTGTCAGTATAATGGACCGGCCGGGTTCAGTCCTTGGGCACCTCGAAAGTGCCCCTGTGCTATTTGGATAGAAATGTCGCTGCACAGTATCTGCAAAAATGCTCGCTAATCCAATCCAATCCAGTAACGGACCCTAACTTTGACCTAAGCAGTCAAGAGACAAAATTTACTTTAAAAGCTTTGTATTTTTTAAGCTTACGTGTATGTGTTTTCACAACTCTACTCTTTTACCCGGTTGCGGGGGTGGGATGCACCAAACATCCTCCTGGGTCCTTCCCTGTCCCAATGTTAATCTTTCACATTGAGACTGCTTTCAGATGTTCTTATAGTATGTGGTGAGTATAATTTGGCCCCTTGTATCATATTCCCAGTTATGCCCCACCACTTACGTGTTTCAAAACATTCTGTGTATACTAATAGTCACTAAAAGTTATATTAAAGTAGCTATCCGACGGTTTGTCTATAGCAAATGCAGGTAACGATATACAATAAAACCACTTTATAAGACACCCATGAGCATCAACAAACCTCTTAGCAGCAACACTCTTATTTCCCCCATAAATTTTCAGTGCATTTTAACCTCTGAGCAGCATCAACTTTGAGCAAATGTAAACGGCCATTACAATATGCCCCTAAAGCCTGTGATAACTTCTGCTGAGTCACCTAGGGGCTACTTGAGAAGTATTACACTTTTGTTAATTGACAGCGTAAGTATAGGTGCTAATCCAGTGTCTTTGGGACAGGCAAGCAGCTAGGTGTGAAAAAACAAATTGTTTCAATATAGTGCTAATTAATCCGTTTACTGGTAAGTGTGACTAATAATGATGGTGTTTATTAAATGCAAAAAATGATTACATGTATTGGTGAGTTTGCAAGAAGTTAAAAAAAAGTCAATGACTTCTCTTTATCTGCAGCTTGATATTCGAATATATGATAACTAAATTAATGTTGAGGCCTTTATCTACATTCACAGTTTAGTGACTGATATCATGTTCTTAGTTTACTTTATTATTCTGTTTTATTTAAGGCGAACCTCATTGTACAAATAAGGATTTTTACTGTGTTAAAATTACATTGTGTTAGTTTTGTATGCTCTTTTGTTTGTTACAACAAAAGTTAAATACATTATGAAAATGCGAAGAACTACACTGATGATATTAAAATATCCATAAAGTTATGTTTTGTAAAGAGTACATTAACTTGGCGTCCATGTTTACCTTTGCATAGCAGCACCTCTCAGGAGAGGTTCCGCTGTATTATGCATGTTTAGAGGAAGTTGGGCACAATTTCTACGTACACTGTTACTAAAGTGTAAGTACAGACGTTGTTGAACACTACCTCAAATGAAAGACAGTATAAATTGTTAACAAGTGGCCCTAAATGTCCGTTCTTTCTAAACCTCCAAATAAAACACGATAAAGATTACTGCTAAAATAGATATCACGTCACAGCAAAGTATCCAGATATGGTAAACTGATTATAAAAATGAGAGGCCACGTGCATTGAATGGTTTAAAAATAGCTCATATAGAAAATGCATCATTTTAATAACGAGTTGTGCTTCATATTTTACTTCTATATAATATGTAAATGTTTTAGCTTGTGTTCATGTCCTCATGAAGGACTGCCATAGGTGTCTCAGGGTCACAGTTACGTAGTTTGGTGCCGATCTTTGGACAAGTTTGTCTGTAAGGAATTGAGAAAAACTTATATTGTTGTAACTTTTCCTGTAAAGTGTTGCACTTTGAAATGAGTGTGTTCTTCATGTGTCATCCTTTGTCTTTCATTTATAATAGTATAAGTTTTGTTATTTTGGGGGCAGTCACGTTTGCAAAGTCGTTGCAGTGTTCAAATGCTATTGCAACAGTTAAGTACTATCGCCAAAAGATAATACGTTAACTGACCGACCAGTCTTAGAATAAAAACAACAATACTGATAATTATGCAGGGGTCTGTATATTCAAAAAATACTTACGTGTACATATTTTGAATCCATTTAAGGCTCAGTAGAGTCATGCCTTAAACTAGTTTCAGTGTTCTGTCTTATCTTTATCGTTCTCTGGACAGGTTTTTAAAGTTTTGTCGGCCTAGTTTTAGCAAGACGAGCTTACGTGCATTCCTGAGTGTATACCTGCTGTTGTTTTTCTCAAGGCATCATGCAATCGTTTCTAGGTCTGGGTAAGTCGTGAAACACGTGTATTTAATACTCATTTTATGCGTCTGCCTCGCAAATATTTTTACTGTATAAAGTTTTCTCATATCGACAACCTTCTGAAACATGTTAACTGTGCACTTCCTTTAACCACTATTTTTACTTACATACAAAAGGAAACATTTCAATATGAATTTTGAATTTGAATTTTGAAATATTTTAAATAAAGGGCTTCGGCATGTTGTAAGCAAGTTTAAGTAAGTTATCAAGTTTAAACCGGTTTAAGTTGGGATGATTTTCGTAGCATTTAAATACACTAGCTTTAGAATATTATGTAATTTACATGTTTGACCAACAGCACAAGAATGTGGATTTCCACATCGAGTGCTTATTTTATAATCTGTTTCGTTTGTTTAAAAGATAAATAAAATGTCTAGGTCTAAAAAAATAATACAATTTTATAAATGTTCTTTAAGAAAGATTATAATAACTGTATTAATAACATCATACTATTTCAGAAACAAACCAATAATTATACTACATTAAATGCGTTATCAATTTGTACATTATAACTTTGATGAATATAACTTATAGAACTTGATTGACTCCCAACGATACCTACTGAGTGGCTATTGTTATACTTTCACGCCGCACAAATAAAGAAATGAAAAGAAAAAGAAAACAAAGGAAGACATTTAACGAAAAGTCAATCATTCGTTATCGGACAGCCATATTGACAGTGAACCAGGGCACCGTGTCAGTAACAGTGATTTTGTAAACAATACAAAGGCATGCGTAACACGCGTAATGAATTCACAAGAGGTAAACATTTTAACCAGATTTCAGTTGTGAAGTTTTCTTAGCCATGCTATAAATCTGACAAGACAGCATTGATGCAATGCATCAAAGGTCGCCGTCGAGGTCTTGTTTAACTATGGAACATTTTTGCCTAACAACAAACCGACCAAGAATCAGCAAATTCTTCTTTTTATAACAAGATTAAAATGCCGTCAAATATGTATTTCTTAAAATTATATGCAGTAACGAATTGTCTTTGGCGCATGGGAAAAGATCCAAATAAAACAAAAGAATAATATAACAAAAAAATGACTTATACATAATAATTATTATCACATCATCGTAATTCAAGTATTATCACATCATCGTAATTCAATTAAACAAATCTTACATACACATATTTATGGAACACTAACAATTTTAAGTGACAGGTAATGTTGAACAATGTAGCCACATTTTAAATTGTATTTCTAATTTAATTCTGTTATTCACCAACGTTGAATAATAGCCGATGCATGAAAGCGCTGCACTTCACTTGTTTATAGAAGAGCAACATGGTCCCATAGTGGCGGCATGTAATTCTATTACAAAAATTTAACCTGCACAATGGAACAATTTAAGAAGGTGTGCCCTGGGTAATAAGGCTGCACTAACTTATAATGAGGATGTCTATCTTTGTATCACCTACATGTTTATACCATTTTTCGGGTCATCGTTTGCTTATAATGGCAAATTTGATTTTTTTCTTTGAGCATGTAGAATCCGGCATAGAAAAAAATCAATTAAAGGAAAATGCTTTATTCCTAGTGATTTGAACAGAGGGCTGCTTCCCTACTCAATACCTGTAAACTAACTCTTTTTGTGTTGAAAGACCATGTGTTGAAAGACCATGTGTTGAAAGACCGTGTGTTGAAAGACCATGTGTTGAAAGACCATGTGTTGAAAGACCGTGTGTTGAAAGGCCATGTGTTGAAAGACCATGTGTTGAAAGACCGTGTGTTGAAAGACCGTGTGTTGAAAGACCATGTGTTAAAAGACCGTGCGTTGAAAGTCCGTGTGTTGAAAGACCATGTGTTGAAAGACCATGTGTTGAAAGACCATGTGTTGAAAGACCAAGTGCTTGATGCAAACGCTTAATTGAACTATGTCAGTCTACTGCGCTTATTATAGTCAACGGCCGACTAATCAGTGACTGTGGAGTTGGTGAACACACACATTTTTCAGTGACTGGCTCTAGTTCCGTTGACTTCCTTTTATTAAAGTCACAAGACATCCATTAGATTGGCAAGTTTTGACTATCAGACCCTTACGACTTGTCAGATCATGCTGTATTGCAGGTACATAATTACTAGTATATGAAAGAGCTAGGCTGTGAGACATCCAATGCGCCGTAGAGGGCATGCGATTTAAACAAGATGACCATCCTGGGAAAAACACAGATTGCTACTTTCTATGTTTTTCCCTGTTCTCTGTTACATCTGTATTTACAAGCTGCATTGCTAACATTGGTATGCTCGGTTTCTTTTGTTTAACAAAATTTCACCAAACAGCTGCGAATTCCTATTAATGTCAGCTGCTTTTTATAGTTGCAACATCACATGATTGTTGCAAACTGCAATGTTAAGAAAATCAGTTCTTTTCTCTGAAAATGGTTTCATAGAACAGCTGCGATTTCCGGTGTTTACCAGCTACACTATCGTTACCATAAAAATGCATTCTGTAAGAGGCACCGCTCTCAGGAGCCGCGCCAACTACTGCTTATAACATTGACAAAAGTGGCAATCATAATAACTTTTTTTTTAAATCGCACATTGAGCATACAACATAATTCAAATAACATAGATGAACAAGAGACCTATATTATTTCAGATACGTTAAACATAAAATCACTAACATGACTCACAGACAGTATATCCCCAGCCGACCGGATCTTGTTTAAGAAAATGGGAAGAAATCAGTAATACATTTTTGAATAAATAACTGTGTAGTTATCATCTTGATGAAAGAAAAATATTGTGTAATCGCAAAAAGAGATAACATGTGCTGTAGTACATGTGGATTGGTCAGTTCAGTGGAAACAGTACGATTAAGCACCATTTAAGGAATAAATCGAAAGCTATTGCGTTTCAACGTTGTATGAATTTCAGTTGTATGTATTCTTCTGTAGTTGCCGAGGAATAGCGAGGAAAGGAAATACTATTCAGGGGTCATGTTAAATGGTCAGACCGGAACATGCCAATGATATGAACATTTCCTTTTGTATTGATGGTTCCCATAAAGTTTCGTTGAAGTTCAGTAAGCCGCTGAAGAAATCTAATCAAGGGCCATAACTTTGTGTTCAAAGGTCCAACCGGAACATGCCGAGGATATGCGCATCTTCTTTTGATATTGAAAATTCATACAATGCTTTTTCATATCTAGTCAGTAGTTGCCGAAAAATAACGTGGAAACAAAATTCGGACGGACGGAAGGACGGACGGACAACGCCAAAACAATATCCATTCCCCCTTGCCGATTCCCTCAGCGTGGAATAAAAATATCACTGCCCAACAGTGGAACATCAATTATATTGTCGAATTATTAGCAACCTTTTTATTTGAAAGCCAGGAAGAACATTTAAAGAACAGTGGCATATACAGTTATTGGTTTAACAGAAAATGTTTTAATGAAAAGGAACGGGTAAAACAGACTGGAAAAAAAATCTGCGTATTAAAAAATGAATCAAACAAAATAAATATAATTACCATGCACTGTTTATACATGTTTTAGTACTTTTTTATTAATGACTTGTGTGACGGACGCACGCGGTTTTTAGTTAAAATACCTTAATTGTTATACATTGTTAACAATTCATTAATTAAAAAGCATTACTTAAAGAGATGTATGACACATTCTCAATATATAATTGTATAAGATCACACAATATTAAAGTAAACATGCGAGAGTAACAGCACAGAATAATAAGACCGAGGTAAATTACCCATTAAAGTAGCTTACATGGCACAGTTTGGGAAATGTTTGGGTAGCTAAATGAATTGTACATCTTTGTATATTTCTGTTGTAAAATGTGCTTTGTTGGACACGATTCTACCGTATTGTACAAAATGTATTCGTAAAAATTGGTTATAACATAGCGTGAACGGCAGGTCATTTTTTATGCAAATTTAACCTTCCTCCAAGCTGATATTGAAAGATTTTTATATTTTAAAAGAATATATATTCTAGAAACTAAATCAGTCAATAAACTTTTTTTTTTCAAATTTAGTTAAGGGTGAGGCTTATTTGAGCCGTAATTTGGTTGGACTGTTATGTTACATAATTTTATTATTTCAGTAACAGAAGAACGAGCATCAATTGGGATGCCCGTGATTTACTGGTAGAGTCACCGATTTGTAACTCCACTGACTGCTTAGACTCTCGGTCGGGACGCACGACATAAAGTGGGAACGTATTAAAATACATGTCGTGTGTGCGCGTAACGATACCATCGTATGATTTCAGTGACGCCATTGACGCTGCCGTAAAACATGAAGGGATAGAAACAAAATTAACTTGGTGCACCAATAATTAAGTATTTATTGTGCGTGCCGCCGTGACGTGCGCACATGGTCCACTATAGCATCATATAATTTCATGAAGTTGCTAACGCACCAAGTGATGCGTGTTCCTGATAGGTGTGTGCAATGATTTCATCGTATTTTGTTTCAGTGGCGTTACTAACGCTGGCGCAGCAGGCGACGTGTGCATGCGATGATCTTGACACCACGGCGTGTGAGCTGATGCACCAGGCGAACCCGGCCTTATGTCAGGACATGGCACTGGCCGAGACAGCTTGCCGCAATTTCTGTGGACTGTGTCGTAGGTGACCGCGACAATTTAATCTTAAAGTATATGTAGAAAAGAATCATTTTATATATGTTCGTTTTGGAAAGGCAGTTCTTTGTGACATGAGATTGAGATGGGCTACGAGAAGCATTGACGCATGTTTCTTGTCGACACGTACAAGATAGTACAACCAATTATTTTCTCTACAGACAGACAAGACAGACATAAACAGAAATACACAAATATTTTAAACAATGATTAGAGGCATTTTAATAATGTTTTTCTTCTCAGTACTGACTAATCTTATAATGGTACTGGTTTTGTCGAATAGGCATAAAAATCTATATAACTTTTCTTCATCTCTGACATACTGACATCAACTCTACAATGTATCTAATGCATATCGTAAATGTGATACTACATGCATTTGCGTAAAGTACCCACTGACATATTTCATGTGACATCCTATATTTTATCTTTATAGTTGTCTTTGCTTAAAACAGTCACTTAATTATATTGCGACTATAATTAATATTTCCCCCAGCTATGACGTGCTATCACTGTGACGCCAATGCTCGGACAGCAGCCGACTGTACTAACATGAAGGTCTGCGCAGTAGGGGAGGTGAGTGGTTAGACTTTGTAGAGAGAGACACTGCATAGAACCGCAGCATTCTATGACGTTTCTACTAAATTGCATAAACAATTGGTGGTATTGCTATAGGTGGTATCCGACAGTTTGCCTAAAAACACAAATAGCAATATCGAACCACTGCTTTGGGGAAAATTTGTGTATAAATGTATACTTTAGTCTTATTAAATACAAGAGCCAATCGAGAAATAAATCACTATGTGTATTTTTTCCAACCGCATGAAAAGCTCAATAGTGGTCTCTGTTAAAAACAGATATTGACGTCAGGTCAGAGTGAATACCCCACTGACTATAATTATAGCGTGATCTCAAAAGTAAGAGGTCACGTGGTTTTCTAAGTTTAAAATAGAAATTAATGTTTGCAATGATGAGTGGTGATTTATGCTTGACTGTTTGCACAAATCAAGGGCATAAATGAACAGCATTTTGCGGGAACTTTTCAGATATCAATGACTTATTTGGTCATTCGAGAAAAGAAATTTTGGTTCTTACTGCCGGAAACCACCTTTAACATCTCACTCCTTAAAAATAATGCACCATAGTTCAGGTAAATGATAATCTTGTTTAAAATAACGTATCAAAATTAATTATCAAACTATGTAATATTGCCGTTCACAATCTGCGATCAACGGTGTGACCAACTTACTTTTGGTTACAATACTTTAATTGAACTTTAAAAAAAGCTAGAAGCAATATATTCGGTTCTGAAGTCAACATGTTATCTTTCTTCTCTCTCATGCAAACCTATACACGGATATCATTTGTAAATTGTGATGTTAGATCATTGTGTATTAAGTCAGAGTCAGACAGTATCTACCACTCACTTGCTACTGACATGGACCATTTTGTAATTTTAAAAATTTAAATATGAATATTTTAAAGTATAAATCGTTATTTAATAAATACGGACTGTGAATTTTATGAAAATCTAAGATTGAACTGTATAGAACGTTTAATTATTATTTAATGATCCATTCGTTGTAAGGTCAAATGCGAGCTTTCTTTTTAAAATAATTGGTACTGAAATATGTATACTGATCTTCTTATTTAGAAATGCCTGATAGCCAAGATGCATTCCTACATTGACGATCACGAGGAGTATAAGATGAATTGTGGAACGATGGACGTAAGTTAATGATGATGATGATGATGATGATGATGATGATGATGATGATGATGATCTTTAAATAAGAATATATGACAAAGTCCTATGAGCATTGCAACATATACCAAACTCCGAAAAGGCACAGAACAAAGGTATTTCGCATCCAAGCCAAGCGAAAAGTAAGAACAAATTTGTGATGAGTCATTTAACGAAAAGAGCAAACCCGACAGTTACCAAGCATACAAATATATAAGTCATCAACTCACTTCCTTTACTGACGTTTAAGTACCACATTAATAACTGGACTTTAAGTGAAGAAAGAAACAAGATAGCAAAAAAAGAAAATGATCCCACAAAGATACGAATACACCACGGTAAAGCAATACAATCTTACAAAATCTGAAAGTAGCGTACACAAGGACATGCTATTGCTTTTGATGTTAGAAAGACAGCATAAATTGAAGCAAGAAGACAATCGGTGTTTAAAGATACTAGCAAATACAACAATAAAATGCACGTAGAAAGCTACAGTGTAAAGGGGACAAACTTACAACAGACTGTTCCAAAAATTACAAGAGTTTGCAAAAGAACACGCCCGATAAATTCCAAAAGAACAATGGGAATATGAGCCAAGTTCCAACCATTCCAATGCCCTGACAACAACAAAAAAAAACTGAAAAAAAACACACTGAAAAGACACAAAATGCAAATAAATATGCCCAGAGGATTTCAATAGAACAATGGGGGTCAAAACCAAATGCATGATTATTCCAATACCTTAACACAAACAATCAGGAAAATCGCCAAATTGTATACCCATAAAATATAAACGAAACTAAGCTAATGACCATTCCAATACCCTGGCAGAATAAGTAAATGTAGGACTAACACAAACAGATGGGTGACTGAAAAGGGCCGAAACGTATCAAAGCAGTAAAACATCAGAGATTATCACAAAATAATCAGGCATATCGCAGATTTAGTCACTAGATTTATGCAATGAAAATACGGAAACAATTAACCACATAAAGACAAGTTGCCAAGTTTTAATTAGAAGACACTTAAAGAGGCAGGGTACATGCGTTGGGAGATATGAAGGCTTATTACCATACATACACCTGAAGTTTGGTAATACATTATTAGCCTTACAACTGTGACAGTCTAAATGTCACTTAACTCATGGCCATGGAAGTACAGACAGACAAAAAGATAATTTTTGTGTATTGTATAGTGTCTAACAATGCGAGGATGTTGAGTCATAATTGTGCATTGTATATTTCACATCTATAAGATGGAGATTCGTTCATGTTTGTGTATTTAACACTGGTCACCAATAAAAAAAATATCAATGTTCGTGAACTGTATATTGTTCAGCAATGTGAGGGAGGTGAGTTTCTGAGCCTGCTGGGACGGCGTCGAGCCTCCAACCTCCGGAGCCTCTCCATGGAGTGTTGTACCACTGACATGTGTAACTCTCCGGCCAGATTTGTCACAACGACCACCACGACTACAACCACGGCCTTCACACCAAGACCAACCACACAACAACCAACTACAAAACGTAAGTTTCTGTTGGACTAATTTCATTATAATATATGATTAAATTATGAAGAAGTAAATTTCGTTGACTAAGGGGAAACAATCAATAAAAACAAATACAACTCAGAACAGGTTCATCAGCTAATCTTCCATCAAACGACGCGTTGTTTTGTTTTCACATGTATAGCAGTATATAATATGGTATTATATAATTGTTGCCATTTTCGTTCTGTTATTTAATTATGAAAGATAAGGTCCAAGACATCTCTCAGAATAGAATCACGGCGAACCGAGGGATGGATGGGAAAACAAAACAGAATCAAAGTTTTTGCCAAATCCTTTATTTATTCGAACCAACTCGAAAAGGAAACGTTTCAATGATCCTTATCAAAGGAATCTGAGATGAGCCATTGAAAACGCTAAAACAAGGTAATGGTGTTAATGTAGAAAGGTAGATCTAAATATTGAATATTTTCTCATTTTACCAGATCCGAACTGCTTCCGCGATATTGAAATCCTTGTGGAGGACAGTGATCACCAGACACCCAATGAGACCATAGTGCTTAAGACATTCCTTAAACACTTTGTGTCAGCTCTCGATGTTTCGCAAACTACAAACACGGTTGGCTTTGCTTTGTTTGACACCAAGACGCAAGGCTCGCACAATCTTCATTCCCATCTTTCAAGTGCCCTGAACGATATTGATTCGCTTCCATTCAGACACTCTACTAACAGAGTGTCACTCTATGATATCGCTCACTTCCTTTCGTACAGGACCCAAACTGACCTCCCAGATGGTAGATCTAATTTCGACAACGTGATCATCCTGATATTTGACAACACAAGCCGATTTACCTTTACCTCATTTCGCCCTACTACACATAGCACAGTCAACTTTAATAGAATCAGTCACGATGTGATTGTCATCGATGTGGGAAATGTTCATTCAGGAACAAGCTCTTGGCAACACTTTTTTAGTAACTACGTGGACCAGCTCGCAACCGATTCACACCACGTGCTGCATGTACCAGACTATCAATCACTATCCCAGATTGAAAGCCAGCTTCTGGATCTCTTGTGTACCATGTAAACCCTCGATCTCTTGTGTTCCATGTAAACCCTCGATCTCTTGTGTACCATGTAAACCCTCGATCTCTTGTGTACCATGTAAACCCAGATTCAGGAATTATATAAGTTAAAATATGGAACTAGAATGTGTTAGTTTTCTTTGTACGTTTGATTTCAAATGATTGTATTCTACACGTTTGTGCGTATGGGACCTTGTGCAGGGGAAGTACAAATGGTAAAATATATGTATTTTATCATCGGACCTCTTCATGTGTTCTTATTGTTTAAACATAATAACTTGATTCCATAAATAAAAGGTTGAGGCAGAATGCAGTTCACGACATTCAAGACACCACACCACCGACAAAAGTGCAATTGTATACAACTTAATGTGTGCTGAAAATATAGATAGAACCATAAACCTTCAAATTCGGTTAAGAAATATACAGAATAGTATATTAATGTAACATAAGTAACAAGATCAACTGGTACTAATAAGGCTCAAATAACATTACCTTACAACTAATTGAAAAATAACAAATCGGAAGTCTGAAGTATATATTTTTTAACTATTGCAACACGGAATAAACATAGAGGATAAACTATAATTAGATATATGGATTTGGTAAAAATGCTTCATTTTTAACATTAATTGAGCCATTAAAAAAATAAAAAATGTGTTATATTTAAATCCTTGCAATCAGATAAATTCTTATAAAACAAAAGAAAAGTAATATAAGACCGCGTCTCCATATTTGTATATAATTTTGATATAAATTCAAATAGCTTATTATATAATTTGCATAAATTACATAAATAGGATAAAACAAGGGACAAGTAGAAACAAGAAACTCGAATAATAACACTATCACACTTACACACACTGGCTTCTTACCTTTTATTATAGCTAGAGAAAAATTGGACGTTGAATTGCAATCTTTTCTTCTTCCATGGTAAATGTAAATATGTGTTTATTTGATATGCATCTACTTTAAATCCTAAACTATTGAACTGATCAAGTGAAGTCCTATTCCGAGTCTCTGCAAATTGTTTTTGCACAAGGTTGGACTTCCACAGGGTGACTTCATCGGTTTGTTGCGCTGTTATCTGTCGCTTTTACTACGTAGGAGCCTCTGCTAGCAATCTTCAGACACATTTTTGTTTCGGCTTGACGAGCGCTTTTGTTTCTCGGCGCACAATTTTAAAGCTTTACAGTGATTGTTTATTTTAAGTATTGAATTAAGATTGATTTGCAAACATGTGTATCATTAATTTATATAAATACTGCCAAGGCACACTTAACTTTAACTCATTTAAAAGTTGTGTACATCTAGTATTTGTAACTGTAAAACTTTTTGTGTAATATAATTCCAATAGGGAGGCGACCTTCAACTAATAAATTCACGGTGAAGAATCGTTCAATCATGTTGATGTCCTACAATATATAGCCAGTCAATTAATGATTTGGTATTTACTTGGTTCACATTATCAGTAAACATCAAATCTATAACAGTACATGGTAAGAAAAAAGCTGAACTTATTGTAGTTGCAAGCTTACCTTATAACATGTCTATAATGAATACATATGTAAACACGGTAAATCAGTGGTTGAAAGGTAACACGTTAAAAGTCAGCGATTACAATATATATGTGAAACAGCACAGCAGTCAAAATATTTAATGGAAATTGATATATCTTCTTCCCCTCAAAATCTGTTTCTTTCTTTAAGTCTGCAAATCTGACTCATTTTCTGCAATGTCAAATTACAGATGTCTGGAAAATAAAACAAATAAATATATTTCATGTATTGTATACAAGAAAGTATATACTTTCATATACACATATATAAATAAAATCGAAATGGCAGAAATAGGTTATCATTTCCCAGTAAATTCAGAAAGCAAGGATCACTGGTAACATTAAATGTACAGTATATCTAGATAAAGGTAAATGGTTCGTTACAACCTAATGTTTTAGTTACCAACCATGTCACTTTTGGTGACCTTGGAAGACATCATACATTACTAGGGCATCACGACACTTTGACAATGTATGAAGATATTGACGGCAACTGTTAAACGTTGCTTCTATCCTAAATAATGATTATAAACAGTAAATGTTTAATACCAAAGTCTGCATATTTTGAAGTTTTCTGTATTTAAACCTAAAATAGTCTTGACCTCGACGCTGATATGACCTAGTTAGTTTGTTATTGTAAACTTTATTTTTAGTGACAAAGATATTCAAGCACGTTTTTGCATGATCTTTAATATGAAATATAAACTTGTCGTTCTAAATATTTAAATTATTCTTACAGTAGACTATTTATTTCACACTTTTACAATTTATCCCGACAGTATTACATACCAGAAACAGTGACAGCACTTCGGTGCATACGTCTGCCTTGTCTTATACTAATTATGAGAACAGTTGGTTAACGTTTATCAAATGTTGAAATGTGTGCAATGTTGCTACGCTTTGGCCCTAAATGACCTCGACTTTTATCTTTAGAGATGACATATTAAGCATGTGATTTTACTGACACTAATATTAACGCAACTAATTTGCATGATCTGTTTAAAAGAAAATTGTGGCATAAATACAATATTTTTACCTTAGCAGGAATAGTTGGCGGCCAGCGTTGACACCTCAGGTTAGCTCCACGCATTGACGATTAACCTGTTAAAAAGAGGACGCCGACAAACAGTTTATACAGACCAGTTCTTCTTCTGCATAAATCAATACAGATTTTACACCCAATTCTGCATCTTTTTATTGTTCTACATTTTGATCAAAATAGCCTTGACCTTTCAACCAGATATTTTGCATGATTGTACAATTAACATTGCTGGCTATTTTACAATATTTTATCACACGTTTCTGGTTACGTCCTTACTCATCAATTCCAATTCCAAATGTATGCCCTAAAGTGTTCGTTTATCTTACGGACCTGCATTAAGACAACAGATGAACTTATTTTACCCATGGGCCGTGGGCATCACTGGCGTAAACATATTTCTGACCCGTTTGTGGGATCTGGAGAAACATGCCTAAATCTTACTCACTGGTTTTGTCTTGTCCTTATCAGTTCACTGGACACATTTTGAACGTTTTCGGCCTAGTTAGGACAGAACAGGTTTACGTACATTACATGATAGGACTTTTCACACGGCATCATGCGATCTCTCTTAAGCCTTGGTAAGTTATACTATAATATAGGAATTACATTATTAAATGGCGATTTACTGCTTTGTTTGTTTTGTTATACATCGCAGCGACCAATTACGATCATTATAACGACGTCCAGCTATATTGGTGGAGGAAGACCCCAACCAAATGTCTGGGTAGAACCATCGGCGCACCGAAGGTCAGCTGGAAGACCTTCCCACATAAAGTCCTTCGCACCGGAAGGGACTCGAACTCACGTGGTGAGAAGCTAAGCTGTCGGAGGAGTTACAAGTCGGCGACTCTACCACTTCGCCACTGGCGTTCCCCTAATTTACTGTTTAAATGTATGCCAAATCTCACAACATTTTTTTTAAATATACTTTGATGTCTTTAAATGAACTTAAGAATAAGTATGAGAGTAGATTAAGCATGAATACTTACCGATATCTCGTATAAAGTATCTTTGTCATTTAACCTCCTGTTCTTGAATTATTATATGTTTGTTTATTGGGTTTATCGTCCCACCAACAGTATTTCAGTTATCTGGAGACGGTATACACTTGAGGCAGATATAGCGCTGCCTTCGCTGATATAGCATGTCGTGAACACCTAGCATGATACCACACCCAGTCACATTATCCTGACACTGGGCTTACCAGTCATGGGACTACCCTTATATTTGATTGAGCGTGAGCATGGGAGCTATACCACTAACGACTTTGGTATGTCGCGGCCCGGGATCGAACCCGCGGCCTCCCGTACCTGGAATCAACGCTCTATTAATTGCGCTACCAGGTCCGGTTTGATTTATGTAGTTGACGTATTTGTTTATAAAAGACCTGAACTGACAACAATCACGATTGTTAAGATGTGAATAATGTGATAATTGGATTGGAGATTCGTGTTTTTGTGCCATGGTAATATCGCATTTAGTGTTGATGCTTGGCGCAGTTGGTTAAAATAACTTAATAATATTTAACAAAGATGCATAGCGCTGAAATGTTTATATAGATACTGACGCCCTTCTGTTCATATTAAACTACTTGTGGTCAGTTAATTCGTCGCACATCTTTCACGTGAATAGTAAAAATATACAGACACTGGCGCTTCGTTGAGACTTACAATTCTAGTAATGTATTTTGTTAACATATATGTGAGAGTAACACGCGTGTGTGTGTTCGCGATCTGATTACATTATAAACTCTCAATGATTGCGGACGATGACACATCACGTTACGTCTGGAGATGTTTGCAATATATTAGACTAGCGCTGTAGCTGACGCTGATAATGCGCTTTGTATTCACCACATTTATGCTAGATTTTATCTTTTTTTTTTTCAGTGACGTTGCTAACGCTGGGACAGCAGGCAGCGTGTACATGCGACGATCTTGACAGCACGGCGTGTGCGCTGATGCACAACGCTAACCCGGCCTTATGTCAGGATATGGCGCTGGCCGAGACAGCTTGCCGCAAGTTCTGTGGACTGTGTCGTAGGTGACCACCAGACATTTTGATCATAAAGTATATGTGGAAAAATCTTTTTGGTCAGTTGGTTTGGACGGTATCTATTGCGCTCAGAGTGATAAAGGCTGAAAACAGGCAGATACAAAGACATTTGCTGTTTTGAACGGCTCCCATCTGGACAGTAATGCATGAATAGACATTAAAACACTAGCAGCGCTTGTTATGATATACATGCTCTAGCTAATATATATAATAATAGTATATAATATATAGTTAATCTCTAAGTTAACCGGGTCTGAGAACGGCATGGTACATGTCAATAGAAAAACAAATTCGGACAGTGTGTTGTTTTCTCTTAGTCCATTATACTAAAAAAACGATAGACATAAACAGACATTCCAAATTATATGTCCTGGATTTAAACAGCAACTAGGTAGTGAAAATCTTTCATTCAAAACAGAAATGAACTTAACGTACAGTTTTCGATGTAATAAAATTACACAATTCACCCTATGAATATTCGTGCATATTTTAGACTTACCATTATTTAATATTTCCCCAGCGATGACGTGCTATCACTGTGACGCCAATGCTCGGACAGCAGCCGACTGTACCAACATGAAGGTCTGCGCAGTAGGCGAGGTGAGTGTTTCGTTTGAAATAGGCCGCAGCATTACAAGTCCCCTACATTTTTTACTTAAAATGGGCATTGACAGATAAAGATATCTAGATATCTAGACAGATATTGTATAAACAGGTTGTCCATCACTAGATAACTTAAATGGACCAAGTCAAAGTTTCGTCTAGGAAAATGGCACATAGAACGACCCGCTCTTCATAAAGCATTCAAACTATTGCGTCACTATCGAGCAAATCAGCGTATTGTCTATAATGGTGTACATTGGTGAAATGGACATTGTCTCCCTTGTATCTGAGGTATTCCAAACAATAGGTGGGTCCTTTTAGATTACACGACACTAAATGATTCTGTTATTTACTCTACAGTAAATGTCACAACTTTGGAAGCAATTTGACAGCAAACCGTGTTTTTTCTTTGGGTGGGGGGGGGGGGGGGGGGTGGGGGCGACCCCAAAACTATATATTGTTAGAAAGACCTATGCATTATCTAATAACAGAGCCCCTGCGAAGAAAAGTTGTGTGACGCAAAGACATACACCATAATTTTTGCATAGTATACACGCATATTTTCAATGAAATTGATCAGTTCCGGTCTAACTGGATCAGTCCATCATTGAGCATAGGATTGCAATCATTTCGCATTTTCATAATTCTACTATGTTTTAGCTTTGTTTCGCACCAAATTGCATGAGATTATCTTTATTATAGCAAATACAGTCACAAAACAAAATAATCTACCTTAAAATACATTTTTTTTAAAAAACTGTCAGGGGTACTACTTCCGGTGCACATTTACGCTTACCACCCCTTCAAGTTTGAATTCTTGGACTTTATCGCCTCTTTATTTGTAAATATCGCAATTACAAACAGTGAAAGTTTTTACTTTTGCATAAATATACGCTTAAAATTCATTTAAATACTTAAAGAAATGTTATTTAAAAGAGAAAATGGAAGTGTTTGCTGCTGATGGTTAGCCTGTGTATCGCAAGAAAGGCAGACATAGTAAACATTCACTCCATAGAGCCCAAGATAAAAAAAACGAGTAAAACGAATGAAAGGACCTACTTGCATTTAGAGATTATTCAGAGTGGACTATTCATTAATGTCTCTCATTGACATATGTTTAATTTTAAATATTTTAGCGCATGCTCATATTGGACATACTATGTCTTGTGAATGGAACGAGGCAAGAACGGCTAAAATAGCTTCGCTATTGATTCTTCTTACCTAAAGATAACATTTCCTTTTACATGGCAGTATGTTCACACACAATTAAGTGATGGTTCAAATATTTCATTTTAAAGTAAGATTCATAAAAGTATTTTTTTTAACTTGTGACCAATCAGTTGAGTCTGATAGAGTCAGAAAAAAACTTTCTTTTTGTTGATACTGATTTTAGACTTACTTAGATCTTTAACAAAGGCATAATGTGCACTATAAAATAAATGTTGTCAGTTATATGCGAAATATATATTTGATGTATTTTTTTTAGATTATTTATTGTTTGATTTACAGAACGATTACAGTGGCCTTACCATTATTATTATTTGTAGGCTAGTAGGTCAAATGCATTTTGTTTGAACGTTTGTGGTACTCAAATATGTATACCGATTTCTCTGTCCAGAAATGCCTGATAGCCAAGATGCATTCCTACATTGACGATCACGAGGAGTATAAGATGAATTGTGGAACAATGGACGTAAGTGGATTTGTTGTTATAATTGTAACTTATACAAGCGTAGTGAATTAAGTTTTTACATTGGATATCGCTCGGCCTTGTGATGGGGTGGGGGGAGGTGAGCCAACGTTTGTGTATTACATATTGTTCAACAGTTCCACTGAGCTGAGTTATGTCTGTGTATTGTATATTGTTCAGCAGTTCGACTGAGGTGAGGTATGTCTGTGTATTGTATATTGTGCAGCAGTTCGACTGAGGTGAGTTATGTCTGTGTATTGTATATTGTGCAGCAGTTCGACTGAGGTGAGTTATGTCTGTGTATTGTATATTGTCCAGCAGTTCCACTGAGCTGAGTTATGTCTCTGTATTGTATATTGTGCAGCAGTTCGACTGAGGTGAGGTATGTCTGTGTATTGTATATTGTGCAGCAGTTCGACTGAGGTGAGTTATGTCTGTGTATTGTATATTATCCAGCAGTTCGACTGAGGTGAGTTATGTATGTGTATTGTATATTGTCCAGCAGTTCCACTGAGGTGAGGTATGTCTGTGTATTGTATATTGTCCAGCAGTTCCACTGAGGTGAGGTATGTCTGTGTATTGCATATTGTCCAGCAGTTCCACTGAGGTGAGTTATGTCTGTGTATTGTATATTGTCCAGCAGTTCCACTGAGGTGAGGTATGTCTGTGTATTGTATATTGTCCAGCAGTTCTACTGAGGTAAGTTATGTATGTGTATTGTATATTGTCCAGCAGTTCTACTGAGGTGAGTTATGTCTGTGTATTGTATATTGTCCAGCAGTTCTACTGAGGTGAGTTATGTCTGTGTATTGCATATTGTGCAGCAGTTCTACTGAGGCGAGTTATGTATGTGTATTGTATATTGTCCAGCAGTTCTACTGAGGTGAGTTATGTCTGTGTATTGTATATTGTCCAGCAGTTCTACTGAGGTGAGTTATGTCTGTGTATTGTATATTGTCCAGCAGTTCCACTGAGGTGAGTTATGTCTGTGTATTTTATATTGTCCAGCAGTTCTACTGAGGTGAGTTATGTCTGTGTATTGTATATTGTCCAGCAGTTCGGCTAAGTGGAGTTATGTATGTGTATTGTATATTGTCCAGCAGTTCCACTGAGGTGAGTTATGTCTGTGTACTGTATATTGTCCAGCAGTTCGACTGAAGTGAGTTATGTCTGTGTATTGCATATTGTGCAGCAGTTTGACTGAGGTAAGGTATGTCTGTGTATTGCATATTGTCCAGCAGTTCGACTAAGGTGAGTTATGTCTGTGTATCGTATATTGTCCAGCAGTTCCACTGAGGTGAGGTATGTCTGTGTATTGCATATTGTGCAGCAGTTCGACTGAGGTGAGGTATGTCTGTGTATTGCATATTGTCCAGCAGTTCGACTAAGGTGAGTTATGTCTGTGTATCGTATATTGTCCAGCAGTTCGACTAAGGTGAGTTATGTCTGTGTATTGCATATTGTGCAGCAGTTCCACTGAGGTGAGTTATGTCTGTGTATTGCATATTGTGCAGCAGTTCCACTGAGGTGAGTTATGTCTGTGTATGGTATATTGTCCAGCAGTTCGACTGAAGTGAGTTATGTCTGTGTATTATATATTGTCCAGCAGTTCGGCTGAGGTGAGTTATGTATGTGTATTGTATATTGTCCAGCAGTTCGACTGAGGTGAGATATGTCTGTGTATTGCATATTGTGCAGTTCAACTTAAGTGAGTTATGTCTGTGTATGGTATATTGTACAGCAGTTTGGCTGAGGTGAGTTATGTCTGTGTATTGTATATTGTTCAGCAGTTCGACTGAAGTGAGTTATGTCTGTGTATTGTATATTTCCAGCAGTTCGACTGAGGTGAGTTATGTCTGTGTATTGTATATTGTCCAGCAGTTTAGCTGAGGTGAGTTATGTCTGTGTATGGTATATTGTCCAGCAGTTCGACTGAAGTGAGTTATGTCTGTGTATTGTATATTGTCCAGCAGTTTGGCTGAGGTGAGTTGTATATGTATTGTATATTGTTCAGCAATGTGAGGGAGGTGAGTTCCTGAGCCTGCTGGGACGGCGTGGAGCCTCCAACCTTCGGAGCCTGTCCATGGAGTGCTGTACTACGGACATGTGTAACTCTCCAGCCAGGTTTATAACAACCACCACGACTACAACCACGACCACCACACCAAGACCAACCACACAACAACCAACGACAACAAGACGTAAGTACAGCATTGGACATAAATTGTCATTTGTTAATACAATTTGTGAAAGTAAGGCTTTTGGGCAAATAAAAACAATCACTATCTTGAAGACCCCTCTCCTGAAAATCTTCAATTGTGACTCGAAACCAACATGGGCAAACTTAGTTGCCATAGGTAAACAATACCCAATTGACATAATAAAACTATAGTTATCAGATGAATTTGAGATAATATACCACAATTAACTTGCATTAATGACCTGCTGGCCACAGTATTTTCCTAGCTCTACCTAGGACTTAATGTCTTCTTCGTCAGTCGCCGAGATAAGCAATAAGTAAATGCTAAAAAAGGGTGATGACTGAGGGTAATATGATGCGCTGAACAAAGTAGTCTGTAAATCGAGATTCATGTCAATGCTTTATGTTTGCAACCAGATCCAATGTGTTTCCGCGACATTGAAATCCTTGTGGAGGACAGCGACTCACAGACACACAGCGAGACTGATGCACTAAAAGCATTCCTCAAACACTTTGTGTCAACCCTCGACGTTTCCCCATCCACAAATGAAGTTGGCTTCGCTTTGTTTGACAACACTACACATGGATCTCACTATCTTCAGACAGACATTTCAAGTGCTTTGCGAGCAATTGATAGACTTCCCTTCAGACACTCTACTCACAGAGTGTCAATGGATGAGGTCGCGAGGTTCCTCACATACAGGACTCATACTGACCTCCCAGGTGGAAGATCTAATTTTGACAACGTAATCATCATGATCTTTGACAGCTCACGCCGATTGTCCATTGGTAGCTCTCACTTCCTCTTTCGACCCACTACACATAATCCGATTGCCAGTACTCTTAACAGAATCAGCCACGATGTGATTGTCATCGATGTTGGTCAGGTTCAGTCAGGATCAAGCAGTTGGCAACATCTGTTTAGTGGCAATGTTGACCAACTCGCCACTGATTCGCACCACGTGCTGCATGTGCCAGATTACGCGTCATTGTCCCGGATTGAAAATCAACTCCTTGATCTTTTATGTAAAAATTGAATGTAGATTCAGTAATTATCATACATGTGAACTTTTTCTGAGGCCAAAGTGGGAGATTTTCACTTGCAAAGTGGAAGATTTGTTATTTTCATATAAACAAAGAAGGAAGATATCCGTTTCCAAGTAGGGAGATCTCTGGAAATATGTAAAACACCCCTCATTTTAAAATAATTTTGAACCTTAAAAGTTGGAGTCTACCTCCAAAAGAGGGAGAGTTCACATGTATGAATAATGCTTTGAAGTATGGAATTGACACTACTATATTCTTCTGAATTGTAACTCTTCGCCTCACTCCTTTCTGAAAAAGGCTGTCCAGTTTTAAATGATAATATTTAAGTCTGCATGTTTGGGAACCATGAAACTGTAGATTGGTTTTCATGCTCTTGTTCATTAAATTATTTTATAAAATATCCCAGACGTGATACAAGAATGATGTTTAAACTAGGCACTATCATGGTCAGTTTCAAGTTGCTGCATTTCGATTTCTTCGTTTACTTCAGACTATTGACTGGCTGCAGTAAACTAGTATACAGTCATTATGCTGCCAACAGCCGTTGTTTAAAAAGAGAAATGAGATCATTTGAGTTCCATACAAATTTTGGACATTAAATAAACCATGTGCAAAAGGGTAGAATTTATACAATAATAAAGGTAATAAAACAAACACGTGCACTTTAAATATTTATATACAAAATGTACTGAGCCTCCATATCCTTGGGCTAATTTCTACTAGTCATAAGATGGTTATATGTCTTAACTTACGGTTGTTATCTGAACTGAAATACTGAATGAAAATGTAAGAATGTGTACTGTTATAAGAATCAAGTATATTATAAATGATGTATGAGTAAACGGTTCCATTTACAATTAGATCAGTATTGTTATTTATTAATCAGTAGTTGTCAAATAATTCAAATCATAATTGTCTGGTCTTGTTCAAAAATAGGTATATTGACTTAAACAGACCTACCGGTATTACAGTTCAAGATAGGCTACACACAACAATATTTTTCTAATATTTTACAAGACACAATATGGCATTATCTTAAAAGATAAAATTTCATCATCATATTAAGCATTAAATATAAACATTTTCCTTGTATTGTATTTAATAAAGAATACATATTGTTGGTCTTGCAATCATAGACCCAGAATGTGCTGAAAATATGATGTCCAATGAGTCAAACAATGTAATTATATGATTTTCCTTATTTCTTATTATAGCGAATGATACGCTAGTGAACTGAACAGTTTTCCTTAAGATATGAGATTTAACTACTTGCTTGCTGGAAACACCATTAGGGTTGGATATGTTTTATGCTTATGGAGTGTATGGTGTTTCCAGCCAGTAAAAAGTTAAGGATGTCCTGTTTGCTTAACTCTTAGCGTGCTATGTTTGAATCAATCAAGTCAAGACAGAAATCAGTTGCGACAAACAACAAGTTTAATAAAAGCTTAAGGGGTTTTCTTTAACAACTTTAACCACAAAATATAGGACTTTGAAGAAACATAACAAAACAATGAATAAAAAGTCCAATTCTTTATTTTTATGTACAAATGGAAACAGAATTTCACAAAATAAAAAAACAACATTTATATCTTTTAAATATCACAGATAACATAGAATACACGCATATATCTCATATTTAAATGGTTTAATAAATTGTATAGACAATGCTGAAATAGTAAATTTGTAAACAATTGTTTTAATGAGCATACACAATAAGCAAAAAGTCAGCATTTGCATTTGAACGCTTAATTGTTGTTGTATTAGTGAGTTTTTAATTTTTGCCTTATCAAAAATATGAGTAAACTCAAAGTAAAACAAGGTAAAAATTGTGCTTAATGTCTATGTTTTGAATAGAAGGGACCCAAAGTATGAAAAGTAGACTTATTTCCAGCAATTATCCATTCTTCCCTGTTTGACTATTTTTATAGCTATTTAATGGGTTTAAATTTAGTATTAAATTACTTTTATATAAAAATGCTATATATTTCTCCAGTTTTAGTTCAATATGTCAGTATATCAATTATAATTTACATGTGTTCTTAATTCATACATGAAAGCAGAATTAAACAGATTAAAATACTTGATTCTGTAAGATCTATTTGTAAAACAATGCACAATTATTTATTGTTAGCTTAAGTGATTCAGTATCATTTTGTGTTTTAACATAATACATAGCAAAACTTCTCTTACCAGTGTAGAAAAAGTAAAATTAATTTTAAATCAAACATTTTTGCACATAATAATAAATAAGCATAATGTTATCAGTTGGCAAACAAATAAAATATTATTGGACGGATAAATATTTTGAATATATATCACATGTAAGGAATGTAAACATATCCAATAGCTGTTATTTCATTCTCATGGTAAAGACGAATTCATAACGATACTATGACTGTCCACCAGTTTGTGACACAAAATGAAGTAAACTTGAATCAGTCAGTATCACATGGTATCATTTACTTAAAGCATCATACCAACTTACAAAACAACAAGATAAACTTGTTCCAGTCAAACATACATATACACTTAAGTATTATTTAAATTATCGCTTTATACCAAACTTGTTTGTCATAACAAACTTGAGAAATTCAATATTTTTTATAATTTTATTTTTTTCTTTCCATCCTTTTTCTCATCCATCTATATCCTGTAACAATTGGATCAAGCACAACCCTAATCTCCACATCCTGGACTAATACAGCTGTTTCACTTTATCCACTGAGGTGTTCCAACTATCCATCCAGCGTTTCTCGGCAACCAGAAGTTTCTGCTTCTCAACGTCAATCAGCTGGAGAGTCGCTTCAAACTTGAGCTTGTAATCCTATGGAAAAAACAGCAGATCTTCATAATGTGTTTAAACACCAAAATAAAATGTATTAAATATTTCATTGATAAATTTTAGAATGTGCTTATTTGATTTAGACATACTCTAGCCAGCATAAAATGATTAATTCAAAGTCTAGCCTGTTATAGCATGAAATGCCTGAGTCAGATATATGTCACCCTGTATAAACAGTCCTGTACAACAGTGACAGATATCAGATATTCTCCAGCCTGTCAACGCATGCAATGATTGAATCAGAGTTGAGCAATAGGAAGCTCTTACAGGTTTATTTTGAAATATTATATCTCAATCTTTGGTGAAAGACAGGGTCTTCAATATCCTGTGCCAATGCTCTGGCTAGTGCACTAGTACATGTGTGAAAATACAACTTGTGAACATGTGGAAAAATGCAAACAAATAACTTATAAGTACAAGAAATACAATTTTTGCTTTGCAAAGCACATTTATGTTTAAATTATTTACAAACAAGAAGAACCATACCATGTGTTTACATCATGGGGTAAAAATTATTATGGTCATTACTGATATGCCAAGCTATCATTTATGAAGGAGGATCTTATCCATAGGTACAACCACTGACAAACACCCCTTGCCAGTTGCAGTAGTTCCACATATGAATGACTTAGACAATGAATCAATGTGGAACAAGGCTGATCAGTTGTATGTGTCCACTTGAACCACCCTATTATAAGCACACATCCTCAGTGTATGCAAACACTAGCATGTACCTGGTATGCTACATCCCTGGCCTTGATGGTTGCAGTGTGAGCTAGAGTAGTCTTGGCGGTGGTCACAGAGGCTGTCAACTGGACCTTGCTGGGCTTATCACCACTCACCAACTCATTGTTCACCATACCTGCACATGAGGATGAAGAGGATAGGATGAAGGGTTAAAAACAACAATTCATTTAATGAGATATTCCAGTAATATTTAATAAAACCTTGTTTCAGGGACTTTTACATACACAAAGAAATGCAACTTGGTCTGAAAACGCACAATCACAGTCAAGACCCAATCTGCTAGTATGTAACAACAGCTGTACAAGGCCACATTTGTGAACAGTTTACATTGAGGGTGCTCTTTTGTTGAAATCCTTTGATGTATGCAAAGTGTATGATAGTTTGACTTCAGTAAGGGGTCTCAGAAGATACTCTGATTGAGAAAGAGGTCCAGATGAGTTAGCTATTGCTGGTAAGTCTCTATCAATAGACCTATGTATGAAGTTGTTAGCCAATAACTAAGAATTGAGATTGGGCTGTTATCAAGTGTAGCATGCTTAAACTCAAAGCTGTGTATCGTAACATTAAATGCATACAAACATCTGATATGAAAAGACACAGATTTGATTTCCCACCTGACCAGACGTTTTTGCCCCGTGGTAGGGCATTCTTGTCCTCATCCTCCTCCAGTGGTTCCCCAGCATTCTTACGACGAATCAGCTCTGTGGTTGGGAACTTCTTTGGCTCCACCCCTAAAAAAATGAATGCCTAAATAATTGGGCAGTCAGTCTATCACATATATACTTTGATGACAGGTATGGTAAAAATAACATAACTCAAAATGAGGTATTTACTTGATCAGGTTACAATTGTCGGCAGGTGTAAACTAAGGTATCACTTAATGGGTAGTTACTTGCACTATCTATTATAATAGGACTGTTATATAATCATATATTGAATAATCAATATACTGAAAAACAATTGTTAATAAAGTTAACAGGTTTATAATAATGCAACCGCTCATCGCACCAAACAAAGTAATATTTTACATGTGTGTTAATTATTAAATTATTATGCTTTTATCTGTATGGATATATGTACAAACTTTAATCAAAAACACAGAAATATGTGAGTTTCAGACATTTACATAAAAAAAATAACTGTAATAATGAAAATTATTCAATTAAGTAAAAAAACTTGTTTATGAGCAACATTTTTTGTGAGTCTCTCTGTGGAAGTGAAAAGGAATGTGATTGTGAAAGAGGAAAAAAGTGTGCACAGAGTTAAAAGAACAACAGCTTGCAGAGCCATTTCTCCGTTCCTGTTTATAGACCCATTTCTCAGTGGTCCTGTTTCCAGACCCATTTCTCAGTGGTCCTGTTTGCGGACCCATTTCTCAGATAGGATTTACCCAAACTCAAAATAAACTGGGGAATAATGATGCAGGTTGTTAATTTCTTTTCTGGCCATTTCCTTTCTTTTTTACAAAATTTACCTGGCCATATTTAGGTATAGGTAGCGTTATACTGCAGTGAGGTGTATAAGTAATACCAGTATATACAAGTAAATACTGAGCAGTCAATATTTGAGCAAATTCTCAACTATAAAAGGTTAAGTTTGTTGGGGTCATATTCATATAAAAAATAATATGAAGAAAGTGGCCAACTGAAGCAGATATAGTGCTGCCTTCACTGTGTAAAGCATTCTGTAAACACTTGACATGTTACCATGCCCAGTCCCATTGTCCTGTCGCCAGACGGACAAGACTGAACTACCCATATATTTGCTTGATCAATAGCCAGAGCTATACCATTATCATTTGTAATGTCTTATGTTGTGTTCTGGTTTTGAACCCATGACTTCCAGTTCATGAAGCAAATGTCTTACTAGCTGCTCTACCTGGCCCAGTCAAATATAAATGTTTTCTGCGAGTGGTGCTTTGTCTATTGAATGTAAGATACAAGGCCTCTGATCAATCTTTTGAGACCAGATTCCCAGAAGATGATGCATAAACTATGAGGCTAACCTGCTACTATAAAACACATTTTCCCAAGTTAATCTGTCATTCACTGTTTCTATTTCTTTGCAAGCTAGCAATAAAGATGTCTCTAGCCATAGTACATTTAGATCAAGATAATTTAATCGCAATTAGTAAAAACATTTAACGATGTATATTGTACATGTATCTTTTAGAGTGACTGTATTCTTTATTTAGCATAAATAAGCTTTAAACTTACATTTCTTCATACTGCCAGATTTCACATTCAGTAAGTATTGTACATTCATAATGGACAAACAGAAATAGAACATTTTTCATTTTATGCAAACTGAAGTAAAAATATCAGTAAATAGAAGCCTAACTAATTCAGCCAGATCCATTGTGAAACATGTGCAGGCTCAATTTTTACAAATAACAGGTCAAAGAAAAAGTTAGAAGTTAGATCTGAAAGAAGCAAAGGACTGATCCTGGACCAGCCTAGTCTACAAACAAATCTCTTCAGTAAAAGATGAAGTATGTCACAAATGTTTCCTTAGCATGCATATTCTATAAAAGCTACAGTTCCTTCTCTACAGTCTTTTTTCAATGGTTTATATTTCTAGTTATCCCTACTTGTCTTTAAATGCAAGAAACAAATTTTGTAAGTTGAGCACACTCTTTCTCAAAAGTATAATTAAATATCTCGGATTTAAGTATACTTTCTGAAACTGCATTTTTTGTAAATTTCAATAAAAAATATTGTTATTTTTAGCTAAGTACGTGTAAATAATGGCACATATTTTCCAAATATATCAATCAATTTTAAATGTGTTTTGTGTTTGTATTTGAATTACAATGCAGCAAGTGAATATGGTCATTATAGCAATGTTGGCCATATTTGTGGAGGAAGAGCCCAGTTGATTATTGGTATAGCCACCAGTGCACTGCAGGTCAGCTGAAGGACCTTCCCACATTACGACCTTCGCCCCAAACAGGATTTAAACCAATGCAGTGAAAGGCTTAACAGTCAGAGAGGTCACAAGTAGGCAACCTATACCTACCAGATTCCTACACACAACCTTGCCTCTGCCTTGAAACTATCATATATTATTTTCCTTCTATTGTAAACATGTTTCTGAAACCACTACACCTTTGGCATGCACTTCCTAAGCACAATACAAGCATTAAGATAACCTATATTTCACCCTTCATAAATTATTCAAGAGAAAGATGCTATAATGCATGTTAACTTTGACTCTGTATTCAAAATTTATGTTACTTTAAAGAAAATGCAAAAAAATAAAAAAAATAAACTGAAACGAAAATGTACTATTAAATGACCACTACCATTATTTTTAATGATACATTTAAGCTGTTCAATTTTTTCTTTCTTTGTGATGACTGTAAGTAAAATGCTCTGGTTACGGCAAAGTCGTAATATGTATGTAATAATCCAGTTTGAAGTTTTTAAAGTAAGACGAGAAAATGACAGCTCAAAACTTGGCACCAGTCATAAACAATAGCAACAATGCATGGTGTCAGCTTGCCAGTGCACATAGGGCTCAGCAGGGTAGAAATAAACAACATAATAGCCTGGACATATTTATAAGTCATAATGTAATAGTAGTTTTAAAAACACCATGGAAATAAAAGTTACAATGTTTATTTTTGTTGCTACCAATGTAAAATGTGTGCAAAATGTATATTTTGGAAAAAAGTCATTGATGTGTTGTTACTACCTTCTTTGAAAATAGTTTATAATGAAGCTGTATTCGTATGATGTACATGTTTAAATTTAATGTATTTTAATCTCAAATCTGGCTGCGGTGTTATAATCAATATTGTAGACTGACATAGATAGAAAGGTGCTAATTTATATGTTCTGTTTCATAAATAGTGTCCAACATTATCAATTCAAACATGCAATATGACCAAAAAGAAAGCAGCATAACTATACTACATACAACAATAAAAATATCATTATTTTCATATTATTGTGAATAGACCATATTTTTAAGAGGATTTCCATACTGAGGCTTTTAAATGAATCCCATTTCAGCCAATGATCTGTTCACTAATTGGCTTCTAATTGGCACTAATCTACATCAATCTCTATCCTGTCATCACTCTAGAGATCTTAAAATGTCTACACAACATATATTGTCTGTGGCTTTTTACCAAAGTAAAATGGAGATCCAAACTCATATTCGGCTGCAAAGTAGTTAGAGATGAGTCAAATATCCTCACAAGCTTTTTAGCAAATTGTACAAACATTAAAAACAGCACAAATTATAATAAAAAAATCTAAAGTGTTTTATTACTTTTGTTTGTTAATTGTGTCTGACATTATAAAAGCAATACCAAAGTCCATCTGAAGCCTTCAATTGAAAATAGGGTTCATTGGAAGCAAACACAGTGCTGCTTACCGATATATGGTGAAAGCATGATGTATGCACAACCCATTTAGCACAATACATATATCTGGGCATTTTCTGATAGCACAATAGTGGTTGATTAGTCCAATATTAGTAAGGGCAGCTCTACTATCAACCTGGACAGGTTATGTGTAAGTTGATGTGAAAAAATAACAATCTTGTAGTTACATGGAGACCATGTTCAGTTAAAGCTGAGAATCAATGATGTCAGGGTTAGCAATCAACACAGTGATAATGAAAGCAGTCAATGCTATAGGCTGCATTACTCATTAATGTTGGCACAATAATCAGAATTACTTAAGATTTTCATATTCAACCTTTTTATCCACACAAAAAAATATATAAATAAAAATATTAAACAAAATTTCATAAAAAAGTCAGATTGGGAAAGAAAATCCAAAGATAATGTTTCTTATATTAGGTTTAAAATTGTAAGTGAAACCAAGAAATACAACTTTGATTGCCCTAACACTTCTTTAAAAGCAAATTATCATTGTTTTGACCAACTGCATTCAATATGATGTTACTTACTTCCTTTCTCCACATCATCCACCACTAGCATATTGTCATACTGTAGCAGCTGCTGTTCGGAGAGTCGAGCCACAGCCTCCAGGAACTTCTGGGCATGTGACACAGCTGTCTCCTGCAGAGGAAATGAAAATGGTACAGTATGAGAACAATCAACTAGTGCTGCATTTGATAAAAAAAAATATGGATAGTTTTATACTAAACTGGCATAAGGGGCTTTGCTTAAGGGGCTTTTTTCATGGAGGAATTTTATCCTACAATCACAACACACTTGTCTTCAGACAAGTAGTGGTATTCCATATCCTTAATATACAAAAAAGCTTTTGCTCAATTTACATGTAGTTGTAAGTACAAGATCCTGGCCCAAAATGATGAGAATTGAATGGTCAGATCTTAAAAAATATACATATACTCTAATCTAATGGTATTAACAATGCATTTGAATAAGTAATTTTTTTTTAAATTAAAATAAAAACAAAAGGCCAAAGTTTACGTATCTATACATTCTACATGTATCCTATGTCTCCTTCACCTGTAAGACTTTAGCATGCTGCTCCACAGTATGGATGTATTCTTGATGTCTTGCTGTCTCTGCCTCACACAGAGCCACCAGGTTCTGTTTCTGATGGGGGTGACCCAGCCCAGGCCGCAGCTGATGCTTGTGCTCATCCTGACAGACAAACACAGGATTATTCATAAACATTCATGGTTCTTATTAATGTCATGGCCTAAACACATTATGCTGACATTGTCTTAATACAGTAACTTTATATTTGTATGTATGGTTAGGTTGCTGAACTGCCTTTCATGAAATTGCCAGTTTGAATTCAATTCGTGCATTTATTTGTAAAAAATGTGTTTTTTTTAACTATAACAATCATATTCTTTACAATAAATATTTTGTTTAACAAAACGATTGTCTTGCCACATTTTGACTACGCAAAGTGCAAGGGCAAGACAGATGCCTTCATGATTACAGAATACAAGCAATGTACCTGTTTATCCTGGAGGGAAACTAGTGCCTGTGTGAACTGGTTGTTGTGTGCCTGGCTGGCCTGCTGGGCTTGAGACACCTGGGCATGGAGGACACCAGACATCACCAAGGACGGGATGTGGGCCACACTTTTCTCTAGCTGGGTCAACTGGTGACGAAACTCTGCAAAGTAAATAGATTGATAGGTATATGATAGATATGTCTTTATTTTGGGATATTGTTGTAATATTGACTGGATAAAGTGAACAAGCCATTTATGGTACCCTCTCTAGCTGGGTGAGGGGGTGATGGATCTCTGCATTACACTGGTCAGAGGACTAACAAATTTTCATGTGGGGCAGTGTTGTAATAGAGTATTAAATTTAACAAGGTGTCTGCAACATTTTGAAGTTTTTTCCACTAACCTAACTACTGAACACATATCAGCAGATTAATAAGCTATTGTTTATGGCAAGGGGTAATAATTATTACATTTGTCTAAGATAATCTTAACTGACAAAGAGCTGTCTATGTCATACAGAAGTTCTTACTATTTAGCGAATTTTGTAACACAGGTCAGCTAATTAAGATGCTTTCATAAATGTGTGTGGCAGGTGGCATATTTTCGTGGGTAGTTTTACCTACCTGATATTATGTAAAATTTGATTTTTCACAATTGACTGAACTATGCAACAAATCAACTGACTGACAATGAGTGACAAGCTTAAAATTAAATGAGAAGTCACTAAACTAGTTGAAAAAGTATCAGGATAATGTAACTTCGTGTGGTATAATTATATATAAAGAAAGTACAGCACTATACATTTATATTCTCTCTGTAAAGACTGGCCTGCTATAACTGAAAGCGTGTGGGCGAACTGTCTGTATGTTATTCTTCCTATCTGATATTATTACACATTTTTCAACAGAAATAATCTGCAAGCAGATTTTTGCATACCTTGCAGACACTGGTTGTGGTACTCATCTGCCTGCTGATAGTAGAGCTGCAGCTTCTGGATGATAACATCAGCGCACAGTTCAAAGGTCTCCTGTAGAGCCTGTGGGCGGGTCACAGGACGATTCCCCTTCTGGCGATAGTATAGCTGAAACAGATAACCGGCCAATGCTCAACACACACTAGTAATGAAAAAATACATACTAGTAATGAAAAACAGCCTAACCTGGATATAAACATCTATGCTGACCCTTTAGAACCTTTACATCATTCTCAATCTTCCTTTTCCCAGAAAGTATTTACAGCCTTAATCTGATCGTCATACCTCAATCATAAAAAAAAGTAAATTAGCAGACATGAAAAAATAACAACAACTGTTTATAGTCTTTCTTACTTATTGACATTAAAATCATTCCCAACCTTCTTGACACAAAGTCACGGCCTTCTAAATCTGATCGTTATGCCTCAATCTTTAGAGGAGTTTTAAAGAAGAATTTATTTGTAACAGTTACTCAAATTAGACCCCCATATAGTATCAACTTATGAAATCTGATCAACAAATCTCAATCCTGAAAGAAGAAATTTGATGCATTCGAAAAATCTATGTATAATAACAGTAACCTGTGTAGGATTTCAGAAGCTCAGGGGAGACATTAGCACCCCCCATACCCCCCCCCCCAACAGGCCCATCAAAAATGACCAACAGCAATAAGATTTTTCCTTTGTAAAACCTTGTGTTAACACCTTCCCACAAATTAGCACACAAATGATGATCATACCTCAGATGAAGACAACAACCCATCCAAAGCTTCCTTCAGAGTTTTCTTGATAACGCTGAGGATGTTGGAGGCATTCTCATTCTCTTCATTGGTCTCACCAAAGATCACAGTCTTCTTCTCAAACTTGGCTGGTTTACTGGTGCGACGAGTCCTATATAGGTTATAAAGTACACAGTAAGAACATATCCACTCCTTGTGAGAGGTTAGAAAACTAAGATGTTAATATCTAATTTTCAGGGCTTTTGTCTGAAATTTTAAAGCAAAAGTCCCTTCTGACTATACAGTTTTCTTTATTTAAGCCTGGAAAATCTTAAAGTCAAGTATAATAATAAGTCAAGTATAATAATAGTAAAGTCTTTAAATATCATTCTTAATGAAGTTCTTGTGAATGTGGACAAGAGAATGATGGAATCACACTAAAAATTTTGAGAATGGCTTGTTGTTAACAAAGTTTCATTGCAGACAATAATTGATAAAATTAGTTTTGATCATGATGAATATTATAACATGGTGAACAATATGATGTGTTTTTTCAGAAGGATTTGTATAACATGACTGAAATATCAAGACTGCCACAGCAAACAATACCACATCATTCCCTTCACCATGAGGCAAACAAAGCAAGAGTCTCATTAGATCAATGCATTTACATAGGCACAAAACAAGGGTTTCCCATGGACATCTGTTGCATATGGTCATTATCTGTAACCATCTCTCAAATGTGTTCATAGTATAAAAAACAAAAACAAAGGCACGAGATTAATTAATTACACAATAGTCTAATAGAAAGGTTACATATCGACTGTTGATCCAAAATATGTTGTTTAAACAAAACATGAATCATCATAAAATACCATTTTTTCACTTTAAAAGCCAGTTAAGCAGTAACAAATTTGTAAAGAATTATCTTGTAATAACAAACACATGGAAGTTGTTTGTAACACCTGAAAACGTGATTAATTGATATGTTAGCATTAACAGATTAACTGGGGTGGGTGTGAATAAAAAGTTTGCACACAGACAAAAAAATAAATTGTTCACATTATTGTGGCAAATGTGCACAAACAGCACCACATGTTAATAAAAAACAACATTTTTGGGGCAGATTTAAAAACAGCATCACACGTTTGCAACACCTGAAAAGATGGTAAATTGATAAGTTAGCATTAACAGATTAACTGGGTTGGGTGTGAATGACAAGTTTGCACCAAGACAAACATTTAGATTGTTCACATTATTGTGGCAAATGTGCACAAACAGCATCACATGTTAATAGAAACAACATAATTGGGGAAGATGTGCACAAACAGCAGTACATATCAACAGAAACAACATTATTGGGGCAGATATGGAAAAACAGCATCACATGTCAATAGAAACACCATTATTCAGGCAGATGTGCACAAACAGCATCACATACAAATATAATCAACATTATTGGGGATGATGATCACAAACAACATTACAAGTCAATAGAAACACAATTATTTAGACAGATGTGCAAAAATAGCATCACATGTCAATAAAAGCAACATTATTGGGGCAGATGTGCACAAACAGCATCACATGTCAATAGAAACACCATTATTTAGGCAGATGTGCACAAACAGCATCACATACAAATAGAATCAACATTATTAGGGCTGATGTGCACAAACAACATTACATGTCAATAGAAATGCCATTATTGGGGCAGATGTGCGCAAACAGCATCACATGTCAATAAAAACACCATTATTCAGGCAGATGTGCACAAACAGCATCACATACAAATAGAATCAACATTATTGGGGCTGATGTGCACAAACAACAACACATGTCAATAGAAATGCCATTACTGGGGCAGATGTGCATAAACAGCATCACATGTCAATAGAAACACCATTATTGGGGTAGATGTGCACAAACAACATCAAATGTCAATAGAAACACCATTATTGGAGTAGATGTGCACAAACAACATTACATGTCAATAGAAACACCATTATTGGGGCAGATGTGCACAAACAGCATCACATGTCAATAGAAACACCATTATTGGGGCAGATGTGCACAAACAGCATCACATGTCAATAGAAACACCATTATTGGGGCAGATGTGCACAAACAACATCACATGTCAATAGAAACACCATTATTGGGGCAGATATGCACAAACAGCATCACATGTCAAAAGAAACACCATTATTGGGGCTGATGTGAACAAACAGCATCACATGTTAATAGAACAAGCAGTTCTGTCCACAGCAAACCTAATATCTCATAAACACCAAACCATGTACATTTAGTTTGGTTTGTTTTTTAAATACATCGAACTAACATAATAACTTTTATATTAGAGAAGTTATGATATTATTCATAGAGGAAGACATCTGACACATGTCTGGGTTGAACCACCGACACACTGCAGGTCAACATGGAGACCTTCCCACAAGAAATTTTAACCCAGACTGCAACTTGAACCCATGTTGTCTGTGATTTCAAAACTTCTATCATGGACGCTCTATGTACATGTCACAAGGAGGGCTTAAGTCCATAAAATCATATTTTGAATAGTTCTGGCTATCAAAATTAAACTTGGCTTTTTTCCCAGCATTTTTGTGATGCATTTATTCTAAATGACAAAAATATTGTTGTTTATAAGCAATGTTCAATTTTTTATTTTATGTGATTACTCTGAAAACAAAAACAACACTGATTTAAACTGATCAAAATACTTTGAATTTTAGACATAGTCAATACAATTAAAGCCAAACAATTGCTGGCCTTGTCATTACTTGGTATTCAAGAGTCAGTTCCCTTTGCTGGCTACCCAAAACATGTGTTAAGTGACATGTAGTTAAACTTACATGAGTGGTGCTTTTTTTTCAAATTAGCCATAAATATGTTTTGAGTGGACAGAACCCATCTTTTACTGGCCAGTCCAACCAACCAAATTGCACAGCAGTGTCAGTAACTTACCAGGAGTCATTTCTCGATGACAAAGACGGACTAGAAAAAGACATTATCTGAGAAAATTACCTTCAAATATACACTGGAGAAATCTCATGATACGTTCCTAAAGAAGGTCAATATTTACCTTTCTTGTGTTAATAAGAGACTACCAATTTTCAATTTGAAAGAAATTATATGCTATCTATCTTGTGAGTATGTATATTCATTTTCTGTATGAAATAATAACATTTGTATAATTACTTGTTTATTTTCATCATAACACTCATATACTTTTATTCATTACCTATACTATACCACAAGATATGTTTTTATAAGCATGGTACAGTTTGCAGCCTTCTCAATAGAAAAAACAAAGAAAAAGCTCATAAAATGTATACGATGAATATATATTTTATATCTTTTCAAAAGGGAGATAACACTCATGCACTTTATAATAACAGAGTAATGTCCCCGAAAAAAATGAGAGGAAGGACTATGGTCTGGGAAACATGGTCAAACCCAGTGATAAGTTATAATCATAACATGGTGATTCTTTTTTAAATAAAAAAAATAATTGACATGTAAAAAGTAGTCACAGTCAAGTTACCCAGACAGTTGTGAACCTCAATGAACATGGATCAACAATAACTATGTGGTACAATAAATAGGACATGTGAGATTTTTCCCAACACTGGCAATCATACCCATCTTCATCTAGTTTCTCATGTTTATTATGTTTCAATACGGGTGAGGAAGTATTTTGACTGAAAAAGATGGTGCACAATTTATTTTTTCAGGAAGCTTTGTATTTAACACTGGATATAACACACGTATACAATGAATTTAAATGAGATTTAAAATTTAGAAAGATATCACATGAAAATGTGCTTTTCAAACTAAAGTATGCGAACTCCTTTAAGAGCAAGGTCTGTCCTCTCCGTTTTCCATTTATTAACAAGCAAACATGAAACTTTACCTTTCAGGCATAACGATTTAGCATTCAACAAACTTTCAGGAGTATGAAAATATATGTTAACGATGATAAATGTAGGATATTTTATACATGCTTGCATTGAGAAACTTAACTCTCCCACTTTTGGAGAAAGACACCCGCTTTTAAGGTTCAAAATTATTTGAAAATGAGGTCTGTTTTAAGTTTTTTCAGAAATAACCCTACTTGGAAACAGATAACGTCTCTCAAATTATATGAAAATAACAAATCTCCCAATTTGCAAGTTAAAATCTCCAACTTTGGCTTCAGAAAATGTTGACAGGTATGTAAAGGTCAAACATTAACTGGACGATAGTACTTTTTTAAAGAAAGATCCGGTAATTGTACAGTAAATCAGTGTCCTAGGTTCTGTAGAGGATAATAAATGCATGTAGATAGAACAGAAACAACCATGAAGACAGTTTTTAATTGTTGTTGTTTTGTAATTATTCTAGAGACAATACGAGTCTTCATAGGTAAACAAATAAAGGTTTAATATTGGAAAAAAACAAACAAAAAGATAATAAGCTTTTTTTTAACATAATTTGGGTGAATACCATTATAGTCATTACTGAGATGTTTACTTACGCGGCAGACTGGGTTTTGCGGACAGTGTCTGTGCCTGACACAACTCCCGGTGATACACCATGGCGACTGGCGTTAGTCTTGCCACGGTCAGAGGAGGTATTGGTTGACATGGCGGACTTCATTTTGTCACGTTCAGCTGCAGAGAATGAGAGCACAAAGTAAATAAAATGTATTTGTTTGTTTTTTTGTTTTTTTTTGTTCTAGTTTTAAAGCAATGCAGTGATTCTGTAATGGGGCAATAAAGTCCAGGTTTTAATGGTGGAGTAAATACCAAATAAATGTCTCTATGTACAATAACATAAAAATGTCAAATATGTATGAACTGCAACTTTAACCTTTACACTATTTATTATATATATAATATATATATAAGCATATATTTTACTATGTTTTAGATTTCTGGTATCTGAATAACAGTTAATAAAATACCTCTTAAACGAGGATATATGAAGAATTACAAATATTTAATATTTAAAAAAGTAGCAACAGCTCCATTCTCTATCATGGTCCGTGAAGAGTCATCTTGATTTTGTTAGTTTTTGTTTTTGTTACATCACACTGAGACTATTATGGTCATATTGGCAATTTTCAGATAATTATTGGTGGAGAAAGACTGTCTTTTGTCTGGGCAGAACCATCGGTGCACTGCAGGTTTGCTGGAAAACCTCCCCACATGAAAGATTTTTGCCCCAACATGGACTCAGTCCAACTGGCAAGATGCTACAGAGTTACAAGTCAGCAACTCTAACCACTTGGCATCCCCACCTTATATGGGTAAGAGGATTCAAGTCTTTGCCCATATAGACGAATCTTCACCTTTAACTATATGCATGGCGGTAAAATTTTCTTTCAGAATAGTATAACTAATCATCTAAAACAATAATTATTTCACAACAAATAACAAACAGTGATTAGAAGGTGATGTACAATACTTGAAACTTACCACATTTTTTACAGTGTCAATTATCTGTCAGTCAGTTAAGATGCAAGTTAGTTTGTACCATGTTCAGGATTTATCACATCAATTGCCATTTTAATAACAACAGAACATCACATTTTAAACGATATGTCATATTTTTGTGTAGCATGACATCTTTCAAACATCTTTAAAACTTAAATTATAAGTTTAAACATTAGATTTTACTTACTGCAGAGTTCACTTTTGTTTTTTATTATTTATTCTTTTATTTATGTTTGCCTTTGTTGAACATTTAACAAATGCATTTTTTAATGGCAAACACTTGGCAGAAATATTATCATTTATGTGCATATAACCAGTAGCATACATTGTAACTTAAGGTTATATCACTACACTTTATGATCTTCCATCTTTTTTGTAAGTATAGCTCATCCTCGTCAAGTTGCACTGGATTACCTGATTACCTCCCTTGGTGGCAGTTATATAAAATATACAAGTCGCCAAAGTTTTGTAACATTTTAACAAGCTTAAGACTTCATCATGCACATGTGTTGAAATCTTGCTTATTTAGCATTACAAATCAGTTACAGCAACAGAATTAATGCACACCTAGTCTCCCGATGCAGGTGCTTACTGTTAGTTGTTTCACTTTGACGGGATATTGTTATTTACACTGCTTGTTTGATGGGAAAACCTTCAGAAGTGCGAGGTTGGAGCGCTCCACAAACCAGGTTTAAGCACCCCAGTAGGCCCTTTTGCCGATTGATTGTTCCAAGGCGGTGTTATGTTATGTGTGTTATGTCTTGTCTCTGTGTTTTTGTCACATTTACATTTACCTTGTTTGCCTTTGTCTACTGGTATATAAAATTTAAATATCTGTGGAAATTTTGATAGGACCTTTTCTTATTTACCTATTAAAAGGATAGAGGAAGGTTTTGCTTATTTTGATCTTAAGATCAGAAATAAGTGACATTAAATACATGTATAGCAGTCAACCAAAGTTATTGTGTTATTGAACCAAGACACACAGTGAAGAGTGAAAACAACACTAACTGGGTGTAAAGTCACCATCTAGTTCGGCATCCATCCCAAACCTCATCTTGCTCTTATTGGACCTGAAGATAGAAACATAAAACAAGTCAGGTCACTTCAATGGCTTTCAAATACAACTGAGAAACATATACATGTAACAATTATATCAAATAAATATGATAAAACATCATCAGTAGTTAGCATAAAGCAGAACCGTTGAAATAAAAATGTATTACACACCACAGTATTTCAAGATCAAGTATGTCTACATGTAAACATGGAAGATCCATCAGATGATATCTATTTTCAAATGTTTAATAACTGGCTGTCAACATTGTGACAACATTATAATGAATTCTTTTACAATGAGTTTTACTTCTTACAAGTGAAAAAACATACAAAAGCATACATAGAAAAAATCTTGGCATACTGTGAAAGTCAAATCAGAGCAAAGTCGTGAAAACCAATACCCTAACCACTCAGTTAAACAGTCACATCCCTATTACTGATGTTAAAGAATGGTTATGCAAGTTCCAATATAACACAGTTTTTTCATGGCTCCAAAAAAATTTCATTCACAATTTTCTTCTCTACATTTGTTAACACAGAATGTGTACTGTGAAAGTTCTTCTATACAAATTTTATGCTTGATCAAGCATTTCACAGCTAAATGGTCAGTAACATACAGCTGTGTAAGCAAAAACCTAGTAGTGTAATATGCTCTTTCACTCTACAAGGACACAAATAACATGTAAGTGAAGTCATATATACATAATGCAAGCTTAGAATTTAAAAGAAAATGGAGGAGGGGGAGCTTGTTTTGTAGTCATGTAATTGCATGACAGAAAAAAGCTCTCATGTAAACACTATTTTCATAAAACAATAATTGAGAATATATTCAGAAGAAATGTGTGACGCTGACCAAATCCTCATATATCCTCAAATGTTTATGCCTTAATTCTTAATACTGCGATATGGTCCTTTGGATGATTCCAACTGTGTTATAATGGAGCTCCAGTGTAAACAAAAACACAGGAGCTTCACATAATCAAAATTGAGCATAAAATAGTGGAAATGATAATATATATGAATATAAAATCAATATTGCTTCTCTGTTCTTCAGCTCTTACTTACTTCATGATAGTTTTGATCACTCCGACAGATGGATCCTCAGAGGGTTGTTTTCCAGCTTTACTTATGGGAGTGGGACCAGAGTCATGGACAAACCCAACACGAGCACCTACAACAGGACGGGAATTATAATATTATAGACCCTATATAAACAGCACTGAGGCAGGAGTAAGTTGTAGGCCTATCATTATAACACTGTCCAGTATGGTAAAAATAAATCCAAAGACTAGCATTAGATGCCTTTCTTGACTCCCCTCCGCATGTGTTTCCTGTTGGGGTAAAATAGTTTTAGTCTAGAGTCCTAGATAACCTGAGAAGTTTTCCAATTAATAAAATATGTACCTAGAAATCAGTGTATTGGCCACAATTATGTCCAAGTAAAACTGACAACAAACATCACAAGGAATGGAGACTACCTCTATGTAATATGCCAAGATAATAAGGTGAATAACAAGTAGAGTTTGACAGTTAACCATAACCATTCTCATGCTTTATTTTGTTAATAACCCATAGTAAGTATTATATTCATATTCTTTGTTATATTTTCCAAGTACCTATATTATCTGCCTAAGTTTGATCAATTTGTGCTAACCAGGCAAAGATTTCAAAAGTTGTAAACAAAAAAAGTTGTTATATTATGTACTTCTTACCTAGTCCAGGAGCTCCTTGCATAACCCCTGAGGCAGGTCTGACAGACGGGTCTCTGAGACAGTTGAGGTATTCGCTGCGCAACTGGAATGACTCAAACACTCCTTTGAGGCTTGCATTCAGTTCCTCGGCCGTGATTTGCTGCAAATGTTAAATAACTTTATGTGTTTTCTGCAGGTTACTTTAAGATGTATAAGTAGAAGAAAGAAAGAGTGCATTACTGAAAAGATGAAAACAAAAAAGTGAATAAATATATGTGCTATTGTGAATTACTTTGAGTTGTGTAAAGCAAGATATAAAGCAGATAATTATGTTGGAAAAAAAATAAAATCAAAACTTTTCAATCAAAACAGTACTTGATTTTCTCTTCAAGAACAATGCTAAGAAATAATTTTAGTGTTTAAATATTTCTTGAAACAAAATTTAATAGCCATAGCTCTCCGTACCAAACGCCTGAGGTGGTATGGCCATGCTTCTCGCAACAATTGTACCAACACCATTATAAACATGGATATTTCAAGTGCCCGTAGGCGTGGAAGACCTAGAAAATCGTGGTCTGACTGCATCAAGACCGATTTAAGTGTATCTGGTATGGGCAATACCAGTCCACACAACAGGGATGAATGGAGAGCTGGTGTTAGACGTTCAAGCCGCCTGCTGCCTACCTCAATATCTGGGACACCCGCAGCAGATGACAAATAAACTCAGGATATGATGATGATATGATGATGATGAAAATTTAAATTTAGTTCTTTTTGATTGACTAGTTGTCAATAGTGAGACATTAGATACTAAATGAAAGTGTCAAGACTGACTCCCAACACTCTGCAAAATGTCTTATCTACATTGTTTGGATGAGATGGGATGAGAATAATCTGAATAATACTCTTTCTAAATTACATTTAATAAAAAGACAAAAAAAGAAGAGAAACAAATGTTGTAACTAAGACAGACCTCTTTGTCAAGGTTGGGCCTCTCGCAAGCGTCTATCCTCCTCTCTATGTCCAGTAGGTGGCGAGCCAGAGTCTGTGCCTGGGTGTTGCTGTTGGCAACCTCTGCCTTGATCTTCACCTGGGTGTTGGTGAGCCAGCGAGCAATCTTCTCCATAAAGATAAGGTCAAACATGTGGCTTTTGAACCTGCCAACGGGAAAAACACATTTTACTAGTACTGGTATTACAGAGAAAGTAGTTTTGAAAGAATAACAATTTTCTTGGGCCAAATTAAAAGAGCATCCCCAAATAAACTTAAATAAGAAATCCTTTAAGACAGGTAGGCCCAAAATAGGACTCATTACATCAAGATCAGTGTTAGGAAATTAAAACAAATTGTCACAAAGCATTTGATGCAACTGATTTCCAAATTCTCTGATTTCAAAACACTAGCCTAAGAGTTCACAATTAGACATGAAAAATTGATGCATGTAAGCAGATAGAGATGCCAACTAACCACCTGATAGTTCCTCACCCTGAGCAATCATGAAAAAAGTGTTTGCAACATTGATTCTACCCAGACATTTGATTATTTGTTGGGTTCATGGTCCCAATAACAAACAAGCTTCTAATTTGAGGAAGCAGCTACATTATCCTGACACTGGATCAAGCAGTCATGATACAATTTTATTTCCTAGAGCATAAGTGAAAGGGCTAAGCCACTACTACTTTAAAATAACTCATATGTCATGGCATAGTTTGAAGCTAGGCATCCTGTATTTTGGGCTGCAGCTCTACGATGTCTTTATGATTGGCTTCCTTTGAAAGTCCTGCAATGAACTTTATTCCAAACATATGTAAATAAATAACATTCTTTCATTTGCTATTTTAAATTGTTCAGTAGTATGAAGTTTAATGATTTGAATCTACACATTCCGGACCAAAGTCTGTGCCCAATGAAGTAGTGCTAAGCTGGTGGAGAGCTGGCCCAGAATCATACAGTGCCCACCTACCTGTCCTCAAACTCCATGGCAACCTTGGTGGCCTGTTCAAGTCTCTTGGACTCCATATCCTCAAGGTCTGACATGATTGAACCCTCAGAACGGTCAATGTTGTTGGCCATCTTGTCCAGCCTCTTCCTGTACTCTTCAATCTCCTCTGGACAGAAGTTACCTCCATCACTGAAGACTCTATCATAAGTACAACAATAAATATCTTTAAAATCTTTTTACACATTCAACACAGATGATCAGTTTTCATTCAAGTTTACATGTTCTAACAGATATTTTATACATTATAACTGCCTTAGGAAGGTAATCACATGTTTCTGAATATCAGAAGTGTCTTAGTTATGAAAATATAACTCTATTGGCCTCTAATTAGGAGTCAACAAATGAGTTGCCAATTCATGCCAGACACAAAAGACATGTTACTGTTTGACTGTAGTAAGAAAACCTTATTTATATTTTCAAAGCAAGAGTCGTTTTTTAAACAAACATTTTACTGAAATATGCACTTATACTATTTGGAAACTTCCTTCAGTATCTTTAATTATTAAACATGAGAGCAATTGATTCCAATCAAAATCTGTGGGATCTCAGCAAATAAAGCTATTATTATAAAGATCCTTTCAATTATCTTTATAAATATCATCACTATAATAAAAAAAGTGTTACTTGAATGATTTGATGAAGCGAGCATTGGACTCTCTCAACATCTGCAGAGTTTCATCCAAGTGCTGTCGAAACTGTCGCAAGGAAGCTCTGATGATGGACATGAACTTGTCAAGTTCCAGGTTCAACTGATTCTTCAACCCATACAACCTGGTGGAAAGAAAGGGGCAGGAGATGCTATTGCTAATAAATACATACAGTGTGTTTAAGACAAACTTCTGCATGGAAAAGTTCTGCAGTGAAAATGTTTTTATTTATTTTTTTTTATTTTTTTTGGGGGGGGTTACGGCACACCGACACTAAAATGTTTTCAATTGATTTGATACATACAAGTGTATACACACACTGCATAATAAACTTGTTTCACATCTTTCCAATTTGAGTTCTGCTTTTGTAGGTGATCATATTTCATACATTAGCAGTGAATGCAATAATGAGGAAATCTAGCTAGTTCCAGGACTGGTAGAAGAAGATCTACATCAAGTCAGAACCAACAATATACAGCTGGGAGACATTCAGGCATAAGTTTGGTATAGACAGGTACTAAACCCACAAACCACCATTTTCACATGATATAGTAAGCTTTTGATGTAATAGGAAGCAAACTTACTTGGAGGCCTTGGTGGCATTAATAAAGACGACCTCGAGTGATTCAATTTCCTGTCGGAACTTTGCAGCCAGGTTGTTATGCTCTGTGGTCATGTTGGTGAAACGGTTCCTGACCTCAGTCAGAGCCTGCTGGATGCCCTTACAGTGGCGTGTTACACGCTCTGAGTGCATCACCAGCTCAGCTGCAACATTCATGTAGAAACTACTTAGCACACCAAATAACAGGAGAAGTAAATGGAGGTAATGTCAAAGTGATCTCTACTTCCCATTAGTCCTTCTGAGGTTATTTATCAATCACCAAGCTCTGAAAACCCTAAAATATATATTTATCAATTTATGTTCCTTTCTTCATTGTAAAAAATCTTACTTAAAACCATTTTCTCTTTTCAACTTCGGCAGCACCATTTCTCACATACTGTAATGTTTTGATTGGACTTCCCATCCTTTTAAGTTTCATTACTCCACAGGTCAACTGGAAGCCATATTTGCATGAGCCTTTCCTCTTGTGGTGACAGTCAGTTGGCAAACTCTAGTCACTCTAATAGATAGTTAAAGCTGGGCTTACTGTGCACAAGTAATGAAACGAGGGTAACACATAACAGTGTGAAGGTCACTTGTAACACAGTGAAATTAACATGTTACTGGGCAAAGTAAACATGTTGTAGGGTGAAGGTCACATGATACAGGGTGAAAGTAATATGTTATAAGGTGAAGGTCACATGTAACAGGTGAAGGCCACATGTAACAGGGTGAAAGTAACATGTTATAAGGTGAAGGTCACATGTAACAGGATGAAAGTAACATGTTATAAGGTAAAGGTCACATGTAACAGAGTGAAAGTAACATGTTGTAAGGTGAAGGTCACATGTAATAGGGTGAAAGTAACATGTTATAAAGTTAAGGTCATGTGTAACAGTATGAAAGCAACATGTTAAAAGGTGAAGGTCACATGTAACAGGGTGAAAGTAACATGTTAAAAGGTGAAGGTCACATGTAACAGGATGAAAGTAATACATTATAAGGTGAAGGTCAACAGTTCAAAGGTCACATCATCAGAAACAAACATGGTAATGGATGAATGTAACATGTAACAGGGTGAATGTAACACGCAACATGATGAAGGTAACATGTAACAGGAAGACCCATACCTGCTCGAACATTGTGGACATCATACTCTGCACGGCGGGATCGTGGTTTGTGCAGATGCAGACGCAGATCTAACTCACTGTTCAGCTCTTCACACTGTTATCATGGGAACATAAAAATTTGACAAATATCTACAGGAAAACAATAAATTCTGTTGTTGTTTTTTATCTGACTTTGTACAATGAACCATCTTGAATATAATTTTGTTTATTTTGTTTAGAAAATACACACCAACACAATTATGGTTATTATGGTGATGTTAAACTACTCTTGGTAAAGAAAGCCCCAAGATAGACATCTGTATAGAACCACTGGTACACCCCAGGCCCTCTGGAAGACTTCCTCACATGCAGGTGTTTGTTACCGACCCAGAATCAAACCAATATCATAAGGGTCTAAAAATTTCAACTTGCATACCACAAGGGGTTACAAGACTGTTCACTTGAACAATTTTTCTGCCAATTTGTCTGAATGTAGGGTAAGAGACTGTGTAGTGATAAGGGCATGAATATTAACAGTCTTGGGTAAAGATTCATTAACATATAGTAAAATTTTGATTGTGATTCAAAACTAAAAACCGTATGACTGAATTCTGCAAAAATAAGAAAATGCAAGTACTTGCAAAAATGTCAGTAGAACATTGTCTAAGAGATTATCAAAACGTGCAGCAATGTCCCCTTGATATTTAACAATAAGATAAAATCATGAAAATCTCAAAAAGTAATATACTGTGACTTCTTCACTAACAATCAGTCTTGAGCACCATCTTAACTCCCTCTATCTGTATGACCCATATTTCAACTATTTAGAAAGTGACCGATAATTCAACTTACAGCTGATAACCTTTCTGGCCATATTAAACTCAATAGTCACATTCCAAGTATAAGCAAGTTGCTTAGGTACACAAAGCTACAAACAAGACATTAATGCTTACTCATAATTTAATTAAAGTTTAGACGTGAACCTTAAGCCAAGAGAAAATAAGAACTTAAGAAACATGCAATGTCTATCAAAAATGAAAGCTATAAATTTACAATCAAAAGTTAACACAATTTTAAGGTTTTAGCAAAGTCATAGTAATATATAACCATTGTTCCATGACCTGTTCTTTTCATAAATAAAACATATCTCTCAATACAAATAAGCAAGACTCTTTTAACAAATATATTAGTATAACAAAGAGTTTACAATGGAATTGAAAAATGCAATAAAGATGCAATGACAATAAATATGAATTGTACTTTTACTGGTAAGCACTTTCAAGTGTTTGTCAGTTAGTTGGCAAAGTTTAATTACACAGGTGTGACAAAAGTTAAAGATAAAGCCATGACCCAAGTAAAAAGCATGAGCAGAAATGTATAAGGAATGACCTTAAATATGACCTTGGCATGAATGGATGCACCTGCAATGTTATGTGTGTCGCACACTCAAGTGTATACAATTATCTGTAAGACAGTGAAGTTTTAGTGAAGAACTGCAAGTACTAAGTTCTGACGGCAACAGGATAAACATATGTATGTATGTACAGGTATACGCTTCCCTTCGGCAATAAAAAAAAAGACAAAGTTTACCTTGGCAACAACCACGCTAGAAGCTCTCTCACTGGCCTGTTCTGTCCAAACCTCCAGGTGGTTAAGAAAGTTCATACGGATCCTTAAATCAACACCGTCATCATTTTTATCATCATAGTTGATAACATCATCATCATCATCATCACCATAATCATCATCACGACCATTATGTTTAATTAATAATAATAAAGGTTTATACCTTACGTATGCACAAGTTAGCACAATAGTAAAGCCTTAGTTAATAAGTTGAAGCCTTTTTCTTATTATTTGCAAAATTGTGAGACATATACATATACCACAAACATAGGAGTAGTTAATCAGCAAGGACTACTCAAGGTTGAGATACTTTATTAAATCAAGTACTGAATTAAATTTTTTGAGTCCATTTTAGGAATACATATAACTGGTCATGCCCTCAAATCTGTTAAACATATAAGAAATCAGGTAACAGATGTTTCTATGGCTGCTTGATCACAATAGATCAAATGTCAGCCTGACCGACTTCTAAGGATGTAGCCCACAGTAGGTGGTAATACAATGGGGATAAAGGAAGTTTATGGTACCAATTTCAATGTCAACATATGACCCACCCTCTCCCACAGTACCAATAACGTTTGTACTAGTTCTGTAAAACTTCAATTTATACATGCTGTAGTAAATTTCTTTTTGGTATGTTTTTGTAAAAAAAATAGAAATTTGCATATATGTGTTCTTCATTTTCTATAAATTAAAAAAAAAAACAAATTTCCAGTGTAGTTTGACTTATTTGAAGTGAATTTTTATGTACAAATAAAAGAAATCTAATGAAGCAGATAGCAATGTACATTCAACTTAACAAAGGGATGTGTGTCTATAGAGCTAACATTTGTTATATGATGAAAAATCCATTTAACAGACTCCCAAGTTTGTTTCAATTGCCTGCAAGTTTAAGACATTTTTAGAAATTTCCTAAAAAATAATGAGACAAAAAAAACAAATATTTCTCCAATAAAACATTATGCAGAACAGCTGTGTCAGGACTGCAGAAATAAATATGTCATTATTGCACTTACACTTTCTTGATCTCCACCAGTAGAGAATCCTTGAGATCGATGGCCCTGATGTACGCGGGTAGGGCACCATCCTCATCAGACATCCCAGAAACCTCCGTCATGAATGCTGTTGAAGTTGGATCCTGTTGGGTGGAGCCTCCTCGAGCTTGTGGTGTGGACTTCTCAGGAGGGATGCCAAACTCTCCGGCCTCCGTGAGCACGTAGAAGATGGTGCCCTTACTAGTGGAGAGGACCTCATTTACTGCAGACTGTAAGTCCTGGGCCTGACAAACACAGAACATGATGTTATTAACAACCATGATACTGTGTGTGTTAAATTCTGTGTTAGATAAGACATATGTTAAATATTCCAAAACAGTTTGCATTTGTTCGAATATGGATTGATATGAGGCTGTCTTTAGGTCATAAATTCACATATTTGTATGTACTGTGTGCAGACAAGTGTCTTCTATAATGGACTGCAATCTGTTTTTTTATTGCTTATGAAACACAATGCAGTGACCAATTATGATCATTAAAGCAACGTCAAGCTTTGTGGTTGCAGAAGATCCCAGACAAATGGCTGGGTAAAATTACCAGCACATCACAAGTCAGCCCCAAGACCTGCCAACATTAAGTCCTTCACCTCGAACGGGATTCAAATCCAGGTTAAGCAGTCAGAGAAGTTAGAAATCGATGACCACTACGCAATGGGCACCACGGACTGTAATCTGAGTACAGATCATACTGAACTCATGCCAAAACATAAAACTGTATTTCCTGAACAAATATAGACTGACTTAAGTCTCCAACTGTTTTAGTTTTGTAGCTTGAAAAGGAAGAATCTCAGAATGTATTTTTTGTTATGGGCCAGTGATAACAACTAATCTTAATTTTTGAACAAGTTTTGTTTTTGTATATACCGGTATAGTAGGTAAATAGACGGAGAACTGGCTATGAAAAAAACTTCTTATACTGCGGTCTTATAGTCTGGTGCCAGGAACTGACAATAGTCAATGAGAGACATTAATGAATAGTCTCCCCTGAATAATCCATTAATGCAAGTACCGATAAGCCCTTTCATTTGTTTTACTCAGTTTTTATGCTTGTGCTCTATGGAGTGTATGTTGAATTTCCTGCTTTTCTTGTGTTACCCAGCTTAACCATCACCAACAAACACTTTCATTTTCTTTTTTAAATAACATATCCCTATAATTATTTAAATGAGGTTTTAACTTATATCTATGCAAAAGTAAGAAATTTCACTTTTTGTAATTGCAATATCTACAAAAGAACAAGCCATAAAATCCAAGAATTAAAACTAAAAGGGCCTACCTACTGTTTGGAAAACCTCAGATATTCACTAACAAGGGAGACAATTTTTATTTCAACGATGTACCCCATTGAAGTAACTGACTCAATCTACTTTAGAGCTGTTCTGGAGATGAAGTTATCTTAAACAAATTTATATCAATAAAAGGTTGCTCTTACTGTCGTAACATGCCTCAAACCATGTTTCATTTGAGAAAACCATATATAGACAAGTAAGCACATTGTGTAGAAACAAATTACAATAATCGAACTAAAATGATACCAAAAGCTTTAAGGCATCCTAACAAATCTATGACATAAGTATGTTGATATAAAGATGTTTGGATAAGATGAGTGATATGTTGATTTAGAAGACAATGTTGTCAACACGATCTGTTCTGTATATCAGAACAGGGTCAGCCCTTCAGGGGACTGTCACAACAATTAGTCAGGTGACACCTTGTGTAATATATAATCAAGTAACTGTCACCTTTTATAGTCTTGTGCAATAAAGCATAGCAATGCTTTGTATAATAAATTGTGGTGGAAAAATAATTATAACAGAAAGTTATAAATAGTTTAAACCTATTTATTTATAGTCGATTGGGAAACAAGTTCTTTTAACTTATATTAATCCCTCTCGACTGTCCTCTTCCTGGGTAGAACCAGTACTCAGGTACTGAGTACCTGGAGCAATGTGCAGTAAATAGTCTTGCTCAAGGACTAACATCACGTGGTCAGTTTCAGGGTTCGAACCAAGGACCCTCTGATCCGGAGTCCAACGTCTTAACCACTAGACCACGAATGCTCACAAAGCTATAAATACTTCAACTTGTAGGCTGCTACTTTAGAAAATTGCCATGGAAAGTTTTAGGAAGGTTTTTATGGATTTTTTTCAATTTGTGTGGTTGTTTCAATTGGAGTAAAATAAATGGACCCTTCTGTTCCCTTAATTATTGTTGCTACCTGCTTACAATATTTGAATAGGCATACTTTCTTGAAAACTACAACCTTCTGCCACTACCTCATACAGTTTGTTTTTTTCTTTTTAACTAAATAAAGCTGACTTCATTCTTATATACATGCACATGTAGATCCTTTTCTGCCTACTTAAGGCCATATATATTTTATATATACTTCACACTCTAGAGGTTGTGTTAAGAGTTCCCTTCACTTGCTTGTGAACAATTTTAAGGGTAAAATGCAGCTTTTGATTGGTTAAAATTAACATATTTAGAGTGATCTAATGTTTACAATGACATGAAGACACAGCTGAGAAAAATTTAACTATATATATATATATATATATATGTTTTATCTGTAATGTTTTTGTTTGCTTAATGTTTTCCTAAAGGGACAGGGGCGATGATTACCAAAAGAAAATATTACTGAATGATGTTTTATACTGTAGACTAGAGTAAAGGTGAACTAATAATGTCTCAATAAAAACACATATTGGTTACATTAGAACTTAAACATACACAAATATATGACCAATATAACCATAGATACTAAAGTATCATACTTAAGGTCAAAAAGAGTCCAAACCAAACATCAATAAATTATGTTTGTTTGTTTATTGGGTTTATCATCCTACCAACAGTACTTCAATTATCTGGAGAAGTGTCCACTTGAAGCTGATATAGTGCTGCCTTCACTGTGTATTGCATGCCAGGAACACCTTGCATGATACCACACCCAGTCACATTATTCTGACACCGGGCCAACCAGTCGTGGAACTACCCTTATATGGGCTTGAGAGACAGCATGGCAGCTATGCCGCTACCACTTTTCATGACTTTGGTAATGCTGCAATGACCCAATAAATAATATTTTACTAATGTTTCTGCTAAAAATGGTCTCTATGAGCTACAGAGCCAGACAGATGCTTTAAAACAAACTTTGCTCTGTAATTTACAGTTCACTCAGTGTTCGACCAGACCTGGTAGCGCAATCGGTACAGCGGCGGCTCCAGGTACGGGAGGCCCGGGTTCGATCCCGGACCAAAACATACCAAAGTCGTTAAAAATTGTAGTGGTATAGCTCCCATGCTAAAGCTCAAGCAAATATAAGGGTAGTTCCATGACTGTTTGCCCCGGTGTCAGGATAATGTGACTGGGTGTGGTATCATGCCAGGTGTTCACGGCATGCTATACACAGTGAAGGCAGCACTATATCTGCTTTAAGTGTGCACCGTTTCCAGATGACTGAAATACTGTAGGTGGGATGATAAACCCAATAAACAAACAAACATTCAGTGTTCTGCATGAGTGAGTCCATGTACCCAGTTTCATGATTATATGTTTCAACACAGAGAGGGCGTCACCTCAATTTACCACATGGTAAAGGGGCCGTGTAGCTTGCCTCTTTTATCCACATTTCTGTCAGATCTTTCCACACCACCTGTCACTGAAGTTTTATCAATATCTCTAACATCAGCTGCGCACATTAACATGTGCACTCAAGTAATGCATTTTCAATGACATAAAGTATAAATAAGAAGGAAGTGATGTTTATGGATTTGGTTAAACTGATTAATAATACCTGACATGAGTTTGAACATATAAAATGGGAAGGTTTCAAGCAAGTACAAAAACTTTAGGAACCTTAAATTCAAAATTGTTAGATTCAAGTTTTGTAATTTCCAATTTTGTTTTAGGAGTTTAATGTCCCACATAATAAGCTTTGAATTATCTGGATTAGAAATTCACTTAAAGAAGATGTTGTGCTGCAGCCACTGGTAAAATACTGTAAACACCTGACATTGGTAAATGTTCTACACCCACTCACATTATTCTGTCAGCAGGCTGATCAATCATGCAGCTACCAAATATTGTTTAATTTTTACCTTGCTATCATCGAGTACCCATGTGTAAATGTTAAGCAAATCATCATCTGGAGATTATATTTATAGTTTTCTGTTTACAGGTGTGATAAAACTATTTGTACAGCTTAAAGATTTCATAAGAACAATCAGCTACATGTATCATATTGCTCAGTAGTCAAAGTGGTGGAGTGTTGGCTTTGTACAGTTGATAATCTTTAAAACTGTTGGTTTGAGTTTGTTTTTTTTAAATAACATTTTTTACCAAACAAAAAAATCGAGGCACTATCAATTTTGTAAACATGTGAAAAATCACTTATATCATCATCTGGGTTGTCCACTCTGTCATTGATGCCACTTTTTAGCTAAAATCACAATCTACTACCTTACAATTTAGACAATGTTCAAAATCATCTTTTGTTAGACTTAGGTTTGACTTTTTTTGCAGACATGATGCCCCAATCACCACATCTGGTCATTCAGTGCTATTTACTATTGCTAATAAATGATGGATTTTATCAGCCATGTCCCAAAGAGCAATTACATTAAAAAATGAACATATTGTACACATTCTGTGTGTGTTTTTACTGAGCTGGAAACATAGCAAGGTTTATAATTACTACACTTCTCTGAGCACAGTCTATTTACCCATTTATAGAACAGTGTGGCTGTGCTTGGTATTTCAAGCCTTGACATGCTACAACAGTGAAGTCAGCACTATATCTGCTTCAACTGCAATTCATCATGTTTTATCTACAATGGAACTGAGCTGGAAACATAGCAAGGTTTATAACTACATATACTACACTTTCTTGAGCACAGTCTATCTACCCATTAATAGAACAGTGTGGCTGTGCTTGGTTCTTCAAGCCTTGACATGCTACAACAGTGAAGTCAGCACTATATCTGCTTCAAATGCAATTCATCATGTTTAATCTACAATGGAACTGAGCTGGAAACATAGCAAGGTTTATAACTACTACACTTTCTTGAGCACAGTCTATCTACCCATTAATAGAACAGTGTGGCTGTGCTTGGTACTTCAAGCCTTGACATGTTACAACAGTGAAGTCAGCACTATATCTGCTTCAACTGCAATACATCATGTTTTATCTACAATGGCAAGTTGGTTGGTAGATCTTTAAAACCAACCAATGAAAAAAACCCAGACAACTCCTTTATGCAATTCACATGTTTGACAGTTGGTAGGAGTCTATCTCTCGATACATGAGCTATTACCAGTAGGTGTGTGGATTACCTAGGCAGTGTCAGGCAGACGAAAGAGACCAAAGGCATGCTTCACTAACCACTGAAAACTGGTTTTTACCCTTTATTTATTGTGTACAATCTCATTCTTATTCAGAACTTGGACACTATAGTATATACAGGTAGTGGTTGTGTTGAGAGGGGATTTCTCAACTAATACTTCACAGCTCTGGTATACCTGTAAAACTCAGTGGTCTCTAGCTGAGACAGAGTAGTGATCGAAGGCATTGATTTCTGATTACACTTAGAGTGGTTTGAAATACCTTTGAAAGGCTGGTTGAGATTGGGACAGTGTACAAACAGGAGTGTACAGACAGGAGTTGTCATATGAGAATGTGAACTGTTGGGGTAATATGGTCATCGCTGACAAGTTTTTATGCATGCTGGGAAATTAGAAAGCTGTGTCGGACATAATTTAAATGGTAAGTAGGTGTGTATGTGGTGGATATATATTGACAGAAACAAGGGATTAGCCTAGGATAACAGGTTAGGTATCTGTTGTAAAGTACAGGAGTAGATACTATAGGAAATATTGAAAAACATGAAGGCAATGGGTTACATAGTCTGAAATGTTTATCCATATATAACTTAGTTTTAGAGTGGGTATTAGAAAAAAGTAAAGTTGGTAGAAAAGCTGAAATGAAGACTAGGGTGAGAAGTTATGAAATATAAAAACAAGTCAAATATGATACTGTAGAACAAAATATGTGGGATTCAATATAGCATAATATTTATAATTGGTAGAGCATCAGCTTGCGGATTGGGTGGTTGCGGATTGAAACCCCAGCCGGGTCAAACCAAAGACTTTAAAGTTGGTATAAGTGGCTTCCCTCCTAATGCTCGAGGCTAAGGGGACAGCATAACGCCTGACTTGTCTGTGTCAGTATAATGGACTGGTTGGGTTCAGTCCCTGGGCACCTCATAAGTGTCCCTGTGCTATAATGATAGAAATGTCGCTGCACAGTATTGGCAAAAATGCTGGCAAATCCTATCCCAACCCATAATATTTATAGAAAATGTATAAATGAACTTAATGAGGTGTCACATGTTTCACATTTCAAATGTTATTCATTGCTTTATACAGATAGAGATTAAGTGTGCTAACCTGTTACTGAAGGTTTTGGCTGAACTAGTTATACCATAATGGTTTAAACATAATTTTGCACAGTTTCCATATGGTACATTTGGTAAACTAAGATGAAGCTGTTCTTTTTCAGTCATGACAAACTTAAATGTGGACCTGATGCAATTACTGCAATTCTTTTAATTGTTATCCAGTATTAATGAAAACATTTATTCAAAACCTAAACATAACATTCCTTGTCCTATTTTGTTGGCAAACCAATAACAGCACTCAACAAAAACCAGTCCATGAATCCTCACAACTAAGGTATTGCATGGTGTCAGTATTAAGTCAGGGTCTAATGACTGCTTATCATAACCTTTAGCTTGCTACATGTCAATAATTTGTACTTAACTCTTAACTCTTTAAGTTTTTATTTTTCAACAACATGCTTACGAAACCAAAAAAATGCAAGACACTAAGGCAAAAAGTGCAGATACTAATCATACAGCAGTTTGATCAGGCTATGAGTTAGGTAGAGGTTTATCAATGGGATACATGTAAGTTTCTTTAGCAGTGCATGTCACTAACATAACTCAGACACAAATTTTTATGAAGTTTTTTTTTTTTTTTTAAAGTACCGGTACATCACTGCATCACAATTATGTTTACCATAGCAATATCTGGCTATTGTTGGTGGAGGCACACTCCAGGCAAATGTCTGGGTAGAACCACCGCCCAAATCAAAGCTCAGTTAAGAGACCTCCTCACATGAAAAAAATCTGCCCTCATCTGGACCCACACCTGTGCACTGACCAACATGTTTCTAGCATAGAAAGAATGTGTCCACTTGAAGCTGAAATAGTGTTGCCTTCCTTGTTAACATGCTGTTAATAATAAGTCATGTGATAATGGTTGACAAGGTGATAAAAACTGGATCTAGTATGGCAATCAGTATAGAGCGTCGGCTCCAGGTATGGGAGGCCCTGGGCTCAATCCCAGGCTGCAACATACCAAATTCATTAAGAATGGAGGTGATATAGCTCCCTACACTCAAGCAAATATAAGGATAGTTCCACAACTGGTTGGCCCGGTGTCAGGATAATGTGACTGGATGTTGTATCATGCCAGGTGTTCATGGCATGCTGTAAATAGTGAAGGCAGCACTATATCTGCTTCAAGTGGACATTGTCTCCAGATAACTGAAAAACTGTTGGTGGGACAATAAACCCAACAAACAAACAAGGTGATCAAACTATGTGTCAGTGTTTAACCGCAGAGGATTTAGAAAACTGAAGATTTTACTACTGCACACATACTGGCATGAATTAATTTACTAACAAGAAAATCTGATTCTTTATAAAATTTACATAATTGTACACAGGTGTATATAAGTTTTGTACTGTCTTATAAATAACTGGCTACAATTTATTAAGAAGCCTGTTGCTATGATGATGAGATGCCATGCCTATTTGTATGTTAATGTGACCATTTCTCCTCAATCCATCAACTCCTATGTGACATCTCTTCCACAATGAACAGACTGGTATGTACATCTGTATTACAGCCGTCATATCATGGGGCCACAGTAAAACAACTTTCTCTGGACATTAATGATGGTTTTTGCAACACAATACAATGATTACCGATCAGGAAACTGTCATCCCAGTTGCTACAAAGCTGTCCTGTCGGTCACTGTTGACCCTCAAATAGTCAGGGGTGTCTCAAGTGACAGTGATAAACATGTAATTATAATTAGTATATGAGTGAAATGTAACTGCTACTGACAATACCATTGATAGGTTCAACAATAAAATATCATTTATCTCTTATTATGCAATAGGTTTAATTATGTGGGTTCTACGCACATTGCAAAGACCTTTTATTACTATTATTTGCTACAAATAATTTGTGGCGATATTTATTGCTTATTATTTTCTACCTGAAGGTATGGTAAACTTGTCAACAGCTTTATAACATCAAATGAACATAGAGAAGTAGTCATATAACTGTGACCTAGCATATCATAGTTGAACATACATTATTTAATTGTTTAGTTTTAAACTGCATATAAGAGCCAAAGAAGGAGTAAATCTGTTATATCAGCTACACTCCTTAAGTGAAACTGAAAATATGTAGCAAAATATCTTCATTTAACCAGTTTTTTCATGAAACATTATTTCATACATTTAGATGCAATAAAGGGTGTTTTCTTTTCAATGTAAGCATAGAAAAAGATAATCTTGACGATCATCCAACCAGCCTTCAGGGTACAATTTGTCTGGTAGAGAAAGGAAATATTGAGTACACAATAAAGGAGTCCATTAAACTGCCCTCTGGTTATGCAATAGGCATATGGTAATTTAGGAGAACTGTATGACTAAACGGGTTAAGACAGATTTTTCAACTGACAACAATGTAAGTCATTTTATGAAAATGGCAAATGTTTCCCTTCAATAGTTTTGCTCTGTTTTAACTTTTATTTGAGAAACCTTATGCATGAATTTTTTTTTCCCACTTACACTAAATATCATATTCCTAAAAGGCTTTAACTCACGACAGGTAAAATCTATGAGTAACTTGACACCAGGCACATGTAGTGTCCTAAACTTGTGCACCATATAAGTAAGTAGCAAACATTCTGATAGTCTCTAACTGATATAGTCACTATCAGTGGTTATTTAATTCAGTTAACATTCTGTATACTGGTACCTTGGGTTTGGTCTGGTTAAACAAATTCAGGGTGGAGTCCCAAGCTCTGTATTTACTTATCAATTCAATGTGTCAGCTGGGTTAATCATGTTACTTACTATAGCCATAAATAGAAAAAAGTTTAGAGCTAGATCAGTGAGCTCACAGTTGGAGCTGTTGGATCACAATCTGCACTGTTTGCCGGTTAGGGGCCAACATTATGTCCTGTTTACTATGTATGCATGGATACCAATTACATGAGTAATCCAGTAGGCAGAGGGTTAAATGGTGAGTCTAGACAAGTAACAGGAAGATAAATGAGAGATTCCTAATCCTAGAGGTGACAGGGACGGTTAAGTCTGGTGTAGGAATGTTGACCAGGGGTGGGAAGTACCTCACCTGTTGTATGGGGGGGTCAGCGTGGACATTTTCTTTTCATTTTATCACAATTTCTTTTCTTTTTTTTATTTGGTGAATGTTATTGAGTATGACATCTCTTTAAACAATGTCCTTTATATATACAGTGATAGGGTTCAATTAATTACTGTTCCATATCATTGAAAGTCTGTTGATAAGCCTGCACTCACTGCACTCATGAACAACTATAAGTCATTAGAAAACTGCCTGAGAAATGCAGGTCGTATCATAAAATCATCTTATTTCAACTACATTTCAAATAAGTTGTTTCCAACACAATTTCATGGCCACGTAAGTAATTTTGAATACCTATACATACCAGTTTGACTCCTGCACACTATGTTGACATACAATTTGTAATTGTATTTTCAACAATTTAATTGCTTTGAGCACAAAGCAAGCTGGTAAAGTACCTCAGTACCTGTTGGGAGCATGTAACAACTCTGTCACAGGATACTGTACCTTACTATATTAACCCTTTACTTGCTGGTTACACCATCAGGCTGGGATATGTTTTAGAGGAAAATGGTGATTCCAGCCAGTAAAGAGGTAAGCATGACTTGCGAAATATATCTTAACTGAGGTATAATTCTAGTTGTTTACTGCCTTGTTGTTCCACTGGTAAACATAACACTTGTGGGGGGCATTCTTTCACTGACAATAACCAACAGTCATGACAATATGTGACCTTGCTAACATTCAGGTGAAAAGAGTGCTGCAGAGCTTGAGTAATGATGACACTGGGTGTGGTAGCATGGGATCAAGGTATGGTTTACCAGTGAAAGCAGAACAATATATGCATCAAGACAATTAGTAAGACGTTTAATAAGTCTTCATTGAAGTGATAGGGTGTGACGGTTTTATGGTATGGTTTTATAATAAGGGAAGTCACTGTCTCCATAGGACAGCTGTAATGCTAATGGGACATGATTTAATCATTTTACAATAGGAAAGTTCCGCTGCACTGACAGCAGACCTCAATTAAACAAGAGAGTTCCCTGTGCATATACTAGTGCCTATGCATATTTTATACCTCTAGCAAACATGGAACAATGCTCCTGGTCCTTATTAAAGTAAATAAAAAATACATGTACACATAATTGTATCATGGGCAATTTGTGCATGTGTTAAAGGTAGAAAGAAATCAATATACACAGCCTGGTGTAGGCAGATAATCTATAATTTAATCTTCCTGTGTTACAGTCAACAAGTTAACAAGCTGTATAATTTATTTTTTGTTACTCTGTTACTTCTGTGTAACTGCCCCCAGTACCTAGACAATTAAGAAATAGTATACACTGTGAATGTAAAATGTTATCAAGCAGTCACTCAGCATGCACTCTATTAGAAGGTCTCTCACATACAAAGACTTATGTCAGTGAGCATAACAATACAGAAAGCCAATTTTTCTGACACCATTATGTAATAGAAACTATGTCTTATTATACAAAGGTTTATGCTATTTCTGCATCCTGTCTTCGTATATCATGTAAGTCCTTTCTTACACTACCTTTTCTTACCGTCCCTTTGCACTTCTCATTAGCCCCTTCAAACACCATCTAAGTCCCTTTATATACTATCTAAACCCCACTCAAACACCATCTTACCTCCCCTCTTACACCATACTATATCTCATACACCATCTTAGCTCACTCATACACCATATTTTAACCTCCCCTCATACACCATACTACAACACCTCATACACTATCTTAGCCCCTTCATGCACCATCTAAGCCTCCTCATACACCATACTACAACACCTCATACACTATCTTACCCTTCTCATAACCATACTTAAGCCATACACTATAATAAGCCAACTGATACATCGTACTAAAGTCCCCTAATATGCAACACTTGAGTTCCCTAATATACAATACTAAAGTCCCACATACCCTATCTTAACCCCTAAAGCTCTTACACTTTCCTTTGTTCTTGTTGTATTTGACATGTATTTTGGACATGTATAGCTTAAGATATTGCTGCTCTTTATTTAATCATTTCTCTTGGGGTTTTTTTCCACTTTCCAGACATGACAGTTAATAGAACCAAGACTTGATAACTAGAGATTAACCAAAGATGACGGGCAAGTTGTCGCCTTTTGAAGTAGTGAGAATTAACCTGGAGCATGACATAGATGAACAGTACCAATACCAGCCAGGGGAAATTATACGGGGAAAGATAGGTAACCCTTCCCGCTTATAAATTGTAGCATTAACGCACAACTTTTTCCTCAAAATGTAAGATGGGTAAGAGCAACTCAACTTTGAATTTCATGTTTCAAGTAAAGTATCTTTTGAAGGATTCAGAAATATTTTAAGAGAAGAAACTTTCCAGTGAGTTTATGATTCTTCTACTAAGCAAAAATAAATTGCTTGCTCTGCTTATAAAAATTGGAACCACAAATGTCTTAGCTTCTTATTAAACATATGACCAGTCTCAAAAATGAAAAATACATTTCCACACCTTTGTTTACTGCCTTACATGGAAGAATTTAAGCAAACAAAAACAACACATGAAATACATGCATTCGTGACAAGAGTCCCACTTGCTCCATGTTACAGCGGTCCAACTACACCGCTCCACGGTGATCAAGTCCATCTACATCACCATCCATGGGGAGAGTGTGTGCTCTTGGGAGGATGATTGGTCCCCCTATCAGTCCAGTGAGAACTACATTGATGCCACACAGGTAATCTTTTTGACATTTGTAGGCAAAACTAGACATAGTCATAATAACCATTACATCTATATAGGCTAGGTTTGTTTTGTGAGTGGCTAATTGTCCCACCAACATGCTGTCGCTCTTCCAGAGATTGTGTTTAAAAAAAACAACAAATAGGGATACTATCCATGTGAAAGTATGCCATAAACTCATGGCAGGATACAAAGACAAATTATTCTGACATTGGTTTAATAAATACAAATTAAAACCTAAGGAGATCTTTACTAGTACCATATTTCAAAACTTTGCATGTTTTGGCCTGGGAATCACAGTTTAAGCCATGTACCAGTAGATGAATATACTGACTGCTAATTATTCCTTTATGCATTTCCCCATTCCCTATTTTAGATTGTGTATGACTCCAGCCGAGGCTCAAACTTTCTGGAGGCCGGATTTCACACATTTCCGTTCTCCTACGAATTACCTGAAAACATCCCTTCTTCCTTTATCGGCAAGTTTGGTAGCATTACTTACATCCTGAAGGCCACAGTGCAAGGGGAGAGAACTGGGGACAACACCATAGCAACAGAGCCATTCCTGGTTATGCGATGCTTGGAGCTTCCAGAGGTGTCATACAAGCCATACGAGGAGCAGGTGTCTAAGACTTATGTGGCAATGTGTTCATGGGGCAAAGTGAAGGCCAGGATAAAGCTGGACAGGACTGGGTTTGTGCCTGGGGATGATATGTATATCGATGCTGAAGTTCAGAATCGTAGCCCACTACGGGTAACAGCAATCCAAGGGGCACTTCTAATGAATAGTGTCTACCATGCTCAGAAAAATTCCATACCATTCCGACAAATTGTAAATAAACGTCGTGATGATTATGAACTCACACCTGGTGATGGACGTCGCTGGCAAAATGTCAGACTTGGCATACCTGCATATATCCCCGAATCTGATTTAAAGTGTTGCGACATTATTGAACTCTCATACATGTTTCAGTTCAGGCTGGAACTATCTTCAGGAAAGGAGATCAAGATAGAAATTCCACTGACAATTGGTGCTAAGCCTCATGGATTAGAAGTGCCTGCAGTGAAGAGTGATGATGTGAACATTCACTGGACAATGGGACCCCGGGACCTTGCCAAACAGCAGCAGATACAAAAGATGAAGGAGCGTGAATCTTGGCAAGTGGCAGCTCCGGAGTTCCGGGATGAGATGGAGGTTAGGAATCCCCTCTTCCGGAATGAGAGTCAGAAGAATGGAGATGCCAAGCATTATAAGAAGAAAGGAAACAAGCATGACCACCACGATCAGTTTGATGATATATCCCTAGACGGGCATCATGAGAGTATGAACAATACCAAGTTATGAGAGGGTACAGGACCATGACAAGTTGCAAAAATGTGTGTGAAATTGTGAAGAAAGGGATAGTATACATCCTCATTGGGGTACTTTATGTGTGTTTTTTCTGGAAATATCAACTTTGAACAAGCACACATAAATGAAACATATTATGTGCATGTATCTTACCAGGATGTGTTTATGATAATGGCTATATGATGACAAATTCTAAGGACTGTTGGCAGTTTCTTCAAAATTCAGGTGAACTCAAGCATTTAAAACATTGTGACAACCACCTACAAAGTTCAAAGGACCTGCAATATTGCCACTGTTTGTATCTCCATTATTGGATAAGTGGACTATAAAGGGTAGAACCCAAGGAACACTTACACTCTTTTCAATTCCTATCATATGGCATTAACTTGACTATCTACAACAGTGTATTATAGAAAATAGTAATATAGAAAAAGTATGTCTGAATTACAGGATCATTTACATTTAATTTAGAAAAATGACATTCAGGGCATTTAAAAAACAGCAGCATGTATTTTTCTTATAAGAGTAGTAAAATAAGGTATTTGAACTAAAGGAGGTTTTGGAAAAAAACAAACTCATTTACATGTACATGTTTAAGCTTTCCATTAAAATCATAATATAGTTAATACATTTCATTTTCTTACAGTTTTGTTAAATTTATACTACTGAATATATACAGAACTATTTAAGTGTACTAAATAGATTATTTTTACTATCATAATGATTATACATATTAAAGAAATGGACCGGCATATTGTTTTTTCTTGAAAATGCCACCAAGTAAAACTATAATCTTCTGACCTGTTGTAAACTCATGACTATTTGAAACCCAATAAAATTTTCTGTGCAAATTAAATTAAGGGAGTCAAACCAATTATAAATAGGTGTAAGTACCAAGTAAGAAATGTGCTTACATAGTTTGATGTGAAACCATTCAATAAAAAAAAAGACACTTGGAATGACATATTTGAGGAAAGTAAACAAAAAATAACAATATAGTCTTGAGATCTCTGCTTAGGTAATGTGCAATACAATTAAAAAACCAATGAAATGTTTGTATTGAATACCTTCTGAAATAAAGGTAATATAATTTAATTAAACTATGTACTTACTGGCTCCTTTTTGAAGGGAATTTTGGATTGGAAGCCTTTCTTCTTCTTGTCAGTCTGTAAAATTAAAGATTAAAAATTAGATAAGGATATATAAACAGTGTTTTCATTACACTCTAATGTGTAACTTCTTTGTCATTTGGTTAATTGGTAGCTACCTAATATTCTGGTATATGGGGTGCTTACAATGGTTGCATTGAACACGCGGAAAGATTTTCATGGAAAGACAAAAGTTAAATAGTAGAATCAGTACCATCATAAGAGATTACATAAAATAATTTGTGTAAAAATTAAGCAAAATAAAATGTGCAGTTAACTATGACAAAGGCATAAACACAGATACAAAATGTCCACTTGGAAATAATTTTTGCATTTCACTATTAAAAAAAGTTATTTTATTTATTTTACCTGTCAAGAAGGTTTTAAATTGTTAAAAAAATATCTTTGTTATTTCAATAATTAAATTTTCATGTCTTTAGTATAAGGCAAAAAGAATACAAAGGTAGTGCTAATATTTTAATGGAGCTTATATTTTAATGGATAAACATGTACTTAACAACTCATACTCAATCTTAGCTAATTGATGACAACTTTATCAGATAAATTCTACATTTACTCTTTTTGCTGGAATATAGCAGTAAACGATGCTTGGGTCGAAGCCCTGTTTACGGCGGACTTAATGTAGGAGGGTCTTACAGTTAATCTGCTTGGAACTTGAGGTTATACCCAGATATTTGTCAGGTGACTTTCTCCACCTACTTTCTTCACCAAAATAGCTGGACATAGTTATAATGATCATAATTGGCCGCTGCGCTTTATTTCAAAATACAGTCAACTCTCGTTATCTCAAAATCGGTTATCTCAAATTTCCGGTTATGTCAAACTTTTTTCTACGGTCCCGTTTTTTTCCCTATAGTTTCTATATAGATCGACTCCGCTTAACTCAAATTCGGATATGTCAAATTATCGGATATATCAAACTAAATTATTTGTCCCCACACGTATAAAACTGTTGAAATCAGTTGGTCTATCTCAAACTTCAAATTGCTACAAGATGCAAAACGGCATTAATAGTGATTTTCACACCTACCGTGAAACTCGCGAAGATTTAGGCGCGAGTTTTATCGCCAATTATCGGCATCAGGATGTCCCGTAATTTAGAGAAGAGGTTAATCGATTATTATTTAATTAGCTGATTTAATGAACAACAATTTCGTTAATCAATTAACGCTGATTTAAGTGTTTCAGTTTGCACTTGTTGTTGTAACAGTTTTTGAGAACTTGTTGACACGGCCTTCTCAACTTGTAAATAAAATGAGAGGTCGCGTTAGTGATTTTATCATTCTTCCACTACCTACCCTCAATACACGTACTGATTATTGAATAAAAAATAAATTACATTGTAAAAATCTAATAACACTTTAAACATGCAAAACCACAAAAACTTGCAGAAACTTTGTTTACAGTGGCAGATATAACAACGAATTTCAGTCATTACCAGTCATCGTGTAGCAGGTAAGATTTTTAAGATTTACACAAACTGTCCTTAAATTCGGGTAACTCAAACTTCGGATATCTCAAACTATTTCCTACGGTCCCTTGAAATTTGAGATAACGAGAGTTGACTGTATAACAAAACAAAGCAAACCATCCAAGTTCTGATTAAACATTTTCAACAGAAGCTGACTAATCTCAATCTACACCATTTGTATTGGCCTAAGTGAATGCTTAGTTCATAAGGAGGTACTGCAATGCTGTAATATGCAAGCATGTAAACTTGGATTTTCTGCCATACACAAACAGGATCAGGGCAATGATAATATACAAATCATTAACACTACATACCATATCACTATACAGTGAAGTTATTTTGTGTCTTGTTGACAACATTGTTTCCCCACACTTCCCAAGCATGACGGATGTGGTTTTATGTGTGTTGCTTATGTATCCCATTAACATAAAGGTGTAACAGGTAAAATTAATTTGTTACTGTTTGTAAGCAATGAACTAAAATTCAGATAATAATTAGTAATAAAAACAAGTTAAAGGCAAATACATTACATTATTTTAGATACATATTTTAAAGTTATACACTGTACAATGAAAGAGGAAAAAGTCTAGAAATTTAATAACTATACTGTATTCAATAGTAGTTTAATATGTAAAATGTTATCAATTTCTTCAGTTAAATTAATAAGATACAGTTAAGGCCAGCAATCTGTACATTAATAAAGTATATCTTGCACACATAGATTCACATTAATTAGGTATAGCTTGGATGCATAGATGCTTATTCAATTAGGACAGCTTAAGCATATATATGCACATTCAATATGCTGTGTATTGGATTTTAAGTCGTACCGACACCCTTTCACTGGAGACAATGTTCAGTTGTAGCAGATATAGTTCTGCCTTCACTGTGATAGCAAGCTATGTGTCAGCTCACCCAGTTGCATTATTAACTGGCCAATTAGATGTGAAACCACCTTTGACATAGCTAAAACATGTTTTGACCAGGGCTTGAATCCTGGGCCTTACAGTGTGTGCTTGGAGTCATAGCTCTATCCAATTTGTACCAGGACGGTTAACTTTTTCTTAACAATTTCTCCCTTCCTAGTACTAGTGCACCTTGTATGTAAAAAAATGTTAATGTATATGAACTATTCCTTCACTGTTAGAATACAACATATTGATGTTGAGAGATACCTGAAATTTACAGTATAAAACAAAAAACAATATGATATATATTATCAATAATATGTAAGTACCTACAAAGGTAAATAAAATAGCATATGTATACAGCTGAAAAGTTGAAATGATTAAAGCATAAAAGTGCTGAAAAATTACTAAAAATTATAATGTATATTTGAATATTATAACAACTACACATGTAAAATAATTATTATAAACTTAAATTCTGAAACTCTAAAGCATAATTAAATATAACAATAAAAATTCAAGAATTATGAAGATGCACTAAAATCTTCAGTCTAAAAGTATTTTACTCTGTATCAAGCATACTGCTTCTAAGACATATAATAAAGCACCAAGCAGTTTTCTGGTATAGTGTGGGTTAATGAGGCAGCACAGACTAACGCTAGAAGGCCCTACAGCTCCCATGTCCCCTCTAATGTCTACACCTACTGTACTAGTCCTCACCACAACAGTAGCAGCTTCATCCACAGCCTTCAACTCCTCTTCCAGATCTCTATCTGTAGCATCACTTGCCTCATCTGCATCACCTGTAGCATCTTTATCTAGCCCTTCACTTCTCAATTCTACCCTCTCTGTCTCACGCATTTCTCCCTTTAAAGTAACAAACTTTTCTCCAACCTCTCTATTAAAAGCAGTAGAACCATCAAGGTCATCTGATTCTTCTTGATTTTCAGGTTCTTTCTGTACCAGTTCAGAAGAACCATTTAGTGGACCTTTAATTTTCCCATCAGCATTCTCACCTGCCACTTCATTGCAATCATTATCAGCTTTGACTATAGAATCTTCATCATCTGTAACATCGCCTAACTGATTCTCTGTGGTTGTACCCATTCCGCTATCTTCATCATCATCATTGGAAGACTCAAGCTTGCATTTGTCTTGTCCCATCATTTCCTCTTCAGCATCATCATAATTCAAGGATGCAAGCTTTCTACCATCTTCATCTTTCTGTTCCTCATCATCTTCAGCACCATTTCTGCCTTCAGATTTCTTCAGCTTGTCATCCTTTCCTGTAGTCCTGGACTCAGTATTAGCAGGAGTATCTGCTATCTTATCCAGGTCCCCTTCTTCAAGATTGAATCTTACAGACCCTTTTCTACACTTACTGGCCTTTTCAGAAACATTCCTAGCTTTCTTGGATTGAGTAGTTGCCTGAACAAAAAAGTTTAATTTTCAATAGAAATCTAAAAGAAGTTCACATAAAAATATAAATAAAGGTTGATTTGAAATTAAGGAAAAAAATAAGCTACTCATCTAAAGCTGCAGTTTATATTTCTATAAATGAAGTTTTTCATAAAAAACGACATACATGTAAGGTAAATGTACTTTAGAAGAACTCAAGATCTACTTTAAAGCAGCAATAATTACACATATTGTACAACAAAATATGAATGAAGAAAAAAAACATCTAAAGGGTAGTCTTTAACCAAACTCCTTCAAAACTAATAATTCTAATTCTGTACTAGCCTTTGCTAAATGTGAACCTGATATACCAGTAAAAAAAAATAAAAAAGTTACATCAAAGATGAAAAATAGAACAGAACTGAATCTATTGTCAATTTGTTTTTAAGAGATTAGTTAAGAGTAAAATAATCAAATAAAAATGTAACACACATTTCAGCATGACTCATTATTACAGTCAGGGTAATGCATGACACTGTACAAGTAACAACATTTGCATGCAGTTAAAAGCACACATCTGACAATCATATCCTGAAGGGGATTTCTTTTCAGGAATTTATAATCTTTTTACTACACTAACTTGCTTATAAGTGCCCACAGTTGTGACAACAATATCATTGAGCTCCAACACAAGGACTGGTGAGCATTACTGGGTGATAACGAAATATTCAACAATCTTGTGATGGTAGAAACAAACACATAAGGGTTTGATTTCACGGGTTTCTTAGCATTTTAAATGTAATAAACTGAGAACATGAAAAATCATTTCATTAAAGATAAAATCTGATCATCTAATAAAATTTAAATAAATCTAATAGAATTTTCTTTTTGAAGACTTAATATTCATTAAATAATTATCAATTAAGGTAGTTATAATATTTACAGAAGAAAATATATGAAAAATGTGAGACCTTATGTCTTTCTCCTTTTGCAGCCTTTTTTGCATTAACATATTTAATCATTTTTCTGAAAGTGTTTAATCATCTGTAAAATCCACCCAGACAATTTTAGTTATTGAACAAGTGTTAGCAAAAAGAAGCAAATAAGTTTTCATTAAGCTTTTATTAGATTTTACTATTATTTTAATGTCTTATTTTTTTATTTTTTGTTTGTTTGTTGGTAATTTGCAAACAAATGTGAGTTAAAAACTATCAGATTAGTTGTTGTGGCAATGAAACAGGCTGCTTTTATTGACAGCCCAGCAGAAGGGATGGCCCAACTTATGTCATGCGCACTACACTAGGTACATCTTACCCCTTCCTCCTCCTCCTCCTCCTCCTCTCCTTGTCTGTTGGCCTGTCCATCAACTACAGTGTCCGACTGTAGTCAACCAATATATACACAACATCACAATTTAAGTACTGTCAGAACATGAATAAAATATGATTCAATAAGACGACAAGAAAGGCCACAATAAATGTCCATTGTGGCCCCTATAGTCCAATTTCTGAGCAGAACCAATACTCAGGTGACAAATGGCCAGAGCAGTGTAGAGTAAACAGTCTTGCACTAACATCTTGTGTCAGATTTCATTATATATTTCAACATAAACATGAAGCACATAATTAAATTAATTTTAAATGCAATACAACTTACAGATGACCACCAAAATATTTTTTTCTAAATTACAGAGTTCTATACACAAATACAAAATAAACATACATATATCACATAATTGGAACAAGTTACAGAGGTTACATAGAAGACATACACACCAATTTAAAGACATTGGAAATGACATTCTTTAGAGTCACCCCTACTCCATCACTAAGATAACACTATGCTGTGACATCACAGCTGGAACACTTAATTTGTGTATTATACACAAAGTTGTCATGAAGGAGAGGTTGTAAAACAAATAGTCAAACCCGTGCACATTGGTTTACTACACTACCAACAGTTAGCAAGACTCTTATCCTCACCCTTTCCCTGATACCACTGCAGCCAGAGGCTGTGTCCGGAGCCTCCACCCAACCCCCCACCCACTACCTCCACCCCCAACCTATAAATCTATCCTAACAGTGAAAAGCCAAATATGGTCATATTCCATGTTCCAATGCCTTTAATGTTAATTCAATCAACAGACACTGTACATGATCACACATATGTACCTAAACAACCTCTAAGATGAACCAACATTTATGCATACTAACTTACATGTTTTTTAAGATTGCCAGTTTTCTGCAAGTATATACAATCAAATGACAAAAGTGTTGACTTTTATTTCTTTAAAATTTAAAATCTTTTGTTATTGTATATATTTCCAGATACAATATGACGGATTATGTGGAATAACAAAATGTCTATGAAATTTTGATTGATCCAATGTGGCAGTGGGTTGAACTGAGGTTATAAGTCCAATATGGCTGGGTATTGAGCTAACAATATAGCAGGAATAGGGAAGAGTTGAATTTCAAACATCTGATTGGATTTGGAAATATTTTTTCAATAAGACCAATCAGAAGCTGGAAAATGATCTAAAACTAGAACACACAGTGTTATAAACTTTGATCCAGGTCATAAAACTTACAGGAATGTTCCTGCCTACAGCAAACAGCCTGCACAGAGCATCATCATAGTTGGTGAGCTCTCCCTTCACCATATCTGGGTATTGCTTTACTATCTGAGTCTGGTCCTTGTGGAATATCTCATACCTGCAAGTATAATACATATAACCCTATCATATACCAGCAAGTATAATACACTTCAGCCTATCTCAAACCTGCAAGTATGATATATATCTGCCTATCTCAAACCTGCAAGTATAATACACATAAGCTTATCTCATACCTGCAAGTATTATACACATCAGGTTATCTCGTATCTGCAAATATTATACCCATCAGCCTATCTTATACAAGCAAGTATAACGCACATTAGGTTATCTCGTACCTGCAAGTATAATACACTTTAGCCTATCTCATACCTGCAAGTATAATACACATCAGGTTATCTCATACCTGCAAGTATAATACACTTCAGCCTATCTTAAACCTGCAAGTATAATACACTTCAGCCTATCTTAAACCTGCAAGTATAATACACTTCAGCCTATCTTAAACCTGCAAGTATAATACATATAACCCTATCTCATACCAGCAAGTATAATACACATCAGCTTATCTCATACCTGCAAACATTATACACATCAGGTTATCTCATACCTGCAAATATTAAACACATCAGCCTATCTTATACAAGCAAGTATAACACACATCAGTCTAAACACTTTACCATGTAGAGGAAGTCCTACCCAAAATCTTCAGTTTTATTGAAAATGTGCTCATTTGAAAGATACAGTGCTGTCTTCACCATGGCATCATGTAGTCAATGCATGCTGTGTATGGCACTTTGTCATGTTGTCCTAACTCCAGGCTAACCAGTCATGGAAAGGCTCTTACAATTGCCGGAGTCCTTGAGAATAAGCAAGCAAGCTTTAGAATTGGCACATTGCAGATTAAAGACTCAAATCCGAGTGGTGAGAAGTTCAGAAGTCAGAGGAGTTACATGCTGTCGACTCCAGTCTATCACTTGGCCACAGGCGCCCCTTTGGGTATGGTAAAAGAGTGCTGAGAGTTGGTGGGAAAAATAAAGATAGCCAGCTGCATGTTTGAACTTACGAGTGTCTGATCTTGTCGAGCATCTCAAGGACCTTGGTGAGACTGTCCTTAAGGTTCTTTTCTGTAGCATCCTGTCTCATCCGGTCCATCATGATGTCCAGGTGAGCCTCTTTGTCCTGGACATTAGATAGTAATTGAGTATTATAGCAGATTAAATAAGCAAATATCGACCTAACAAATGTGCTCATTGGAAGTATACTTGGACATAATATACACCATACTATGCATGGTCTGTGATATTTCTTTATTTGGTAGAAATCTTTGTCTTGTCCAATAAGCAGAGAAGAAAAGTAAATGGTGTTTCAGAAATAATCATCAGTTTATCCATTGGTAAGTATCCACTCCTATGTACGTATCTGTATTTTTTAATATTTAAAAATCCTTATACACATATTTTCATCTATGTGCAATATAATGTTTTGCTAATAACAAAGAGAGGTGACAAACGAGCATCTTTTTAAGTCCTTATATAGTCCAGGATAAGAAAGACAATGCCTTCAAACCATCGGTTACATCTACAGACTTTGTAAACATCAATCCAAACAAGATTTTGCCTAAAACATCATTTCAAATATATCTCTATACAAAGGTCTTTCTACCTACCTGATTTTGGTTGTCATGTTGCTGCCTACACTGTTCTAACTTCTCCTGCAGTGCCCTCTCCTGGCGGGCCAGCCCGATCTCGTGGACATCCCACACATGAGCAGCACCCTGGGCAAACTTAAAAAGCGACTTGAGGCGCTCTGTTGTCACTTTGTTGTGCTCCTCCAAGTTTTTCTGAAGCAGCAGTAACAGTAGAGTTAACCATTTTAAAGTTTTTATTTTACTCCATCCCCCAACTGGTGTCTCAAGTTTCTACTCATATCTAGGTAAAGTGCTCACAAACAGTATTAAAAACAAAAACCATGTGCTCAACTATGTAGAGAACATCTACTACTCACCATGTGCTTAACAGGTGAATAAACTTATTTTTGTAAACAGACTTGACCAACAGTTTGGGAACCACTTACAGCATCATTAATATTATAATTATAACAGCATGACAGGGTAAGAAGTAAATCAAATTCGTGGTCTTTAATTCCTGGTCAGTTATGATTGCTAGACTCTTAACCATATCAGTTTGTTTTTTTACTACCTGGTCAGGTATAATTGTGAGATTCCAGGCTGCAAGCTGTATCAGTTTGGTCATTGAGAAAGTGTTAGATAAGCTTATTTACTATTAAAACTTGTTTATGATAAACTTGACATGAATTTGATTACATGCCAAGTTTATAAAAAAAAGAGAGTGAACCACTGACACATAACTGGTCAGCTGAAACATCTCCATACAGGTAGTCCTTCAATCCAATCAGGACTAGAAACCACATGCTGATAATGCTCAGTGAGAGGACTTACAAGTCAGTAACTACCCTCAGCCAAGTAGATGAGGATTACCATTAAAGATGTACATCCTAACAAACACAATAGATGGACAAACTACAAAAGACAGATGCACAGATGAATACCACCCACCTCCATTGTCTCAAGGTTTTGCTCGTACACCCTCTGTCTGTCTCCAACCAGCGGGACCATAAACTCCTCCACTACAGTCTTGGCCCGGGATTCAGAACATACACCAGATTCTACCAACTCTACCTGAATACAGAATAGAGGAAAATTTGTAATTACATTTTGTATCATATAATATGGTATATACCTAGTACTATCTGTATACACAGGAGAGGGGAGTAATGGTATTAACATTTGATATGTCATTTATTGCCTGTTTCATCCCAAGAAAGTAATAATATAAGTGTATACATACTTGCATATGGCAAGCTTTTGTTTCCACTTCAGCCTTATTACCAGAAAATATACTGTATGAAGAGGAATCAGAGAGGTTTGTCAACATAGCTTTAGTTCTAGTTTGCCAAACTGTCATGGCATTTGAGTATATATTAGCTTTAAAAATAAGGAAAAAAATTATCCTTATTTATTTTATTTTCTATATAATTACATGTTTATGCAATACAAGCATGCCTTTACAGCTGTGGCTGTCATTGCTGACATACAGTGCATTTCTCCACAAACCCAAGAATTACACGTACGCATGCACCAGTATTTATGTTGAACAAATAAAATGATTCCCTTTAGTTTTAATGCTAATCAAATGAAATGCAATTTTGCTTCAATGAGCAGTCTTGGTCTTAGTGACGGATAACCAGCTGGTGATAAGACGAACCTTGATCCTGTCTACCTCCTCAAGACATATCTGGCATGTGGCCTCGTACTCCTTGTGCAGGGATCCCAGGTGGAGTTGGTTGGCTGTATCTACAATACAGAAATTTCATTCAATTTTAAACATCACGTGTATAATGAGTATAGCACTTATAGCAACACCTTGCCTTCATTGAAAAGATCCATACAAATGACAAGGCAGAACCATCAATGTCAGAAAGGTTAACCAAGATCATCTTTCCACACATTTTTATCCATGTCTACTTGTGCAAGTTAGGATCAAAGAGTTGTTAGTGAGTGACCTATTGCCTACCTGCACTCCTGCACAACTGATCAATTGAGCTATTACATCAAGTTTCCTTGCCATGAAGGAAACTCGCCACCAAGCCATGATGGGATGAATAAATGTAACATTACAAAAGCTGCTTAGTAGTGATGTCACGATGATTGAGTTAAATCGAATAATCGTCGCTGGTTACTAATGTCCGCGACAATCGATTTCCATATCGCAAAATCAATTCCGGTAGTTAAATTTTTTTCTGTTAGTTTCAAAGGGATGTAATTCATACATAGCGTCATGTCGGGCGATGAAAACAAAATTTTTATTGTTTTATAGACTGTTAATATGCAAATAAAGTCTATTGTTTGTCTAAGTAAATAAGAGTAGTTTTAAAATAAATTAGTACTTCCTGATTAAAGTAAATAAGAATAGTTTTTTACGAAATTAGTACTTCCTGATCAAAAAGATTCGATTTTTTACCAATTTTAATCGATTAATTATGTTCGATTCAATTGGATTATCGATTATGTTTTCGGTCCGATTCTACATCACTACTGCTTAGTCACAACCACACTTTCCAGTACTTAGGCAATAATTAGGCAATTTCCAAAAGGGTGATGTTTAAAAATAAATTTACAAATTCACATAAAAAAAATTCAATTAGGTGATTCAGAAGTATTTTGTTAAGTTTAAGACTCACCAATTTCCTGCGAGATGTCCTGAACTCCCTTATTCCAGTGATAAACTGATGTCTTGGTAGATGAAGGGGGCTGGAGGTCACTGTAATGTCATAAGGATATAACACATACATCAGATTATGAAAATCTGCATAAAAGTCATTTTTTTCACATCTTATGTATTACAGAAATTAAAGTTAGCATTTTATTTTAAATGTATTGGCCACTTTTTTGACCTTGAAGAAACTAGGTCACATGAAAGACCCAATGTTCAAAATGTACAGCTCTAATTAGTCTGCCATTGACGTTCCTTTTCCTAATTTATTTTGCCAGAAAGCTTACTGATTTCTCCTATTATATATCTTGACAAAGATTACATAAAGGAGCAACTTTCTGATGAGACATTTTGTTGATATTTACAATATAATAAAGACAATGTTCATTATACCTGAGTTGGTTGATCAGTTCCAGCCGTTTCTGGCTTAGAACTTCCTGCTCCTTCAGCATATACTGGGTTACCTTGGTAACGCCAGGGGGAGACACAATCTTGTCATCTGACATAAACACCCTGCAAAAGATATACATATATATAGTGATACTAAGCTGTATCTAAAAAGAAAATGTAAATGTTTTTTTCAATAGCTTCTGTATATTAGTAAAATGAGCGATTAGTCAGTTACAGAGTTTGCAACTGGTAAACTTTCATGTGAAGAGGTTAACCGGTTTAAGGTTGCCATATCTAGTGAATATTCATCATTGCATTACCGTAGTAAAAGTTATTAAGAAAAAATAATGTTAGCACTTCCTCAGAGCACAATATACAATGCTAAGTTGCATTGAATCACTTCAAGATCAGCAAAAACAGATATCTTTGTTAGCAGGAATAGCATGGTTTAAGATAATAAAAGAGTTAATTTTCTTAAACAGACAACATTGACAACTGTATAAGTTTGGCACTGTTTGGCTAAGTTTATTGACACAGCACTTAGTAATCTCAGCATTTATAACAAAACATTGACAACTGTATGAGGATCTAAAATCATGTAACTCACTTGAATCCCTTTATGGCAAGCTCTGTCTTGAGTGTTTTCCAGTCATCGACTCGTCTCTTCCACTTGGAATGCTGGGACTTCTCCCGCTCTATGTCCATGGACATGAGGCGTACAAACAGATCTCCATATGCTCGCCTGTTACTGAGAACTGTTTGGTTGATCAGCTGGTGTCAATGGAAAGAAATAGGACCAATGGTCATGTGTTACATATATATGAAATAAGAAAGTAATTGAACAAAGGTACTGTTATTAGTCAATATGATGTAACATTTTTATTTCTAAATTTATTCTTATAAAAAAAGTTATCTCCTGTCAACACTTCCACTTATGGAATTGGTTTACTTAAAAACATGATTTATTAAAAAAGATCATATGTACTGAAAACAATGTATAGTTACATGACAGCATTGTTACATTATATATTTTGCATATTTGCAATAGAAAACATTTCATGATATTATTTTTGTTTACAAGAGATGTTTGTATAAATTCAATAATATGTGAATATGTGAATTTGAGTTCTACTCACAATGGCATCTTCTTCCACCAGTAATAGCCGCAGTTACAGAATTTCAATGTGACTTGTATATCAAAAGAATGACTACATATATGTTACAAAAAGAAACTGCTAGAGTCCCATATTATTGTAACTTACATTATGTTTGTTTACAGAACCTCTTACCTGTGATTCCTTGTCCATGAACCTGTGGAGATCTGGGGCCAGAATGTGGGCAATCTTCTCCAGTGATTTGGCATAGTCTCTGAACACATGCTTGATCTACAGGACACATACACCACTGACATTTACCAAATATTCATAATTTTAAACATGACAAATGCTAAAAGAAATCCAAACTTTATAAATAACATATAATACTTTATTGAACAGATTATACACATGCTGTTCAAAGAAGATTACTATTTGAAAACAATAAAAGTAATGTATGGTTCTTCCCATCTATTCTTTAGAATACATATGAATACTAATGGCATTGATGATGATAATGATGATGAGGAAACAAAAGTGATGATAACAGCAAATACAGCAACTACAATGGGAATGATGATAACAGCAACAATTGTTATAGGATACAAAGACGATTATAAAAATGACAATCATGATGATGGTCATCAAGATAATGATGATGATGATGCCAATGACATTTGCATTGATGGTGATTGTAATGATGATGATGATGATGATGACAATTGACTGATAGCTTACCATATCCATGCGCTGGTCCTCTACTGTGGAGAGTGTGTTGTCCAATTCCTGGATCCAGGTGTGTCTGACCGGGGTGTGATCCTGGATCTCCTGCCATAGGGTGATCAGGTCCTCCAAGGGGTAGGATAACAGGTCCTGGTCATTTAATAAAGAAATTATAAATAATAAAATCAGAATGTCTGGTATGATGAGTCAGTCAAAACTTCATTCAATGATTTTTTTTTAAAGACAATACATTGAAGACCAACTTTCCCAAATTACAACTATCAGTAAAAAATATGATAATGAAGGAAAAAACAGAATAAGATGTAACGTAAATAAGATTTAAAAACTATAAGACATATCCCTGATTTTTAAAACAGGTTTGTGAATATATGTCCAGTGATAAGTGGTTTTGTCCATTTCATTGGCCTTTCCGATAACTAAGTTGACTGCTCGTGAGTACTCTCCAAAAGTGCATGTGCACTCACGCTGATGCTGGGGATAAGCAGAAATTTTATAAGCATGTATGACACAAACATTGAGTGACAAAAGTGTGATCTTAAATTGATGTATGCCTCCTGTAATAATTGTGATGAAAGCATGCGCGCTATTCTTGGTTGAAAGTCAGTTCGTTAACAATTTTATTCAACTGAACATCTAGGTTACATGCTCTACTACATTTGAATATTGAATATGTTATTCATTTAAAACTGTGTAAGTGACCACCTCCTTGTGAATAGTTTTAAATGGTCTTCAAACAGATTTTACTTGAATTTATTTTATTTACTATGATATCGTTCCCTAGGCGCATTATTTAATTGTGTTTTCTCTGATTTTTAACACTTTAAACATAATCTCAAAACTCTGTTGCATGTCTCTTTCATGATTTGTGCATTATTTCAAATGTCTTTCAAGTAGATTTATAATTAAAGTGAAAAAAAAAACTTAACAAAAGTTAACAATTTAAGTGATATTCTCATTCATGAATAATGTTAAGGAAAAGGGCAAAGTGTAAACATATTTAGCCAAACAGGTGTGAACCGTGAATCTCATCTTCTTTCAATAGGGTCAATTGTAACCAATCAAGGGAAGGCGAAGTGTGAAAAGGGCAAAGTGTTACTAATTCATGTCTAAGGAGGTGAATTCCCTTTTCCAGAAGGAAGAATAAACTGTTCAAAGTCCCTCTTTGTCTTCTCGAGTTGGTCTCTCTTTTTCAATTCATATTTGTCAGTAATAGCTAGCCTGTGAGCGCCAATAATTCGCTCGATCAGCTCACATTTTCATCCAGATACATTCAATCTACAATTGCTAAGTATTTTTTCAATCTGTTAGCTTGAAATGGTCCAATTCTTTGATGTTTACATGTGCTTCATTGATTTCTTTATCCTTCTCCACCATCTTTTTTTAATTAGTCCCCAGAGGATCAGCAGCAAGTGGCCTCCCTTTGAAATCAAGGGAAGTAACCAAGTTATCGGCAAGGCCAATTGCTTAGAAATGGAATGACTGTCCATTGATACAGGAAAGCTTCAAAGGTTGTCTATACCTTCAATCTACAGGACATATAACAAACATAGATTATACTTACCTACATACTGATAATATCAAACACTTATGCTACATAATAAACATTAGTTATAACTGCAAAAACTAACTGATTGCCAATCAAACCAGATTTAACAAACATTCTTGAACCAAACAAGTAGTGAGGCATACCTCATCCTTTTCAAAGCGAGAGAAGATTTCTGCAATGACCTTGTCATTCTCCTGAAGTTTCTCCATCAGTGACTCTGAAGCCTCAATGATCTGCGGCTCCATCTCCTGCAAGAAGACAAAAAGATATTTTTTAGTTTTGTTTTAGATATAAGAAAAAATTTAAAACAATTACTTGTTATAATGGCACAGACCAGTTATTATCTGAGCAAGAGGACCCACAGACACATCTTTATCAGGTTGTTGACAATAGAGAAAAAGTCAAAATATACTTTGTAAGAAAACAAGTTCTGTGTTAAAGGATATTATACAACAAAATGTACTATCCAGAACAAGAGATCAACCTACACGGATGAAAATTTATTGTTTTGCTTAACCAATGGTTGTTTACAAATGACTCTACTAATATGTCTCAGAAGCAGCTGAATTAACCTGTAAAATCATCAGCCATAGATATAACATGTAACCAGAGTAAAAAATAATGTAATCCACATTTTACCATTACATGACAGACGACAGTAGATATGAAGATAAAAAAAGTCTTGGGGTACTCACCGAGTTGATGACACTCAGTTCCTGGTGCATCTCCTCCACAGTGGACTCATGGCGCTCCTTCCTGCTGGCAGCTATTCTCTCTATGATGTCCGACTGGTCCTTTGCAGCAACTGGGGCACAAATAAGTCTTTAGAACCATTGTTCATATGTGTGATTTGTTTGTTGGAAGATGGTGTTTACTTTAAACAGATATGATGCTTCTTTCATGGAATATTAATATCTTTAATGATAAAAAGCACAATAACATAACCCTGATTATGGACAAGCCAGAAGTGAACTATCATGAGAAGGAAGCTATAACTGAAGGTTTCATATATTTTTTGTGCTTTTTATGAAGTTTGAAATGAGATTTACTGATTTAACTGTAAACATTTGATTGAAGGCTTATTCTGATATTAAAGAAAGTAACTGAACACTGTTTACATAAAAAATTTAAAACAATCCCTGTTGGAGCATACTTTCTGATGTTGTATAAAGAAAACTACTGGCCTGAATGGATAAAAAGATTTACTCTTAAGTGAGTCAACTTTCACCAATATTATTGTTTCTTTTTAGTCATATTATGATGTCCTTTATCATTGCATACATTACAGTTCAAATATGAAAATAAAGTTTTAGTTTTATACCAAAATAAAATTTTGAAAATAAAATTTTAAAAACACAATACTTTGACCAAATCCAATAGAGAAATTTTCATGTTCAGCTAAACAAACTTCCAGAAATGTTTTAATTACCATAATATTGGGTTATGATACTAAGACACCAATGAGACAATCCTGAAATGATCTTTATAAGCTATGAGACAATGGAAAGAAGCAAAGCTATGCTCTTAGTTGGGTCATCACTAAAACATGGAAAGTTTCAGAAAAAAAAAATTATGAAAAAAGATTAATGTTCAGATTTCATCTTGTTTTGCATGCATAGACTGACAGTGCCGTGTCGAATCAAAATATCTCTAATTCGGTAATATTTGCAGTTACATTTATCACTTTTTTTCCCAAACTCTTAAGTTGACTTCTCAGTGCATTGTATAAGTTATATAAAGCCAGTACAGTATTGTTTTAAAAAAAGCTTAAAGAACTATGACAAAATGCAGCATTAAGAAATCTTGACACAGTCCTAATTATAGCTTTCCTTGTTTTTGTTTTGTTTTTGTTACATCACACATAATACTTACAGCTAATTATTAGTGTTGGAGCGTAGACTTATGTCTGAGTAGAACCACTGGCACATCACACAAAAAACTCCCCATGTGAAATTTCTTGCCCAGACTGGGACACAAACCATTGTGGGGCTAAGGTGTTACAAGTTGTGACTCTAACTGCTTGGCCAAGGCAAATATAGCTTGAGAAATCCCACTGGGAATATTTCCAGCACATAGTGGCACATGTCATCTACATGGTTGTACTTACCTACAACATCAGGCAATCCCTGGACCTCCTTCCCTTCAATACTAGACACAGGTTCCTCCATCTGACTCCCAACATACTCAGCATACTGTCTGTAAATGTGATACAAAAAAGAAATACATGTATATTCCAAACTTCAGAGATAGTGTAGCAGAATATGTTTAAATTCAAACCTTCGCATTCAAAGTGTGACCAACAGTTATGCTTGTGATTATCTTTCCAGGGTATTGTAAATACAATATTTTATGTTCTTTTTTTGTTGTTCAAATCAGTACAATGTTTTGTACTTATTACAGAAACAAGCTCAGATACATGGTATGATAATCAACTACATGTACTTACTTATAGACAACAGGGTTCTCTGTGTATGGATCATTTGGGAATGATTCTACCCAGGACTTCTGTCTATCACCCAGCAGACCATGGTCTATATCAGCTGAAACAGTTATATAAACCATAAGCATGGAAGAAAGATATCTTAAAATCAAGTTACATACAAACTGTGACTCTTAAGATGTCAGGCAAGGACTTGTCAAGTGCTGTGTGTATAGCAATTCATGCCCTCATGACCAAGTATCAACCTTTCACACAATTATATTCTAAGTTAATAAGTGAATAGAAATATACTATACTTACATGTACAAATGTACAAACAATCTAATAATATTTATAGCAATATAGCATACTAATTTTTTAAAACAATTTGTGGATTAACCTATTAAATAACCAGTACAGGGCAAGACAAAGCTACCATCAACTAACCTTTGGAGAGGTGCACAACTGGGATAGTCGTTCCACCTCTTGATGTTTTTAGAGATGTGGCTTCTCGGGGAATTTTGGTCAAACTACGATTCAGTTGAACCTGTGTAGCGAAATATACTGAACATGATCCATAACATCACATGATTCATTACATACAGATATGATACAAGCACTTTACTGAATCACATAGTCATTAGCTGTAGTTTAGAATAAAACAGACATTAATTTGCTATTCAAAAGATAACCTCAAAGGACCTGTATAACAGCTGGTCAGTTTGGCAAAATAAAAGAAAACTGACAATAAGGATTGCATTGCTGTAATGGAGTCAGAGGGTTAAGCTAACTTTTACAAAATATGTGCTTTTTAACTTTATCAATAGTTTCAATCAGGCTAGATATATTTTTCATGACATAAATCGACATCGTTAGTTATCTTGTAATAATGATTCTAGAGAATTTTTAAATGCTGACAGCTTTAAAAATTCAATACCTTTATGAGTCAACTTTGTTCCAAATGATTTACCAAAACAATGAATATTGAAAACTGAACAAAGATTAAAGATAATACATCAAACAGGACTTTTAAGTTATTCCACTTTCACCATGACATCATACTTAGAATACATGGAATGAGACAATCATTAAGTGTGCTTTTGGCAGTGTTTCTTACAGTAGTACCTAAAATGAAAATATGAATTAAGGAAGTTATTTGTGGATAGAAATCCTGATGGGTATGTGGTGTTTGTACCCATTTTACCTTTCCTGAATTTGTTCCATGTAATTAGCAGTTTTTAAATCATTTCAGTAAACAAACAATTCACGCCATACCTGAAGTGATTCCAAGTTACTAGAGTAAACCAAAAGGGTTTTGGCAAGTGAAATTGATTTATAGCAGTAATCATACTTTTTTCTTTTGTCGATGTTGCAACTTTTCAACATTTCACTTTTGGAGCAAAAAGTTATTACTAGCAGCATAAATCTTTTTATAAAAATCAACACAAAGAATAGACAGGGCTGGTTAAGATCAGTCTTGTGCTGTAAAGTCACTATTCATACAATACATACCTGTGCTTCAAACATCTGTTTGTAGACCTTCCCGCTGGGGACCACCCTCATAGACTTTAAATCTGCCGACATTGTGGTCTTGCTGTGGCAGCTGTTATGTCTAAACTGGTGTCTCCTTCTTTCACTAAAGCAGGTAACACTTCTATTTCACGCTTGTTTGAACCCCTACATGACATTGGTCTGAAAATACAACTTTTCCCATAAACAAAGACTTAAAACATATCTAAAAAGCGTAAACTGTTTAAATAATAAATGTCTGTTATATTGTAAATAAACAACTGTAAACTTCATAAACATTTCTTAACCAATACTTGCCCCACATGGTTGCTTTTAATAGAAATTTGTATGTTAGGTTTATCATGCCACCAATAGACAGTTTCCATGTGATGACATAGGCACTGATAAGACAGTTTAAAGCAGGCATCTTTGAAGGCAGAAGCTAATGCAGGCCAAAATCTGGCAATGAGAGCTGTAATAAACTCAACACAAAGTTTTTATGTTTCAGTCTATTTTACTGAATTTTATATCAAATTTAACAGCTTTAATGAAGTATTTTAAATATCAAAACTATATTTTAATAGTTTAAAATGTAAAAAATACAACCAAAAAATACACTGTTCATTTTGTTTGAGGACGAGGTTATAATTTTTTTTGTTTCTGTGTATTAATTCTTTGTGCATGTATCAATTTTAAAAATATTGCATTCTTAAATTATGAATTCCAAGAGCTTTCCAATGGTGTATAGCTGTTAATTATTGGACCACAAGTGAAGAAATTACAAGAAAATAAAATTTACGCTTCTTTACAATTCATCTAAAAATCACTTAAAGTTGCCATCAAAGATAACAGCCAAGATAAGGGATCTTCACTGATATTTAACATTTTCTATGCAACTTATATAACTGTCCTGAAAAAAATATGTAAGGTATCATACGATTCGATGTTTAATGCATCAGAAATTTTGATTTGGAAGATGTGTGTTCATTTGAAATGCTTTCATGAAGTAAAACATGTGTTTGTGATATGCATATAATATTTTGATCAAGCAGTACTGAAACACCCTATATGAAACAATGTCAAGTGTGTATGTCAGTCATAAACAATACAATGATTAGCTTGATGCAATTATGAAAAACATATGTAAGAAAATAATGTATCATCACTTTACCAAAATTTGACATTCTTCTAAATTTGGCAGTAGTGTGTTTTCAAAAATCGCACACAATATTTTACTAGTTTAAATATATTTTCTGTAAAATTGTTAAAAGCTAAAGGTTGTTACTTAAAAAGTGTGTCATTAGAGTTTATGTGTTTTTAGAAACACTACAGATAATATGTTTAAAACGTCAACATTTAGTCACACTAGGATATCTAGATGTCAAACTATGACCAAGTTGCCTGAACAAGTAATTTTCAAAGAGAAGATATTTGCAACTGCAACTAAAGAAGAAAATGAATAAAGAAAACGTAAAACAGAGTTATAAATGAAGTCTATGAGTTCTTATTAAATTCAAATATGAAGAGTTAAATCTTATGAATAAAATAAAGTAAACATTAAACATTGATGCTGTATCTCGAGGTAGTTTTTAATATTTATTTAAAAAACCAACAATCATATGTTGTTCAAACAAATATTTCTATATTCAACAGCTTGAAAAGAACTTAATTGCTCTAAACAATTTGTGATTGTCTAAAAATAAGCAGATGTGTACATGTAAATGTAGAAGCTTACAAAATATTTCAAGAAGGCGGCCATATTGGTTCGTATCCACAACAACAGTAGATGTAGAATACGGATCTCAATTCAAATCAAACGAACTTTTTCAAAATCAATGTTGTTAAATAAGAAAACCAACAATCAAAATTTCTACAAGGACGATTATTAAATGAACATTATAGGAATATTGTATTTTTTCTTACGTCTTAACTCTCGTAAATATGTATTGTTACAATAAATTATATTTTATCGTTTTAGCGATTAAAATATTTTCAGGGGAAATAACTGCAGTAATAAAGCTAATCCCGCTCGACAGAGGTTGTGTTTCTTTGATAGACAATGTAACTGTAACTGAAGGTTTTAATACGTTTTTTTTTTTTTTGTCGGTTTTTGCTTCTTCTTGTTGTTTTTTTCTTCTTTTTTTTTTTTTTTTTTTTTTTTTTTTTTTTTTTTTTTTTTTTTTTTTTTTTTTTTGCAAGAGTTTTGCATTTCTTTTATAAATACAGACCTGTATGTTTTCTTTTTCTGTCAACATTGTGTGATTTAAGCATTATTAATATTGTTTACTCGATCATGTCTAATTTTGTACCTCGAACAAGAAATTTCATTAGAAACGCAGCTAGTAATTTTCCTTCTCTAATTGGAACCAAAGAAGAGAAAAAGTGGACTGGACTCCGTTTTTACTTCCTTGTGTATGAATGTTTCCTTAAGTCATGTCTTTCTCGATAATGGTGCTTGGACCAATCACGAATCAAGTAACATGATGTAATAACCAATCATTAAAGGTTTATAAGGATAAAATGTTACCCAGTGGAATGTAAGATGTTCAAAAACTGTGCACAGAAAAAAACTTTTTTTTTTTTGTTATGAGTTTTAACGGCGCTTAACATGTAACAAATTATCAGAAGACGATATCAACACGCTTGGAGAAATTATAGTGTTATTTCCATTGTACCTTGTACATCTTGCAGCATGTCCCCTACTAAAGACATACATGTTTCCGCTAAAGTCCCATTGTGACATACATCAACAAAAACATAAATATCTCGTCTCATTACCCCAGACTCTGGCTTAAGACATACATGTCTCGACGAACGAACCTACTGTTTACTAACTTAGACCTACCTGTCTCAACAAATGACCAAAGACCGAAAGGCCCGTTGTTTCCCTTAAAGACCAATGCATCACTGCTTAAAACTCAATTGCTTTATGTCTCTATGTCTCGACTAAAGCCCAATATGTTTTGACTAAAGACCCCATTCCTACATACCCTGGCTAAAAAACAACGCTAAATACGTAACTTGACTTAGGACCTCCAAGTCTACATGTCTTAACCAAAAACCCCACCCCACCCCACGCGCACCTAGCTCCTTATCTTGACTCAAGACCCCATAGCTTGATGGCTTACCAAAATATCCGCTTGCTACATATCTTGATAAATTGCCTTGTTTATGCATGTCTTGATTCAATACCACACTTATTAATGAATTGTCTTTTACATGTAACATGCCACTTTATACTTGTTTTTTGCCAAGGACCTCTCAGCTATAAGTCTAAAGAACATCTAAAGAATTGTTACTAGTGTCGACCCCATTGCTAAATATCTTGTCTGATGATCTACCTGTATCGACGAATAAATCTCTTTTTAATAACTTTCAGACCATAGTTTGACTTAAGAACATTAATTCGTTGCCTTTCTTAACTAGCAACCCACTTGTGGTCGCTTTTCACCAGAAGTCCAATTGCTGTCCGACCTTCAAAGACCTACATATGCTGCCTCTCTCCACCAAAGATTCAGATGGTGTCTTCAACAATTTTTATGACCCCCTTCCTGTCTCTCTCAACTTAAGACCCCTTTCCTGCCTCTATCAACCTAATACCTATTTACTGCCTCACTCAAACAAAGACCAACGTGTTGCCTCTCTCAACCAAAGCCATTTACCATTAAGCAAAAGTGTTTATTTAGAAAGAGGGTCAATTATAAATTATTGAGTTTTGGCATGCAAAGGTTAATTATAAATATAAAGTCTACATTAAACCCACAAAATGAAATTTGCTATGTGCGTGTACGATACAGAATAAGACGTTAATTGCATTCGATCAAATAAAATGGATTCTAATCCAGCAATAGCCAAACATTTCTGACTATGCATGATAATAGCAAAGCAAAAGGCTTCAAACATAAAATGATATTATTTCCATGCTTTGGTGAAAATAGAAAACGTTTCAGCGAATGTTACAATTTTTGTCGGTCATGGTCATGTTGTTTCTTTTTAAATCCGTTAAAATTATGCTGATCAATAATTCCTATCGTTAATCGTGTTCCATTTGTTGATTAAGATTCAAACAATAAATATAATCGTAAACGGACCCAATAATCGGTTGAGGCAATTATATATGCTATGTTTCTGGCAAACTGAAAGGAAAAATATGTAATAACTAGTTTTTTTCCTGCTGCCTTTTGTATAACTTGTGAAGATTTTGTATTAATCAATGAACGATGATGTTTAAAGCAGCCAATCATATATAAAATGATACGCTAATTTTGTTCCTTTGCTAGGCCAAACGTTGTGTGGTTATTTCTATGTTTGTTGGTACATTATGTGACAAATGGTCATTTCTATAATTGTTGGTACATTATGTGACAATTTGTCATAAACGAGCAGATATGGAATGTTCAGCTGAAGATGATGACAGACATATAGATAGTTAATATATGGTAGAATGGATGGATGGATAAATAGGGGGATTGATGGATGTGGTTGGATAGATGGATGTATCGATCGGTCGATAGATAAATAGACTATTATCAGTTTAAAATTAAAATACGTTAGTAGAAATATAAAAATCTTTAAGGTTAAAATAGTGTACATTATATTTGAAAACAGGTTAACTTTTTTAATAGTTTAAAAATGTATAATGTTACCATAATAAACAGTTTAAAAATGAATAACTTAATAAGAAAACTAATCTCATTCAGGAAGTAAACAAGCTTTGGGTCGGAAACTCTTAAATAGTTAGTACATATTATTGACATTAAAATACTTAGACCGAATATGGTTTGCGTCAATAAAATTTATTAAAACATGGTTAACCGTCAGTCTCTTTCTCGTTCTCTCTCTTCTCGTTTATTTTTTCGTTCTTTTTTCTCTTTCTCGTTCTCGTTTTTCCTCGTTCTCGTTCTCCCTCGTTCTCGTTCTCTTCCTCGTTCTAATTGTTCCATTTTCTTTTCTTCCAACTTTAACATTTCTAATTCTATTCGCTATTCTCTTTCCATTCTTAATTTCTCTAATTGCATTTTTTATTCTAAGTCCTGGTCTGACACATATTCCTTTACAAACGACATAAAGTCAGTCGAAAGTATGAATAACATGTTGCAAAAAGCCTATTTTCGCATGGATGCTTTAATCCCGGGAACATTATAATGAGCAGCGATGTCGAGGAAATGGCCAAAATAAAACCCCTCCTGGGTAGGCGACTTTACATTTTTTTCCAAATTAAATGCCATGGTAGAAAGATTAGTTTACAAAAAAAAGTTAAATAAAAAGTACACAAATATAGCAGTTATCCTTTAATGTTTCAAATCCTGGACGAGCCCCCAATTTCTGTTACGACTGGTGTCGCTATTTAGGATTTATTTATAAAATGGCACGTTTACTAAACGACGAAATGGTGTAACAGAAAGAACAAGCCAGCAACAAACTGGTACAATAATGTTTTATTTTAATAAAGGATTAAATCTATGTCGTAACAAAATAATAACAAATATATCAGACAAAATTAGAGAATGCAAAATAAATTTAGTTCAATTAATAATCCAACGTCGAATAATCCGGAAGAGTTTCCGGTAGAATGTCGTCGTAGATATGCACAGTTGAAGTAATCGAAATGTAGAACAATACACAAATATAATTAATATAATTCCAAATCCAACACTTTTATATTTATATCACTGTAGAATATAATAAGTCCACGTAAGTTCCAACACAGAAAGGTTTAATATCGAAGCTGCAAGTATTTCCAAACTATCTGTCCAAACTTTATGTCCAAACTTAAACTTAAATCGGCTAACAAGCCCTCATATAGACCCAAAGAATTTCAAGATCGCAGAAGTCTCCAGAACATTCACGAAACCCAGTTAAAACTAAACAAATGAAATTGCTAGCGTGATCCTTTTCTTTCTTGCTATTACGCGAATGCTACGTCATGCGAAATACGTCATTAATACTACAACAGTAATCAACCTATTAACCTGACTAGCGTAACCACAAACGCTGGTGTACTACTGTTTATAACACTTTGTGCTTTCTAAATTTAAACAAACAACTTAATTGTATCTACAGCTTATTAAAATGATAAAAAGATACGTTTAGCCAAAGTTCACTTTTCTGTTTTTATCAAGCTTCTTTGATTGGGCAACAGCGTTTAAAACAGAATAAATATACATGTACTATTATCTTTTAAAAAAAACCCTCTTCAATGACCCTGTAACAGATGAGGTTAAATCCTGGTTGACCAATCACAAAGTTTTCTATGTTTCATACTTCTTTAATAACTAATAACTGCATTTTTCTGCGTACTGAAAATGCCTCTAGACTGTTTTCTTCTAAAGTAATAAAAGTCAAGTGGTGCAGCCTTAGATGGCATCCTGACAATAGTTCGCCCAGACGAAAACTCGCAAGGGAGTTGTAACAAACTGAACAACGTTGTCTGACTTTACAGAATAAATCCCTTTAAGGTCGAAAAAATGTTCCTAATGGGTTTTCATGTTATATTGTAGACATCTATGTGCATGTCACCACATTTAACCGTCTTGTCCAGCCATTTTTAGGTAACATCTATTATTGCAACGTTATTTTTAAACACAAGGCGTTTAATTTGGTATAAGTGATCTGACTTTAAAATGAATAAATACGAGCCCGTTCGATCAGAGCGGTTAAAACTATGGTATATGCAGTTAAAGATGCAGTCTCTATCATCTCAGATCTGGTAAAACGTCCCTCATTACTTAATAAAGTGTTAAAAACAGCGATATAAATGGTAACGCTTCAAAAGTACGTTTGGAAGAAAGAAATCATTTTGTTTTTTAACACCTGCCGGTATGCAACAAGTAGAATTCAAAAGAAATGACAATAGTGCTCTATATGTGTGTCCCCAACTTACACCCTTTACAGCTGACAGTTGTTTGGACGGCACTTTCCTTTGGCACTTTACACATAAGGTGGATAAAACGTTTGGGAATGACATCATGTTTACGACACAGTAGTGCAGAAATAATAAATATCTGCATATAAGCACTATAAACATGTATAATAATTATTGTGATCACATTCTGAGTGGGATAGGACATTATTTGAGTCAAAAATATCAAACAATCAATTAACAAAATTCCCGACCTTTTGAAATACAACATATACAGTATCCAAATACCAGCTGCATAAAGCTCTCAGTGGTTGAGTGCTCACAGATCGGGTGGGCAGGTTTCCAATATGCGATCGGACTTAACCCTGTGAATATAAAACAGCACGCATTCTTGACTTTAGGTGTGGACAAAATACCCATATTCTTATTGTACAAAGATACATCTAGACGTGACATTTACTACAACTATCATATAAATTCCAGGATTCTGAAGATCGAAGATGTAACTGTGTAACTCCACCAGCAAATCAGGAATAAATACACCTCTGTGTCCATCTGAACGTAAAAAGGGAAATAACTTACTCATGCATAAGTTAAAGATAAGTGTTCTTGTAATATCCCATAGTACTGTCCTATATTGCACCGAAATGGCCACTTACTGATTAATTGTTATGCGAATTTACTGCGTAGATCTGAATAAATTGGTCAAAGACACTTATGAAGCGCGGAACAAAACTTGTACCGCACATTTGAACAGGTATAATTTTGCACCAAGAATCAGAAAAAAATGACAAGTCCTCGAAATATGATTAAATATTTCGCAAAGTAGCGGAAGCACAGCATCTTAGGTTAAATTTAAATGTACATTGTATATATTAACAAAATTTCTCGTACTTATGCCATGGAACTCATGTCATTATGACATAATTAATAATCGCTTATGTAGGGATGGGATGGATGGGATTAGCCGGCATTTTTGCCGATACTGCGCAGCGACATTTCTATCATTACAGCACAGGGGCACTTATGAGGTGCCCAGGGACTGAACCCGGCCGGTCCATTATACTGACACCGACGAGTCAGGCGTAATGCTGTCCCTGTAGCCCCGAGCGTTAGGAGGGAAGCCACTACTACCAACTTTAAAGTCTTTGGTATGACCCGGCCGGGGTTCGAACCCACGACCTCGCTTATATAGAATAATATGTACATGTGTATATAAGAGAAAATAAAAAAAAACTTAAAAAAGGGACGTATGATTGTTTTTTGTCAGGTGTCCTATTATTGAAATATGCTGGCATTGGCAAGTAAAACAACTGCGCAAAAATCTCACTTGGCTCACTTTGATGTTAATGCAAAACATGCAAGATGGCGAAGTGAGAACATCCTAAACAAACAATTGGTAGAGGAGGCTTGATAAATGACTGTTAATTGACCAAATTGTGTACAAACACCTTAATATGAGTTCCGTCGCATAGGCACGAGACAAAAACAGCGAAATTAATTAATCAAGGCAGAGTACTGAAGCTTATTTGATTTGGAGTTAATTTTAATCTAAAACTTAAAGAAAATAAGTTTACATTAAGAACCCGATCACAAAAAAGAGAGTGGTATTATATAAATAAATAGTTTTAAATTGTATTGTGCTACATTCTCAACGCCAACGTATGATTGTTATCTGAGATGTAAAATTTAACAGATTAAGGAAATATCTCCAAAAAAGAACCCAATATAATATACGTAATTGACGTTGAGAGTGGCAATTTTTGTTAATTGGTCATGAATTGCACAAAAAGCAAATCAGTCGAAATCTCTTTCATTATGCAGAGTCTCTCCGGAAAGTGGTATCTAATAAATGTGATGGGAATTGCCACAATATTAAAATTTTGACTAATGTCAATTATGTTAAAGTGACAAAACCCTGGGACGAGACCTCACACACATACAGAAAAACCAGCAGTTACTGAGTTGAACGGTCAGTCTGGGGAAGAATCAATTCCTATTAAGCCACCCGTTTGTAGTAAACGGTAGTTCTCGGATGCTTTGACAAATGTTTCCCGGACCTGTCAAATAAAAACCTTATTCAATCTTGATGTTTGTTTGTTTGTTGGGTTTATCATCCCATCAACACTATTTCACTTATCTGAAGACGGTGTCCACTTGAAACAAATATATTGCTGCCTTCACTGTGTATAACATGCCGTGAATACCTGGCATCATACCACACCCAGTCCCCTTATCCTGACACCGGACCAACCAGTTGTGGAACTACCCTTATATTTGCTTGAGCGTTAGCAAGGAGCTATGACACTACCATTTTTTACGACTTTGGTATGTCGCGGACCGAGTTCGAACCCGGGGTCTCCCGTACCTGGAGCCGACGCTCTACCAAATGCTCTGCAAGGTCCGTTTCCATCTGGATGCACTATATTTATCCTTGCAATAGAGAGGAGCGTCAATTGGAACTCCACGAGTAATTCCGTCCTCGGGACAATCATTACTCGGATGTATCTGGTGCAATGATACTTACTGAAATCACGATCGGAAGTCGGAAGAAAAATATGCCTAAAATGTAGTTCGCACAAAACATAAACAATGCCATTGTTTGACAGCTGTGTGTCTGCTGCTCAGAGTAAATTAAAATTGGAGGATTTAAATTTGAAGCCGCCACAAATTGAAATTTTACAGGCATCCTACTGTAGTGAGCTGCCATCTTTGTTTTGACGTCTGACTCAAGTGCAGCCCCATTTAGGGAAATGACCGAGATGATCCGACTACCTACAAACATCCGAGAGATGAATCGTGAATTATCTAAGGTGTTCCGATTGAGAGGAGCGTCTTGTTGTAATTGCCGTATCGTAGCGCTTTGTCAACATTTAGCGGCAATCATGCAGGGTTAATCTAACTCCACTGATGAAATGAGGATGTCTGTTTTTTAGACACACCTAATTCGATTTCTCTACATGATGGCCTCATATATCCTCAGATAATAATTTACACCATATTTATTTCTTTTACAGGAGACAAATGAATACAAATTGAGAAAAAATTGGAACTTAAAACGACATACTAATTCGGTTTGCGGATTTCAATTTGTTTCAGTTTGGTACTATAATGTACAACATACAACACCAAACAACCTTTTTCCTTGGGGTTTCCTGCATAATGAGGTTTCATTACAAATACAAAATGGCAATCGCAATTCTATGTTGTTGTTTTGTCGAAAATATTTCTTCGGCTGCAAAAGAATATGTTTTCGGTTAAAAGTCCATTACCAGAGTTCCACCTTAGTAATTATACCATGAATTTGATCCCATCATTGCTATAAGAGACCCCTCTGATTGCATATAATGTATAACTTATTACTCCAATGTGTCCCACAACCGACAATTGATAATGCAAAAAAACAGATCAATATCCACTATTCAGAATTGTGTTTGGCCTTTAATGTTTTCTTTTGAAGAAGACGAACTTGCAATTTCTTCGACCGACAGATACACGTGAACGCGTTTTAAAATCGCAAGGTTCTAAACTTTTACTGTTTCTTTAAATGATATAAGACACAATCATATTTAAAAAATATATGGTGTTTATATTAAGCCGGGCGTCAAGGCCGTTTGTGTTGCGGATTCACATGTGTGCATTTAAGTCAGCCATTGTTTCCTATGCCTTTCTGTATAATGTCCTGCTTCAGTGTATTTCTTGTGCATGTAAGCTTCTATAATGATGATTTTAATTTACATATGCCTGACCATCGAATTGATGAACGGTTAAGATAGTTTTAACAATTAAACATGAAGAATTAGTTATAAAGATATAGATAGGTCTTTGTTGCTTTAACCTCAAAATGATTTCATGGGAACTTTTGCTCCGATAAGTATCGTATGTAGAAAGAGTTTTAGAAATAGATAGATAAACTTGAAAGTCTGTGTATCGGTTCGTAGCAGGGGAGTCTTCAACAGCCAGTTGGAATTCTTTCTAGGAGCATAACTAAAGCCGAATTCTTAGTGCCGGTACTTTACACTACCACTCTGAAGCTGAAGACAGCATTATTAACAATTAAGTTCCAAATTGTATTAAGGTGCAATTTCTTTTTCCTTTTCATGATTAAAGTTAGGCCTGCATGGTCGATTTATTCGATAATTATTAAGAAAATGGTGGAAAAATCCTGACTTTTCTAATCTAACCATTGAGACACGTCACTCAAATACCATTGAGGACAGTGCCGTTCTTTTGATTATACAGGCATCTATCTAAGATTTAAACTATACTCTGCATATTACACAGTCTCTGAAAGTAAAAACAAATTCAAAATGTTGGTTAAAAGTAATCACCAAAATGATTTTCAATCAGCAACTGCACTTAATCTTGGCTGTAACCTTTCCGAATGTAAATGTTAGGGGCATTTCGCTGGCAAAAATACTAATAATAAAGGCTGTTTTCCCGCTCCTTGAAAACTGGTTTAATTCTCATACGTTTCGTTGACTTGGATCATTTTTAGATAACTCCGCTGTAGCTCTTAAGGCTCCAAGTCTTGCCTCATTTAAGTTTGCGTAAATTGAAAAAAAGAAAAATCTCATGTAGGCTTCTATATAATCATTAACGTAACTCCGCTTTCGTTTCAAAGAGGAACAGCCCAAATTGACGGCCAGAGAAAACAAAACATTCCGTAAGAGAGGAAGGGATCGTTTCAGAAATTTTCAAAGCATCCGAATGGAAAAAAAGTCTTATTGCCAAGAGCACACGTGAGTCTTTCTCGCTTAGTCAAAAATCACGATTGACATTATGAAGTCATATCTAAAATTCATTCAAATTTGAACTATTCCGGGACTGCTGTGAAAAACCTTTAACTGTCAGAAAAGTCTGCAACCTGTGGGGATATAAAGAACAGAATGGAAGCGTTCATAGGGAAATGTCCCATTCCGGAGAGAAAACTTAAGGTCACGAAGGTCATGTAGCAATTATGAGGGCACATATCAGATTACCTTTCTGACTTTTCACTGGAAAAGGTGTGGATACTTGGGACGCTTATGGACATTTACGTGAACGGTGTTGAGGTGGATTTGCTCCACTCCAGAAAGCAGACGTGAGATTTCCGTGAAGGTCATTTTACTTTTTTGAAGACACTTAAATGGGCGTCCGTAAAGCCCTCCTCGACTGTCGGAAAAGTCCGTGGGTCTTCTACCAGCTCATTCGTTCAAAAACCACTGAATTCTGTGGCTGAAAAAAAAACGATAGTCTAGAGAAGAAAGGTAAGGTTTCGGTGAAGGTAATGTTAGCCATTGTGAAGGCATATATAAGATTTTTGCCATTATGAAGGCATATGTAAGGTTTTTTTTATCAAATGTTCGACCTCTCTGAATATTGTGTAAAGCTCTTTTCGTGATGAAAAGGATTTCCACATGAAGAACTTTAATAAAGCATTTAGTAGATAACACACATTTTGCAATTGTGAAATATTAAATCGCAATCTCAATGTTGTAATGCAGTGTTGGTATTAAGCACAAGTCATGCTAGATTAGTTGATCGCCAATGATGCAATGAGACTGTTTTAGAGATAATTTGTACAAAATGACCATTTAAGTCAATATTTAATTGAGGCGATTTTCCAAACTCAAACGAACTGCCACCACTTTGTGTGCATAAATTAAACGGTTTTACAGATAACCAAAACACCTCAAACACATTGATTGTGAAAACACATAGACACGCCTGGCATAATGTATTAACATATAATTTTGAAATCTGGCAACACATATTTTCCCTCTCAGAAGGAATTTTGTCGGCTGGTAAAAAAGCTTTTAGAATGTGTATCTGTCGTAACAATTGCAAGTTAACGTAATTCAGATTTCAAGCCAAACCATTTATCTTATAAGGAATTGTATGGCGAAGTCCAAGCATAGACTGGTTTACGGCGCATTTTGAGGAATTTTATATACATGCACTAAATACATATACACGAACTGATTTTGTGTTAATTGTTTCTTGTACAATAAATAACGAAATTATATAGTACAATGTAAAATAATAATAAGAAATTATTATGTAATAGTACTACGTTCTTATAATTTACAAACAAATCCTCCTCTCCATTGCAAAGATGAAAAATAAAAGTTTCATTCGTAAAGGATTTTTGGTCAGACTCAAATAGATTTCTACTAGAGAAGGTTATAGCCGTGAACAGTATATAAAATACACGTTACCTTGGCCATGTGGGAGCGTTGGGGGAGGTGGGTAGAAAGAAATAACTTTCAAAAAGTTTAGCATGTCATCAATTGATATGATACATGTATTCTTATATTTTTACCAAGTTTCTAACAAAGACAGTATTTTACATTGAGTATGTTAGTAGTTTGTGTAAATATATCTCAAATTTTAATAAAACATGTGTTTATCAAATTTATTTAGGAGTACACTGTTTAAACTCCGTATTACTACCCCCAGCGGTGAAAACTGTATTGATAGACTCAGCTTTTCCGACAAGTCTCGTGGAACTGTCACGTAACACAGCTCTATCGGATCTGGAGATACCGACCGCGAAAGTAGTCGAATTTAACTGATTATATATATCTATGTGGCACTAGGGGAAACTAACAACGAATAAGCTCAACTTCTGTTTACCCAGTTGGGTAATAAGGTTTTCTAGCCATGATAAAATCATAGCGCAATTACGACTGCAGCAGCAACATTACAGCACCAACGTTACTTTAAGCGACTATGGTGCTTACTTAAATTAGTGTCATTTATATAATTCGGATGTTTGTCACTAAATATCTTAAATGTTAGTACTCCAAACGTCCGGTCTTTTGCAAACTGCTTATTTTTTTTCACAATGTAATGCCGAGCTTAAAGAATCATCTCAATTCCCCTTTTCCAGTGAATCAAATGAGTAATTATATTTAAATACACACATTAATGATAAGACGACGGCCTCTCCTCCAAAGTCGCCCCGCCTCTACTGCCAACAGCGTCTACGAACAAGATTTGTTACAGTGTTGAGACATTAATAGTACGATCCCGCGAAGATAGTGTATTTATAATTGAAATGGTTTGACTACAACTACTATATTACAACGCCAATGCTAGGAGAATAATTTGTTTGCAGACAACAGATTAACTATTCCAAGTACACATGATATCTGATAAGAAACGGTGACCTAGCTAAACCAATGCTTGTATTTAAGCGAACACCATAATCCTTTCCAATTTTGTGAACTAGCAACACACCAATTTATGGACTTTTTTATTGTTAGGTCTGTGGCGTCTTGTATTAAGGAGAAAAGTGAAATATTAAAATAATTATTTGAAATACATATTCTGTAATATTTTTGTGTCACTTTCATATCTTATTAAGTTATTAAATTTAAATAATTTTGGCACTGTTTAAAGATATTAGAGAAAATAGATTAAGAAAATGCACTTAAGATTTCATCTAATCGAAACAGTGCTGCTAAGGGGTACCCACGAAGCACATTTTTATTCCACCAACTAATGTAAGTATTTTTAAATATTAACAAGAAAGAGTGACGCAATCTGTATACTCAATATTTTATTATAAATGTTCCATATTGTTATTATTCCTTTTCTCATTAAACAAATTTTAACTTCAATCCTTTTTCATTTGCACTATCGTTAGCTCGTAAATGTTCAATTTTATTTTTATGTCTATTATGTTATTTATTAAATAGAGAATAGCACGTCTGCGTTTCAGTAGTAGTTATTTTTAAAACCGGTATCATTTTTGACGTTTATATTTATTTTATATTCGCATGTTAATATTGCAAACATATGATAAATGCTTGCATATCTTGTTGAGTTTAAGTGCTAAAATCAGTTGTTTACAGTAACACATCCTATTCTAAAATCGTCGTTTACTTTTTCATTTGTTCATGAGAGTGATTTCTAGCAATTAATTAGGATGACATCTGCTCATAATTGCAATATATATATATATATATTATAATAATTATTATTATTAAACTTTCCTTAACCTATGCTGTGACTAAGTCATTTAATTTAATTTAAATCACTAGTTTCCATACTGTCCATATATCAACCACTTTGAAAGTAAATCACGGTATAAAATTGATGACTACGATGATGATATGCAGGACATTCACAGAACATATTAATTAAAAGGCCAATATATAACCGTCACTTTTCTATATCAAAACACATGGAGTATCCAAATATATCGATATATTGATGTTCTGTAGTCTTTATTGGGGTAACGGTAGGTTTAAGATCGATTTTTCCTGGTCAAAGCTTTTGCTTAATGGACTTTAACACCAATTAAACGTGTTACTTTTCGAAAATTTCTACGGTTACAATAGACCCTTTCTGCCTTATCTGTCCGACAAAAACATGTGTAAATAAAGTTATTGACATCCTGACAAACTGAAGAGACGTTCTGTTTAATATCGTTGGTTTATTACAACTTTGTCAATAGCGTCTGTTTCAACCAGACCAGGTTTTAATTTTAACATTTTTCTAACATAAATAAAGGATTTTTGTCTAGATGGAAATCGCAGCTTTCTTTTTCGCAAGTAATTACTTCGACATATTATAATCTTACAAATAACTACATGGTTGCACTATTCAAAAGAATATCGATATTCATAAACAATAAATGTTGATAAAATCCAGATATTAGAGAAAAATCCGCTTCAAGTTATGTGTGGTTTTCCAATATGGAATATTTGAATCAGAGAAGAAAATAACTGTGTTATTTAAATTGTAACGATTGGTTTTACTGTTTAAAGCCCCCATAACACAAAACCCGGGTTTTAATCGATTTTGTCTACCACGGTGTTTTGTTTGGCTTAGACAATATATAAGTAAATAAATACTCACGGGATAGATCTTGCAATAAAGTTATATAATTCTACTATATCTCTGTTTCAACGTAGAAATAAACAGCAACATTAAAAAATAATTGTGAACCAATTATATTAGATATGGTATATCTTTATATAAATTGAAACGTTTTACCACTTACTTTCCATTCAAGTGTAAGAGAGATGTATTGAGAGATATGATAAATATTTCAGCTCGAACATATGGATAGACGATAGTTTTAAGCACCGCTCATGTTAGTTTTGTTTCTTTAAAATAAATGGCTACGTGTAATGGCTGGAGACAGAGTCCATTTTCTTCTTCTGAAATACATGTATGTCTAAATATTGGTTTAAGAAACAAGCAAGCATAATACACTGTTTTTCTTATGGCTGTTGCCTTTTTTGCATTTTATATTTAAATATGGGACAAACTACTGGTATACATTTGAACTTTAATTATGTTATAAAATTGTTCAATTAACGCGAACTCCGTGACCTTTGAAATTAAAACATATTATATTTAATTCAAAATATGTATGCATGCAATCTGAAAAGGAGTAGCAATGTTTATAACCCTTAAATCCAGATTAAATTGTAGCTTCATTGCTAAGTCAAAGCTGGGGAAAATTATTCTTGTCAAAGACATGTATTTGCACCCAATGCTTCGTTATTCAACCGAAAAACGAGACTTCCAGATACTATGGACTTTGTGTGTGCCTTTCTAAAGATTGGCCGTTCCTAGGCGGAAACTGTTGGGTTTACCCTATTCTATGTTATGTCCCGTATCATTGTATTGTCACTTTAACTTTGAATTTGCACGTACATGCTTTTGTCTTGTGATTTATATGTTATATATAATAAAATACTAATATGACATTTTTTCATTTTCGAATTATTACTCGATTTGATATAAATATATAGAACCTGCACATTTGCGGCCAAACTGGCGGCTTACAGAGCTGTACTATTAGAGACTATTGTTAGTGAAGCAGGCCGGTCTGGAAAATACATTGTAGTTGGGTAAACTACCGGTTCTCCTAAGGTCAAGCGCTTTAGTACGGCTTTTTTTATCATCGTTTGAAATAAGGGGAAAATAAAGCCTGTCTGGAAATATAAAACGTTTAATGTAAATATATTATGTTGTAAGTCATTAATTTGTGTTCAATCCGAAAAGAAAATTTATTAAACAGACAATAAAAAACATCACACATTCGGGTATTACTACTGCCACGTTTGTTGTGGTTTGCAATTTGGAATAATTTATTCTTGATAAGTTCGTAGCTGAAATAAAGTAACAAGAAATATATGTATAGAGAATGTATTTTATTTCTTGCTTTCATAAATATATTGTTACAATGAAGTGAGTGGTTCGTTTGAATTGGATTTGGATTGGATTAGCCGGCATTTTTGCAGCGACATTTCAATCATTATAGCACAGGGGCACTTATGAGGTGCCCAGGGAATAAACGCGACTGGTCCATTACACTGGCACGTTTGATATATAGTTAACAACAGTAGCTTACCTATGTGACCGTTATTTTCCGTTTAATATCCGCTTTAAAAGTTTAACAAGCTATTCAGTGCAGCGTTCTGTATTGAGGTATTTTCTCCCCCAAAGAGCTGCCTGCTTTACCACTTTACCAAGATGTCTATTGATATTGCTAGCACTGGCGTAGGTTTTTCAAGTTGTTTTGTTAGAGGTGTTTATGGACATTGTTTCTCAGTGAAAACTGCAATGTCTCTGCTTGTAGTACGATTGGTCTCTGTCTACGTTCACATTTACTGCAGATGATTATCTGTTAGGGATAAAAGGAAGAAGACACTTGTTGCTTTCAACTTTTGTTCAATCTAGTGTTCCGAATGTGTACAACTACAAAGTCCCTTCTGGGATAGGTTGAGGATATGCAATTTCAACTCTGCAGTTATTTTTATATTAGGTGCAACTTTATTCTTACATCACCCAACCACACACAAATTAACTTTACTTCCCTCACATATATAGTTCTACACATAACCAGGTTTTGCATCCCATATGTAATCAACGCCATTTTGATAAATCAAGGATTCATGAATTTTCTGAATAAACCAAGCTTCACCGATTGTATACAAAAACCTTAATTAGTATTCTGTGGCATTGACAGAATAGAAAACCAGCCAAATGAATTGAAAGAAAAAAAATAACCTAATTGCTATGGGAATTGGGAGTGGAACTAACACTTTAGGAGAGCAAGTAGTTTGTTTTGTTGTTGTTGTTCTTTTTAAAAGTACACGATATGGCACAAAATGTTGTCAATGTGAATATTTAATTGAATATGGAAATTTCAAGTTTTATATAATGAAGAATCTTCAAATATATATGTGACGCCATAAGGGAATAAGTGTTCATTTGTTAAATGTCTATAGTCCTTAACAAATTACCTTTATTATATCAAATAGGCCTTGCAACTTTTAAGAAATACAATATACTAAGTCAGTCATTGATGATAAGCGATATATTTCGGATCTTTCCGGACAGTTCACATTACACAATCTCATCTGATTGCTAATCTATCGCATCTGCACGTAAATAGTCGACACTTAAAGAAACAAATCCCAAGGGCAAAAACAGTGGATATCAAATGACACACAAGTATTTGAGTTGGTCTCTGTTCAGTCATGAAACCGAGTCTCCAATAATATATGTATCCTTGCACTGGAAAGAAAAGTTTGGTTGTAGTTGCAATATTAATTTGAGTTGAAAAGTTTTTACAAGCCGATGTTGGCCGTTTGTTCAACTTACCTATTTCTTAATATGTTACAACAATTTTAATCAATATTTTATGCAATAGAGCGAATATGCCCTTTGTTGATAGCACACTCATATTAACAGATAAGCAAAAACAATATTTTATTAACGCCAATATTTGTTGAAAATATACTATCTTTTTGAAGTTTTAAAGGAACTGTTATAACCCTCTCATATATTTCACTCAATAGTCAGGACTGACTGTAATTTTAATCGAGGACGAAGTTCTGTTTAATGCTTAATGATATTCGACATTATGCCAAACATTCTATTTGAACAGTCACAATATCCTGGCTTTATTACACCACATTATTACAGAATTTAGAGTCCACATCATTTATCCTAATGAATGGAGGCGCCATCAAACGACTTATTGCTTGAATTTTCTTGCATTTGAAGAAGCTTTATTACAAATACAATTACTGCTATTAAAATTTGTTGCTCTTTCTAAAATATCTCGTTACTAGCAAACAGAGAACAGTTTCGGCCATTGAAGTCCATTAGTCCATTCAAATGTTTTGCCATGACTATGTTGCAATGTAATTTAATTAAAAGGTGCAATAAAATTCCTCATCTTATTGCATGTTGTGTATTATTTATGACTCAAATGTGTAATCTAGCCCCCATTGCTTCAAATTACGTGACAATGAACGTTAAGAGTTTATGTTTGACCTTAAATGTTTTCCTTAGAATAATTTAACTTGTTTGTTCAACGACCAATACACATTAAGCTTTCAACTTTTTGCCATTGGACTTATAAAACATTCAGGGAGCAATTTAATTAGCTATGATATCAGATATCATTTCAAAATTAATTTTAGGTCACACCTTACTGAAAATGTTGTCGTTCGACGTTAACGTGTACTTCCACGAGAGCCTCTTGGGAGCTACCATTGTTTTATTGCTAGTCATACATTGCAAATTTATTTATTTTGTCAGGAGCTGTATGAACGGCATGATATATCCTTGCTATAAGTTTACATTCGGAGTTACATTTCGGTATTCAAACTTCCATTGTTTTTATTGTTAACAATGTATTATGATATTATAAATCATTTGCATAATCACCGTCACTGGTATCGTAATCATCATTAGTATCAACACTATTACTCTCCGCGTTTTTGTTATTATATCATTGATGCGGCTATTGTCAGCATCGTCATCTTCTGTTAGCTGCCTTGTTACACTGCTTTATATCCATACATTGTAGCCTTGTTTAGCTCATATATAAGTAAGTGTGTACCCTTTTTTCTGTATTGTGTTGTTTTTATTGTACATGTATATATTGCTTTGTTTACTATACTCTTCAAACTTGGAGGCAATAAAGGATATTATTACAAATTTAAATAAACGATATTTTTAATAAATCATCGGGTATTTAAATTTGTAGTGTTTGCAGCATGTGCAAAAATGCATTTAAAACTAATTTCAATTAAGCTTTGTAAGAAGTGTGTGTAAATAGTAAAAAATACAATGTATGAAATATTAACAGATAAATGAACTTGACTATTGCTTCTGAAAGGTTTGATAAAATAATGCTTTGTTAAAACACAATGAACAACAAATTTAAATACTACATTTGATGACTAGCTTAAATGTGTCATTTTTCCCTTAAAATGGTTGAATAAAATAATTTAGCCACCGTTTAAAGCTAAAGAACCTAAAGAATACCAAATATCAAACTGTGTGAATATACGACATAGGTTTACGCCAGTCATAATTATCACACATATTGGATCAGTAGTGACGCATAAAAAAAGGTACACGAGAGAGCCAGGATGTGAGAAATCCAGGACGCCCTAAAAAGCATGCGCTTTAAACAAGATGGTGACTATCCTGATAACTAAATACTCTCTTACACTGTCGATTAATTACATAAACAATTGACATAAACGAATTATAATTCTGATGGGAAGTAGATTATTTTTTCTTCTTTGTTTTCTTTCTTTGTTCTCTGCTACATCTCTATTTATAAGATGCATTGTTAACACCGGGACTCTCGGGTTTTTTTTGTTAAACAATATTTTAAAATATTTCAATATTTAAACAGCCGCGAATTCCTATAAATGTATGTTAAATCCACGCATTATTCATTAATTAGACCAGAAAAATAATAGTAAATAATCAATGACTATTATATGGTATAGCATCGTGTATCATTGTGCACTTTTTATTTTTTGTCATTACTTCAGTCCTGATGAACAATAGCTTTAAAAACATATCAAAGGTACAGTTTACGTAAAACGACCCTGTCTCAATTCAATATATAACATTTTCAAATAAATAATTGATTTCCCAAAAGCACACACCCAATTTCCAATTGAACACTGATATTTCTCTGTGGATGTGTAGTATTAATTAAGGAAATGTTGATAGAGTTTCACAAAAACAACAATATTGTTGACATTTAGCTGCTTTCCCGCAGAGCATATAAAACGCCAGTGCTAGAAGAATGAATTTGTTTTCATACAATGTATATATATAACTGGTTTACTTTAAACTATTCCAAATTTCATTTATTCTTGTAACGGTAAAGGAAATGCTACAGTAGCAGTCATATATTTACATCGCCCAGACATTTATTCGCATTCGTTCGGGGTTAGTTGAAGGTCACGTGCCATTATTGTGATGGACTTGAAAGGTTGAAACTGTAGTCGATGAGTTGTTTTATCCAATTATAAATATCACTATAGAATTAATAATATAAATAGTTTTGTTATTAAATTTAAGGAACAATGGAGATAAATACTAATATATTTTAGTCAAGTCATGAGGTTTATATTTTTCGCTACACGGTTGTAGTTTAAAGCCTTTCAATTCAGTTAAGTTCGGAATACAACTAACTATAATTGTATTTGAAATATCCTTATTCATTTATAAATACAAGAAACATTGCTCAAATACCATAGCTTGCAATTTTTATTTGTAACACACTACAGAACAATTCACAAACAAAAGTAATTATTTTTTATATGTAATTTCAACATAATTTGCAAATATCCCAACGATTTTAGTAGGTTAAATGCCATTTTCAATATTTAAAATAACACAGCCATTTATCGTTATTCGTAAAAAGCGAACAAACAACTTTTTTCGTTTATTTCAGACTCTAAGAATATATGACAAAGTCCTATGAGCATTGCCACATATACCAAACTTCGAAAAGGCACAGTACAAAGATTTCACATGCAAGCCAAGCGAAAAGTAAGAACACATTTGTGATGAGTCATTTAACGAAAAGAGCAAACCCGACAGTTACCTCCTTGGAACGGTCAGTTGGCAATATGGACCGACTGGGGTGCTTAAACCGGTTTTACAGAGCTCTTACCTCGCACTTCTCTAAGCATTACATTTTTGGCATAACATTGATTATCGAACATTATTTTAGATGACAAATGAACAATATAATAGTCATCACATGGGTGCCTAGATTATCTCTAACACAATATTATCGCAAGACCTCTTTAAATTGCTTGGAAACCAACTGCATCCTCTTTCGAATACGCATATTGTCCAGACCGAGTTTGTAAAGTATACTATATGACAATTTAAAAATGTTGATCCAATTTTGTTCAATGGAAAAATATTAGTAATGTAAGAAAACAATACAAGGTACTGAAGTGTGGGTTTGTTTGTTTAAAACACAATAATGAATGGGATGGATGACAGTAAGGGTTATTTCAGCCATATATGTTTATATTGCTTTATATATAACTTGTAGCAAACGTACGTCATTTGCACCCTCTGTTCGTTTTCAAGCATAATGCCCGCAGGTTACATTAACTTTACAAGCGATAATAAATATTATGACATCTACTTTGAATCCTTAAAGTGGTTTATGTCAGTTTCAATAGCGACATTTCGATCCTCGAATAATCTTTTGTCGGGTGACGGAAACGTGTATTGACTATCATTTGAAACCACTCGAGACTTTAAGCTGACATTATTGACACATCTAGTTGACACCATGGTCTCGGTATGTTGGTGGCTCTGTTCATTGACTTCATACATCTGTTGTTAAGCTCCATTAAACGGTGTTGATGGTGAGACATATTTAGTTCTCTGTACACAACGATGATAGCTAAAGAAAAATAATTGTTTAATATATTAGCGACAGAGGAGTAAAGAGATGAGAGAGCAGCGAAAATTGACGAGAAAAAACTGCATGTATATTATGGATCACAAGATAGAAATTGTTAATCATTCATCAGGCCAAGATAACCATTATTAGAGAGTTGGCATTTGTTGGAAAAGATTCCAAAAATAATACACTCGTTCTGGCATTGTCATGCGATAGCTTCAATAAATAAATGATGTTATTTATAAATTCGTGGATATAATGGGTCCATTTTGCCTTATCTGTCCCACAAAGAACATTATAAATAAATAATACAATTGACAACTTGACAAAACAAAAACGTCTGTTCATTTTCGATGGTTCGTTACAAATTTGACGACTGTGTCTGCTCAATTCATATTATGCATTTTTGCATTTTTCTAATGGGTATAAAGGTAGTCTTTTGACGATTATTGCAGTTTTTGTCGCACGTTATTACTTTGAAATATTATCCAGCATATTGATAACTAGGACAACATGCTGGAGAATCACAAGTGGACCACAAGCCAAACACTTGTAAACAACGTGTTTACTTTTTCGTTTGAAAGAAGCCTCGGAGTAACACTAAAACCTGGCTGAAAAAATCAACAACATTTTCTTCAACTTCTGTTCTCATAATTTTTATGACATGAACATTTGACGGCATTCTTAATCAATTAATAACAACAAAGTTTTGTTGTTGTTGTTTTTTTGTTGTTGTTGTTTTTGTCTGTTTATTTTTGTTAGGCGAAAAGGTTCCATTGTTGAAAAAGATCTCGACGGCGACCTTTGATGTGTTGTGTCAATGCTCTCATGTATAAATGTTTGGTTTGAGAAAGTCTTATAGTTCTCGCTTTTAGTTGCTAGGAATACTAAATGACCCAAAAGCAAAATGGTAAACATGAGGTAATTCAGCAATGTGTTAGAGTGACCTTGATGAACTAGCCTAATGTTTTAACGATGGCATGGGATTGAATTCTAACGCAGAAAGATGACCATCTAGTCACACAGACAACCGTGTTCCGGCCTCTCAAGTTCAATGGCTTTTTTTTTCTAAACGTCGTTAAAAGAATTGTATATTACTAATATTTAAAGAATGAGTTCTTCTCCTTCCTCTTCTTTCTTTTCTACTTCTTCTTTTTCTACTTCTTCTTTTTTCGTTTTCTTCTTCTTCTACTTATTATCATCATTATTTCAAGTTAAGAATTTTTACATTTTACTGTTACTTTTTACTTCTTCTGATATCCATGCGTTGGACTTGTAATAATAAAACAATGGCAATTAGTCTCAAAGGTGATAATTACATCATCTGTATTGTAATGAAGAACTTACTTTAGTATCAAATTGGTACAGAAAGTGGTATCAGGGTGAACAACAATTTAGACATCAGTGGCTGTTGTCCGTAGTGGTGGCATCGATTGTAAGTTAGATGCTAGATAGAAGCAACGGTCTCTGCGCATGTTTCCGTATTTAAACTGATAGCTGGCAACGTCGCTGACAGACTTGCTTCCACAGAAATACGGAGTGATACTTGCAATTGTGGAATACACACAATTCAGTATAGCACAATGGTAAGTGATTTCATTCTGTAACAAGCAGTTTCGATGTATAATATTTTTGTAATTGTGTCTTTATTATTGTGTTATATCTATTTTATTTCTAAGAATATTTTTATTATTATCATTTTATAGTTATAGTGCTTTTTTACGCGAATGGCATTGTGTTTTTATGAAGATGACATTATGTCGGTAGAAATATCAGTCATGCGTTTTGCTTTTGCCGATACCATTTGGCATTTTAACTATTTTCTGTGGTTTTAATACCCACAACAGTGTCTGCTTTGCAAGGAGATTAAAAATGCATGTCGACAAACTGTATGTACTGTTATTTTCTTCACATATTTTACTGATAATGAGGTTGGGGGGTTGTGGGTGGGGTGGGGGTGAGGCGGTTCACGAATTTGAACATAATTTCAGTTTGATGAACGTTAAATGAAGTATTTAAGCTTTCTAAAATAAATCACAAAATAATTCTTAACCAAGCAATGAAAATAGATCAATAACATGCAATAAATACTTAAATATTTTTAAGGCGGGCGTTATTAGACAAGAATAACTACAAATATAAAGAATATTGTTAGTGTCTTTATCTTGATTTTACATAAATTAATCACAAACCACTTACAAATGTAATATCAACACATGAGAGCTAGAAATGCTTATCAATTTGATATTTGGTATTCTTTAGGTTTTTAAGCTTTAAACGGTGGCTAAAATATTTTATTCAACCATTTTAAGGGAAAAATGACCACATTTAAGCTAGTCATCAAATGTAATATTTAAATTTGTTATTCATGACAATGCCACGAAACAACATAATAGCATAACCTTTCTAACCTATAAAGGTGTAAAAAAAATTATACTCGTCCAGCTATATGACTTACTGTATGCACATACGACGTATGAATTTCACCATTGAGCTGCGTTTCTAACTAAGGATAAAACGTTTTAAGAGTACTTATTTACATAACATCATATCTTAATTCATATCAGAGTTAACACTAAGACCTAAGATTTGGTTTATTGTAATAACAACAGCAGAATTTTGCTTAAATAAGAAAAAAAGTTCTCCATTTATAAGAAAAAAAATCATTATGAATTATACCATAAAATCAATGAGACAAGACAAATGATAAAATGACGAGAAAAGACAAAACCTTCCAAGTACACATTTGCAAGTTGGCTATTGAAGAATGACATAATCAAAACCTACATATACGCTCTTCATAGTGAACTATATAGATACACGAGTTCTGGTGTGTTGTTTAAACATATATATACGTTTAAACAACACACCAGAACTCGTGTATCTATATAGACTATATAGATATATATACAGACGCAACGTTAACAGTTAACAACCGTTACATATATAACGGTTGTTAACGTTGCGAGTTAATGTCAATATCTTTCAAGCTGATGTTAAAATTTGTTCGTTATTTGATGCATTTATACGAGGATTCATGCTAAACATCATGTCTCTAATTGTATGCTTTTAAATTGATTGCAAACATATCAAGGCAAAGTTCAAATTTACTGGACGTTGCTAGCAGAACCAATTCAATTTTGTAAGAGCAAGAACCAGAATTATAATAATTGGAATTGAACATGCATATGCAATAACAGCTACTGATAAGCCGACATATTTCAATTTGCTATGAACGAATTTTGTTATAAATTTAATTGTCTTTTCAATGAAGGCTTAATCTTTTAAAAATATCAGGTCGGTTTCATTTCCACGATCTATGTGTAGTAAATTTAAATCTCCTTACCGTGGAGATGTGGAGTAGGAATACTTATGTATCCAGTAATTCATACTAATAATTTCATGCGCGTGGTTCCTCTAATATTGACAAGAAAGGACATGTGCTCTCAAATCTTTAATCAGAAATCGTAAGTAAACGTGAACATCAGAGAACATTTTGATTAAAAGTTAACCCGACTGTATTGAATTTCATTTTTATCTCCTTTAAAATGATCAGAATTCGAAAATTCTCATTTATCCATTTACATCAGTGGTCATTAAACAAAAACAGTACTATCATTTTAATGTTGAATTCAAACTGTTGTAATATTTTAAAGAACGTCTTAATACTGTTAATCGAAAATTAGTTCTCGTTTTTGTCAGGAAAGAGAAAGAAACTCTCTGCGCGAGAAGGTCGTCCCAAAGTAAATGTGTATTTTCTGACATTTTTTCCTGATAAGTGTCGCTGCGTTTCCATTAGTACCGCGGTCGGTGTCTCCCTATTGGATTCGGTAATGTGAGAGTTTAGGTAAATGCAAGAAGGCTGTCATCGGCGGCTGAGAAGTGGATATGAGAGGGAGGCATCAAATGAAAAGTTTCTTTAAAATGTCATCATTATATCATTAATGAGAAATTTGTGGAACAACAAATGTATTTGTATACAACTCAATTGCTACCTTAAACGTGCATATTTGTGTAAATATCCATGAACGTCGACCCATAAACCATCACGTTTCCCCCAGGCATATTGTAAAATCTTAAATTGTAATCTGACAATATAAATAATTAGTAGCAGATTGTGTTCATGACTAAAATCTAAACAAATAAAGGTTCTAAAAATTGCAGGTAAACTTTTGCATAAAAACCTTTTAGACCAAGCTCATGGAGATGAGATTTTCACGGACTATATTAATCAAAACCATTTTTGCAAGCAATAACCCACCCAACCTGATTAAAACCATATCCTGAAAACTTCTCCGCTATCAGGATTGGATGACAAGTCAACAAAACCTTCCCAACCAATCAGATTGTCACCAAAATCGCAAAAGTAAATCATGATCGGAAGCGTTCCGAACGTATCATTTTAATGGCTGCGCCCATTTACAAAGAAGTGTAAACAAGGACACTCCATGCAAGACTTATGTCATTGACAGGTGCGTTGAAAGCGGTATCCCATTGGTTTCAACATCAGTAACATCTTCAGGTCGAAAGTTAACTAACAAGCAGTTGCAGAACAAACTTAAACTAAGTGACTTTTCTACTGCATCATCGATAGTGGTCTATCTAACTATGGTGTGCTTATTTATTATGAAACAAACCCTGATATCTTGTTTTTTTCTTGGTGGTGGTCTTTTCATTGAACCATCAATTTGATCACATATCACCCGAATTCAGAATCAACACACAGTACTTTTCATCAAAGAATTTATTAACTTTTATTTTTTTTAAAATCCCAAATTCCTAAAATCCTGGTCACTGATCGTTACTAGGAGAGAAATAGTATCATAATTTTGTTTTGATTAAGTTTTTGGACAGCAGCTCTATAAAGAAAGTCTTTTATCGAATAAGAATATACATAGTTTTCTCGGAACTGTTACTTTTAATTTTTGAAATTATTATGAGATTGGGCAGCTGTCAAGTCCTTATTTAATAATACATATACATCAATCCGCCGAAATGTCGACGTCGTTATCATTAAATTTAGGAAATTACTTCACTATAAAATCTTAAATAGCGCTGAATTCTAAGTAAGCCTTTCTTATTTTAACTATGTCAATGACATGAACATGCCATTTTTTTAAATGTACTTTTCTGCGCTTTAAAAGGTTATCTCTTGTTGTAATTTTTTACCAATAAAACCTTTTATATATACTGCCATGTTTGATTGTATTATATTTGTTTTACTTCCAAAAAAATCATATTGTTCATTGATGCTCTAATGTAGAAAATTAATGATATATTTGCGATGAAAAGCCTTATATTTGTGCAGGTATAAACGAACATTTTACTTTTTCAAACGTAAGTGTTCGAAACTAGGTTCTACACGTTAAAATTATATCAATACGAACTTTTGTCGCCACGGTATTTTATTTTCCGGCATCTCAAAGAAGACGGCTGTTTTGTCTCATGAGTTTGTTTCAGAATACATATAAATTTTGTGCAAGCACTGGAACTATTTTAATTGCGCAGCAGTTATTTATATCTTTTAGCTGTGAGCGTATATATGATTGGAGATGGGAAACACGTCCATTAGTATATTCTTAGTATACTTTATATAGAGTTATATGATTTTCTGGCTGTTTATATTATGGTTTAAGACATTTGTCAAGTTGAAAAAGCGGTATGGGTCATTAAGTGGCTTAGGAAAAATAAGTGCAATATTTTAAGAACACAGGTGACTTTATATGTGATGCCAAATCGATCTTTGTATCTTCCTTGTTGATATATAAGGTGTCAATGTTGTATACAATTAGAGCACTAAAGTAGTGTTTGTGTTCCTACAACGAGAGTGACAGTAAGGAAAACAACGCAGCTGCATGGGTAAATATTGCGTCATTTCCACAATGACCAGAGAACAGAACGTCTTAAACGCGCAGTGATATTAGACCTGCTGACTCTTCTGATTGCTTGGCTCTCACCGCGAGGGTTCCCCTTAGGGGCGAACAGCCTTTTTTGGAAAGGCCTTCAAGGTTCGTCGAAAGTTCCACCCAGACAAATGTCTGGGATATTCTTCTGCCGAAATAGCTGACCGTCGCTGTTATGGCCATATTTGGTTTATTCAAAAGCTAAACAAGCTTAAAAGAAAAAAAGAAAAACCTGTCCGGAAAAAATAAGTGTTTTGTTTAGATTAAACACATTGTGAGTTCCTAATTAATTTTAAACTTTAAAGGATGTGTGTACATAACGCAAAAAATATGGACCTAATGTTGAAATATTTCTTTTTAGTATCCTACTCACGTAGTGAAAAATTCTATTTAACTACCGACATTCCAATTAATGGTTAGAATACAGATTTATGAAAAGCTTATCGTTGTACCTCGATCATATAACCAGCTAGTTTCGTGATACACACCGGTTCTGTTTCATGAAAACCTAAGAATATATAAGGAGATATAATCGTCGTAGTGTTTATGCCAATTACTGAGACGATGCACGCGCAGTGTATTATGAAATCTTCGCCCTACATAAAATAATTAATAAAATGAAATGCTTTTATATATCACTAAAATAAGGCATGACCTTTTACGTCTATTCCTCTTTCTAGATACACGTTGATCGGTTAGACAAATATCAGAAAAAAACTGACTTTTATTTTGATATGTTTGTAAAATGTTTATCACTAAATCTACATATGTAATAGATATTGCACAATTTGCATAAACAATTTACCGCTCAATGCATCAAATTATTGTTTTTGCCTCATATATATTGTTCCGATTCTTGGTGGAGAGTTGGTGATTTAATATTGCCGGGATAAACACGTTTTGTTTTGTTGTGTGTGTTGTTGTTTTTTTTTTCAAATTCGATTGATCTTTTGAATTATGTTTGAATCGGAATATAATATCATTCCGTTCAGGATGACTTTATCGATTCGGAAAAATGAGGAATCAAACATTATCAATATGGTACTCTCTGGACTCGTATCTCACCGTTCCGTCACTGAATGGTCGCAATTAGAAATAAAAATGGTTTCTTCCAAATGATTTCAAGGAAATGTGCGAACATCAGAACGCTTTATGTCTCACTGGAATTATCGGATGTGATTTCAAATCACGCCAAAACGCCCATATGACCGTATTAGATAGAATACGGGAAAAGTATATAAAATGGTTGCGTCAGTTTTTAAATCGGAATCTTTTTATGTTTATGAATATAGATATTCTGAAATACGCGATGTATTATTTTCTTCACAAAAGTAAAAAAAAACACTAAAATTTATATGATTCCAAGATGCATTTTCAATGAAAAAGAGAAATTTAATAGTGGTGAATCTCCATGGTTACTATAAGGACATACTTTAATAAAATATTTAATTTATTAGCTATATATAGTAAATATTTTTATATTATATAATACTTACTTGCTCAAAGCTTATTATCAATGACCACCAAACTGTTACTTCCATTTTAGATGATGCCACTAACCATTTCTTCATCTCCATTGATCTTCATACTCTCTGTCGCTTTGCTGATTGTGGCGCCATCTGTAGCAATGCAGGAGGAGACCATTCCGGTCAGCGATACTGGAGAAGGACAACTGTGTGACCAGAACCCCAAAGTCGCTAACATATGTTTGGCATGTACAGGCCTCCCGTTTGACGCCAACATTCCTCTGGTTACATGCTGCAGCAACGAGGACGCCATGAAATTCTGCGATGCGTGTGTAAATGATAAGGTTTCTTGCGCAAAGGTCATACACGAGATGAAAGCTCTAGAAGACTTCTCCGAGAGTGAGTTTGTTGATTATCCAAGCAACGATGAAGATGACGACGGAGCCTTTGACGGATACCTCGATGCATTGAAACCGGATTTTGAAAAGAGGTTTGGGACTCTCTTCCTAAAGAGTCCGAAACGTTGGAGCCAAGGTTTGTACAACGATTTTAACCAAAGGGGCAAACGGTTTGGTAGACTGTATATAGGTAAAGGCGGTATGTTCGGTAAACGGAAAGATGAGAATGTTGATAAGAGATACGGTGTCTTGGGAATCGGTTCTTCATCGTCACCGAGATGGTTTGGCAAACGTGATAGAGATGCCGGAAGGGACAAACGGTTTGGTACCCTGCATATGGGTTCTGGTGGCTTTTTTGGGAAACGTGATGAAGAAGATTGGTTTCCAATTGAAAACGATAAGACTAAAAGATTTGGAACTTTAGGTATGAGATGGAGGCCGACGATATGGGACAAACGCAGTCCCTACCTGGACGATGCTGATAAAATCGACGCTATGGACAAACGCTACGGGCGACTCTTTATGTCATCGAAAGGGATGTTCGGCAAAAGGTCAAAGTCGGAAGGTTACTTCAATTCCGAGGAGTTTCCAGGTTTCAGAGACTCGTCACAAGGCGGCAATAGTTATGAAGAAGGTAGTGAAGAAAAGGCCGATGTAGACAAACGCTATGGACATGTTTTCTTAGGAAAAAGTCCCTATTTTGGAAAACGTTCATTAGACTTAGAAATGAAGAAACGATTTGGTCGGCTTTTTATGAATCGCCGAAAGGGTGTGTGGTTTGGGTGAAATCATTTTACTAACAGATCTCTTTGTCTATACTTAGGTCCAACACTGTAAAGCTCGTGCATGAAGCTATGTTATAACATAAAAAAAAAATTTCACAGTTATCAGCCGAAAGATTTTATCTAGAAAACAATATGGCAAAAAATAACTGAATTCTCATAAACAGACAAACAACAATGCAGAAAGAAATTATGGTCTTCACTAAATTCTTCCTTTATTGTGATAAACAAAATCTATGTGGTCAAAAATGTAATATAATGACATTTTTGTGTGCTTTTGATTCTTTTCAAATATGCAATAAATTATTCCGCCTTTTATACAGTTGTACATGTAATATTTAGAAAACATATACTATTTGTATCAATTCAGTGTGTCCCTCAAAACAAATGTTTTCTCTTTGCCACCGTTACATGCTGAGAAGTGATTGAATGTACATTTCGAAAATGAACGTTTGGCTATTGATATGGTTCAAATGGTTCTTTGAAAAGAATTTAGATTGTAAATGAAAAAAAAGAAATTCTAGGATATTGAAAATTCACAGTTATAGCATTGTATCAACACTCTGCAACCATTTTTGATTTTGTGTTTATTAAGATTTTATCTTTATCTTTTATCCTCCAAATATGAAGAGCATTTTATATGTACAAAATAGTAAGCAACATATTACAACGAAAATCTATATACAATGTAAGTTAAGATATACTTACAAAATTAATTAAAGCCCCAGTCCATTTTGTTGCTATTTGAAGTAAACATCATCAGAAACTACAAAAAAATCATATTTATAATTCTTACTGAAACGAAACGTAAGAATTAAGTATGAAGTCTCTATTCTCGCCTTTAGATATTATGGATTAATTTCATATTAGGAATAATAATGGTGTTATATAATAGTCATTTGCATTGTTTTAGTCTCGAAGTTTTCGTTAATAGAAATTTATTTGATAGATTATTGTATAAATAGGAAAATATAAATAAAAGAAAGCGTTTTGCTCTCTCTGTCTCTGTCTGTCTGTCTGTCTGTCTGTCTCTCTGTCTCTCTCTCTCTCCCTGTGTTTCTCTGTCTCTCTGTCTCTGTCTGTCTGCCTGCGTGTCTGTTTGTCTGTCTCTCTCTCCCCCTGTCTCTCTGTCTGTGTCTGTCTGCCTGTCTGTCTGTCTGTTTCTCTCTCTCTCTCTCTTTCTCTCTCTCTCTCTCTCTCGCTCTCTCTCTCTCTCTCTCTCTCTCTCTCTCTCTCTCTCTCTCTCTCTCTCTCTGCGACTCTCTCTGCTTAAGTGCAAACAACTATCTGTTAAATATAAAAATAGTGTCCTTCCAATGTTAACTGCCGCAATAGAAGAATTCTGTATCCATCCTCAGTAATACGAAGCAAGGACAAGGTCCTACGAGTATTTAAACAAACACAAACATTAAATAGAGCACTATACCAAGGTAAAACATACCAGTTAAATGTATTAGTAACAACAAAACACCGACAACCCAAGTGCCACAATCTTTACACGATAAATTAAATGGCAATATAGATAACTCAAAAACACTCAATGTGAAAAAAGGCTGTATCCTCCTACAGTAAATGCAGTCACCGGTGGAGGCTGGACATGCAAACGTCTCTTTAATAACAAATCCTTACATAAATGACACCCCATGTTTTGGAATAACACACATGTGATTATTATAATTTTATCGTGTTTAAATAACTAAAAGAGAAAGACCTGCTGTTTCACTCATGTTCGCAATTATATGTTTGTAATATTCACCAGACTTTAGTTCTCCATTCGGCGCAAATAAAATGTTTGTTTCTGTTTCGCTTGATTGAAAATTCATGCATTGCGCTTCAATTATAGAGAAGACCAACAGTAATTTCGATGTTCTCGTCTTTTATTACTGTCAAATTTCGAAATCACGTGCAATTCTGATGCAGAAGAAAGTAATTTTGTTCGGGTTGTCAGACTTTCCTCTTTCGAATCACGACTTTAAATGTCCACACAAACACATGATTTGAATAAGAGGAATTTTAAACGAACAATGGCGATAAAAACTCATTAGGATTGCCTCTAATTGCAGACAACGCGATGACATTGCAATTACAAGCGAAGGCTTCTTTCACTTTGAAAGATAAACACATTACATTTACGGGAAACAACAATGCACGTCTTAATACTGTCAAATAAAGCCTCATTTGTATGAGAAGAGAGAAATCTCTGATAAAATACCCGTGGCTTTTCCTGCGAAATTTGCTTCTATATAGCATAAACCTAAGCTACACATGGTTACAGTTTTGAAAAGCTGTTAGTGTCTTAGGCGAAATGATACGTGACCGAGAAATGGAGACAAATTTATTTATGGAATGCAGATCTGACTTACACTAGCTTATTCTCAGATGTAAATAGTAAAGTAGGACTGTCCAGTTCGCACTACATGTATTTAGGATATAAGCAGGTCCGCTTTCAATCTATTATTACCAATGAACTACATGTATTACAATTGCACCGTGATCAAATCAGCCTTCCTAAAATGTATCATTTGACTAAAGATACGCATTCTTTGTACGTTCTTTCAAAACGCACCGTGTCATATTCATATTTATTTTCTTCAATGTATTCAATTAATACGACAGCATTCAATTTATGGGGAAAGTTATTTTCGAATACTAATACTCTGTAATTACATTCTTTGTACGTTCTTTCAAAACGCACCGTGTCATATTCATATTTATTTTCTTCAATGTATTCAATTAATACGACAGCATTCAATTTATGGGGAAAGTTATTTTCGAATACTAATACTCTGTAATTACATTCTTTGTACGTTCTTTCAAAACGCACCGTGTCATATTCATATTTATTTTCTTCAATGTATTCAATTAATACAACAGCATTCAATTTATGGAGAAAGTTATTTTCGAAAACTAATACTCTGTAATTAATTTTGATTAAATTATACATTTGCCCTAGTGTTTTCCTTATTGTTTCCTCTAAATGTAATGTTTATAAGTCCAAATCTTCCGTTATAAACGTGACACTTTTACTTTTAGAAGATCTGCAGGAACATAAATATTTGGTTTGCTGTGGTTACCGTCATATCTATTTGCTCTTCTCCAAAAACCCACCTTAACACTTAATCCTTTGCTATTTTTGCTTTTCTAATATATTCTGCGAACAGTTACATTGACTGGTTTGTTGCGCGACATTGTAATATGACGCTTACAAAGGTATGAACAGTGGTCTTATTCAAGACTTTTTTATTCAAGAAAAATATCATTTTAAGTCAAAGAGTAATTTCACTTACAATCAGCAATTTTGTCCAGTTCTTCTAATAGAAATACTCCTTCAGCCTCTTCTAAATTCTTTTTTCAATTACGTCACTACTTTCGTCATAACATATCAAAGAAAACGTCAGCGCTTGGATATCTTTTATTTAAATAGATCGGAATTCTTTTCAATGCTTACCTGTGAGGAAACCCTTAGGAAGTGCGAGATTAGAGCTCTATGAAAAAAACCCGTTTAAACACTCCGTCGGTCCTTTTTGCCGACTTGACAGTTCCAATGCGATATTGTTGGGTTTGCTCTTTTTGTTAAATGACTCATCACAGATTTGCTCTTACTTTTAAATTTGACGTGCATGTGAATACATTTTGTCCAGTGCCTTTTCAGGGTTTGATTTATTCTGTAATGCTCATAAGACTTTGTCATATATTCCTATTTTTAGGTCGACAGCAGAACATTGTACGTGTATCACTGGTTTAAATGAAGATGTGTTACTACAATACATAGCCTAAATAAAACTTGTCATTTTCGTTAAGCATCAATATAGTACTTTTACAATACACTGAACTGAATTAAAAGAAGCCAGTTTAATACATCAAAATAGTACAGTGATGGCATGTAATTGTGTCCATTAAATAAGTCTGCCGAACGTAGCTCGTTATTTCGTGAAACGCTAGGAAACAGCTGTATTGAGAGGCCCCCAGTTAGTATCTACACGAGACGCTGAAAATCTGGCTTTAAATATAGAAACAAATATAAAAAAAGGAATATGACAAAGAAGTATAAAATTAAAATAACACGTTTTCAATATCAATTCAACTCATTGTGATGGTCAGGTGGTTTGCGTGTCATTTTTTGGGGTCAGTTTCAATGAAGTATATCATGTAAAGGAGTAATAACTCGAAAGAATATGGGTAACAGACGCAAATTACAGATTATGCAAATTCTCGGTGATACGTGCTTTGTACAATTTACTGTAAATGCAAAAGCAGACAGAAGACAAAAAAGTGCAAATTTAGTTTTCGTGATAACAGCAATATTAAGAACAACTTTAAAAACTTTAAATTTGCAATTAATAGTTGACATTCATGTCGATAAAAAAAAAGTAAATCGCAAAAGCTCTTTCATCATTTCCTTATTTTCGTGATACACAACAGTTTGTTTTTTTTTTTCAAAATATATGACTTAATTGTGTATATAAGAGTGTTGGGGATTTTATGAGGTTATACACACGCAATTTTGCAATTTGTAGCAATTTGTGCCTTGCATTAAAGAGTAAACTCAGTCATCAATTAACATTTTCGTTGTAAGAATTTAAATCTGTGGACAAGCGCTTCGAGCTTCAACGTGTTTTCATAATTCCTCAGCATTCAGGGTTCTACTTCTAATCCGGATACTTTTAAATGTGCAAAAGTGGTTTCCAACTTGTCTGATAAGAGACGTGATTTTATTGCTTTATTTACGAAAATTATTTTTCCAGTATAAATGGTCATAAAAGTGTCTTTTATTCGTGAAGTACAACTTTATTCATTGTCCTTATTTGCTCGCTTTATCACTTAAAATTGAAATATTTAAAGCCTTGTTGACGCATAGCGCCTGGATACTTCGCATGACGCTATTCATTTTATTTTATAAAAGTAAATTGATGCTGCCATGTAAATCTACCGGAAAAGGTTTTTATAAGATAGTGTCATCATGGTTAATGATTAAATACATGAATAAGATACAAATCCCAATTAGGCATCCATCACCTGATTTAAATGTGACTATATTTTGTACGATCTCCATATGCACTGACATATTTGTATATCGTTACTGAACATATTGACAAAACTACAACTACAAGCTACATTTGCCAATGATGTCATTTAAAGTTTTTTTATTCGTTAGTTAAACATAACTTACTGCCTTATCAATGCTGATAAAAACATGCCCCAATCGATCAATACACGAATGCGTTGATACATGTACACAAGTTCTAAGACAAATCATATTTGCCATATTGATAAATCACTTTTACTAAAATTAAGACGACATTTTTACTTTTGGGTCTTCTTCATCTGATATGCACATCGATCCACGTAACAGGAAATGAAGTAAAAGATTAAGTACATTTGTTTATTGTGTTATGTGTTAAATATATGTGACCACGATCAATATATTTAATATATATCTAATAATGGTTGTTTTGATGCCCTAGTTTCCGAAATATATCATTGTTAGAAGTATTCAACATGTATATTCAAATTTGATTGATTTTGCATTCTTTTTTAATCTGATTCTTACACCATGCCATTCAATGATGACTTTATTAATATAAGTGCGTTTCTTAACTAGCATTGTCCAGCTTTCGAAAATAACTCGTGTTTCAACTTGCCATCATTAAAAGTGTTGCAAACGGACAAATAAATATTATATTCACGATTCACCAAGTTATATTGGTACAATAGCACGCTTCATGCCGCATCGAAATCATCGAATGCGATTACAAACCAAAAATCCAAAACAAAACGATCATATCAGCATCACAACTTGTCGATTCTTATAGAGTACGGAAAAAATCATAGTTTGGTCTCACCATTTTTATCAGAATAGTTTTGTTTGTTTAGATACAAAGACCATTAACAATGGTAATATATAGTTATGATTGCAATATTCGTTATAAAGACAACCTTTGATAAAATAACTTAATTTGTTACTCTTGTTCATGCTATCAAATAAAATACTATTAAAGCCTATAAATCGGATTATTAAATTGTAATTATTAACGACATTTCAAGTCCATTCTCTCTGTCGCTTTGCTGATTGTGGCGCCATCTGTAGCAATTCAGGAGGAGACAATTCTGGTGAACGATGCTAGAAAGGGCAACCGTGTAATCAGAACCCCAAAAGTCGCCATTACGAGCTTGGCGTGTTGCGGCCTCCCGTTTAACTTCAACATTCCTCGGGTTACATGCTGCAGCAACAAGACAGCCATATAGTTCTAAGATGGCTGTGTGAATGATAAAGTTTCTTCCGCATTCAAGAGGTTAGTGCTCCAGAAGAATTCTCAAAGGGTAAGTATTTGTTATTATCCAAGCAACAATGACGATGACAACGGAGCAAATGACGGATACAATGATACTTTAAAACCAGATTCAAAGAGGTTTGGGGGCTCCGACATGCTGGAGCAAGGGTTTGTACAAACATTATGAACGAAGAGGAAACGGTTTAGTAGACAGTATATTGGTAAAAGCGATAATCTTAAACGTAAAGTGAGTATAAGAATGTTGATAAGGGATACAGTATTTTCGGAATTGGGTTTTCATCATCAATACTGGTATAGACAAACGTTTCTGCATATAGAATCCGGTGGCTTCTTTTGGAAACGGGACGACGAAGAGCGGTTTCTGTTAAAAAAATTGAGTAATTAAGAATACGAATTGGTTCCTATATTGAAAAAAAAAACGTTCGTTAGACTTGAGTGTGAAGAAAAGATTGGGTCGTCTTTATTTGAATCGTAGAAAAGGGTTTGTTGTTTTGATGAGACAGCAATCCGTAGAATACAAACAACAACAATTCAGAAAGAAGTTCTATGGTGTTCTCATTTTTTTTTCATTTATTGTGACTAAACCTGTAGTGGAAGTGTGATATAAGTATCCCTTTCTGTGTAATTTTTCTCTTGTTTTCTTTCGGTTTGTAACCACTGTTCATTTTGTGTTTTATTAAGACGGATGTAGTGTTATTTAGTTTCCTGGAATTCTCGTAATGGGTTATTTTTTTGTTTTAAGAGTAATAATAATGTCATATTTGTAATCATTTCTATTTATTAACTCTTGTATATTTTCCATTTGTCGAAAATTAATGTATACATTGTTGAATAAATAAATATATGTGTTTTAGTATCAGACATCTAGTTAAAGCAAAATATATTCTTACTACAATTATTACAATAATTTTATCTTTACTAAATGCATTAGGTTTACCGAGATTCTGCTATCTAACACAATCTTAAAAATTGTGCTTCTTTATTATTTGCTTTTTATAATTTGTAAATAGAATGTAAACATTTTGCGAGGCTTACATCTTTGATTGTCATTGATTTTGACAACTTCTCATTGTGCTGTTAAGGTGGGTAATTCCGGTCATTATAAAGGTAGCGGAGGAACATTGGGTTAGAAATTGTAAACGTTAAAGAATATTTGCAAAGTGCGCAAATTATATTAAAGTACTGTGAAATTATTCATTTCTTTGAAATTTAATTTTGTAAATTTATTTTTATAAGCAAGATAGCACGCAGCTGGGTCCTTGTGACAATTATTGTAAATTAAAAAATGTATACAGACAAAAGTCATGCAATTTACAAAGGTTTTTACGATGACATACAAGGACAACTATAATGAATATAATATAAAGGACAACTTTGAAAATTGTTGTCATACATGTCTAAAATACATACCAGTTAACCGCTAAAGTTATTTTTATTTGCGTGATACACACCTGACCAGTTTTAAGGAATTTTGTACATAAGCTTCGTCACCTTTTGGTAGTTGAGTGAGGCTATACACACCTATTGTATCAATTTGAGATTTATAACCCCTTGTCAGGATAAAACGGTTAATGGTGCCCAACTGATCTAAGAAACATCGGGATTTCACTTAGCAAAAAATGATACGCGCCGTAATGGTCATAATTGTATCAATGCGTCTTACAAATGAGAAATGTATCATTTCTTTTGTCTTCATCTTGTCGCGGTGTCATTTGAAATGACATTTTATTGCGGTTTTCACGCAGTGCGCCTGAATGCTTCGTTTTACGTAATTAATTTAATTTTATAAACGTAAATTGATGCTGCCGCCACAGAAAAGGGTAAAGTATTTGCCAAAGTTGTGGCGTAATAAAAGTGCATGTATGTATAGGATCAAAATCTTGAATGGCTGTTCTTTGCTGGATTTTAATTCTAATATAAATTATACGGTCTGTGCATGTTGTGATGTTCTTGCATATCTTTGGTAACTATTGTTTTATTTATTTTAAGAAATGCATATTAACCGATGTTAAGCCCGCACGACCAAGCTAAAACCTGTCTTTTGGATCGCGGTTCACTTCCCAGCTGCAACGTTAAGTCGTTGATGTTTCGTTAAGGTTTATTAAATTATTTAAACACAATTTATTGCCCCTATAAATATTGATTACAATGCCCATTGATCAATAGGAGAATGCGTTTAGCCAACAGTTTGAAAAGGAAATTTCGATTCAAGTTTATAGGTTGTGATAGGCTAAAATATCCAGTACGGAAAAGTGCCTAGATTGAAAAATCTTATTGGACGAGCCTTAGGCGCGGCCTATATGTTGTTGTTGTTTTGTAATCTGGGCATGTTTCCAAATTTATTTCCTAATTGGACACTTCAGTGCAAAATGACATTTTATTTTATATCCATGTTTTCTGATATGGACGTTATATTATATACTTTTATATATTACCGTTATAAATACTTATAAATTTATATCCAACAATAAGAACAACACAGACATTTTATAACTTATTTAGCTTTAATAACAGAGATTCAAATAAAATTAGTTTTTTCAATAACAATCTTTGTCTTCCTGACATCATTCTGCCAGAGGCTTGTTTGTTTGCTTACAGTGGAAACGCTGACTAACACTTTCGTTTTTAGGGCTGCTTGACATGTATTATGTGAGTATAAACAATACGTAATTACATTACAATGAGATTACTGTGCAGTAAATAATATATTTTCGACGATGTACTGTCCAATACAGTTATGTATAGGATAATCACATGATACAAATCGACTACATTGATTGGTAAAAAAAATGTACATGTATATAGAATAATAGGGAATAATAATAAATTATTCTTACATAAACTACTTACGTGTATTCTCCATTTACATGACGGCAATGGAAAAAAGCAATTGTCAAAATTAGTATATTTTGCAATATGTATGACTGCGATCCATATATTGCTTATTAATGTTTGTTTTGAAGCCCAAGTTTCCAGACTATTATCATAGCTATCGCACATAGAAATGACTGCCTCAATTAAAATTTGCCAAATGACGACTTTTAGTGATCGATTTACAAAAAAATGTGGATCTTAACAGGATTATTAATCTTTTGAAGCAGGGTTCGTGTTTCAACTTGCCGTCACTAAAAGGTTGTCAATAAAAAAAACATCATATTATCCAACGAAAACAGGAAATATGAGTACAATAGCATGCTTTATGACTTGTAGAAATTATCAGATATGACTTAAATCCATGTTAAAACTTTCACCATACCTTATCGATTCTACTGAAACAGGGAAATAATATTTTTTATGATCGCATCATGTGTTTAATCAGAATCGTTTCTATGTTCATGAATAGTGATGATCCAAAATACGCGATAACGATACCGTTTTCTCAAAAATGTTAACACATTAATAAAGCAAAGCTAAATATTTAAAAATACAGTTACACCGATGTCGTCATGAGAGCATGTTACTAATATATTTTCTTATTTATTTGATTCATTTAATAGTGATGCATTAAACTTTTCTATGCGATCCAGTACACTATTTTAAAGCTTTGCATATGTTATTTTTTAAATAAACTATTGCCTTTATTGTTATGGTACCATCAAGGACATCTTCCACATTATACCGGACATGGTAGCGCAATCAGTAGAGCGTCGACTCAAGATACGGGACACCCCGTGTTCAATCCGGGGCCGCGACATACCAAAGTTGTTAAAAATTTTAGTGGTATTAGTCCCTTGCTTACGCTCAAGCAAATACGAGGGTAGTTCCACGACAGGTTGGCCAGGTGCCATGATATTGTATCTGGGTGAGGTATCATGCCATGTGTTCACTATATTCTGTACACAGTAAAGGCAGCACTATATCTCATTCAAGTGAACACCGTCTCCAGATAACTGAAATACTGTTGGTGGGACAATAAATCCAATAGACATAAACTTCCATATTACTGATGATCATCATCTCTGCATCATTGCTCGTTGTGTCGAGAAATCTAGTGACTCAGCAGAAGTTCCCATTGAGCGATGTTGGAGTGGGGTAACCGTCTGACCAATTCCAGATTATCAGTAACAAGTGCCCTATCGGTGTCAACGGTGGCAAAGGTGACATTAGTGCTATTTAAAACTTCTCTGATAGTAAGTGTGTCGAATCCAAGCGTCGATGAAGATAACGACTGTACCTTTTGATGTCACCTTAACTAATTGCATTTAAACCAGACTAATAGTGGCTACACTGAGCACCGAAACCATGAAGAATGGCTCCTAAGTATGAAAGACAATCAAATACGAACTAAATAGGGAGATTGAGGCCATCGATGTGACACCATTGCAGTCCGTACAAGGATCACGACGATAACAGTATGTGATCATTTTGACCCAGCACTGTAAAAACCATGTATGAAGCAATGTTGATTCAACAAAAATCATTCATCCGACAAGCTTAGTCAAATAAGGGATAAATTATATTTAGGATCTGAAAAGATGAAAACTACAGTAATGCAAAATGAAGTTGTATCAAGTCTAGGTGCATTTATGTGTTTCCGGTTAATTATCGTCAAGCAATATTTTGGTCAGTTAATTTAGAAATGTACAAATGGATGTATCTTTCTAAGATGAAACTTTGGGCATGTGAATATTGATACTGTTTAAATTGATATAAGAGTGTAAACGCATTATAGTTATCTTAATTCAGTGTTTTAGAAAGTGTTTAATTCTTTATTGAATATATATATATATATATATATATATATATATATATATATATATATATATATATATATATATATATATATATATATATATATATATATATATATATATATATATATATATATATATATATATATTGTATTTCTCGGTTAATTCAGAACTTAATGCCATGTATTGTTATGATTGCATTTTCGAATAGGTATTGTGTTATATCAATATGCTATTTTTTTCATTGTTCACTCTGGTAACTTTCGATAATTTAGTTCACGGATTTGGAAACAAGGAGGCATAATGACTGAATAGTATTATTTCTGATTTCTGCTATGTCTGCCTGTAAGAGTCCAGTAGAGTACGTAGAGATAGTCCTGGTGTTTGATTATGCCTATAAAGCACGAATGGCGAGATGTGCTATTTTCTACACGTAGCGTGACACTAGCTAGCAGTTTTATGGAGATTTACGTCATTAACCACGCTGGGCGCTGCACAAAACAGTTGCATTGAAATGTCATGCGAAGATAGAACAATTACGACCTCAGTAAAATATACAATGAAAAGTATTACTGTATGAATCATGTAAATGTGTATATTGTGAGACTGAAGTGATTTAATCGTCGTTGAGTTGGGTCGCTTTCCAGGAAGAGTGAAGTATTGCATGAAAAATAGGAAACATAGATTATATTGAAAAGACTTATTTCAGCTTTCACCACTGTGATAACATTTGTTGCTGTGGTCTTCGAATTTCGAGGATTCATATGCGAGCGCGTTAGAGCGTTTCCTTTTTATCCATACTGTTATGTGAAATGTACACAAGTGTAGATGTTATTGGCGGTATATATTATTAGAACTCAAATTAGATAACTATCAAAGTCAAAGTTCACTGCTCTGGTGGTGGATTAACCAAATCTTAAAAGCACCAGCAGTTGGTCTTTCATTTGCGTCGTTCACCGGTTTTGTTTTCGTCCGTATTTATAGTAATTAACTCAAGAAAAAAAAGCGTCTTGGAGGTTTGTTTCTTTTTAGAATGTTTTGCTTGCGAAATAAAAAAGTGTACTTTGTACAAAGAGAAGAGCAGAAACATACTATAAGTTTATATTTAAAAGCTAGTTGGTTCTGCATTTGAATCCATGCAATGCGAATTAAACGTTGACATGACTTGTAAATTTTAGAATGTATATTTCGTACGTTTCCGGATGGTCGTTGTTTAACAACTCGATAGCAAAAGTTGTCGGTTCAAGTCCCAAGCCTTTAGGCAGTGCGGCCTTCCGGCTTACCGGTGGTACGTCATTGTCCCTCAATCACACGTGGTTCTTCTTGCTGATATTTTTTTCCAGAAAGTATAGCCCTGTCACATATAATAACTTTTTGGTTAGGGGTCGGTGTTGGTCGTGAAGATTCACAACATCGCAAGAAAGTACCATAATTTGTCACTGGATGTTTAGGAATGCAATATTTCTCTAAAGCAGAAGGTAGAGCAGGACGTTGCAGTTAGTACTAATTAGGCCATCACTAGGTAAGCTTACAATCTTCATCATACAATTTACTACGTGTACTAAAATTGCACCGTTTTCCAAGTCAGCGCTTCACATGCATCTTTTTACTAGAAATAAGCTTCCTTCGTATAAATTTCTCTAAAAATACAACTCATTGAACAGTTCTTTTAAATTAATGTTTGTTTCCTTCAATGTATACTACACCATTCAAATAATCAGTATATGGAAAAAATATTTTCGGCAACAATTTCCTCGTAATTAAATTTTATTAAATTGCACATTTGCAATAGTATTGTCTGTTGATACAATTCCTTCAAAAGCCATTTCTTGAATAAGTACAAAAGTACAAAAGTTATATATGTTAAACTTTTACTTTAGAAGATCTGTAGGTAGATATAAACTTTAATTATAAACTAAATGCATTAGAAAATATTTATAAACTTGATCCTCAACATCAAAACGTCCTTCTATTCATCCGAAACTCAGCTTTACTCTTATCCCTTTAGCTTCTCGCATCATCGCGAACAACTAAACTGACTTTTTCTTTCTTGTCATTGTAATATAATGCTTATTGAGGTATGTATATCCCATGCCGTTATTAAAAAAAAATATTAAGTTTTAAAAAGTTGCAAGCATAAAATTGTATCAATGGAATTAAGTCATTGTTGTTTGGCATTACTATAGTACTTTACAACAGATTGAGCTGACTTGTCTTCTAGTGCACTATGATGATGATTAATTTTGATCATAAAATTAGCCTGTCTGATGTCCACAATGTACCAAGCTATTTCGTGAAACAAAATGCCAGTCGACAGCTGTATTTAGAGACCCTGACTCATTATCTATAAGAGACGCTGCTCAGAACATCTGGTTTTCAATATCACAGTGAATATAGAACGGGTAATGGAGTATATAAAAACGATCAAGTGTTTAGTATGTTCCGGTATTCAATTCACTGAGATGGTCAGGTTGTTGGCGTGTCATAAATCTAAGTTGGTTCCCAGGAGGTGTATTGTGTAGAATATTATTAAAATATAAGAATATGTGCAACAGGCGTAAATTATATATATATATATATAAATATATATATATATATATATATATATATATATATATATATATATATATATATATATATATATATATATATATATATATATATATATATATATATATATATAAGGTGAAAACATTTATTTTCCTGAAAAAATAATTACACAGATATATTGCCACAAGCGAATTCTAGCTGATGCGTACATGTGAAAAGTACTGAAAATGCATAAATATATAATACAGAAGACAAACAATTAATTAAAGTGCAAAAATTAAGTTATCGTGAATACAGACAATATAAAAGACAAACTTGACATCTTTCCCTCTACTTGTATCATCTGTACATGCTCGGATATACATGTATATCATTACATACTTTAGTTTTATATTGATAAAAGTGTATTTTTATCGATATAAAGTTGGCACGAAAAAGCTGCAACTTAGTCGTTTGGTTCGTGATTCTTCTCCCGGCTGCGGCGTTATGTTCGTTGATGCTAAGTTACATGAAGTAATACAAATTGCTAATACTTTCCTTAAAGTCAATTAATAAGTCAGTTAAACATTATTTAGTGTCTTATCAATATTGATTCACAACATTGCCTCTTTGATCAATTGATAACTTCGTTAAGCCACACGTTTAAAAAGTTAGTGACGACTTATGTTAGGGTATTCTGATAAATCATCCTAATATTAAGACACGACTGTTTACGTGTGTTATTCTTTTAAGATTAACGTTGATACACATAACAGGAAATTAAAGAAGCGACCGACTAATTTATTGTCTTATGTTTATGTTTATATGAACACGACATCCATATATGGTTTAATAATGGTTGTTTTAATGCCATAGTTTCCAGAATACTATCACCGCTATTGCATCTTGACTGCCTCACTATATCAAACTGTTTCTTATGTATACTGTCAATGGAAGGTAATTGACTTTGCTAAGATCAATACGTATTTCTAAATCTGATTGAATTTTGCGTTACCTTAGAAGCTGAATATAACACCGTGCCATTCATTGATGACTTAATCGATTTAATATAAATAAACTGATCTTTACAAAGATAATCCATCTTTAGAGAAAGAACTCGTTTTTCAACTTGTTGTCACTAAAAGGTTGCAAATAGAAATTAAACATATCATCCAAGATCTTGTTTAAACAGGAAATATCAGTACAAAAGCACGCTGTATGCTTTGTCATATTCATGAGATATAATTTTCAACCACGTAAAGGCGTCCATATCATCACAGCTTATTGCTTCTATTGAAATACGGGAACAAAACATAATATGATCGCATCAATATTAAACCAGAATCTTTTCTATGTTTATGAAAAGAGATGATCGAAAATTTCGTTTGAAATATAGTTTTGTAGTTATAGAGAGTCAGAGAGACCGAGAGATAGAAACAGAGTAGCTGACAGGCCAGAGAGAGAAAGAGAGAGATAGCCAGACAGACAGTTAGACAGACAGAAAGATAAAGACAGACAGACAGAGACAGACATACACAAACAGACACAAACAGATGGAGACAGAAAGAGAGTCAGACAGATAGGCAGACTGAAAAATAAAGACAGACAGACAGACAGAGACAGAGAAACAGAGACATACAGACAGGCACACAGATAGACAGACAGACAAAGACAGACATACACTGCCATACACAGACAGATAGACAGACAGACAGACAGATAGAAAGAGAGAGATTTCACGTAAAGACTAAGAATTTTATGCGATCAATGCCAATCCCTGTCCTAACTAGGATTGTCCGTAATTGTCAACACAGATATTTCCATAGTAAACGTTCCTTGAATTATATAGATTGTAGGAAAACTTAGTACAATGTAAAATTTCAGGTATAATTTATACAGTGACAACATACATTACGTTTACGGGTAGAGTGTCTACCCCGGCCTCACTTTGCAAATAAAATTGTACTGATAATAAAGACTGACACATGATACGGTCCTATAAATCTGCAACATACATCTAACAATGAAACAGTATAGTGCATGATTCGCGAGCCAGTTATAAATGTAACACTGAGAAAAAACACTGAGATGAGCAATTTCACAAAAATAGAGCAACCCCAATAATATTCACCTTGGAACGGTTAATTGGCAAAAGGACCGACTAGGGTAAACAAAACGCGGTTTATGTGATATAGAAGCCAAACACTGCCTCATTTATTTACGATTGTTTTTAGCCGACTTACGAAACCCGCACACCAAAAAAACTCATCTTGCCTCAATTTGTCTCTCGGAATTCATTCATAAATAACCTACTGTGGCCCTGTTACATAAAGTTATGCTGTGTAAACAGTCATTTTTTCCAGAGAATCTTGTAATGTGTAAGGTTAAGAAATATTTGGACACCGAATCCGACAAACCTTTCTCCTAAAGATCTTGCCAGAACGACTTTCTGCTCTCAGACCTCTTGCACAAATGGTTTGTCCCCAGAAATATACAGTGTAGAGCTTACACTGACCAGCATATGACCATATTAGATTTTTTAAATTATTATGTCGCAGTGACTTAACGAAGACCTTTGACAAGACACACATCTTTGCTTAGAACGCACTTCATGTTAGTTTGTTTAAACAATAAATACTCGGACCATGTCTGGGGCCGTGTAATGTGACACGTTTTGGAACTCGGAAAACCAGATCCACGAAAAAAACACTTCTTACGCGATGTGTCAGCTAGCGAACAGATAAACGCATTTTAATCTTTTCCGGTCCCTTTCTGTAAAAAGGGCGAAAGTAATGTAATAAAGTAAAATCTCGATTCAGAGAAGAGCACCTTATTGCCAGCCTCAACTTGATTGTTTTCATTTGTTAATTATGGAAGATATATTTGTTTATGGAACAACATGGCGCCATAAATAGGCCTTTTCCAAGAACAATTATATATCGACGACACGCCCATATACGGCGATAATAAAAAAACATATTTGCAGACTAAACTGAGCCATACAATAGCTGTTAAGTCTACTCATATTCTGAGTAACGACAAAAGAGTGTCAACCGAATATACGTGAGATTTTGAAATAATAATTTGTTGTTAGTATCGGTTAGCCTTTGGAGTCGTGTAGATTAGCACAAAACTGTTATCTTACTCAGTCCATTAGAAATAGTTCGTTTGTAAATGTGTTTCTTCTAAGGCTGCTTGGTTGAAAATAAATAGTTGCAATTATAAATTAATGTACAGACAGAGCTTTAAACGATAAAATGTTGTGAATAAAGATAACGTTATCGAATACATATTTATATCAATATAACTAATGATGTTCACAGTATCATGTATGTCATACAACTTGGGATTTTGTTATGTGTTTTAAAGACTATATCAAATATATATAACAATATCGAACCACTGCTTTGGGGAATTTGGGCATTAGTTTTGTATAGACCCATACTTTAGTCTTAATAAATACGATCTTGAACACTAACTGAAGTGTTAGACAAGACTAATGGCAAAAAATGTGAAAATTCGAATTGTGCATTATTTCCAATAGTATAAAAGGCTTTAAGTGGTCGCTGCTAAGAATTGATATGGACTATATAATGTGGTCTCAAAAGTAAGTGGTCAGGTAGTTTTCTACGTTTACAAAAAGCTATTTCCGCAGCGTGGCTCGGACAGGAAATGCTTGTTTGCAATAATGAATGGCGATTTATGCTTGACTGTTCACACAGATCTAGACATCAATGAACATCATTTTGAAAGACGTTTTTCAGGTTACTATAACTTGTTTGGTTATTTGAGAATATAACCACCTTTAAATCATTGGTTAACGCTAACAATCAGTCGAACTCTATTAGATGACATTAACCGTTCTTTGAATCTATCCATAAATTAGGTAACATACGAACGAGTATACTCAAAACATGGCAAAAGATCCGTTTCTACGTAGAGGCGTGACCCACTAAGCATGGATTAGAATAAATCATAAGTTGCACATACAAATATAATAAGTAATGATTATGACGATAGTTATAAACGCATATAATTCTATGTCTGAATTACCTTCGTTTAAAATGGTGGAACAGACATCTTGATTATTGGTTAGGTCAGTCAGGAAAATTTGTAGTAATCAAATGTGATCTGAAATTCAGTTTTATCTATTAAATGTTTTTACTACTGAAACTGAATTTATGTGACTTACGATGCATACCTAACACACAGTTAACAACGTGGATTTGTTTGAAAATAAGAGTGTAAAATGTTGCAAACTGTTATTCCGTATACATTTATCAGCAGTTGTCCACGGAAGAATAACGTGGAATTTTAGTGTAACGCCTGGTGTACTTAAATGCATTGGCTAAGTTGTCATCAATATAACTTAAGCGACAGTTAGGTGAATATTTCAGGAGACACATCGTATCCTAATGGGAGTGATCTGTGAACCATCGCCACAAACACTGCTTACTAGAATGCCAACTGAAAAGACAGCTGGCCTCAATGACAAGAGCGAAAATACGAAATATACAGATCTTATTGCACATGGTTTTACATTATCCATAACACTTTTAAGGGTCTGGTTAAAAGTAATACTGGAAACAAAGTATTTATAGTCAGCTTCGCCAACAATACAGTTCAATAATCTACATACGGCGAAGGGTTATGTGTAAAATAAAAACAAGCCAGTTCTTAGAAGAGGTGTAGGTTTTCTTGGTCTGGTTAAATTATTTTGATAGTCCTTGACAGACAGAAATACAGCCGCAAATAAAATGGATAAGGTGTCTATTTTAAAGTCATCCTTCTACAATAAAAAGGCAATGTGAGTACAAACAATATCGACCAGTTCTAAGCAAGGGTGGTATTAAATAGCAGTTTGATAAGAAAGAAAGTGTGTACGTTAATTGTTTGATTCTTCACTTATAATGCCTGTATGGTCATTGACTGTTATAAAATAGTATTCTATTTCATTGTATATCGGTACATAAATCTGACTTATGGATATATTTTCGAATTGTAACAAGTTCTGTCACTTTTGTCAAAGGTATGATTTAAATGATGGTGGAGAAACTCCGCCAATAGGTAACATGACTTGCATACAAACACAAACGTGTACTAGACTAAAGCTTTAGCCAGAACGACTTTATTGGTTTTCCAAGTTGGCAGTATCTTTATTTGCGTTATTTACCGCGTATTCTTAGAGATAAATTAGTTTCGAATTCATGAATTTTCTATATAAACATCTTGAAGCGCCATTTAAAACTACCGTCTACTGTAAAAGTGTTACTTTTCAATTTTGACTACAAAAATGTTTGGACTAAAAGAAAGAAAAAGAGTCTCAAATTGTCTACATGTTCTTATTCAGACGACGTTTATTTCAAAATATTTAGTCAGGTCAAGTCAGCACGTAAATCTGAGAAAACAAATGATTATTGCTATATTCCGAGCAGACAATAATACTCTAAATTGTGTGACTTATATATTAATCTTATTCCTGTTATTATTCTTATTAATCTTATAATATAATAATAATAATAATAATAATAATAATAATAATAATAATAATAATAATAATAATAATAATAATAATAATAATTATAATAATAATAATAATAATAATAATAATAATAATTATTATTATTATTATTATTATTATTATTATTATTATTATTATTATTATTATTATTATTATCATTATTTATATCATTATTATTATTATTATTATTATTATTATTATTATTATTATTATTATTATTATTATTATCATTATTATTGTCATTATTATTAATCCTATTAACTAATAGTAATCTCCTGCATCGTGTGTTATTACATGAACAAAAAAAATAATCAAACTATGCAAAAGTATATAAATGCAAGGCACAGCCAGCAATATGCAAAATATGTACACGAGAAAAATGTGGACTGGTGTGCAGATACCCCAATGAATTTTAAAAAAAAAACCACTTTACATGTGACACATCGTTAATATAATTTTGTTATAGTTTTCATACCACAATCACCTCAAATGAATCTGTTCAAGCTACAGAGTAACAGGCACTGACACAAGAGTGTCAAGCGGATGTGTCAACATTACTTCTATAGAAGCCAAAAGTGGTTTCAATTGAGTGCCAAAATATAACTGGCATAATGCACAAACTGCTTACAGAATCGAAACTAGATAATTTAATTAGAACTAGATCTCTAAGCCTTTTACAATTAATTCCGTTTGAAATCGATGATCGGTTGCAATATTTGCTTCAGGCGGAATACAGTAATAACGACTGTAAATGGATTGTTATCTAAATATCCGTTCAGTTGTGATTTCTACCGACGTTGACTAGGCAATAACATGACAAAATAATCAATATCGTCTTATGTATATCTCTCAGCCATCAGAGTCTTTAACAGATTTTTTTACAATCTTCAATTTTTTTTTATCGTCAGTCATTTAGCATGCGGAAAACACTTTGACGTTCAATTGAAAACATAACGCTGCATTGACGTCTAGATACATATTCTCTATAATAATTGGTTTATTAAAGACCATCTTAGAGTGACTGGCATGTGTTATCTTAGCTTCAAACAATTTTATATTATATGATATGATTAACAATTATATATATATATATATAATTGTTTGAAGCTAAGTATGAAATCTATCAGCAGGTAACGATTAAAGACATATGTAATCATGGCTTTTTTTAAAACATAAAAAACATAAAATATATACATGTTACAAGCTCTATGTTATCTCCATATTTTCCGGGATTAAGTTGACAATCAATTGTAATGAATTATTATACTGTATAGTACATCAGTTTATATATTTGATTGGTTTAAATAATATTGTAAGTGCAATTATTTACTCTGTGAAAAAAGAAGCAGATTTCCACTGGAAATCAAACGTAACTGGAAGACTTCCCTTATATCTAATGATGTGGGGAACGAACAAATGAGAAAGGAATGACATGAAAATGTTTGGTGCTTCGAAAATTTTACTAGGCGGTAAGTGTTACTGAAAATAGTATGAGTTCTTAATATGTACTTTCATTTTAAATCGTGGAACAGAAACGGTGAATCGTGGTTAAGTCAAATCCTATTGATATGAAATATAATTGAATCTATAAAACGTTGTTTTTGCTATTGATTATTTATTGTGGATATTTTAACTGAATCCCGTGTGACATATTACATTGAGACATGCACACCATCAACAAAATTACTTTGAAAAGTTTAAGGCTGATAGTTCACAACTTAGGCATATTAAAACAATTTTTTTAAACGTTGCGAACTGTCATTCAGTTGACATTGAACATGTATTGGCAAAGTTGTCCTCAATATAATGAACATGACGTTTAAGTGAATATTTCAGGCGACACCTCGTAGCCTAATGGTGATGATCTGTGAACTATTACCACACACATCGCCTAATGGACCTTGACAAACGATAGCTAGTGTCAATAAAAAGAGCGACATGGAAACCAATACGAAGGTGTCAACTAGATGTATCAATAGAAATCTCATCTTTCAATTCACAAGTGATATTAAATAAGTGACAATGCACAATGCCGATATTATGTATAGAATCGTAAATACTAAATCTGACATAAACCGCTTAAAGTAATCAAAATATTTGCAAATTATTTTTTCTCTCTTGCGAAACCTGTGACACTGGATAACTCGGCATTATATGCAACACAAACATGGCTTGAAGAAAGAAAGATTTTATTAATGAATGTTGCCTCTGTTAACTTTCACCTGATTGACTTAGTCATAGTTAGGGTGTTTTACCTTATCTGTAACTGTTTTAATGGTACGTTGTTTTAAATTAATATTAAAACAAAGAAGGTCGCAAGTAATTCTAGACAGCTACACCAAAAAATCGCTCCTCAATATGTTACATATGACTTATGTAAACAAAAATAAGCCAATCCCGAGATAACAATTTTGACTTCCTTGGTCTGGTTTAAGGAGATATTGATATTCCTTGACATTTACAAAATATATCCACAATGAAAGATTGCCCGCAAAGTGCTTCTGTGTCTACAATAAAGTTATCATTTAGAGTCTAAGTATTTGTCTGCCATAAAAAGGATTCTCATTAAAAGAAAATATATCCAGTTCTAAGTAAGCATGGTATTAAATGGCAGTAAAGTGTTTGACTTAATAAACCAACGGCGGCGAGTGGCAGACCGTCAACGACAAAGGGAATTAATGTAGTTGCCTATTATGTTCAACAGTGTTTACGTAAGTGTGCAATTAAGTTGACGCATTTATGTTATCTAATCACAAAACAATCATGTTGCCGTGAGTGGGATAGCACACATTGGGATCTTAATTTGATACACAAACAAGTCTGCAAATAATTTAAAGACATGGCATACAATACATTCAGCAGTGATGATGCCATCTATATATGATAAAGACAGGATGGGCGTTAGAGGTAAAGACTAGCCAGTTTCTGGTAAATGTGACAATAATGCTCTAATTCAGTTACAATTTTGAGACATTTATTTCAAAGCCTTCATAGTTACTATGTGACAGTTGAATTGTTGTTATTATTTCTATGGAGTTTATAATTGAATCATCATTTCATATAAACTAAAAGTAATGCAGTTTGCAGCCTGCGTATCTTCTACACGTATTAGGAAATATATTCACCTGTATACCATATGATTAGTAAGTCACTACATCAGTAAAGCAGGCCATTTAATAAGCTGCACGAAACGTTGAAATCATTTAAATAAAAATTTCTCTAAATCGTTGATATTAACAGTTGTTCAATGATTAGTCCTTTCGAATGAATTTATATTGTTTCATGTTTTTATATATTTTTTACAAATTTCTTAAATGAAGAAATCAATTAAATGTTTTACCAGTACAAATTAATTAAATTTAACTTAAATTTCCAAGTAAAAAATAAAATATATATACGTTAATTGTTTGGGGGTTTTCCGTTTATCAGGTTTGTATGAACAGGGGTATTAGAAAAGGGTATATTATTGCATAAAGCATCTGTGCATAAATCTGACTTATTTTATATTATTATAATGCTGGCACACTTGTCAAAGGTATGGCTTAAAAGATTGTGGAGACATTGTGCGAATAGGTAAAATGACGTTAAACAAACAAAACCGACTTGATTGGCTTTCTAAGTAATATGTTAATTGGCGTTATTTCCTCGTATTCTTAGAGATGAATTAGTGTCGAATCAATTATAGCTAAGTAGTTACTATATTGAAATCTTTTAGCGCTTTTAAAGTCTAAAGTCCATTTTGAAAGATTTTGTTGTTCCTATTGTTTTGTCTTGTATCAAGCAAACATTGTTGTTTGTTGTTTATTTCTGTTTGTTTCCGATGGAAATTATGTTGTTACAAAGCAATGTTATTACGTAATTATGTGCTAATTTTGTTAATATTTACATTCAAAATATTACTTAACAAATGTTGCTGTCAATAAATAGTAGTATGTCATTCAATTCAAGACCGAAATACAAAATTACTCTTTATGAATTGCAAGTTTTCAGTATTATCCAAGATGGATACTGCTATTTAGTCCATCTGGGTGTAAGGAAGTGGTCACAAAAGTAATAATTAGTCCTATTTCTTGAAAATAAAGAATTTGCCAAGGACTAAAATTTCATGTCGAACCATCCGATCCTTTTGGCCAAGAATACTTCAAGCATGTTATAAATGTGCTGTACGTTTATTAATGATCATCCGAATCGAATAAGATCTATTTGAAACTTTACGGGTCTAAAGTTTGAATTTTGAACCCTCCGATCCCAATTCCGTAGCCTTAACTTCTTTCCTACGAACACTTTAATCATATTACAAGCTAGTTTTGGCTATGGACTGTTTCGTTGCTAATAGATAACTGCTTAGGTAGGTATGAATATGTAAGGGTGTGTAGACAATCCATGTACAATACGTTCAAGGTTGTTGAAACAATAATAAAATGAAAACAAATAACACTCTCTCGATTTCTGACGTGTTTGTGTGAAAGTTACAGGCACTCAAAAATAAATATAAAAAACAATAGCAAAAAGAATGCCGCTTAGCTGATTACGACCCGTATTTTATCAGGGTTATGAAAGTCCATAAAACAGACTTTCCCCATGTGCAAAGTTCAGTGTGCATTCCATATACAGTCGTATAGGCTCCAACGCTTCGACAATAAATGGAAATAACCTGTTCAAACACGAAGAAAATTTGGCTATTGTTAAATCTGAAATTGTTGTGAATAGAAAAAGGCAGAAAATATTCAGATATCCTGGGGTTGCACCTACACCTATTGTACAGTCTTATGTTTTGGTCAATGGTGACTGCTAAAATACTCCTCAATAAAGCTATATACCGTATGACTGGAAAGATGAAGAAAAATGCCTACATTTAATTTAAATGTTAACTGGAATAAAAGTCCTATGGGAAGTATCACTTACATTAAAACTACCAACAGACAAATGTACACACAAAAGAACGACCCCAGTCGGTCCTTTTGCCGATTGACCGTTCCAAGGCGGTGACTGCTGATTTTTCTTTTTGTGTGTTATGTCTCGTCTTTTTGTCACATTTACACTTACCCTTTTGCCTTTGTCTAGAGGTTGTTGAGATTTAAACAGCTTTGAAAATTTTGATAGGACCTTTTCCTTTTTACCTATTTACACAAAGAGAGAAAAATACCGCTTTGGACCGGCAGGAAAAGAAAGATCTTAAATGTGGCTCATTGCATTAAAAAGTGCGTTTTATCCTTAATGCTATACTTCGACTGTGTTTTAGTGTAGACAAATTAAGTTTTATTAACTATTAAGTTATTTTGCTGTCCTTCATCAAGGACATTCATCGTATCTAGATGGGAGCTATTTTATTGATGTTCAATGGCATAGTAATGCGTAGAAGGTTTGATTTAAAACAAACAATATTCATGTGACACCTTGTCAAGTTGTTGTTCTGATTGTGATAACACAAACACAGTCTAATGGATCTTTTCAAGAGATTCCCGGCATTTATAGACAGAGTTACAAACATTGACACAACAACGTCAGGCGGATGTGACAATATGACTGCTATATTGCCACAAGTGGTTTCCAATGAGTGCCAAACCTCTACATCGACACTGGACTAAAGATCGTTGATATATCAAAATGTCCATTTTGCAACTGGCTCAAACCACTTACAGAATCGTTACAAGAATACCTAAACCGTATTTGGATATCCAAACCGCTTACGTCAATTTCGTTTGAAATCAATGTTCGTTTGAACTCAATAATCGGTTGCAATATTTGCCTCAGGCTGAATAGAGAAACACTTATTGTAAATAGTTAATTATCCAAGAGGGTTTCAGATGTGTTTTACACCACCGTTTACTGTGCGACAGCATGACAAAATAATAAATATCGTGCAATTTGTAACTCGTAGTCATCATCTTCTTTTTAGATTTGTTTAGAATCTGCAGATTTACCCTCAATCGTTTGTCATCTAAAGAACACTGTATGTCGGTGTAATATATTCAAGTGTACGTTAAACACAATGCTGCAATGGCGTATAAATACATACTTTCTACAATGATTCGTTTATACTCGTAATAACAGAACTGAGAGTGGGGAATGTATCAACGTTAACTGACATGAACAACTAGAGAAACTAGATTTGTTTAAAAAGATGTCAAATGGGTATTTAAGGCGTTGAGAAAGCGGTACAAGATTCTAATACAAGTTTATGTAGAGCAACTTATGTTTGGAATATGTCTATTAATTTGCAGTCTATTGCAGTTAGTTTATATGTATATAATACTTTGATTATCAGTATTTTGAATACCATTAGAATATCAAGAGCATTCAGATAACAACGCAAAAGTAAGAGAGCAACATACTACGGTTTTCAACAGTCCTATGCAAAATGTTTCTTGACTACTATTCATTTATTTATAACCCATCCGAAAAATTTATTATCTCGTGATGTGAGTTGTCTTTCATGTTTTCTTTGATTTGAAGATACATTACAGTGTTAACAGATGTGCCACTAAGCCTTATATCTTCAAAGTCTGTTATAGCATGGTGTAAAGCAACTATTATTTTGTTTACAAATTGAAAAAACCCATAATGTTACGATAATGTTACACTTAAACGCCAAAATATATATTAAAATGGGTTCTTTTTTATAGTGAACAAACGTTCCAAGTGTCCAATATTTTGGACGTTTTTTAAGAAATGGACAGAAACAAAAGAGTTAACACGACACCGACGAGAGGGTCGTAACAATAGCTCCACTTCCTTCTTCGAAATATGGAGCTGAAAAATAACTGGGTTCTCTGAAACAGCAGGCATGTAAATATTTGGAGAAATTACTTTTGTTTCATTTATGTATGCATGTCTCATTAAAAAGAAAGAAGAAAGGAATGAAAAAAGAAAGAAAAATTAAAAGTTAAAGACAGCTCCTACTTCGACGCTTTTCAAATCTGTAAATATAACCTAACTTTCATCATTATTTTTGCACAAACATGACCAAATAATGGTCATTACGGATTGGCTTAGACAGCTTCTAGCTGAAGATGTCAAAATATTTAATTTAATGAGACCATTAGATTTCTACTGTGAACATGTTTGATTCAATATTAAATGAAGAATATCCGTTTTTGTATGTGCTTACGTCTGCATTCTGTCCTTTCAATTATATTGTATGAACAAAATTTGTGCTTTGTGGTTAGGTCCAACAATGAGATGAGATCTTTTAATGATGTCCTACAGGAAACGCATTTGATGGTGTCTGCAATTTATAATTCACAGTAAATACAAGCATGGGCGCATATTCATACAGTTTGTAACTTAAGCATTTTGATAGGACGTATTTAAGCACTAATGTCTTGCTTCGGTTCGCATTTATCTCTTATTTGAGATATATCGTAGCAATCAGGTATTATGTATCAATTCCAGTTGTAGAGTTTTTTTGACATATTCTTCCACGGGACTCATTGTCCGAAAGCTTTCAGTGGAGTTGCCATAAAAATGTGGATTCATTATTTTATTATTTGCGACAAGGAAGTGTCTGCATAATATTTCATTATACTCTATATAAAGCGGTTTCATGATAATCACAATATATTGCATATTGCGCCGACACTCGAAAGAAAAAGATTGGTGAAATTTGACACATAAGCTCACACGACAAAGCACATTATATATATATATATATATATAATGTGCTTTGTCGTGTGAGCTTATATATTTTATATTAAAAGGCTATTGATGGTGTCTGCAGTTTAATTAAAAAATAAAACATTACATACATACATACATTAAACAGAAGGATATGAAGCTTATCACATTGGCAAATTCATAAATACGATGTTATAGTATAAAAGTAACCAGTGTGTTATTGTGTCGTATTTTGTTCGCATGTGTCATTTTTGTCCGCGTACATCGTTCTATCCTGTGGAGTCTTGTATATATGTACCGTTTAAGCGTCATGGTGAATAAGATGGTTTTAAATTGGTTTGTCTGGTGAGTTGTTTTTACTAAGTACAGATATCCCGCCTTTCTTTCAACCCTTTTCCCTGTCCATTCATACTGTCATTGAATCCTACACTGGAAACATCATTATTGATTACAAACAGACTTACGTCGAATCTTTTACAAGATTGATCAGCTCGTCTGGTATATTTCAACATTTATTTTACCTGAAATGATTGATTGTCATTTGTATTGAATAATAATTAGCTATTTTCTCTATTTCATGTATTGTTATATTTTAATGGCTTATCGATTATACGATACAATATCTGCTAATTGCTATTTCTAGGTTTTGTTACTTTCAGGCCATTTGTTTACCGTTATTCAAGAATCTACACTCGACCAAGAACAGCCGTAATCTTTACTTCCCTTGATCTAACGGTTACATAAATGCTATACTGTGCGTGAATATGTACGTGTATATTCAAAGAAATTACAATATAAGTGGTGGTGGTGTTTGTCTGTTGTTGCAAATACATATTTCTATATTTGTAGACTTTAAATTCGGATCACATTTAGACTACCTTAGTTGTCATCAAACCAGATTATTGCACCGATTCTACAACATTCCAGAAAAGATAGTTATTTGCTTCTTTATAACCTTTTTTCCAAATGACTCCAAGATTCGATGGTATTCGATGGTATCTTAAGAGTAGCAAGTTCTTTTATAGTTAGCGTTACTATTGTATTTTATTAGTAGTAAACTGTTGTTTTTGACTTACTTTACTTACGTTTTTCTTACAAATACGCAACAGACCAACGACATATATAATCGAATTTACGCCATCCATCGTATAACTGACAGAAAAAGAAATGAGCAGGATAATTATATATAACATAGCACATAACACCTCGCACTTTTTCACCTGATCCTGAAGTGATTATAATTATTTAAAACATTAATGCATGCTCTTTAATATTATCGACTAACACTGTTAAAAAACTTTGGAGTCATTTACATAATGTTTGACAAACAAGCTGTGTCACTGGCTGTCTACGTGTTCATATTCAGTTGACACTCTTTGCAAAGTATGTAGCGTGGTTTTATCAGTACGAAATCAGAATTCTGAGGACATATAGCAGTACTGGTTAATGCAAATCAAACACGCTATTAAGTAGTACTTAAGTATTTAATATAATCATCGGCTGTTTCTACGTATTAGGAGGTTTTAGTGAGTTTTAGACGAAGAATAGGAGTTCTGATCAATACAGATGATGTTTGCAAGGAATAGACACTTAAATGGTCTACTCACAAGATGTATATCTTCACATAATCCAAAGCTGCCTTGACAGTTCTATAACTTACTGGCATAAATCTTTAAATGAAAAACAAGTCTTTGAACCTTTATGTCAGTTCTGATAATTTAGTTCTAATGTCAAAGCTAAAAATAATTTTACACACGTTACAATGCGCGGTGCCTTCTGTTTGTATTGAGATCGTATCAACAATCAATGGTTATTGACAGAACAAATGTAATGCATGTTGCATAAGAGCGTTAGTCTAATGGACAAAAAAAGGCGTTGATGCGAAGAATCAAAGGCGACACAAAAAGTGGAAGAGGAAAATAGAATAAAGCAATAAGTGAGCAAGTAACAAAGACTTTTGAAACGTTATGCTTTTTTTTAAAGTTCTCAGTATACTATAAATCCAAAGAAAAAGTATGTATGGCTTAAATTTCTGAAGCCATAGAATGGTTTAAAACAAAATAAAACGCAAAATCCGACACCATTTAATAGCTTTTCATATGTAACACATGAATAAAAAGTTGCAAATGTATTAAAATTAACTATAAAACTAAAGTGTACAAGCAGAAAGTGCACATGTGCAAAAGCTTCACATTACACAAATAAGTATTGTTCCGATAGTATTTTTCTCGAAAGTATTATGTTGTTGCTTTCTCGGTATCTTATTGTTTATTTTCAAAGTTACTTTGAAGGATACAGACACACACAAATAAATGAATATAAAAAATAACTAAAAAAAAAACAGAACGCCGTTTATCGAAGTAGGAACCGTATTTTATTAGGTTTAGAAAGTCCGCAAAACAAACATTTCTCCATGTGTAAATTTCAGTGAGCATTCCATATATAGGCGTCGCGCTCCAGAGTGTCGCCAATTACGACCCAAAGTAATATATTGCGAACTATGACCTTTACGAATGTTGGGGAAATTATAATAAAAAACACAAACTTTGTTTCTGAATACATAAGCCGCAATAAAATAAAACTAATGGTAATTAAAATGACCGCGTATTTGCTTGACTCTTTGTCTATAACTTAATTTACACAAGCTCTTTGTCGGACAGATAAGGCAGAATTGAACCATACAGTGTGGTCCATAGTAGCCTCAGATTAACAACTAACATCTTGTTTTATAATGCACTCAAAAATGCAGTCAGTCACCAGTTAGCGCTATGATATTTCGCTGTTGTTCGGCGTATCTGTCGTACCTCACTTTGACAACGCTAGCCAGATTGAATATTAGGGACTCGCATTGGAAGAAATTCCTAATAGCGATATATATTTAAAATAAGAAACCCACGTGACTATTTACTTTGAGATCACGATATATCGTCATCCGGGTAGTCCGACTTACGTCGATATCTATTTTTTTCAGCAGAGATAACTATCGTGTTTATTTATAAATTTTGGAAAAAAATGAATATTTAGAGGGATTCTTTTCGCAGTACTGTCTACCAATAAATGTAGTGTTCAAAATCGCTTTTACTTAGACTAAACTATGGGTATATTAGGAATTATATGTATATATCTGGTCTGGGTCTTTACTTATTAGATATAACATAAGTACAATAAAGGCAGCCATTCTTTGTTCGCTTTCATTGTCTTAAACATAACTACATGTATTACACATGTAATCAATTAATAAAAATACTCATTCCAACGATTGTGATTGCAGCATATAATAATGTAAAAATATTTGGCGTAGTGATAACACTACATTCAAGAATTAATAATTATGAATAAATCAGTCTATTCATATAGCATCAGCACGCTCACCTGTTCATTTCAATACATTTTGTTCACTATTTAAGGATGAGAAATGCTGTATCGTAGCAAACGATCTACGTGCCAATGACAAACAATAAAAAGTGTTAGTAATTTGATCTGTGAATAAACATTCCATGGCAGCTTCAGAAAACTAAATATAATAAAATGCGCGACGATTAATAAGACTTAATAATTGTCAATAACGTTATTTGCTCATGTTCTTCGTCAGTTAGATATGACAAACGATACGCAACATTTTTAAAGTGATCCTGGCCATTAATATATCATCAGTCAAAAATTGCAACTGAACATAACTAATGCCCGTGTTCTTTCGGTTTCGTATCTATTCTTCCGGTGAACATTGCCGATTGCATTAAAATGTCATTTAATGGTCCTAAACTAATATGCATTACAGGCAATGCATTCAGGCACAAAGGTCAGAATGTGCGTACTTATTGACAAAAATCCAACTACTTTATTAATAACAATCTATTAATATTTTAAGATAACCAATTAAAGTCCATTTCGTAAACAGTTAAATATATGACATTTAGCTGATACTTACGATTATTAAACCTAATTAACAATACAAGGTTTCCACTGAGTTTTCAAACGTTCCGATGAACAGAGATCGTCATACCAATAAAGCGAATACACTACTCATTTTTGACATGCGCTGATAGGAGAAACTTGAAACTTGTTTATAAAACATTCCACAATCGGGCTCTAGAGATATATATTGCCTGATAAGCTGATTTCAAATATTTATTGCAGTTATTATTTTATATTGTGTCAAAAGGTTAAATAAATTATATTTGCCGATTTCTAAAGCAAGTTGAATTAAAATATTATTCTAGGTTTGTTTTAAGCTTTTTGCATTTATCAGTATTTATTACTCTCATTATACATATCGATATATATTATAATTTTCATTTCAACGGATACTGCCTCTGTATTATATTTCTTTTTTTCATTTTTCATGTAGCAGCGCATTTATACCAGCGGAACAAGAATAACACTCACTGAACATCACTACGTCTGATAGAGACTCACGTTCAACTTGTCTAGTCTTCTCTCATTTAAGCTTCTCGCCGTTTAGATGACATCCATTAGGTGTTTGTTGATTTACGATAGATGTTTCCCAACATAAACACTCCTGATACAATCAGCCAATCATCTGTCATTGCATTGTATTAGCGGTAACCTATCCTTGCTATGGTGGGGCATTAGAGCCATTATAAAGTGCTGTAACCTTAATGTCATCTAGGCCGGTATCTCATATATATGTTTCTACAAAACAAATACATTTCTTTGTAATATTCGTTATTTTCTCAGTCTTAACATACAGCACAACAGACAAACGACTGATCATTAGAATAATTGAGTGCTATGGGTTTAGTCGTGTTTTAATCAAGGCGTATAAAGTCGTATGAATTAATTATCTTATTAATTATTTTATAAATTACAACCGCATACCTAAGTTATTATCCCTATTGGCATGTATATCGAAATGCGTTATTAAAAGAGATCGTTAGTGGTTGAATGAGGGTATAGTTATTTGTATGCAGTCAAATATAAAATTGAAATGTTATGTTTTCATATGTATTTGTTGTCATTTTAAAGTATGGATTCATAAATCCCCCTTTGTGGAACTTCTTACGAGATCGAAGCTCGACAACGATATGCATTTAAAAGGACAAATCTATTATCTGAAGCTACACACAGTGTCACGTCTATATCTGATCGTCTAGCCTCATGAAAATCCTATTGAAATTTCCCATCTAGGAATTAAATTGTATCGGTAATTAAATCTTACAAGATCTATATTATCAATGGGTTTTATCAAAGGCAACAAAATATGGTAAAAATCTTCAAAACTGTTTTATAAACATTGCTTAACCGGAAAGTTTATTAATCAAAACAGAGGGTATAACTATGGTACACGATCTTTTAGGTTATAAAAATGTTATATGGGTTGTCTGCATCAGTACCGTGCAATTACCACATGAACATCTTTCCGGTTTTGACCAATCAAAAAGCAATATCTATGCAGAAGGTCGAATATCTTCAACGTGTATACAGATAACAGTCGTGTGTTTTATAAATTGTGTAAGATTTATAATCTTTGAATGGCTTGACAAGTTTTGTCAACCATATTTTCCCCCGAATGACAAATTCTGTTGTCATGACGTAGAATCTCGACTGAATCAACACAGACGATGAAGCAGAAGGAATCCAATTGAGGCGGAACAACTTAATGTCAGCGACAGCGAGACAAGTCGTCCGCCGACATGAACACTAATTCACGGCAGCCATTTCACGCCAGCATCCGAACTAGAAGTAATCATTGCTTTTAAAACATTACAGACAGGGCATGCTGTACGACAATGAACGATGAACGTGTAAAGTAAATGTTGACACGAACAGTTGTAGTAATACTGGTTAGTGTTATTAAACGGGAAGAATAACATAATTTTGACAACAGAATGAAATGTACAAATGTGTGACAAATTGGTTACACAAAGCAATTCGTTTTAAAACAAAAAGGCAAAGTCGCTTATGTCACTCTGTGTTAATGCTAAGTTGTGCGTTGTTTATGCCTAAAAGAACATTGTTGTTTTTACTAATTTTATATTATTACAAAGAACCCAATTAATAATGTAACCATATTTACCTGCCACTATGCTGCGTGTATCTTCCATACTCAGGTATTGTATCAAATGATACCGGTAATGGCTAATCAGCGTGGTTTATTCTATAAGACAAATTTAAAATGAAATTTTATCGGATTTTGATAGTGCTCTTGGTAGGAGGTCGGGTGCATGTACGGAATCCGGACAGCGACATACTAAAGTCATTCAAGGTGATTTGGTATAGCTCACTTAGTAAAATCACGCACATATAAGAGTAGTTCCTTGACTAACCGGTGTCAGGATAATATGACTGGGTGTGGTTTTCATAGCATGTGTTCACGTCATGCTAGCACGTTGAATTAGCACCGTATCTTATCTGCTACAAGTGGACACCGTCTCCAGATAACTGATTGTTGATGAGACACAACAAAAAAGGAAATGACAGGCAAACAAACAAACAACATCATTGTTATGACAGCAGTAATTAAAACATCTGATTGATTAATTCTCCTTTTTTGTCTTTCTCTTAAAATATAGGATCAAGACACTCCATGTCTTAGTATTTTGCGAGATTGTTTGTGCGATTATTCCGTCCATGATCGAAAAAATTATTTATTCTAATGCAATCTGAGCAGCCGCCGAATAAGTAGTATATAAGATAATGGACTGTAAATGTAATACTGAACAATGAAATCACGTGTTTATGCAAATAAACATGTATGTGGTGTTACTACCAAGATGATTCTTTCTTTATCTTTGTTTATTATTATTCCACCAACCATATTTCAGTTATCTGAAGACGGTGTCCAGTTGATGCAGATATAGTGCAAATGTTAAACAGGTGACTTTCTATGAGCAAGTGTTGCTATCATATATTTGTCTGGAAGTCTTCCACCGGCAAACCAACAGCTTTAAGTTGATATAATGGCACACATTGTGTCGCGGCTATGTAATAAATATAAATGACGAATAAACATATATGTATATGCACATATACATTTTGTTTCTCCCTTTCTCGTGTATTGTTTTTGCTATGTGTGTGTGTGTGTGTGTGTGTGTGTGTGTGTGTGTGTGTGTGTGTGTGTGTGTGTGTGTGTGGTGTGTGTGTGTGTGTGTGTGTGTGGTGTGTGTGTGTGTGTGTGTGTGTGTGTGTGTGTGTGTGTGTGTGTGTGTGTGTGTGTGTGTGTGTGTGTGTGTGTGTGTGTGTGGTGTGTGTGTGTGTGTGTGTGTGTGTGTGTGTGTTGTGTGTGTGTGTGTGTGTGTGTGTGCGTGTGTGTGTGTGTGTGAACATTGTTTGTATCGTGTTAGGCGTAGCTTGCGTTTGTGTAACTTTTTCATTTTTAAACGGGTGTGACACATGACATGGTACTAGGAAAGGTGGTTAAACTACAGATTAAATAAAACAAAGTAATTTAAGATTAAATACTCATATTATTATTATTATTACTATTATTTGTATCATTATTATTATTATTATTATTATTATTATTATTATTATTATTATATTTTTTATTATTATTATTATTATTATTATTATTATTATTATTATTATTTTTATTATTAGGTGTAAGTACCCGTTAGATAATAATTATATATAAATATATAAATATTAAATAAAAACATATCGGTTTTCAATTGGGAGTGTAATTAGCCGTATTCGCGTTGCCTTTGTCTTCCAACAGTAAAAATATAATTTTAATATGTAAATATTATATTTACTCACAATGCTCTCAATGATCTGATCGTGAGGACACATATCACTTTGTACAGCGTAAAGGTCCTTGCGGTGGAATCGTATAGGCATCGCAATAACATGAACATCTTTCTGCATCACATCAGTTGTATAGGTTTTGTGTTCCAGTTGACATAAACATAAAAATTTAACCTAGCCTGGCATGTCATTGAAGAGAAAGACTCTAAGGAAATACGATAAAGACGTTTGTGTTTTATACAGTTGAGTCTAATAACATTTGATGACAAGCAAAGACGTTTAAAGCATAACACTTTTCATGCGTTCATTTTCCATTTAACAGTCTAAAAATGCGAAAACATAAACCTTTAGCAACATAACTTTGTTGTTAAAAGCTGGTTTGAATTATTCGCAAAAATATATCGAGTTGGGCCATAAAATGCAGCTAGATTACATTTGAAGCTATGTTTTCCCATCGATCTCCGTATGCATATATGGGGAAGGAAAGTAACTTAAAAAAAACAACAAAACATTGTTGCTATCTTAGATTTTTAGCAACTAATCAATGCAGTATTTTAATCGGATTTTATGCTTAACAAAATTACATTAATATTTATCAAAAACAAATCTATCATGAAATACCTTATAAATCCGCTACAAGATTATGTAATGTAGATATACAAATAGCAGATTGTCGTTTTGCGACATCATTTATCCCTTAAAATTCATTCTTTGTTTGTTTTTTTTAATAAGAATACATGACAAAGTCCTGTGAGCATTGCAACATATACCAAACCCTGAAAAGGCAAAGGACAAAGGTATTTACATGCAAGCCAAAAGTAAATGTAAGAACAAATCTGTGATGAGTCATTTAACAAAAAGAGCAAACCCAACAGTTAGAGCCTTGGAACGGTAAGTTGGCAAAAATGGACCGACTGGGGTGCTTAAACCGGTTTTACGGAGCTGTAACTCCGCACTTCCTGAGTGGGTTTTCAAATACAAGCAATGAAAAGAAAATCGATCTATCTGAATAAAAATGTCCAAGCGCTGACGTTTTCTTTGATATGTTATGACGAAAGTAGTGACGTCATTGAAAAACAATGTCCACATTGTATTTACAACAGAGAGAAATATTTTTTCTATTAGAAGAACTACACAAAATTATTGATTGTAAAGGAAATTAATTTTGTGACTCAAGACAAGAAAATGATCAGAGAAGTGTAAATGGTTGAAGCATCCTGTACATATGAAGGTGGAATTGAGGAACCAAATGTTCTTCAAAGAAAATACACGTAACAAACCTTATCTGAGGAATAAAATAATTTAATTTAAGATATAATTGACTCATATGTGCTTAATTGATTGTAGCTTTAATTGCATGTATTTATTGATATTTTTGAACGGTTAAATATAATAGAAGTTGTTGTCCATCATTAATTTAAGTCGATACTTTAAGTGTTTTTAAAATGCGCATATTATTTTATTAAAATATAATTGTCTTTGAGCATATATATATATATAGGCTTTCACAATTCATGTTTACGTTGGTGTCGTAAAACAAATACCAGTAAGTATTTGAAGAATTTGAATTTCATAAAGCTGCGAAGAAATTATGTGAAAATAGTCTAGTCAAGATATAAAAGAAACATAAAACTATAATCTCGTTTAAGTTATTATGACACCAAAATAACAATACTTTAACTTTTTATCTGTTACCTTAAAGGAGGTAACCGACAGTTTGGACCTATTTTCTTTTCATTAAAGAACCAAATAAACTATTGTTGCCTAAACAGATCTCGCGAAAAGCAGTTTATTAATGTGTGAAAAGTGAACCATAACGACACAATTATCATTACAAAAATGTATTTCCTATCTGAGTCACGCTGCACAGTTAGCTATTTTTAAACTAAGAAAACCACGTGACCAGTTATGTTTTAGCTCGTTAACGTCATCCGCTGATGTCGATGTCTATTTTGAGCAGGAATCCCGATCGTTCTTATTTATAGATTTAAAAAGAATGAACATTTTAAATGTGGATTAACAGGTTTAATTGTCCAAAAGTTGAGATACTGTTGAAAATCGTTTAAGCTTAGCCTAAAGTTTGATCCTTTTGCAAAAGCTATGCACAAATACCCTAAACAGAGGTCAATTATTGTTACATATATTTGACATAGATAAACTTTTGGATTCTACCTTTAAGTGACAATTTTATAGGTTTATATAAAAATGGAAACAAAAACAAAATGACAATAAAACTTAATTAAAATCTGTGTTGCTGTTGTTGTTGTTTTCATCCGTAGATACATACATCAATAGTGTTGTAAAACAGATGACAACTTATACAACACCATCCTTAAGTAGCTTAAAGGTCTACAGATACGGTGTAAATACACACTATACACATGATACTAGTCCATATGTGACGTTTAGGATAACAAAATAGAGAACGTTTAATAAAATAAGCTAAACCTTTACTAGCATTTTAATGAATTTCCATTTATATCTTATAATAAGTAAAACGCTGATCAGACAAAACTGTCTTTAGTCACTATAAGAAGGTTGCTGACCACACAACCCTCCATTCCTTCTCGCGACCAAATACACTGTACTTGCTACTTATTATTTGATATAAATCTAATGACTCATGTTGTTTATTGTTTATTGGGTTTATCGTCCCACCAACAGTATTTCAGTTATCTGG